>JBCNJP010000023.1:3178326-3347111 GCA_039602395.1 Deinandra increscens subsp. villosa
TGAAACAACTCAAATGGGTAGAATGAGTTAAAGGGTCAAATGTAGCCTAACCTGTACTCAAATGCTTAAAACCTATATAGTTTGATCTAACAGAATCTATCTTCTTATAATAACTAACTTTTTCGTAATTACAATTAATACATTAATTATTAAACCAAATACAAAATTCATGGTAAATGCAGGAAAATAGGTACCTGTGTGATCATCGCCTCGACCGGGAAAGGAAAAAAGATCGATCCGAAATGGGCAATTAGAGAACCAACCATTAAAACCATTAGCATTCGGTATACCCCATATAACTTCTGAGCAGATTGTTTTATCTTTATATCTAATATCTACCATGGACACAAAATCAGAAGGTGAAACACTATGAAATTCATCAAAATCTCCATAATATTCAGCTTCAGTAAGTTCTTCAGGATACTCCGGATAATCACTCCATGTAAACTCGGGAACATTTCTGTTTACAATAAGCGGGAAACAGTCTGCATAAAATTTTTTAAACCCCCCGATTTGTGATATTAAATTTCTTACGTCATCTCGTTTTGTTGAAGGCCACATTGAAGAACACACATTTTCCCATAATCTTTCTTCTTTTGACATTGAACTAAATGCTGCACATGTACATGATGCACTTGCTAGAGTTGCACCATCAAGCCGTTTTAGTATGTCATAACATAGATCGCTGTTCAGTGTTGTCATATTTTTAGCGGTTCCCACTGACATTTTTATAGTTTACCAATCATCTGAAAAGGTATATATTTGTTCATTACATTAAAAACAATAACTACAAAGAAAAACCATCTAGTTATTTAAACAACCAGTTGCAAAAAGAAAAACTATACCATTTTAGTTTGACCGATTTAAAAGTTAAGAAGTCATTATTTAAAAAAAATATCAGATGTACATGCACTTTAGACAAGTTTAGGGGCTTCAATAACACAAAATTAGTTTAGTTACTTTTCCGTGTATATTTTACAATTTGAGGGGCATTAATATACCAAAATTATACTGAGGGACTTTTTCATGAAGAATAAGAAAGCATAATGGTTTTTTATAGTAGTAACCCTTTAAAGCTAGGAGTTGAATGCACTAGATGCCCCTGAGGCGCAAAGGAAGAGCCTTAGGTGCAAGTCCCTTAAAAAGTCAGGGCCTTTTTTAGCAACGCATACAGTACAAACATGTCATTTTAAGGAGGTTTTGACATGTTTCAGGATGTTTGAACTTTGAACCCTGTTTAGATGTTTCACCAGTTTTAGCTTGTTCAGATCATTTTTTTTTTTTTGGCATTACTGCTACACCTTGCGTCGTCCGGGCGCCTAGGCGAGCGCATTTTGCGCTTTTGACTACATAGCTTTAAGGTAATATGTTTGTTCTAGAATTGAAGGTTCCATTTCTAACTTCAACAAATAAGTGAATAACAACTCTTACATGGGGGTTTGACCAAAAACCAAAATTCAGAACTGTTTTTTAAGAACTGAAACTACCACCTAAGATAGTGCAAAGATGACATAAACACGGGTTTGAGTGTGATTAACATTCAATTGTACAAACGGAACGTAAAAAAAAATAATAAATAAATAAAAATAAAAAAAAAAAACTCTAAATTGGAGGAAATTCAAAATGATCAAAGCCACAAGCAATGTAATTTTCCCCCAAGGTATCGGAACACAAAATATTAAAGCATGTGAAGACTTTTAGTGGGCCTTTAACTCCAAATATATCAAAAGTTCATGCTTTTCAAATAGTTTGGTATGTCACCGCTATCCCATAAATGACTGGACCAGTTTTTCTATTACAGATTAATAAATTGTCATAATTTCCCATGTGACACTGACTCATTGTGGTGATCTTATTTCAACTGGTTGTAGGGATATTCAAGTTCTGGTTCACCAACTTTTTACGAGAATTTTTTGCTGAACCGCTAACTACGATTTTGCAAAAAAAAAAAAAAAAAACAAACAAACCGAACCAGCCAGGTAAGTTGGGTCTGCTAAGCCCGCCGATTTTTTGCACGGTTTTACAATTTGACAGTTCCGTTTACCAGTTTTCGATGGAAAAAAAAATATATCAAAAGCCTAATTTTGTATTAAACTTTAAATATTGACAAAGGATTATTCATGAATATAACATCTATACATAACTTTATAATCCTAAAATTAAAATTTTAAAAATCCGCCGGTTTGGTTTACACAGCTAGTTCCAAACCGTTAAAACCGAACCATGAATAGAATTGTATGTATTTCAAATCGGCAGTTGACTTTCTTCGGTTTCCGTAGTTCGATTGGTTTCGAATTTCGATATCGAACACCCTAATTGTTTGTGTTAGGGACCAAACAGAAAACTCAACCAAAAGACTATCTAAGATGAGAGAGTCCATTTGACCTATAAAGCCTCACAGTAGTCATTTGCCCATACGAATTCCTTGCAATAGCTAGGGGCTATAACAGGTTGTTTAAGATTGATTTCATTCTTACCAGATCATTATTGACAATAACCTTCTGTTGAAGATTGATTCATTCACATATATTGGTGCTTTTTGCCAAAACAAACTTATTCAATATAATAATCCAAAATTTGGAACGACTCCCTAAAACACGTTTCAAGCACAAAGTGATCCCTTAAATTCTTCAAAATTTCATCTTATCAACAAATTTGATGAACTACACCTCTAAAATACGACAAACAAAAGAACAATAACAACGAAATCGATCCAAAAACAACACTACAGTCATGCGAATTGCAATCAGTAACAAACTCACGCCCAAATCGAAACATAACATCAAAGAATTAACAAATTTATTAGTTATTACAGAACGCACCTTCAGTAAACACTCGTATGAGCCTTGATCGGAATATCGACGAGAAAATCGAACAATTCGACACGGACGGCGATCGGATGATCAAATTGGAAGGGAAATTTGATCGGGAAACAAAGAAGATGGAGGAGGTTTTAGGAATCGTGGATCGAAGATTATTAGGTCACGCAATTTGGGTTTATGAATTTGGGAGCGAAAAGATGTTTGAGATCAGAAAATTGGGGAAATCAAACATGTATATATGGAAAGAGTTTGCCGTTCAAAAATATATATATGGAAGAGTTTATCATCATTTAAAAATAAATAATAATACTACTATATTCATGGTAATCGCTTTTGTTTTTCACATTTCTAGTTCAGCCTCGAGTTATGGTGAACCGCCCTATACTGCTGCTCGTTCCTCATCATTTGCCTTCTCAACCGGTCCGACCACTCTGTTTGGTTCATCCGATTAATTCATCGGTCCAACCGGTTCAAAAGGCAAAGGCCAAACAGGCTTAATCGTACCCGTTCCATGTCCAGTTTCCGGTCCGACTGGACAGCCAGGGTTCTGAACACATCGGTAAAAGTTACGACTGTTTTGCGACCGAATTAGAGCGGTCACATAGTTAGCAACAAGGACTCAAACCCATGAAAGTTTTTGCAACTGCAGTTTCACCTTAAACAATTGCGAAAGACTAATGCAACTGTTTCACAAAACAAATCGGAAACAGTTGTGAAGGCTATTGCAACTGTTTCGCAACGAAACTGTTGTCGCAAATACTCGAATTTTGTGACATACATCTAGAGTTATTGCTTTATACAATTTCTGTTTTTTTTCTTTTCAGCCTTGGCACCGAGTCCTGATATATCGGCTGTTAACCAATACGGTGACGTGCCTCCCAAAATCGACTGCACAAATCGGTGCCTCGAGTGCGCGCCTTGCACCCCGATCCTCATGTTTGTGTATGACAGTTCTGCTGCTTGGTATTGCCAATGTAAGGGGGAAATATACATACCTCACAAATTGTTGTTCTCAGTGTATAGAAAAACATTCCCAATAAAGGATTGTGACATTAATATTCATTTCATTCGAACGAGCATCTTTCGACATGATATATATACAACCAAGTCGAACTTATACAAGTCCGAGCCCGAGCTAAAATCAGAGCCGAAGCTCTCTAAAGAGTCGATAAAATTGGATTTAAATAATCCCAACTTTTGAGGGTTGGCCAGGAATAATCCCACTTTCAATAATTACTCCCGGTGGTCCCAACTTTCATCCTATTTACTAATGGGTCCTACTATCTGTACCACCTATTTTCTATTTGCACCACTCAATATGCCGCATATATGACTAAATGGGGCATTTTGAGAAAAGACAAAATGCCAAAACGCCGCATATAGGAGAAAACGGGGCGTTTTAGTTGCAGACACGCGCGTACCTTAAAGCTAACTAGTTCAGTTGACTGGTTGTACGAAATATGCATTGAAATGCCGCACTTTGCCCTAGATGCCGCGTTTTGACTCTTTTTTGTCATTTTATTAAATGCCCCATCTAGGTACATATGCCTCATTTTGAGGTCTATAAATAGATGAGTGTTCATTGTTTTTTTGTTTTTTGCACTATTCATTCGTATGAATGCGAATCATTTAGTTGTATCATCTATGTCTAACTTGTAAAGACAAATATTAGCAGTTAAAATGTCTTATTATGACTTCATTTTCGGTGACGATTTTATTGACGATTCTTCTTCTAACCCGACGTAGGTTCCAGAATCAAACCGGGTAACTATTTAGTTTCTTCAACTATTTTATTTATTTATTTATCTTAAAATAGTAATGTTTTGTGTTTCTTGAGCAGTATGATGGCTTTCAATCATCTAACAAGCCGGTTCCAGAAATTAAGGAGCATTTAAATAAACAAAAACAATAATTTTTTTTATCAAATGTCGCGCTTTGGATAAAAGAACACGTTTTAACTGCAACATAGTATAACGAATTTTGTTTTCTGTCTTTGCTTAAGATGCCGCGTTTTGAACTAAATGCCGCATTTTGAAGCTTTTTGTCTTTTTCAAAATGCCGCATATATGACTATGTGCCGCGTTTTGAAGTAAAGTACATCGGAACACTTTGACTTTTGACCAGATAAGACTTTTGTCTTATTCAAGATGCCGCATATAGGACTATGTGCCGCGTTTTGAGTGGTGTAGATAGAATTTGGGGTGGTGTGTATAGAATGTCCGTTACTAATAATGGTCCCACCATTAAAAAACTTAACACCGTTAAGTTTTTGCTGACTCTCAAAAGTTGGGATTATTTAAAGGACAAAACGAAGTGTAGACAAACTAAGCTAACAACATTGATAATACAGGCATTAAAGAATTACAGCATCAACTTATACAAACAAATTACATGATCAACAAGGCTAAAATACTTTTTTTTCTTCGGTTTTTCGTCCAAATTGAGTTCATCATACGAAGAACTCAAAAGGGTTAAAGACCTAGACGTTAAAACAAGATCATGATCGAAGTTTCTCATCATGACTCGAAAGTCGAAACTTAGTGAAGATAAGGAGCTTGGTACTGAAACGGAGTCGCAAAGTAGGGTCCGTGGTTAGGAGCCATGGTGTAAGTGGTTGGTGCTATAAACCCGTGAACATGGTTTTCGGGTGGTCCAGGGTAATACATGTACTGAGTCGGTGGTGCATACCTGGCGGCATAGAAGTTTTTGTCGGTGGTGATGGTGGTGTGGCCAGGCCCGTATCCTGTTGCAATACCATTGGCTCGGGGTCTCTTGGATTGAGGTTTGGCAACTTCTGTTGCTTGTTTTTTGTCTGCCTTGGCTTTCTCCAGCTGGAGGATCCGTTTTTGGAGCGGGTCTAATGGGTACTCGGTTTCAAGCTTGTGTTCTTCGATGCATTTGGTGACGGCTTTTAGGGCAAATAGTTCTTTTTCGCTGATATCAACCTGGAATGTGAAAATTAAAAGATGTAAGTAGAAAGAATGTGTAGAAAAATGGAAATGTAGGGTAATGGATCCACAGCAGACAACTTTTAGTACGGGTCAAACGGGTAACCTGGGCAGTTGGAGAAGAGTTTCCTGCTTTGATAGTGGAAGGAACTTTAACTGCTTCTGCCAAGTAGGATTTCAGTAAAGTGATGGGAGAAAACTGCTCAGTGAGTTCAAATGCAAATGCTAGGTTAACCGCATCAATATGCCTTCCATTAGTTACCAACACATCAATTACATCTGAGAAAACCAAGAGTTAAAAAGTATATTCCAGTTGGTGACTACAAAGAAGTAAATTCTGAAAAAACATACCCACCAGCGAAAGATAGAAAAGTAACACTCTCCCACCCATGAAAATCGCAACATTTCTTTCTTAATTCAATCAACATACTTATTTGTCCATAATCAGTCAGATACGAATGTATCAATGGTATATGAATCAGGGTCCAAAAGTTAATTCTATTTTAATTTATGGGCATTCTAGATATTTGACAAACAATCAAACAATTTCCCTAAACCATGTCACATATAAAAAGTTACAAATTTCATGGCCAGGAGAGGGGCAACAGTTAACAATATAAAATGCAGATGGCGAAAATGGGTGGTAACAGGTCAAATGGAGCAAGGCTTAAGTACTTGTTGAAATGGGTCAGCTTTGTTTGACCCGGAACATTTTTTGTCCATTTTCTGAACCTTTTATAGAAGATTATCGTCTTATATATGATAACAAAAAGTAAATTCTTACTTTTTTTACAGGAGAAGCTGAAAAAAAAAACTTTGTAAAACCTTAAACCCATTTCATGCTTTTCCTTATTATAAAAATAACTTTTTATAATTGCACCCATTTGACCTGTTAAATACAAACACAACCCTAACAACTCCAGCACAAGAGGGTAATATTGCCACATCAAATATAAAGATTTAGAAAACAAGAAAAAATAGCAACCTGGCATCTTGTCAGACAACCCAAGGAAGCGACAAAGGTCAGCTGTCTGGTGGCGCCTACACACCATTGGTATCAACTTGGACAAATCTTCATGAACAAAATCAGAATCAATACCAAAAGTAGCAACAAGTTGTAAGAAAGCATGAGCCTCCAATGAGTTCCCATTGCTGTCATCCAAATCAAGATCATCCAATTTAGGTTTCCATTCTTGTGCGATAATCTTTGCTCTACCCTTCACATCTTCAGAGATAATCTTGGAAATAGTACTCGCATCCAGGCTTGCAAGCAGAACACTAAGACATTCCATTAACATTATACATGTCCGCCTCAAACCTAAAAGATTCGAATCCTTTGAATCCTTTTTCCCATCTAAATTTGACCCTTCTGGGATATAGAAACCGTTAAGTGAATCTAAAACCAGACCACCAGGGTCACCTGCAACCTTCAATGCAATCGGTATTTCCTCTTTTATAGAAGCAAGATTCTTGCGGTTATCTGATATATATTTGTGAAGTCCTCCTGCATCCATCTCCTCACATAATTTCGCAAGCTGTGGATTCGATAGCAGTTTCACATCACCGTTTTCAAATAGCGTTTTCATACCAATAACTTCACATCCAGAAGCCACTTCTTCAAGTGGTTTCTCACCCACACTAGAAACCTCACTATTAACAGGTACAGATTCAGATTCCACATGTACATTTTTGTTTTTCTTAAAAGCGTTCGAGATTGCAATAACCGCAGCATCTCTTTTATCTTGAAGTCTCACCAATGAAGCGTCTTCTTTAGCGATAACAGCAGCCCGCCGCTTCTCCAGCACTTTTTGGGCTTGAACTGTTTTCATTTCAAACTCCTTTTCTTGGTCTTCCAGCTCCGTAAAACGCCTTTTCAACGATTTCTCAAGCCCATGAAAATGCTCCTCAATTTGTTTCCATTTCAGGTTTAGGGTTACGGCACGCTGACTTTCCAGCTCAGCAAATGCTTTCTGAAGTTGCTGGATTTTGGAGGTTGTAGACTCCAAGAGTGTAGCAACTGATTCCGTATCTTCCATGGCGAGTTTGCACTATAAACCTTCAAATGTAACCAAAAACATGATTGATATTTGGACAATTGGATTTTAATAATCCCACACTATTGTCTACTAGCCGATAATAATCCATACTTCATTTTTTCCCTACAATGAACCCCTTTTTTATCATGTTGGAAATAAAACAGACCACCGTTAAAATGACACTAACTCCGTTAAAAAAATTTCACTTTTTAATTACTGAGCATCACGGTGGTGTCTGATGTGGCATGTTTTTGATGACTGGGCTCAAACACGGAGGTTTTGTTTTAGGATTTTTGTAAGTTTTGATGCTATGAAGAAATGTTTTTTATCCGATTATAGAGAAATTTTGTGTTTGTGTTTGTGTTTGTGTTTGTGTTTGTAAGCTTGTTTTCTGAAATACATCAAAAACATGCCACATAAAAAAACGTGCACACCACCGTGATGTCCAATCATCAAAAAGCGAAATTTTCTTAACGGAGTTAGTGTCATTTTAACGGCGGTCTGTTTATTTCCAACATGATTAAAAAGGGGTTCATTGTAGAGAAAAACGAAGTATTGAATTATTATCGACCAATAAGCAACTATTAGAGATTATTAAAATCCAATTTTCCTTGGATATTTTGATACCAAACAAATGAAATTGCATGAAGACATGAAATTGAATTGATTAAAGTGATTCGAGATTCTTCTAAAACCTACAGGTGAAATTAGGATTCACATACACTAAAATTAGAACACAATTACACAAACCCTAGCCTGAAATAGAAACAATTGAGTTCCAAAACATGAACTAAATTATTGTTTGATTCTACAACAATTAGCTTTACCAGCAATCGAGAAAGCTAGATCAACCGATAGACAATCAATCAATTCGTTTATAACACAAAAACAAAATACATTTCAACAAAATTGATACGAAATCAGAACTGAGGTAGTAAAATGGAAGTAATATGCAGTACGATTGAACACTTACGGAAGACGGCGGCGATGGCGGCGGCGGAGGAGGGTGATCGGCGGCGACGGCGGCGGATTGTGGAGGGCGATCAAGCCATATTTTGATTGTGTGGAAGATAAAAGAATGAAAGAGGAAAGTGAAAGAGGGTTTTCTGACAGAAATTTTGGTATTGTCAGGTTCAAACTCGAGTTGATGCACGCGCTGTGATTAGCTGGTTGGTGTCTAGGTGGATTATTTTTTTTTTAAATTAAGAATTGAAAAAAAAAAACTTTTTGTTAAGGCTAACATTTAACGCTCGATTATCCAAGGCAACGCCAATGACAAAAAAGAGAGCAAATAGTAGAGTTTTAGTCTCGTGTGTGCTGAGTAGTACAAACACATCAATAGACATCTAAATCAACATTCATCATCATCATCTCATACCACTGGGGCAAACCCAGTGGTTAAAAAATCGTTATATATTTTTAACAGTATCATACTCATTGAACGATTAAGTTATTTTGTTAACTGAAACAGTTTTGTTTATAAGAAGTTGACTTTGAATGTTTTATTAAACAATTTGAATCGAATAAAGCTAGAAATATAACTTATTCTAATTATATTTGTCTTCATGCGATAAAAATAAAAAAGATTAACTCTAATAATTCTTAACTTAATATTTCAAGATTTAGAATTTAGGCTTTAAACATGAGGGTTTAGATTTCGTTTTAAAAGGAGACTTGTTGAAATTCATTTTGTTAATTCTTTTAGTCTCTAAGATATTGCCGAAGCAACGCGTGGTTGATAAATTTTTAGTTAAATTTTTATTATAACTCTTAACCAATAAACCCCCAGATCAAGTAACTTAAAGCTATTCCTTATATCTTGGCACTCGGGTTCGAATCCTACCGTATACACCTTTAAGAAACTTTTTTTTTACCTTTTTAATGGGTCTGTCCTCTTTCATTTAACAACAAGTTGAGCTACCTTTTTTAATATTTTTTTATGTTCAGTTTGCACTAATTTTATTTTTATATGGTCTAGACTTCGAGGTTAAAGGTTAAAATTTTAAAATGTAGGATTTAGACTTTAAGCATGTGGGTTTAGATTTCGTTTTCAAACGAGACTTGTTAAAATTCATTTAGTTAATTCTTTTAGTCTCCATGATACCGCCACGGGCAACACACATTTGATAAACAACTAGTCTTTAAAACGTTATAAACTGATATGTAATTTTGTATCAACCATTTATGGTTTTACACAACGTATTATATAGCTACTACAATGCGGCAACATATCGCTACATGGTGTCGTCCTTCCTTCAATCTTTTCCTTCTCTGTTAGAGATCTTCTAAACCTTCATAAACCATCCGGGCCAATGCTTTAAAGAGGAGAGTGAATCTGGTGGGTGGCTCTAATCGAATGACCTTATATTTCAGGTAATCCCATTCTATCACAAGAATTATTGAAGATATTATAGCAATCGGGTTCATTTGGTAAAGAACGGAAGAAAACTACAATCCATGGAGTGGAAACAATGGTGTGACTTTTTGTATTGATAGTATTTTCTAGATTTAATGTGGTGTATGCTTTGTTTCTAGCATCTTACTAGTTAGATGTAATTTTGACGATTTTAACATGACCAACTGATTAAAAAATAAAAATGTAAAGCATTGTGTTAGCTTCAGTATATTAAGGCATAAAATCTGCTAAATTTTTCGGTAGTCTTTAGACGCATTTACTCCTTTCACACATGAGACATCTTCTACCTATCTAGAGATATTGTTAGTCTTACTATGTTTAGAACTACTTGATTCCACTAAACAAATCAATCATTTGACTATCTTTTTCTTAACGTTAAATTTGGATCAGTGACAGACCACTGACCTATTTGATCATCTTCATTCCCCTACACGACTCAAAACTCAGTAGAAAAATTCATTATACGTGAGAAAACTCTCCAGTCAACCTAAAAGTTTAAAACCTTTATTTTTTATCACATGTAAGACTTAAACCCAAAATCTCTTAATTATTAACCCGGCTAATTTAACATTAAATCTATAGTTTAGCTTCTCAATTCACACATAACCAAAAGTAAAATGATCAAATCATTGAAAAAGATGAACAAGATTCGAAATCCAATCCAACGTCACCCAAGAATTCCCAATTTTTCTGTCTGTCCAAATTACTTTCAATTTCCCAAAAGTCATCACTTCACACGCCCCTCAAAATAGTAACAAACAACAACTGCAAGTCAAGCGTACCCATTCATTATTAGTCTTCGCTTGAAACTTCATACCATCATCATCATCTTTCCTTCTTTGACCCGTTTAGCAACAATTTTCTCTTCCACCCATTAAATTCACTCCCCCATTTTTCATTCCTACATGTTGAAGATCTGGAATCGCCGCATATTGTAAGCTCTTCATATTTGCCATTTCGTTTCGATTTAGTTGCAGCTTGTCTTCAATTTATGCTGAATTTGATGTTGGTTTGATGAAATTCATCTGGGCTTTTGATTGTTTGGAGCTGATCATGATGCTTTCTTATCTGGGTGTATGCTAATTTTGCAGAAAGGTTTTTGATTTTCTGATATAGTGTTGAATTTAGGTGTTATTTGATTAGGGTTTTTGATATCTCAATTGGGTGATCATCATATTGAATATCATATTGAATGACTATTGAGAAAAGGGTAACTTTCTTAACATTAATTTAAGGTTTAGGTTATGATGATTGGTAAAAGTTTGGACTTTGATTCTCAATTAGGTTCTTAATTTCTTGGGCTTTTTGATATCTGTGTTCCTGAGTGATTGACTTTTTGAAATACTGTAATTGACTTTTTGCTTGCAAATAATCCACCTTTTAAGCCAAGCAGATTGTTCTTTAGTTCCTTAGGTTCCACTAGTTTTGTGTCTCTAACCCCTTGAAGGCCACCGCCTCTTTGCAAGCTGCGTTTTACCTTTTGATGTCGGTTAGAGGCTGTTTTAGGGGTCAGGTGAGTTTTCTGGTAACGGGTTCTCATGGTTGCCAAGAAAAGATGTTTTGTTTGGTATTTACATGTTCATAGTTCTCCCAAATGATAGAATCTTGCAAATTATCTTGTGGTATTTATTGGGCTTTTTGATATCCGCAAGGCGATTTATTATGACGGGGTTATTTGTTTTTAATTACTTGCTATGTTTCCAGGGTCCTTTCTTGAAACCCAAGGTTTCCTATACCTAAAGTCGCGATCTTTTTGCACAATGGCTCGTTTGCAAATGATAACGTTTAGTACCCGGATGATAGCTTCCATGTGTGTTTGGATATTCATATCTAGTAGTTACAGCAATGCGGTTCAAAGCGACATTGATTGCCTAAGATCCATTAAAGATTCACTTAAAGATCCGGAAAATCTGCTTTCTACATGGGATTTCAATAACAAAACCGAAGGTTTCATATGTGGCTTTTTGGGTATTGAATGTTGGCATCCGGATGAAAGTAAAGTTCTAAATATCCACCTTTCTGATATGGGGTTAAAGGGTCCGTTTCCTCTCGGGCTAAAAAACTGCACTTCATTAACGGGCTTGGATCTTTCAAACAATAAGCTTGACGGGCCTCTCCCGGACAACATGACGAATTACGTTCAGTTTGTAACGAGTCTTGATCTTTCATCAAACAGCTTATCTGGAGAGATCCCCGAGAGTATTGCAAACTGTTCGTTTCTTAATGTTATTAGGCTCAATAACAACCAGTTTACAGGCCAGATTCCGTTTGAATTGAGCAAGCTTGATCGGATTAAAGATTTTAATGTTGCTAATAACCGTTTGACTGGTCAAGTTCCAAGATTTCGTAATGCTTCTATTAACGCTGAGAGCTATGGCGGGAATCTTGGATTATGCGGGGATCCGTTGCCTGCTTGTGAAGGAGGTACCAAGAAAACACACATGGGTGTGATTATTGGGGCGGCAATTGGCGGTGCTACCCTTGCAGCCTTGGTTGTAGGCGGTGGGATGATGTTCTTTATGAAAAAAGTTGTTAGAAAGAGGAAAGAAGAAGATCCTGATCAAAACAAATGGGCCAGGAGTATCAAAGGGACTAAAAAGGTCAAGGTAAGATGATTGATTCCTTAAATTAGAGGTGGTTATTTTTGGGTTGAAATTGGTTGGATTGGATTGATATGCAACACTTTTTTTTTTCAAAAAGAAACAATTAAATAAGTAATCTTGTGTTATATATGATTACAAAAGTTATATTCTTCCAATATCTTCCAATACTAAATGGTTTTTTGAAAAGAAATATTATGCACTAAAAATACACTTTTGGCAACTTTTGAACCGTTTTGACCCATTTGTGATCACCCATGTTCTTTTATTGCGCTTATTTGGCAAACGAGTGGTTCGGGCCGGTGGAGTAGGTATAAACAAACATGTACTTTCTTGGTATGGGTCTACAAGTTTATATCTGAATCGACCCATACCACGAGTAAATGGGTCAAAAATGACCCAATCCAAGAAAGTACATAACCAGGATCGACCCACTCGTGAGTAAATGGGTAGAAAATGACCCAATCCAAGTAAGTACATAACCAGGATTGACCCATTCATGAGTAAATGGGTAAAAAATGACCCAATCCAAGAAAGTACAAAACCAGGAACGACCCATTTATGAGCAAATGGGTCAAAAGTGACCCATACCAAGAAAGTGCATAACTTGAATCGACCCGTTCATGAGTAAATGGGTTAAATCACCATCTATACCTATAGTTTTTAAGTTTTCTTTTCATTTACTATTTCTGTTGCTTCAAGATTACTAACTTTTAATGGAATTACAGCTCTCAATGTTTGATAACCCGGTTTCAAAGATGCGATTAAGTGATCTAATGAAAGCAACCAATAGTTTTAGCAAAGAAAACATCATCGGGTCAGGAAGAACAGGCTCATTATACAAGGCAACACTCGAAGATGGGAGCTCCCTCATGATAAAAAGATTACACGACACGCAACACTCCGAAAAGGAATTCGCGTCAGAAATGGCAACACTCGGGAGCGTAAAACACCGTAACCTTGTACCACTTTTAGGGTTTTGTGTCACGAAACAAGAACGGTTTTTGGTTTACAAATACATGTCAAACGGTACTCTACACGATAAATTACACCCCGTTGGCGATAACGGGTCACCCATGGAATGGTGGGCCCGGTTAAAAGTCGCTGTCGGTGCCGCCAAAGGTTTCGCTTGGCTCCACCATAACTGCAACCCGCGAATCCTTCACAGAAACATAAGCTCGAAATGCATCTTACTGGATCAAGAATTCGAGCCCAATATCTCGGATTTCGGGCTCGCTAGGCTTATGAACCCGGTGGACACGCATTTAAGTACTTTCGTGAACGGTGAGTTTGGTGACATTGGTTACGTGGCACCCGAATACGCACGGACACTAGTCGCCACCCCAAAAGGCGATGTTTATAGCTTCGGAGTGGTGCTTTTGGAGCTCGTAACGGGTGAAAAACCGATCAATGTGACTAAAGCTCCCGAAAGCTTCAAGGGTAATCTAGTCGAATGGATTTCTGATTTATCGACACAATCGAAACTTCAAGATGCAGTCGACGAGTCACTAGTCGGGAAAGGATACGATAATGAAGTTTTCCAGGTTCTTAAGATCGCGTGTAGCTGCGTGTTGCCGGCTCATAAAGAACGGCCCACGATGTTTGAAGTGTACCAATTTTTACGAACGATTGGTGAAAAGTACAATTTTACCATGGATGACGAGATTATGATGCCGACTGATACTGGTGATGAGGGTGATATCGAACTCATTGTGGCTCGTGAAACGAAAGGGAAGAAATGATCGATAAGGTAACGGTAACGCGTAAGCGGGTTTATGCAGGGTGTATGTATTATATGATGTTTTAAGTTTGAATAAATGTTATAGGGGATATATATTTTGTTCAAGTACTTATAGGTTTTTTGATTTTGTTGTATGTAACTGAATTTTCTAGAGGAATATGAATGTGTATTTGAAGTAAAGTTTATTAAAGAGGGCAGTAATTCACTGGTCTTAGAAATCTATGTTTACAGTTAGAGTTGGTTATAAAAAGGGTAACTATTTTTACTGACATTAGGCAATTCGTAGTGGATGGAGTCTTTTGTGGGCGTTATGCGCCATGTGGCGTCCACGTCATCAAGAGGGGCTTCAATGGCTAAAGTGGTGTAGTAGGGGTTATGAGGATGGGGGTTATGAGGTATGAGGTGTACCAATAGGGAAAAAAAACAATAGAGCTCCTCCAACGTTCACGGCGCCATTAACATGGCGCTCCTCCACATTTGGCATAGCATGGCGCCTTGGGGGGTGGGAAGGGGCGTTATGAGGGGCACCATATTAGAGAAAAAACCCCATAACGTCCCATTACAGATAGCCTAAGTTGTTTATATATAGTTTGAAGTTAGAAACTTTCGCATAACATTGAGTTTTTATGGGAACATGGGTGCATAAAAGTTAAGAGATATGTCAGCTAGATTAAATATTAGTTATTTAAATATTAAATAACATTTTTTTAATAATAATATTTTATAACAATTATCAACCCGTTTTTAACAAGGCTTGAAACTTTAACCTTAAAGAGAAGAACACCTAACTTCAATGGATTTGTCAATTGAACCAAACAAATAAAGTTTGTTTTAATCTAGTAATTATCTAACAATTAGATAATTATATAAATTAATAGTTACTTAATATTTGTTTTAATTTATCATTTCAATTAAATCACTAATTAATTTAAGGAAAAATTGACCAATATTAATCTCAGTTATTCTAGTTTGGCCGATAATAATTTCAGTTTTGATTTTTTTTCTTACAATAATCCCAGTTATTAACCAATTGGCCTATATTAAACCGTTGTTAACTATACACCAATCCAGTTAGTGTGAGAGACTGTTTTTGTAATTTTTTAAAATTAAGAGATTAATTTTTATAATTTTTTTAAAACCTAATTATTTTAAAGAGAGAGAGATCGGCCTTAATTGTAAAAACAAAACTACCGCCGCTAGCTCCCGTCACCACCAGTAGCTCCGGTCGTCGTTGTCACCATCAAAGCAACCCATGTAACATTATCGTTTCTTAAATTTAAAATCTAGTATTTAAAAGTTTAATATATAAGTTGTCACAATATCTATAGTACTAGATGTAACTCTTATTTGTATTCACCGGTGAAATGACAATCAATCACGCAACGAAGCCAATGGATGTATTTCAGTATTTCACAGAACTAGGCGGTGGAGAAACTAAGCAACAAAGAGTCCCAGATTGTTGTTTGTCCTCATTTAATCAGTCTTTGCTCACTTAGTTCGACGACCCCATGTTTAAATGGAGAAGAGATAAAGATGGAGATAAGGTATTAAGGTTTAAAAATTTACGTCCCCGTCACTCTGAACGAATAAAATGACCATTTTACCTCTTACATGATTCATACGTGGTGTTGTCTTAACAAAATCGTTAAAGTCTCGTTAAATATAGGAACGCAAACTATAATTTCACATACCACATACATGTAAATTATATTTTTTCTTTGGAAAATTGGAACTGAATAATACGAATTCACACTTCTTGCCCAATAATAATACAAGTTATGCATTTGGCCTACAATAATACCAATTAACCATTTCGTTCTCTAGAATGATACACCGTTAGTTTTTCACTAACGATGTTAGTCACTTGTTGTTTTTGTCATTTCTAAAGTTGGAGGGGGTCTTTTTGAAATATCTACAATAATACCACCACCTTCCGGCGTCCACCCCACATCACCGACGACCTCCCCCCGGCGGCGTACCTTCCGGCGTCCACCCCACCACCACCTTCCGGCGTCCACCATCACCTTCCGGCGTCCACCCCACATCACCGGCGGCGTACCTCATCCGGCCCTTGCCACTGCCGGCGTTCCATCCTTGCCGGAAGCCACTGCCGGCCTTCCTCCTCGATCTTGCCGGAAAAACAGCCCCCCCCCATCAGGTGAAGGACGATGGCTTCTGTTTCCTCCGGCGGCGGCGATGGGGGTTAAAAACCCTAACTCAGAAAGACCCCATCCGGCGGCGGCGATGGGGGTTTCCTCCTGCCGGCCTTCCTCCTCGTTCTTCTTCTTTTACCACTTTTTTTTTTTTTTTTTTTTGCTTTTTATATTTATAGGTATTTCAAAAAGACCCCCTCCAACTTTAGAAATGACAAAAACAGCAAGTGACTAACACCGTTAGTGAAAAACTAACGGTGTATCATTTTAGAGAACGAAATGGTTAATTGATATTATTGTAGGCCAAATGCATAACTTGTATTATTATTGGCCAAGAAGTGTGAATTCGTATTATTCAGTTCCAATTCCTTTTTCTTTAAGTTTAAAGACGTAACCTAATCTAGTTTTTTTTTTTTTTTTTTTTTTTTTAGCAAACCATAAAGAGTAAAGACTACGGAAAGTTCACTTTTTTCAAAAGTAGGGACGTTAACTACAATTTAGTCTTAATTTTAAAAGATTTAGCACGAAAATAAATGACCATATATTTTTAGTGACCAGAATTGGAAACTCATGATCAAACCATATCACTCACGATTCTTCACTGATCGATCCCCAATTCCTAATCGACCCTCTTCATTCCCTACAGAAATCCCATCCAATTTTGCATAAATCAACCACCTTTTCCCCCAATTTCCCCAATTCCCCCAAACCCCAACTCCCAAACCCTAAAAATGGAATTCAGCACAATCAAAATCAAATCAACTTTCACTTCACCATTCGAGAGCTCTCCCAAATCCGACGACGAAAACCCAATTAGAAAACCGCTTAGTTTATGGCCAGGTATGTACCATTCCCCTGTAACTGCTGCTCTGTGGGAAACTAGGTCAAAAATCTTTGAAAGACTTTTGGATCCTCCAAAAGATGCGCCCCCACAAAGTGAATTGCTTACGAAAACCCCTTCTCAAAGCAGGACGACAATTCTTTATAACTTTTCGAGTGATTATATATTGAGGGAACAGTATAGGGATCCTTGGAATGAGGTCAGAATTGGGAAGTTGCTTGAAGATCTTGATGCTCTAGCTGGCACCATTTCTGTCAAGGTATCAGTTTTGATGTTATGCTCATTGTTTTTTTTTTTAATTTTGTAATTTTTAAAATTTTTTACAGCTTATGTTCATAGTTATGGTTTATTTTTTTTATTTTTATTTTTTTGCTAAGATCAATCACAGGAATCTATAAAAATTAAAGATTTTTACAAAAACAATGTACATCACAATACACATTTATCTATAGAATTTAAAGATTTCAAAAAAAAAATTCTATATGACATAACATATTTGTACCCCCTGTTCCTTAAGATTTAAGTGTAAGGTTTAAATATAAATATGTTGATGTAGGAGAAAAAATATACATTTCTTATATTTTCTTTACAATTAATGATAAGGTGTAATATAAAGATATAAATTTCTTATATTTTCTTTAAAATTAAGGATAAAGTGTAATGCTTTAAGTTTAAGGGATAGGAAGAAAACTGTATGTGACAGGAAAACCTGAAAACTGAAGTATTTGGTGTTTGGGTATGATGTCAGTTTTAGGATTTTTTTCGGGTCTGGGACGGGTATGAATAGGCTATGTTACATGACTGTACATATTATACCTACCAACTCCTTTGCTAATTTCATTGAGATTTGAAATAAAAAAATAAATAAAACCTATTTTACGTGACTGTACCTTTTATATCACAAACTCAACACCAACTCGTTTACCAAACTCACACGGGTATAAGAAACAAAAAAAAATTAAAAAATATTCATCCCATGTGGCAACACCACGTGTCGCCACATGGACTAATGCTAGCCTGCCACCTCAACGATGAGGTTAATGCTCTTATGAACATGAAATTTGTTTATATGTGTAATTTTTCTTGTTTGTATATCAGTTTCTCATGTGGTTGTGTTTGAATATAGCATTGCTCTGATGATGACAGTATGACAAGGCCCCTGTTGTTGGTTACTGCATCTGTTGACAAAATGGTCTTGAAGAAAACAATTAGTGTTGATTGTGATCTGAAAATGGCTGGTGCGGTTATATGGGTCGGGCGCTCCTCCATTGAAGTTCAACTCGAAGTCACTCAATTATCAAGTGGTATGTATATGTCAATAGTCAACGCGCTTAAAGTTACTGATTTTTAGGTTATATCGAGTTGGAAATTTTGACCCATTTCGGATTTTGGTTCATCTTTAACAGGTTAAAAAAGCATAACGTGAAATCGGCCAAAAGTCATCAAAAATTACATTCTTTTGCAATAATATAAACAAGATGGTGACCCGCCCGCGCTTCGCGTCTGGCCACCCATTTATCTGTTAGTTTAAGTAAGAAACAATTTAAAACATTGGTGGCCAAAGTAGGAAAGACAAGAAAAAAAAACCAAAGTAGGAAACTTTAGGGGTATAGAACGTAAAAGTGTAAAAGTTTCATGGCCAAAGTAGGAAACCTTAAAAGTTAACAATAATAAAGTAGAAAACTTCAGGATAGAAAACGTAAATGTATAAAACATTGGTGGTCAAAGTAGGAAACACAGAAAAACCAAAGTAGGAAACTTAAAAGGTATAAAACATAAAAGTTTAAAACTTTCGTGACCAAAGTAGGAAATTAGAAAAGCTTACTATTCGTTACCATTCTAAATTGTTATATATATAAATAAATTTTGTTATCGCTTTTGGCACAAATCTTGGTTTTGCAGATAGCACTGACATTATAGAAACAGTAGCTTTAACAGCTAACTTCATATTCGTGGCCCGTGATTCCAAAACCGGGAAAGCAGCCCCCGTGAACCGACTCACACCAGAAACCGAGACAGAGAAAGTATTTTACGAAGAAGCGGAAGCAAGAAACAACTTGAGAAAACTAAAGAAGGTAGAACGAAAAGGGATCGAAGAGAAAGGAGAAAAAACGCGACTTGATTTATTATTAACTGAAGGGCGGATTTTTTGTGATATGCCCGCGTTAGCAAATAGAGATAGCATTCTTCTTAGAGACACCCGTCTTGAAAACTCGTTGATTTGTCAGCCCCAACAACGGAACATTCATGGGCGTATTTTTGGAGGGTTTTTGATGCATCGGGCCTTCGAGTTGGCGTTTTCAACCGCTTATACTTTTGCAGGATTGATGCCGTCTTTTCTTGAAGTTGACCACGTTGACTTTCTTAGACCTGTGAGTACCATTATGTTAACTTTACTTCTGCAAGCCTAGTTTTAATGAATTAAAGTTGTTTTAGAAACTTTTAGCATGAAGAGATTTAACTTTTAAGAGGTTCCTTTTTAGTTGCATATTTACCCGAATCATTGACCCGTTAGATATAAAACATAACCCAAATTGACCCATTGTAGGTAATCTGGTTGAAACTCGTAAGAATATCTCTAGCGGTCCATAAGTGTTTCCTTTTTGTTACGAAAAAATAGTTGTGTAGCTTCTCACTACCCTCGGGTTATGTTTATGTCTCCAACTCTCCATGGATTTTAATTTTTGTTTTCGCAGGTGGATGTCGGTGATTTCCTACGATTCAAATCATGTGTCCTGTACACCGAATTTGAACATGCGGAACAACCTTTGATTAACGTTGAAGTTGTTGCACACGTTACAAGGCCCGAACTGAGGTCTAGTGAGGTCTGTTTCATTCTCAAACTTATAAACCGGTTGATTCGGGTTATTACTTATTTTTATATCTCTAATGGGTCAAACGGGTAAAGTATAAAAATTTAGCTTAAATGGGAATAGATTGAAAGTTGCTGAAGGTGTGTAGTTAATGCATACAATAGTTATTGAAATAATATGATTTTTCTGAGGTAGTTAACACACTAATCTTATCTTATAATCCTAATAAATAATCCTAATATAATTTTAATATAATCCTAATAAAGCACTAAATTTTTGCCACATGTCTCATTTATAAAGGGTTCACATCATCGCCGCCACATGTCAAGCTCACAATCAATTACCAATTAGTAAATCATCAATTCAGATTAATTACCAATTTTGTTAAAACTAAATTTTTATTTTAAAATTTTGATAAAATTAATGTAGATTTGATTAATTTACCCGATAACTTTAGTCTTTTTGTAAAAGTAATCAACAACTTGTCAAACATAATAAACTTCTTAAATGTTATGAAAATTTTATATCAATCATAATTTTCAAATTTCTTGATCATTATCTTTTTCTTTTGTATTTATCTAATATTCTTAATCTCTATTCAGCCCGTGTAGTATACGGGTTACTAACCTAGTCACTTATAAATCTAAAACATTATGCGAAGAGTGCGAAGGGTATAATAGTCATTTCACACAGAATTAGAAACCTGATTTGGCCCGGCCCGTTCTAGCCTCCTGCATCATTGTTTTTACCCATTTGACTTGTTATCATGCAGGTTTCAAACACGTTCTACTTCACATTTACCGTCCGTCCCGAGGCAAAAGCCAATAATAACGGGTTTAGGATCCGTAAGGTGGTTCCCGCCACAGAAGAGGAAGCGCGCAGAATCCTGGAACGCATGGACGCTGAATCTTTGCAGCCAAAGGAAACCATTAAAACTTGAAACTACCTTAAAAGTAAAAACATCAAATAATCATAGTCATAATCATATACTCAATATTAATAGGAAAGTGTTAGTTTTTAACGATAAATGAGCATGTTACTAATGTTAGTTAAATCTACTATCGTGTTAGTTTTCTTCTTTCCGAATTCACATCGAATGCGGCGATTCATAACAAATCTGTCCCAAAAAAAAAAAGTGTGTTAAATGGCAACTTTATTGTCATCGGAGACTTTGCCCCCTTCTCAGGGTATATGGCTTCACCCCTTTTAACGATCAATTATACTTGGTTTTAGAAATTAAATACATACATTTTTAAATGAGTGAGTGTTTTCACTCGTAACTCATAAATGTTTATTTCAGTTTTACAATTTGTTTTAAGCAAATTCAATATAATAAATAGAAATCATTAATATCACATATCATACTTGGTTCTAGAAGTTAAAACATTTTTAAATAAGACTGAAAGGTCACAAGTTCGATCCCTGAGCTTTCAGGTTTTACCACCCGGCCGCTCGCGGAGGTGGATTTTCCCTGGAATGAGCTCAACTTGTGTAAATAATCCACGGGTTTTCCGGGACATTCGTTAACCGTTGAAAAAAAATAAAATCATTAATGTCACGTATCATTATATATTCACTTTCATTAAAAAAATTTTGGTCTCTCTCCTATTAAATATAAACACTTTTTCCTATTAAATAATACCAGTTTAAATAATTAAATTATGTAATTAAATATCAAAAATATAAATTTTCTCATTCTAATAATTTTTAAAACTTAATAAACTAATAAGATTTTAATAATATATATCTGAACTTAAAATATATTTTTATAATTCTTGAATCTTCATAATTTGTTATTTGTAAATTTAATATTATTATTTCTTATTTCACATGTGCATACTTAAAAAATCAATTATTTTCTAATACTTTTACCTTTAAACTTATAATTAAAAAAGATAATAATAATTATAGAAGAAATATTAATTATATAACTTTTTAAAATATTCTAAGTAATATACGGATTGGTATAATTAGTTATATACTGATTGTAACTGTAACTACCTAGCTACTCAAACAACCTAAAAATTTGTAATGGAAAGTACTATGTTTGTTTTAGTTTTCTTTTTAAAGAATATTGAATTTAAATATAAAATAGTCAACTAAAGATATTATAAAAGGAAGTATCATGAGTATCATTAGAAAATGATGAATTATGAGGCACATGCAACGAGTGTAAAATGTCTTCCCATCAATTATTTTCAATCTTTTTCTGGTCGATGCATCATATGGTCGTTTTCAGCCGCTTCTATTTTTTTATGCCATCCCCACATGTGCATATGTTCTTGAATATGCATGCATAATACGTCGTCGTCGTATATACATACTATATTAAAAAAATAATAAAAATAATATAAAGTAAATATTATGACTGATAATAATTATAGTATAAATAAAGATCCATGGTGTAGGAACACTAGCATTTTGAACGTTTAAATTATATAAAGCATAACTTAACTTTCAAAATATTAATATGTAAAGCAGTTTTCTATAGTAATTATCGTGACAAATAATCTATCAATCAAAATAATAAAAAATATAGAATCGTGTCAATTAGAATATTTTAAACATCTAAACTTTTAAAGATTTTAAATAGGTAAAAATGAAGAGTTACTCGTAAGAACTAATTTAATATATTTGTATAATCTTTTATATTTGTTTATATACAAAATAACTATATAGTATATATGGATGAATATATGAATATTCTAATTAGAATTTCGAATCAAATTCAAACTTGAGATTCAAATTCGAATTCGATTCAAAGTTCGATAGCAGACATCGAATCGAATTTGAAATTTTGAACCGAATTTCAAACCGGTGTTTTTCGAATCGAATCAAGTCAAATTTTGAATTTTTTTAATCCAATTCGAATATTGAACACCCCTATAGCATCTCTTATCTTGGTTTGTTATGTGGCATTCAATCTTCATTCATTGCCGGTCACGTGTTAAGTCATGATTAATTTTTGTTCTTATAATTTTTTAAATCGTTTTTACTTGTTTTTCAATTCTTTTTAATTCGTTTTTATTAACATTTTTTTTGTTTAGATTTAGTTACACACCGTTGTATTGGTAGAGTTGTGCAACATAACTTTTAACTATTATGTCGATAGTTGAAGCAGTTGGCTTCTAATTTTAACATGATTACAAAGTCTAGCTTTTTGCATTTTTATATTCATTACATTGCGTTTTAGCAATGCATGTATTTTGTAACTCGTTATCCTCTTGGCAACGCTCGAATGATAAATTGGATCTAGTTAATACAACATTTAGGTCAGGTCGTCAGGATCACTTTTAATAATATCATCTTATGCTTATGCATGAAGTACTCCCAACAAATCTGGCTAAACACGATGAAAAGTTAACGTTGTAAAAAGATTCTCCTTCATAACATGCCTTCATAGGATACCGTTTTAATATATTTTGTAAATCATATATATAAATGTTCTTTGTCACTCTCTCTCTCTCACTTGATGATTTTATCATGATCTACCTAAATTAGTTACCTTTTCATACAAAAGAACACCACCCATTATATTTTCTTATCAAAACCCAATCATGATTTTTAAAATAAACACATGAAAAAGAACATTTTATTACTATTTTCTTAACACCACCTCGATTATCTAGGTTAGAATTAATAACACTAGTAGGGGCTATACGAAAAGCTCTTACCAGGTCCGGTAAGAGCTGATTACTGACCCGATAAGTGATCCAGGCGTTTGATTTTATGAAAAAGCATCTCTAACTCGGTCCGGGGAGCTGACCACTTCAAACACCCTCGGAATTTTTTTGTTACGACACATTCTTGTTTGTAAAACCGATCCGACTAAAAAACCGATAAAACTGATAAATGGCCAGCTCGGTTTGTAAAACCGATCCGACTAATGAAACGATAAAACTGATAAAACGGACAACTCAATTGAAAAAAAGTTATAAAACACAGAGGAATGGAGGTACAGACTACAGAGAATCTAATTCCATTGAACAAATCTAGCATAAATGAAAGCTTGGTTTTTTACAGAGATATATGCTTATTCTTCCAAAATGGCAAAATCCCCTCACTATATATCATATAAATTTATATATTTATATATCTATAACCAAATTAACGTTCAAAATCTTCTAAACTTATGATACAAATACAACACCAACAACAACACAACAATCCCCTTACCGAAATGAAGAATTGCTTTCATCATCTGAAGAACTAAACTGTCTGGTAAACACCGGCGGAAGTGTCGGGTTTACCGGCACCGGAAACTTATGAGCCGAGCTTATCACGATCCGTTCGTTTACCGACACGACGTCTTTGCAGACGCGATCAAGAACCGTCAAGAAATCCCTCACCACCATGAATATTCTCAGAGGATGAGCTTCTTCCTTAGCCGAATTCCCATGGAAATATTCGGTTATTTCTTTCACTAACGAAAACGCGACACTTTCTTGCGCTTGAATCTTGATGATCTCCTCCTCGGCCGTCTTCATAAACGCGTTCATCGATTCCGAGAATCTTTGTAAACCGTCGGAATGTGTTTCGTTTAGCCTCACAACATGCGAGATATCGGAGATACCTTTGGAAAGATTCGTGACGTCGGTATTAAGCACGTACGAATCCATGGCCGCGGCTTTTTTGACGTTTGAGAGTTCGGAACTGATAGCGGTGACGACTTGGAGACCGAGTTTGCGAGACTTTGCGTCGCTGGCGACTGTGGGGTTTAGGGTTTCGGGGTTAGAAAGACGGGCTCCTTCGCTTTTGATGATTTCTTGGACGACAAAGTGTAAAAGAGTCGTCTT
The DNA here is from genome assembly GCA_039602395.1 of Deinandra increscens subsp. villosa. Taxonomy (NCBI): domain Eukaryota; kingdom Viridiplantae; phylum Streptophyta; class Magnoliopsida; order Asterales; family Asteraceae; genus Deinandra; species Deinandra increscens. The sequence goes on from JBCNJP010000023.1 coordinate 3,203,493, forward strand.
TCCATCGGTGCCTTTGACGTCGATGAGTTTAAGGAGGGTGTCGAGTTTGAATGCGTGTGCGTCACCGCGGTTTGTTCCTACGTTCATCCGGTTTCCGGTTTTGAGAACGGCTTCTAGGAGTTTTAGAAACATTCGGCTGTTTCGGAGCTCTTCGCATGCCATCTGCATACCGTTTTTATTCAAAGATTTAGTTTTTATCGTAACAACATCGATTGATATGTCAAAACAAAATGTGCGTAAAACCCAACCCGAACGGGCTCATGTCAACCGTCACTAACGAAACATTTTCAACCTGACCTGTTTTGACCCGTTATACAACCCACCCGACCCACCTATCTTGTCACATGTAACTATGGGCTCATATCAATTGTTACTAGCGAAACATTTTCAACCTCGCCTGTTTTGACTCGTTATACAACCCGCCCGACTCACCTATCTTGTCACATGTAACTATACTATACAACTCACATTTTACAAAACTAAGGTAATGGCCTTTTTTTAATAAAAGAAAGTATATTGGTTTTTTATGGTATTAATACGTTTTGTTCTAACGTCAAAGACAAAGGTATAGCAAGAAAACATACCTCGAGAGTTTGAAACGAGCGTTTAAGGTACTCAACCTCGGATTCGAAGTTAGATATGTAAAGCAAGGCCTCGACTCTTTTAAACGCGAATGGCACATCAAGAACCGCCTTTAGAAACCTCTCGGCCGAGCCAAGCTTAACGGGAGTATCATCTTTATACTCTTTTAGCTTCCGTTCTTCCTCTTTCGTCGGGGCCATTTTCAATAAACTCTCAAGAAGATCGGTCCCGAGTGTATCCGCATTGCCTATATGATCATCATAAGGGTTATAAAACGATTAATTCAACAAAAAAATGATGAAAATTCAAAAAAATAAAAAAAAAAATGAAACTTTTTGTTGAATTTAAGCAAATGTACCTTCTAAAAGTGCATCACAAACTTCCTCAATTGTCACATTGAGTGCCCTAAGTGAAATGGCAATGTTTTGTGACTTTTTCGGATCAAGAACTCGGTTTTCATGGCTACTCGGCGGTGGCAGAATTGGGCGTTTTGTGGCGGACGATTCGTTCGAATTACTCGTGTTTGGCGTCTTTACGACGAATAACGTTTCGATCATCTCCTCGTTTAACCTGTAATAATCAAGAATTCAAGATCCCCAAATCATAAGTTATCGAAAATTCATACGAAAAAACTGATAAATTCGACAATTTTTACGGGTTTCTTACTTGAAAGAGCTGGATTTGAGCTGATCCCACACCATTTCACGATCGGAACTTGCTCGTACTTTATCCCAGTGAAGTGGTTTCAGCTTCGGTTTAGGGGTTTCAAGATTTTCTTGGTTTTCCGGCAGCAGTTCCATCGGAGAAACCATCGGTTGATCGTTGATTAAAGATGTGGGTCTCGCCGGCGTGATTAAAACCGGCGGTCGAATCGGTGGTGTGGGTGTTTTCGGACTCTGGGTTTCCCACTGTGGCGGCGGCGGTGGCGGCGGCGGTGGGATTCTCGACGGCGGAGGAGGGGAGTTTTCGTTTTCGTTTTCGTTTTCGTTTTCATCACTAGATGAATCTGTTAATCCGATTAACCCGACTTCCGGCGACGGGAAGACCAGCGGCGGCGGCGGTGGTGGCGGTGGGGGAGGTGAGCGAGACGGCGGAGGAATGGACTGAATCGCAACAAGCTCCGGCGACTTCGGCCGTGATCTTATCGGACTCAAACTAACCGGCGGCGAGATACTCAACGAAACAGACCTCACCGGAGAACCCGAACCGGAACTCGACGATGAGGAAGATGAAGAATTTGAACCTGACCCCGACCCGATTATTCGACCCGATTCATAATTCTCCGCCGGAACGGCGGCGAACGCGTTTCTGGAACCAGATCCGGTACCGATAGATCCTCTCGGAGAATAAAACTCCTCAAATTCCTCATCTTTCGAAGATTCCACCTCCCCATTTTCAAAACTGTTAGCCCCGAGATTACTCTGACTCCGCCCTCCGCCGCCGCCACCGACACTCGCGAGCGGCGGCAGCGGGCGGAGCTCCGGCGAGTCCAATTTCCGCAAATTGGACCCGGAATCGACGCGATTCTCGCGATTTTCACGAGCAATCGCGTCGATTCCGCCTCGAGAGTTCACAAGCGTCCCGAGATATAGAAACTCCGCGCTGCTCTGCGACGGCCGGTTCAGCTTCGGAACCCGATTTACATCATAATTACCACTTGTGCCACTGCCATTTCCATTCACATTTCCGCCATTATTGTTATGACCATTAGCGACCACTCTGTTACTACTACTATCGGATCTATGAGTCTTTTCGTCGCTGAAAGATCTAGAACCATGATCATTACTTCCATTTGTTCCATTTCTCCTCCGTTTCTGAACCCGCAAACAAACCACGATTCCGACGACAATCGCGGCGGCTGTCACCAGCGTGACAGCCGTCGCGATTAGTTTCGCCGAGACCGGTTTCGGTTTCGGCGAATTCGGAAGGTGGAGGTCTGAGATGTTCGCCGGGAAGGAAGCGGAGGGGGTGGACGTTTGAGGCGGCGGTGGAGGAGATGGGAATTCTTGGAAGAACGGGCGGTCGGCCGGCGGCGGCGCGGCGGCGCCGGTGGGAGTGAATGGTACATCGGAGGAAGAGGGTGGTACGCCGGGGGAGTCTAACGGGAAGAAGGGCTGGTGGAGCGTCCGGCGGTTGTGTAATTCGCCGGAGATCGGTGAAATTGAGATGAAAACGAGGAGGAGGAAGATGGGGGTTTTCATTGGTGGGGTGAGGGGAGTAAATGCAGGAATGGTGGTGGTTATGGAGATGGGAGGGAGATTGATCGGAGAAAGTGAAAGTGTGGGAGAATCTCCATGAATTTGTGTGTTAAACAGTGGGTGTGTGGTGGGTGTGAAATTGTGAAATGTGAAGGATTTTGCAGTGATTTCTTGAGGTTGAAAGTTGGAGACTGAGGTGGCAACTTGCAACTGAGGTTGTTTACAGCTAAACTCCAATGTACAACTTTCAATGCACAGGGTACTTTTGAATTACAAATAAATTCTTATTGTAAGTATTAACTAATAGTTTTTTCTTTTCTCAGATGAATATAACGTTCGTTGTTACGGGATAACACGAGATAGTATGACAGATAAAACAGTTGCATAATAGTCCATGTTTAAAATATAGAGTATATGACTTAAAAGTAGGGATATAAACGAGTTGAGTCGAGCCAGAGCTTGTCTAGACTCGAGCTCGGCTCGTTTAAATTTAACAGAGATCGAACTCGAACTCGGCTGGATTCGAGCTTTATTTCTGAAGCTCGAGTTCGGATCATAAAGAATTATATAAGCTCGAGCTCGGCTCGTTTATTATTAATTTTTATTTATTTATATATTATTATAATTAAATTTATATATATAAAGAATTATGTATAGAAAATAATACATATTATTACTTATTTTATCACAATTTATATAATAATTATTATATTTTAAATATATTTAGAAGTTTTAGTAAAAATTATATAAATGATCCCTATTTAAAAAAATGAGCCCTATTTTAAAGCTTGAGCTCGGCTCGTTTTAAACTTTTTACCGAGTCAATCTCGAGTAGCTCACGAGTGGCTCGACTCATTTACACCCTAAAAGTTATGTTATAAATTTACTTATTATACCATCAACTTTTATGTTAAATTTGTTAAAATTAAGATAAAAAAAATTATGCTACACAATATACATATTAGACCACAAAATTATATTTTAAGTTTATTACGTTTAAATAAAAAAAAAATTATTTTACTCATGTCACTTTATATACACGACACCACCACTTGAAGAAATGCCAAAATGTAGAAGTTTTGTTCATAGCAAACTTATCTATGTTTAGGATAGGCGTTCCAAAAATTGTTTAATTAGTATAGAATAGTCAATTTTCAGGTTGTAAATCAATTTTACATTTTTTAAAAATTTATTTTGATGTTTTACTTTTAATTACTATAAAAGAATACCGAGATAAAACACCACATGATGGAGCTAGATATTACTAATAATATTAAGACAATAGTATTGCAACAATACAAATTGTGTTGGAAAATGTTGTGTAACTTCACATGTTTATTGTATACAGTGTCTTTCTTTAATTATTCGAATCGAATTGAATTGTTTGGTTATATTTATGTGAGAGTTAATGATCCAATACTTACTGGTTAAAAGATAAAATAAAATGGTTTAACTTACGTTTTATGTCATGTAACTAATCGCGTAAACTAAAGAATTTGGTTTATTTGTTCTTTTTTAAGTTATAATCTACACCTGACTAAATTACACCGATTAGTTACATACGAGACTTGAATTTTAACCTCGACAACAATATTCATCGGTTTAACTCCTAACTTTAATGCTTTGCTAATCGGATCCAACCCGCTAGGGGGTTATATAAATATCTAATATTGATTACTATGATGACTATAAAAAAGAACGAAAACTAAGGATTATTTTTAGGAAAAGAAACAAAGCGGTCCAAACCACTAAATAGGCAACCGAGTCACTTTCAGATTGTTTGAATGGTCCTGCAAACCCAACCAACCAATTAACCTAGCTTTTATTTTTGAACCTTACCAGTAAATTGACCTAACTGGTTTTTTTTTTTGAACAGCCTTCAATAAAACAAACAAGCCATAGCAAGAGGCTAAGGCGAACAACAAAACATCAACAAGGAAAGAAAAACATTACAGATTAAAAGCCACCCAATCTCTCCAACTAAGATTACTCTCCTTACATCTATGCTTAAACCAAACAAAACTCCAAGTTTTTATCTCGTTAATCACCGAAGTCCTAGACGGAGGACCTAACTGGTTAAAAAAAAAAAAGAGTAAACTTCGGTTTTAGTCCCCAACGTTTGCACATTTTAACAATTTTAGTCCCAACTTTTAAAAAATCCCAATTTAGTGTCTCATATTTTATTTTTTTCTTCAATTCTGATCTCAACGTTAACAGTTGTTTTAAGAGCCGTTAGACTGCCCTCACGTGGTCCCCATATGAGGTGTACTTTTGTCATTTCCTTTTGTTTTAACTCATACTTTAAAACAAACGAAAATAACAAAAATACTCCTCACGTGGGGACCATGTGAAGGCATTCTAACGGTTCTTTAAACGTTTGTTAACGTTGTAACCAAAATTGAAAAGAAAATGAAATGTGACACACTAAATTGGGATTTTCGAAAAATTGGGACTAAAATTGTTAAAATGTGCAAACGTTGGGGACTAAAAGCGAAGTTTACTCAAAAAAAAAAACTAAAACTGGTTAGATTTTTTTTAAGACTATAGTTATTAATTTCGACCGAAAAAAATAATTAAAAGCCGGACCGTAAACAATAAGGGGGCGTTTGATTTGTAAAATTCGTTAGAATTTGAATTTGAAATTAGAATTTAAATTCAAAGGAATTAGAATTTGAAGTATTTGAAATCCGAAAGAATTGGATTTAGAACTAAAATTTATAAAAAAAAGAAGTTCAAAAATATTAATCTATAAAATTGATTTTTTAATTCAGAAGATTTGATTTTTGAAATTTTAAAGAATTTTTCTGGTTGGGTGAAGGCTCTCCTCGAGCAGGGCGGGTCGGGTCGGGTCGGGTCAAGTGATGGGTTTGGTCCGGACGGCGAGTCCGTTCGAGTTCGGTCAGGCAACAGTTTTGGTCAGTCATGCCCGGCCGATGGGTCAACTCGGTCCATTCCGGGCGGCAGGTCCGGTCGGTGTGGTTTTTTGTGGCGGGTACGGTCGGTGCGGTCTAGGGGTCCGGTCAGTCCGATGCGGGCCGGTGCAGGGGGGGGGGGGGGTTGGAGGCAGGTCCGGTCAGGTGGGTGTGGAAGAAATGTGAAATCCTATATTATTAGGAAGGAATGCGAATTCCATCAAATGTTACAATTTGATGGAATTTGATCAAACTCCAACTGAATTTCCTTTATCAATCGTACACATTAAATATGGAATTCAAAATCCATTTTCATCGAATTTCACGAACCAAACACATTATGAAATTGAATTCAAATTCCAATTCTATTGAAATCCCACTAAATCCTGCGAACCGAATGGGCCCTAAAGCTATTAGGGTTTGCAAAATCTCTTTTGAATACCCTTATTTTTTTAACGAAAAATTTGGATCATTGTTTGGGTCACTGGCCTACCCGGTCATCTCCATTCCCCAAGTACATAACTTGAAAACCACCCTCAGGAGGAAACTATAGGTGAGAATAACCCTTTGGCCCAACCTGAAACTCTTATTATTTGTCAAAGATGAGACTTAACCCAAAACCTCATCATTTTTCACCTCAATTACTTATGCTATAGATCATTGACTTTTGAATACACTTTTTTTGGTCCTATTGTTGCATGGAAAGTGAGTTTAATAAAGCTACTAGGGTTTGGCCCAATCTCTTTTGAATTTGCTTAATTACTGGCAAAATTTTATGATCGACTGATAACTTTATAAAGTTTATAACTGTTGTAAAGTTATTGTTGCGTCACCTACTCCGAGGTGAAATATATGAGTTTATGGACGTAATCTGTCTATTAATTCGATTAGCGGAGCATGACCCATGACAAATAATAATACCAAAACCGAATATGGTTAAAAATATGTTATAAGGTTATTCGTAGTGGGACGTTTTTTTGCCCGATGACGCCCCATAGTGCCCCTATGGCGCCGGACAACCGCCCCCCGGGGCGCTATAGACCAATTTGAGGCCAAGAGCATTGTGGTGAAGACGCCGAGAATGTATTGATTTTCGTATAAATGACCGTTTGACAATGGTCATTTTCCTTTTTTTTACTTCAACTATTTTGACAAATTTAAATGGAAAATTGGCGTATAATAATCCCAGTTATCACATATTGGCCAATAATAATCCCAGTTATGATTTTGGCCTACAATAATCCCAGTTAATAACATGTTGGCCTATATTAAACCGCCGTTAAGTGAAAGCTAACGGTGTTAGTTTCTTGCTGATTGGGCATCCTAGTAGGATCTTACATGGCATTTGAATTAAAAAAAAAAACTTTTAATTAAATAAAAAACGACTGCCATGTAGGATCCTACTGGGATGCCAAATCAGCAAGAAACTAACACCGTTAGCTTTCATTTAACAACGGTTCAATATAGGCCAACATGTTATTAACTGGGATTATTGTAGGCCAAAATTATAACTGGGGTTATTATCGGCCAATATGTGATAAATGTGATTAATATAGGCCAATTTTCCTATTTAAATACATATTCACCACCATTCTCAAAAACCATCTCTCAACCCCTTCAAGCTATGTCGCCGCAACTGTGGACCGACGAGGAGGAGCTAAAGCTTGCGGAGGTATGGCTGGGAATAATGGAGGACCCTGAGACGTTGAATCTCTGCGATTCAAAGAAGTTTTGGGAAGACATGTGTGTGAGGTTCAACGAGGATATGATGCGCGACCGACCCACCTGCAAAACTGAAAATGTCATCGGAAAATGGCGTGCCATGCAATACGACCTTCAAAACTTCAATACTATATACGAAGGTTTTCTTCGTGCTCCATATGCGATGGCGCCAGCGCACGAGCAATACCGGGAAAAGTACGGAAAAGATTTCAATCTTGAAATGGTTTGGAGGTTCCTAACGACCAAGAACTACGTGTTTTTTAAGTTTAATATATGTTTTGACTAAAATAGTATGTGTTTTAAGCAAGGTTGCAGAAATCGCTTTGCGATAGCTCGACGGTCGACTGGTGTTAAGCGATTAATCGGATTAATCGTGATTAATCAGCGATTAATCAGCGATTAATCGAAGATCCTAAATTATTACAAAACCTGGAAAACCTAGGTATTTTAGTAAAATACCTATATAATATTTTTTGGTTGTCCAACTTTGATTTGAATTTTACTTTTTATCTCTCAATAACTAATATAAACGTTTAAGTCAAAAGCTACAATAATAAAGTCGACTACGTTTAATAATCCCCCAAAACAAACACATTTAAGTCAAAAACTACAATATTAAAGTCAAAAACTACAATTTTTTAAGTTCTTTTTTAATTAAAAAAATTGGCTAACCGTCAAGGCCGCCAAGGACCGATGTTGACCGTTGTTGACCGACTGACTGTTAAACCATTAATCGTAGACAGCGAGAGACCGCCAAACGATTAATCGCTGATTAATCACCGATTAATCGTGATTTATGCAACATTGGTTTTAAGTTGTATGTTTTGAATAAAGTAGTATGTTTTTATTTTATTGACTTTAAAAAATTTAAAAAATTAATAATTAAATAATGATTACAAGGGAGTTATGGGGGTTATCCACTACACCCATTTTTCATATAACCCCTATTGATGAGGTGGCCGCCACATGTCGTATAACCCCCAACGCATATCCTAAATGTTTTAACTACCATATATGAAATGAGAATAAGTTAGTTAAAACAACGTGAACATGATGGGTATTAATACTAGTTATGAAAATATTGTTGGGTAAAAGAATATCATCAAGTAAATATAAGGGCATGCGGTGTACCCGCGTGAAGGGGGGCGTTTTGGGAGATAACGGCGTGGAACACCGCCCCCCCTATGCGTTTTGCGTTGGCGTGGAACGAATCCGTGGACATTTACACGGCGTTTTGGTCAACATTTGAGGGTAAATGTCCAATCAAGTTATGCCACCTAATTTTCTTTTTATTTTTTATTTATTTAAACTAATAAAAAATAACACAACACCACACACCACACCACACCATGTATACCCCTATCACATCATACAAATGGTGTTATCCAGTCATCGTCCACGTGGCATGATAACACCACTTTACAACACCATGTATACCACATGCCCTAAGGGGAAAGATCTATAGAAAACCAATAATTATCCAGAAAACCAAAAAACCAACCTTTTTTTCTCTATAATTTCTTCATATATTAATATTTTTTAAAAATAATTTCACCAAAAATTCTATAATTTTATTAGCTTTATTTATGGGAAAAAAATAATTTAAAAAATAAAAAGTTTAGTGATTTTTTATTATTGCATCATGCAATAGTACCAATAGTATTGCATAATGCATTATAATTAAAACTACTTAAAAACAAGAGACTTAACTTAAATATGAATGTGGTTTATGCGAATAATGTAAAAAACAAAGAATTGACATTCATAAACCAATTTTATATTATTGTTGCATAGTGCAATATTAATTTCAAGCTAAAATTCGAATTTTATTTTATTTTTAAAAAAAACTCGAAAACGTTTTTAAATTTTTTTCTTTTTCCAATATTCTTAAAATCATGAAAGAAACATATAAAAAAAGTTAAAAAAAATTAATTTTTTTCCTTGGTTTTTTGGTTTTTTATAAAATATTGGTTTTCTATAGAACCCAACCCGTAAATATAACGTCTAAATTAGTGATTATTTTTTAAGTATTAATGATTCTCAGTTCGAAATCGTCGATTATTATTTTAAAAATCGGCTAACATAGCATGAATTTGAAGACTTTAATTAAAAAGTGCCAAAGTTTGGCTATATATGATTAAAAGCAAAAGAAGATTCATATATATTTATAAACTTACTCATGGTAGATATAAATGTTATATACTTATATTTAATTAATTATTAAAGTAGGAGTGAGTTCAAAAGCGAACTATAGTGACTTAGTGAGACTGATAGACAAACTTTATTATTTAGAAAGCGTTAAATTATATTATCTCAAAGGATTTTCAAGGTGCATATGATTTATAAAAGTTTATGATCACAATTGTTGTGAAAACCAACTTTTGATTTTTACATCCATAGAATATCATTCATCATCATTCTCATCTTTTGGAACATTAGTTCCCTTAATATGAGAACTTTTACACCAATATAAAAATCATGAAAAATAGTTCTTCATAGTTTGTAACGTGTACCATCAATAGTTAATTTAGGCTTCTGCTATATCCACTCGAGGATTTTACTAAAAACACAAAAACCAAACGGTCGTTTCAAGTGAAACGACCTTGAAACGACAGTTTGAATCAAAACGACCTTGAAACGGTCAATATAAAGGGGGACCCCTGAATTTTAAGGTTTCGTCGTCGCGACACATGACGGCCGTTTCAACTGAAACGACCGTTTGAATCAAAACGACCGTAGAAAATGGGTGAATTTAGAAAATGGGTGAATTTAATCAAACTATATATGAATATAGGTCCTTGTAGGTGTTTAGAAAAAACACAAGAGGAGAAAAAATCAGATGTGACGGCAATTGATGTATATATCAAATTAATGAATTATTGATTATTGATGTATAAAAGGAGGATGTGACAATGGTTTCCATATTTGCATATCCATCAAAAACTTATTAATGTTTTTTCTTCTTCATATCCATCAACATTTGATAAAAATGTAAATTGAGTTAGAGTCACCAACAAATAATTAAAATTCACCAACAATTGAATTTATATGGAACAATTGTATAAAGAGTCGGCCGCAACCAAATCTAGAAAAGCCAGCCGGCTGAAAATGTATATAACTTAAATAACTTAGGCTATTCGTAATGGGGCGTTTTTGGGCTCCATAACGCCCCATCAACGCCCCGTATAACGCCCCGCCCCACTACGCTGGGCGTTATGGGTGCTATGGTGCCCAAATTCGCCTCGGGCGTTAGGGATAAAACGCCGAAGGAGGGTTTAAAAGTAATGATTGTGGGGCGTTATAGGGGCTTTATCCACTACACCATAAAGCCCCATAAAGCCCCTTGTCCAGTCATCGTCCACATGGCGGATAACGCCCCATTTGGGGCTTTATCCACTACACTTAGCCTTATATTTGTAAATTGAAAAATCTATTAGTACATATATTTTCAAATATGTACTAGATTTTTCATAATGATAATGCATTGTACCTGATATTTTCTTGGAAAATGTACTATAATTTTTATTTATTTAAAAAGTTAAAAACTGTATTGGATTTTTGAGAAGTGTGCTATAGAATATGAGAATATATAAAACAAGTACATGGTCAAAACTAATACAATATATATTTGTTCTATAAAACAGAATTCAATATAAAATGTTAAACTAGTATATACGAATTTAATACAAAATAATAAAATAATACATAAAAACCCATCAAAATTGATAAACCACTATAGTTTTTGACTTTTGTAACAGATCAAAATGTTTTTTTTTACCTCTTACATAAAACCCGTTGTCATAGAATAGTAATCGAATTTGATCACTTTCCATTAAAGTCACTCATACAATTTTTATACCAATTAAGTTACTCAACTTTGATTAGCTAGGTTTCTGATTGTAACACCTAATAAAAGTTTTATGACTTTAAAGAGATAAAAATATAATTTAAATGACTTTACTTAAACAGTTAAAAAAACTTTATTATTATTATGTAAAATTATATCCTTTTGTAATTAACCTTCACATATATATTATAAATAACAAATACCAACATAAATAATATGGTAATATAAATTATGAATAACAAATTCAAAATAAATAGTTGAAGTTAAAAAAATGTACGGACATGTAATTAATTCTGAGGTGGGAAACGTAAAAACAAATTTCTAGAAGTTGAACGAGCACCGACACATAAGGAAAATGGAATATATTGAAAGGACGAAGCATGGAAGAAATAAACAAAACAAAACAAATAATTCTTTAAATTTCAAAAAGAGTATTTTAATAAATTAAATATAAATTATAATGAATAGGATAAAAAAGCAACATCACCCACGACCGCATTATTACCATGATTAGAAGTCCATAATATTCAAACAAACAGCCAACACCCACCATTAATTTTTTATAATCTTATTAATTAAATAATCGAACTTTGATAATTATATATTTTAAATATACTATGATTATTCTTTATATTCAAACAAATTGGTAAAAACTTCCTCGGATGTCACCACACCCTTACAAAGCAAGCTAAAAACCACTGTCATCATGGATGCTCCAAGTTCTAACGTTGTATTGAGGGTACTTTTGTGCCAAATTGACTTAAACCTTATTATATGTTAGATTATTTTTCAACTATTTATAATTTTTCGTCTTAAAACTCCTAATTATTTTTAAGTAGTTAACACTATGTCATGTATATATGTATTATAATATAATATAGATTAGTATTATAATACAATATAGATTAATAATTTTAACTTAATTTAGAGAAGATTCTATTAAAAATACTTTATTTCAATTTTTAAAAGCTTGTTATATATAAGGTTTGGCTATTTATAAAAACTTATTTCTTTTGTAACAAATCTTCCTTTTTAACAAAAGTATCTAAGAGAGGTTATTTTATAGGTGCTTCACTTCAACATTTTCGGGTTGTTATGTACGTTTTCATGTCATTGTTGAAGTGAGGTTGAAATCTCCCTAAAAGATCAACCTTGAAAATGAGTCTAGGAGTAAAGAATTTCAATTGGTGATATTAGTCTAATGGTATCAAGATGTTGTTTAATATGTTTATTTTCTAGAAGTTAAGATTTCAAGTCTTATATATAGTAGACAAATAATGAAAAATAAAGTTGTCTAAAAAATTCGTGATATTAACTATGATGCTTTGTTTTATCCTCAGAGTTTCGTCTTCGCCATTCTCTTGGTGGATAGTAAATACAAGATACGACTATAATATATATCTTTCGCACGCATGCTTCTTTTTAACGGGAGGAATTGAAAGGAAGTGAATGGAAACTTGGAAAGTAAAAAATAAATTTGGTCCGGGATTTCATTAACGGAATGAATCGAAAGGAAATGAAAGGGAAATTGAAAACAAATATTAAATCTTATTATTTACTATTTTGCCCTTTTACTCAACTTGTTACAAACTTATTTATTTAAAAATAAGGATATATTTGTAAAATTATACATTCTTTTTTCTTTCTTTAACTCGAGAACACATAAAATATTTACTTTTATTTCATTTGAACTCTTGAACACTAAATAAATTTGGACATTTCTTTTTCATTCCCCCTTTTTTTTCTCCCCTTAATTTTCATTATTTTCTTTTCTTTTGTTTGCTAAACTTGGAAACATAACTACGTTATTGACACGATGGATAGATGGTAATTCACAGTCGATTAGTGGCATCGACCGTGGTGATGTTATTTGTTTATTACAAGACCATTGTAATTTGTAAATCCCTTTTGTTGTGATGTAAATGTTTGAGAAATGCTATTATATGAGTATTTTAAACATCAATACATGTTTATATTATATCACTATCAAACAAACCAAAGGCTTCAAAGATAGCCCACAAGGCTACAGATTCATGGAACCATGTAAATCGTCTGTCCTACACAAAGATGAGTAAACGTACTTTTTTTTAATAAAAAATTTATAAAACATATATAAGCATAACAAAAAGTTCTATTTTAAATGAACATTTCAAACTAAATAAAATTCAAGAACACTAAAAGAAAAAATAATAAAAGTTATTTCATTATAACTAAACAAAAAATAATGTTATGTTATTTTGTTTTAACCTATTAGAAAAACTCCTACATCATATAACTACAGTAGTTATCTTTAAGCAACTCAAATTTTTAATTATGTTGTGAGTGAAATAGTGAGAAAATCTACAGTAGTTAGGTGTTGATTTCTCACGCGACAAAACCCATGAAAGGTTTTTTTTCCCAAGACATCGCAAGTTTTTCTGTTACATAGATTTCGTGTTAAAACAATTGAAACAAGTTAACTAGTAGCTTGCCACAAGAGACCCAATTTTGAGCCTCATAGTCTACCCTTTTTTTTTTCAAAGCAGCCAATTTTTTTTATTTTGATGATCTCACTGTTAAACAATTGGAACAAGGTAATCAATAACCAACTAGGAAAGGAGCATTCTTATTTCATAAAGACCCAAGTTCAAACCTCATCATCTCTATTTTTTGCCTTTGTATCAATGTTTGATACATATAAAAAAACAATTGAGGTAAAATAAATTATAGGTTATAAGCTTGTTTCAAAGTTAGTCACCAATGCAATTGGTAGCCTAGTTGGGAATGCGCACTAATTCCACAAGCGACCCGGGTTCGAGCTTGATAATCTCCTATTTTTCTGTCTTTAAATATTTTACGGGCCCGTTTTCCAGATAAGTGGTTCATGTTGTTTTTTTTCTTCTAAAGTATGTTTTAAACAAATGTTGTATATATTTACATGGATTAGGGTTAGGGTTTAAGGTTTTAAATTTAAATGTTTAAACGTTGCATTATAAATTTATGTTTTTATTTCTTCTAAAGTATGCTTTGAACAAATGTTGTATATATTTACATGGATTAGTGTTAAGGTTTAAGGTTTTAAGTTTAAACGTTTACACATTGCATTATAAATTTTGTTTTTATCAATTCGTATTAGGTTTTTTTTTTTTTAATTTACTATCTTTTTACCTACGTTTTCACTTTTTACCTTCGTAACGCAAGGCGGACTAACCACTGCTTGTCTACTTGTATATACATTTCAGAATTTTTCATATTTTTATGAATATATAAAATTAGTAATTAAACGGTGTGAACTCCAGAAGCTCCATGCCTTTGACAACTATCTTGGCACCACTATACCAATGCATCTTATGTTTATTTAAAAACACTATAAAAACTTTGAACATAATTACATAAACATCTTAAATTTATGTTAAATGATTTGTAGATCATAAGTGAACATGATGCTTTTATTACCTAAGTATTCATGAACTTTTAATTAACTAAGAGTTATTTAAAGCCCAAATAAGCAAAGAAAGAAACTTCTATCGTTTACTTTTACAAGGTCGTTTTTTAAAATCCTGAATTTTGGGGTTCTGAATGAGTATTAAAAAACAGACCATTAAAATATAAACCTAATATTATTACTGTTGTAAAATTTAATTCATACTTCAATATACTGTAAACTCAATATTGTATGGTAACAAGAAGGGTGTTAGCCGCACGTTGTGATGAAAATTCAATATTATAACTCAATATTGTATGAAAATATAATAAGCTATGTGTAAACGCGAATGTGTTAATTTATAATATAATAAAAAAAAGGAAAAGCAAATAAGTAAGACAAAATTGTTTACAAAAGAAAAAAGAAATTAGAAAACGAAAATGAAGAAAAAGATAACTGTGAATATGATCCATGCAAACACCTCATACAGTCATACATTTTCCCACAAGATGATCATCTAACTCAGTTTTGAATTGAGCTGTTTCTCATGTATTGGTTTTGAAAGTTGGTGCCTCTGTTATGTTTCAATGAAATATTGATCAACGAAATGGAATTTGTAACGGTACTCGACTTCAGATTGTGTCTCTTGAAAAACGTGTACTTGAAGCAGAGGTTATTTCCAGAAACAATATAGGTTTTCGTACATTTATTACAAAAATCTCAATGTCTCCATTAGATAAGAAGATACATTTTAAATTTTAAAGAAGATATTTCCCATTGCGGTATCTTTTCGCATGACCGTCAATAAAAGTCAGGGTCAATCGCTCTCAAAAGTGAGTGTCTATTTAAAAAATCCATGTTTCAGTCATTGACAATTGTACGTGCGTTATCAAGAGTCAAGAGCAGAGATGGTCTAAAACTCCTAATACTGGATGAAGATGGGATAATAACCAACAAGACTTTAAATGTTGTATACAAATCTATCTTCTCTAATTTGTAATGTTTTTAGTTTTTGTTATTATTATAATAAAATTTATTTCATCTAGAAATAGAGTAATTTATTAATTCTTAGATTGTCTAATCTTCTATTTACAATACAGCCCGTGTGTAACATACGGGTATCAAAGACTAGTACAAAATATATAAAAATTTCGAGCCTCCTCAGAGAGCATGTCATGGGTGGTCGTATACCCTACCCATGCCATATACCGCCCCTAAACTTTTATCTACTTTTTACTACTTATAAATATAAATATTTTTTTATATACTTTTGTTACTTTTTAAAAAATATTACAGAATCAAATAATTTTATCTTTAATTTGAATATACAATTTCTTTTTAATGTTTTTAAGTGTACTAAACTAGATGCTTACAACGATATACAGGGGCGGATTTTCTTGAGGACCAGCAGTGACGCCGGTCACTGCTGATTTTTTGTTTAGAAGTTTCGATTATACATATGTTTCGGAGAAATTTTTTTTTTGTATCAAGTTGGTAACCACTAATATATATATATATAAACGTAACTATACAACTATGTAATTTGGATCAGGTGGCGGAGAAGTGGTTTTTAATCCCAATGTCAGCATTTCGAAACTAGGCGTCTACAATTTTTTAGCTTTTTTTTTTTTTTTACTTTTTTCTTAAAACCCTCTAAAACTAGAGGGACTTAATTTGTAATTTATAAAACTGAAGGGACTTTCAGGATACCCTAAAATGGATGAACTAGGGTTAAGAAACAGAAAGGGAAAAAATTAAACAACGACGATGCATGATGATTCAAAGGAGATTTGGAGAAATCAGTAAGTAGTCAAGACTCTAGAGCGATGGAAGCTGGGCTGCAATGAGGAGTCGTCATCTGTCCTAATCGAAGCTTTTCCGCTCATCACCACCGTGTAAGTCTCCTAGACCGCTGGTTTTAACTCATCGCAGGTTTACTCGTGCGTGAATTGAAGGTTCATAGATCTTCTGACCTAATCGAACTTCTGCTTCATTTGTTCTGAAATTATGTCATTTTTATTCTCTTTGTTAAATTTTTGTATTATATTCATATGATGCAGGTGGGTTATTGTCCAAATGAATGGAGCAGACCATCCTTAGAGTTCACGTGTGGGAAAGCTCATGATGAAAGTCTGCAAAGGACAAGACAACAGTGGCCAAAGAATACTACTCCTCTTTTATGCAGGTATACCATCCCCAAATTTCTAATTTGTAATACTTTTATTTTGCTTTTCCAATTTATATGTGATACCTTGATGTTCTCCATACAAGTTATGTGGATTTAGGGTGGTGGTAACGCTGCAGCTCAGGCATCATTACCCAAAATTGGTTGAGCTTCATGGAAAGTACAAAAACATTTCAGATAAATTTAAAGTGGAGTAAATGGTTTTAAGAAAATGGTTCCAAAAACAAGTCATTTGGCAAGGTGCAAAATGGTTAATTTTTGGGTAAATTTATTAGGCATGTAATATTTGATCGTAAGCAGCAGATGGTGGGCATATACTTTTCAATTTCAGAATGCCAAAATTGATGTTAGAACTTTAGAATTCATCATGTTTTGAATCAAATTTAAAGTTGATCATTCCTATTGAAACTTTATGGAAGGTGTTTGATATTTGCCTATTGTACAAAGAATGACACTAATATGAAAAAAATAAAAGCAGTTTGTAAAACCTTAAACTCTAAAGTGTCAAATAAATAAATTGGTCGAACAGGAAATAGAAACCTTAAACTTTGAAGAGAGAGATGAATGCGATTCAATGTCCATTCGATTTTATTAACCTATTAATTGATTGCTTTTTTTTTATTAGGTTTATTATGAGAGTTACTGAAAAAGTATGATTCGGACTGCATAGTTGATGAATTCCAAGCTTTTAAAGTGTGTCTGTCAGACTGAGTTATGATTCTTCTCTAGGTACTCTTTATTTCTCTAGCATAATCATAAATATTTTAGGTCTTTGTTTGTTACAAAACATATAATTTTTTTTCATTTATAGGGACATTTATTTGAATTAATGAAGAAAAATTAGATATTTATAGTTATTATAGTTTGACCCGACCCGAACCAGATCGCCGATCCGAACATTTACCTCGAAACATAGCAATAGAGTATTTTTGAGTCACATTACTTTCGGTCACCAATAGAAAATTTTCCAAGCTCCGCCACTGACGATATACTATATCTTTTATACGGTATGTCATATTTCAGTGTCTCCTATATCCATCTTGTTTGCGTATCCGTATTATGGTGAATGCTTTTTATTTCTCACACTTCTTAGGTTTTTAAATCATTTTACTATAGCAGCCCGTCGCGTATATTCACACATATAAATTAACTATTATTATTATTATTATCATTATTATTATTATTATTATTTTTTTATTATTATTATTATTACATTCACATTTTTCTTAAATGTCCAAAAAAAAAAGTTTAAAAGTAATCCATCAAAATATAATTTGGAACATCTTATAGAACTTTTGATAGATTAGTCGATTTAATCTACATTTTTAATTATATATATTCATTTTTTAAGTATAGTCCGACACCTTTTGATCAAACGTCTGAATGAAAAAGAATATATAAATATAATATATTTTCTATCTTATCATTTTAACCAAAATAAGTTATAGAAATATGAATCTACCTTACTAAAGTGACTTTTGTATATGAAAAAAATTAATAAATGAAGGATTTTATAGTGACTTTTGGTAGTGGTGGTCTCCACCCATAAAGGTACAAATCTTTGGGGGCTCCTCTATTCCCTTTTTCCTTTTCAAATTTCCATGAAATCAGGATTTATGGATTGCTAAAGAAAGTTTATATATATTAATATTTTTATATTTTTATTAGAGGAGGATGTGGAACCCGCACTACTCACGCCTCAGGGTAACACCACACCTCCCCCTCTAGCTTTTTGATAATGAGAAAATAAAGCTTCGTTATGAGTTAGAGTTAGAGTGAATGTTGTTAAGAGACAAAATGAAAATAACATACATCAACTAAATGAGAAGTCAGAAGACCTTCTCCAACCTTTGAGAGGAGCGAAAACACACCCTTCATTTATAAAAATCTATATTTCAAAGTCAAATTTCCTAAATACAAGGTATTTAATTTTTTATAATATGAAAACAATAGTGTTTTTGAGATCAAATTATCTGTTTTTTTATTCTTTAATAAAACTTTTTTGACCAGTCCTTTTCGATTGAAAAAGTGGCTAGCACTTTTAATTTTCCTTGGTTTAAGTAACTTTTTATTAGTTTTCATTTAAGAGAACTTATACCAGATTAAACACATTGACATTCATCTTTCTCTTGAAAGGCTTTGAGAGGTGGGGGCAACGGTGAAGATATAAAGAGTGGCCATGTCTATGAGATCATCGGTCTTAATAAGAATCTGAATCTGTTAAAAAAAATACATGTGAGGGAGGAATGCATGGAATCATGGATTTAAAGTAGGCTTGTTTATAGAAAAGAATTAGCTTTTTGGCACCATCAATGAAATAGGTTGGGGCGTTTGAGCAATTTGATAAACTTGAACTTTACTAGTAATAAGAACGAGATGTTTATCATCTCGCGCGTTACCGCGGGGTTGAATTTGTATGTTGAACGAAAGTTAAGAAGTTAAGGGGTATAAAACGTAAAAGTGTAAAAGTCTCGTGGTGAAAGTATAAAACTATAAAAGTATACTAAAAACGAAAGTAGAAAAGTTAAAACTTTCGTGGCCAAAGTAGAAGATAACAAAAGTTCAAGTAAAAAACCTTTGAAAACGAAAGTTAAATAAAACGTAAAACTCTAATAGTCTCGTGGTGAAAATATATAACTATAAAAGTATATTAAGAAATGAAAGTAGAAAAGTTAAAAGTTTCATGTCTAAAGTAGAAGAACACAAAACTTAAAACAAAAAAAAAATTTAAAAAGTTAGAGGGTAGAAAACATAAAAGTATAAAACATATGTGGCTAAACTATAAAAACCTAAAGTTTACTATTCCGTTAAAGAAAAAAATAAAGTGTTAATGTTTAGGGTTGAAAATTTCAATATGCCAAACTCTGTTAAAAAAAGTGTTAAAGTTTAGGGTATAAAATGTCAATATGTCAAACTCCGTTAAAGAAAAAAAAGTATTAAAGTTTAGGGTAGAAAATGTCAAACACTCAAACTCTCGTGACCAAACCATAAGAAATGAAAAGATTACTATTCATGTCCCAAATTTCATTGTATATATATATATAATTGATCTTGTCTAGTATCAACAAGGTTTGAGAACTTAAAAGGGCTGACTTATTTGAATTTGAGTTCAAATGAGCTTAATGGTTAGCTTCCTTCATCTCTTACGAGCATAATAAACCTCGTTCGGCTTTATATTTAACAGAATAGGCTAATTGGTAAGTTTTTTTTTTCAAATTTCAGAGCATGAACATTATCTCACAGATGAAAGATATATGTCACTTGTACATGACTAAAAATCAACCATTGATCATATCTTACGTAGAAGCCATTCAAGACTAAATATCATTTGATGATTTCACATGTTTTAGGAATAATAAAAATTGATTTGTTGTCTCTAATATGTTCGGGTTGGATCCACAAAAAAACACATTTTGCATAAAAAAATAGAAAAATATCTGATCGAATAATTTTATAAATCAATGGTTGAGATACAAGTAGAATAATATAGGAGAAAAATAAGAGGTGGAATGGTATTTTTGGTATAGTTTTTTTTTTTTGACTTTTTAAGTTTCCCCCACTTTTTTTTTTTACATGTTCTTAACTTTTTCATTCGATATTATTTTTTTTATAAAAATTACACCATAAAACCGAACATTTTTTTTTCTTTAATTTGAGTATGGTATTGATGTATAAAAAACCAAAATTAATTTTTCTTTTAAAAAAGTGTAATGTTTTTGTATTATATGTGTTGTTTTGTAACTATATGTACTGTTTTATGTTAAAATAATACGATTTGTACAATTTTGTATTGTACGTTTTTTGTATGTTAAAACAACTATTTATACGTTGTTTTGTATTAAAACAACACATTTATGTTTTTATAAAAGTAAAATAGCACAAAACATCGTGTTGGTTTACATTAAAAAATGTACTGATGTTATAATGCAAGCAATATTTGTATGTTTTTGTAACTATATCATCCGTTTTACGTTAAGACACGTTTTTGTAACTATATCATCCGTTTTACGTTAAGACAACATTATTTATATTGTTTTGTTTTAGGATTAAAATGCCTTTATTCTTATTTCTTAATGTGACATGTCAAAGTTTTAGTGTTTCATATTCTTTTTAGACAAAATCAGTTTCATATTTGGTCCAACCCCCTAATATGTTCACTCAAAAAGTAAAATATGCGTTGATCATTGAAGAGTGAATCAAACCCTTGTTAAGTTGTTATTTGTTATTTCAGCTCCATAACTCTCTAGAGACTAATTATTAGTTTCCCATAAGATCACTTACAAGATCTTTATTACACATTTTGGTCTTCAATACTCTTCATAAAATGGTATAATATCTTTCAAATAGTTAGAGACTATAATTTAGTCATTAATCATTTTTTACATAATTTTTTTTTGAACGGTCAACGAATGCCCCAAAAAACCCGGGGACTATTTGAGCACATTCCAGGGAAAATCCACCTCTGCAAGCGGCCGGGTGGTAAAACCTGGGAGCTCAGGGATCGAACTTGTGACCTTTCAGCCCCAAGTCTCCCCTCATCGCCAATGCCCTTTCCAAAGTGCTGCCCGTAAGAATCGAACCTGTGTCTCAAGTAGAGAACACAAGCTTCCTACCATACAAGTCCGAATATCATTCTCTAATTCAATAAACATTATGAACTAATTTCAGTTTCTGGAATGTCTCATGTTTGTTAGAGACTGAATATCAATTACTCATGTAATAGTGGCATTTTGGAGTTGATGATGGCACTTATTTAAGACTTAAGTTCACTAACAAAAAATCTTCCCTCCAATTTTTTTATTATACACATATTTGCGACTGAATTTTAGTTTTAAAGTCGTTAAGGGGAGGCGGTATGAGGAGCGGCTCCAAGCCCGACTCCGTGTGAACCGCGCGGTTTGATCCCGGCAACCACACCGCGTTAAATTAGGATATCAAGCCTTAAATACAAGCTTTAGCACTATATGTTTTTACGTGAATATGCAGACGTATTTGTAAGTACGTAAAAACAAAAGAGATGGAGTTTCAAGAATGAAAAGCTTACTACTTTATTGAATAACTAAGGGGTTATATATAGCCATACAGTCAACAACCTAGCTTGCTACCTAACCAACTTTTAATAAACAACTTTCATAAAAAAAACCACACAAATCGAATCGAAACCACCTCCATAACCTCCATTCGTAAGTTATAATAAAACACCAGACATAAAGGCATTTTTCTTATCCTTAAATACATTATCATGTTTATTTTGATTTTGTAAAAGCAAGCAATCATAATAAGTTTAAGTAACGTTGGAAAAGCAATGTATGATTCTTTGATTGCTAGTTCTCCTTTTTAGCTTTATTTGGTCTACCTTACAAAACTCATAATAGTCATTTTAACTTTGAAAGTTCATATGCAAAGGTTGTTGTGCCTACAAAGTGTACACAGACATGTGTAACATTGATTTGGAAAATGAATGGTTCCGATCTAATTCAGATGTAGTTCAGATTAAAAAAAAAGAAGTTTCAAGCAGTGGAGTGTAAAATTGATATAACTACGATTGTTTATATTTTTTCAAGTTTCCGTATAATTTTTTAAACATCTATAAATTTTTTATATGACATATATTAAAAAAAATACACCATAAAATTGAGCATTTTACTCTTTTTAATTTAAGTATAGTGTTGCTATATATTTTTAAAAAATATATATATTTTTAAAAAAATATCGTCTATGTGCTCTGATATAACTTGCGTGATTATCTCTGCGTAATTATTCATATAACTTGCGTAATTATTATATTACTATTTGATCATAATTTTACAAACATATAGGTTGCGTGATAATTATATATAACTTGCATGATTATCAATATAGCTTGGTGATTATGAATATAACTTGCGTGATTATCATCAAACTGTGTAATTATTCATTATAATTGTCTGATCAAATTGCAAACATATTGGTTGCGTTTCTTTTCCTTTATAAAAATTATCATTTATAATATATAGTTTGATGTTAAAGTTATATGATGTAGGAGACCATCATAAAGTCTATTATGACATTAAGACAGAAACCCGTTTTACTAAAATTCTAGATAACCTGGTCTTTGATCTAGAGATTTAAAGAATATCGTATGAATTGATCAAGACGAGCTAATAAACAAAAAATCACTAATCATTTTATAGTCAGTTTTGTAGGTAATATATATAAAACTAATTATATAAATGATAGATAATCAAGAATTCAAGATTGAGGCGTTATTTTTTTTAATAAACTGATAAGAATTAATATTAAACTTGGTTATTCTTTCATGATCTTATCATTTTACAAAACTGGTAACTTAAAAAACACTTGAAGGGTGATGAACAAAAACAAAAAAAGCAGGTATCCTAATGAACATACATATCAAACATTCCAAACGAAAAAACAAAAACAGAAAGAAATGTAAACATACATAATGATTAATCTTAACCTTTTTCCTTTTCTTAAATATTAGTGATGGATTGAGACCTAACCAACTTGTGTTTGTTTCCTTTATTTAAAGTTGTCTTTTGATAAAAAGATTGTACTTTTTTCATTCAAACAAATGATAGAATACTTGTGCTAGTGGTTATTGGTTATGAGGGGAGAGCTTGAGACTGAGAAGTCACAAGTTCGATTCCTAAGATTCCAGGTTTTACTACCCGGCCTCTTGCGAAGGTGAATTTTCCTGGGATGAGCTCAAATGGTATAAATACTCCCCAGGTTTTCCAGAGGATTCATTGACCGTTTAAAAAAAAAAAGAATAGAGTTCCTTCATATTCATATGCAGGCTCAATCATACCAATTTAGCTAGATGTTGATTCGGGTTATGCTTTAGGGTTAAACGTGTAAAATAAAAATAAATAAAGGCAAAATGGATCAAACGGGTGAAGTAAAAACAGTTAATTAGATAGGAAATTGATCAAACATCGAATGTGTCAAATAAAAATACTCAGATGGAAAATGAGTCAAACAGTAAACAACAATCGTGTTAAACGGGTAAAACTTATAACCTTCTAGCCTAGTGATATTGGTATTACCTTTATAAATGTAGAATGAGTTTAAATCTTTATAATTACAGATTAATATATAGTTTGAAAAAAGATCTAAGTTCAAACAAAATCAAGAGGATTACTCTCAATAAGTGTATCTTATTATGTAAATTCTCTGGTATTCTTTTTAACTAAGCTAACCTTTTTATATTTTATTTATTTAACTTATAAAAATAAGAGAAAAGTTTTTCAATTAAGTAACATGTTTTATAAATAAATGTTGAGCTATCTAAATACACTTGATAAATTTCATATTAATTATATTTAAAGTACATTGATCTGAGTATAAAATATATCTTTTTAACTTAAGTTTGATATTTAGTATGTTATTGACAAAATTAGCTCAACCTATTGAGTAAAACACGAGCTATAAATATCAACGAGCTAAACTTTCTATAAATGTCAACGAACGTTCTTATTAAATAAAAATGTTTTTTTTTTATTATTATTATTTTTTTTAATTTTTTAGAACGGCGATGTTGGTCACGATGGGTTAGGACATCGCGCACCTATCCTACCTCCGTAGAGGAGGAGATGAGGGTCCACCCCACAGACAACCAGACATGAGTGTCCTAACCGTGCCTCAGCTGGGGTCGAGTGGGGCAATGGACGTTCCCCGGGAAAACCATGCGACTGTCTAGCATGCCCACATGGGACCTACGTTGAAACCCGTAGGTTTCAACCCAAGCATAGACAGTTGCAAGCCTCCACAATAGTAGACCTATCTGGAGTAACTTGCGCGCTGGGTAAAACTGGTCGGCATCATGACTCGAACCAAGGTTGCCCTTGGTCATCAATCCCTTGCCAACAGTGAGGTTTGAACCTGGGTTTCCCCAAAACTCCAAACAACACCGGTACCATTGAGACAATGCTACAATGGTAAATAAAAATGTTTAAAAGGAAAAAACTACATGTTTCATGTTTGTTTGTTGCTTTCGTGAAACGGCCAAGAGAATTAAGGATGGGCTAATTGATTTTGATTAAGGTGTGGGCTGCAACGAATGTGGAGCAGAGGCCCAACGAGAACTTGGTAAAACTTGAATTGGAAAGAAATTGGGGAATAAAACATTGGGGTTTCATTCACGTTTGAGAAAAAAACGTGTACAACGGCCGCTAGGGGCCGTGTTTCTTAGCTAAATCATCCGTGATCTTCTCCGGTGAAGGGTTTGCATTATTTTTCAGTTGTTTCTTTTAGTTAACTTTAACGTTTTAGGATTGGATTATAAACCTCTTAAGTTTTGATAAATCCAAATTGGTATTTCAAGTTAAAAGATTTAATTACATTGCCTTTAACTTTGTGCGAATTGGTAGTTGTGCGTGTTCTAACCGGTTCAGTTAAAAATCATAACTATCACTTGATTAACCTATACACGTCACCATTAATGGTTCCCTAGTTTAGTTAATTGGAAGTTACTATTGCATTTCTTCATGGAAACCTTGAAGAACATATTTATATTAAACAATCACTTGGTATTGAAGTTAAGGGTAAAGAAGACCAAGTTTGTTTACTACAATGGTCTTTGTATGGGCTTAAGCAATCACCAGGGTGTTGGTACAAGAGGTTTGATGAGTACATTTTTACTCATGGTTTTCTGAGAAGCAATTTTGACAGCCGTGTCAACTTTAAATGTTGAATTATCAAGCGGGTTAAAGACTCAAACTTAATAAGAACAGAAGCCACAAATCTCTCGTACACCCTCTGTTGACAAACTTAAACTCGATCACAAGAATTCGCAATATTAAACTTGAATAAAACTCATGCATTAGAAACAAATAAATCATGCCTTTAAATAGGCTACAAACCGACCTAAAGCTAGAACTATCTAACCGACCTAGACCAAGGAATTTACATCTAATTCAAATTCCTTTTTCTTGGATGCTAAGCTACGAAAGCAACAAAATAAATAATACTGATACTAATTTAATTAATATTACTAATTAACACCCTTAAGTTAGGATCTCCTCCAAACCACCCCTTTGAGATCGTTCGTACCGCCCTTTGATGTTGTAACTTTTATCATTAAAGAGTATACAAGAGGCAAGATTGTATATTTATTCTTGTATGTTGATGATATGTTGGTGGCAGTTGTTGACAAGTCAGAAATTGAAGCTACAAAATCTCATTGATACATATGTTGTTCGAATCATGAGGGTCTAGACGTAATCATAAGTAATGTTACATGAAGCTTATCGAAATGCAAGCAATGTGGGGGGGGGGGGGGGGCATTTAAGAAACAACTTCTTTGTGGTAGTTTGAAATGGCATATATAACCATAAAGAAAGAAAGAATAACCTTTTATCGCCCCATTTGGATTGTGTCACACCCCGAGAAAATGACTAAATGTGGGCATGTGACTGATTTGGCATCATGGTCATGGTTACGAATGATGACGTCTAATGAACATTTAATTAAACCATTTGTCTTCTGAAAATGTAAGTTTCAAACATTTAAATTAAACATCTAAAACGTGGCAGCGGAAATAGAGTAGTGGTTACATGTTAAGTTTTCCAAAAGACAAGTCATGAGATTTATAAACATAACTACCCTAAGGCGTAATGCGTCTAAATCTCCAAAATGAAATGCATGAACACACAGCAGGCAGACCATGATATGACAAGCAGGATCACAACAGAAAAACATGGAGTTGCAGTCTTTAATCACCTGAGAATTCAAGAATAAAAAGAGTCAACAGAATTGTTGGTGAGTTTCACAGGTTTAATGACACTGAACTGTTTGAAAACATGTTTGAAAAATGTGTTGCTTGTCTTGATATTAGTTTGTTGACACTGTTGTTGTAAAGATCAAACATGAACCTTGAATTCAAAACTAACTGTTTACCCACTCCTGATGTTCTTCCCCAAGAGCACCGAATGACAAGAATAACAAATGTACCCCTTGACTATAACCATGGAGTCATGACTGGAGCGACCAAGTCAGAGTAGGGTCGTCAACCCAAATAGATCTATTCACAAGCTATCGTTTCGAATGAACTAATTGAATCCAATTAATAGTGGGACTTAGGCATATAACATGAATCAACATGAATACACAGATTGGGGAAATGAAAAGAACATGCAATCATTACGTCGTACAGTTATCATAATAACAGACAGTTTGAAGTTGAAAAGCATTCATTGAATTCTCCCCCAAGTTAGAAAACAGAAATGGAAAAGGGGCCGTGAAGACTCACTTGTTTGAAGGTGGATGTCAGGTATGTTTGATTGAACTTAGCCTAGCAAACGTCTACAAAGTAATGTTATGACGTATTAGGGTTTGGCTATCTAGAGTTAGTGAATACGTCACTCTATGTTCAAGGTTAAGTCTCGACTGGTTATTACCCAATGAAGGTGATGGAAATCCTAGGACTTATTCATTGTCAAATAAATAGTGTTGAAGTTGATGGAGTTTATTATTTATCTGAATAAATAAATAATGATTACGTTTGAAAAATAATTATTGAATAATAGGGATTATTTTTCATTAAACGTTAGGAAAATCGTAAATATTTAATTCACTAAATATTTGTAAGATTTTGGACTTTTCGATTAATAAATATAATCTTCCTTTAATATGAATAAATGTTTTCACAAATATACGAAGTTATATTTTGGTAAAATTAAGCGTAGGTTCGTCCGGTGGTTAACCGGCTTCGCCAGTTTGACTGTTATGACGATGTTATGACATTTTGAGTTTTCTAATACTTAGGATTTGTTAGTGGACTTGTCCTAATGTGTTTTAGGGTTTTGAGTTGCCAAATTAATTATTGGAAGTTTAACTTGTGAAATCCGACGTTTTCGAGTAACCGAAAGTTATAGTTTTTGTCCGGTTTGTTTATAAAACATGTTTTTCTTCATTCGAACTTTATAAAGTATTTTTATATGTCAAAACTAACATGTTTCATGTTTCGAACTAGACCCAATTCTCAATTGGAAATAAATTGCAATTTTTATCGAAACATCGTAATTAAGATATTTAACCCTTTTGTTTCCAAGTGTTTGGCTTCTCGAATTATTTAGTATGTTTAGTAAAACACCTTTGGCATCCCTAGAAATACATTACAAGTCCTAAGTGGTCACAACTTGTCAAAAGTCTTAAACTAAATTTTTCATAAAAATAAGTGGTAACTTTGTCATAAAAATTCCATGTTCTATTTTTTCTTGAAGTTTCATGTTTAAATCCTTGGTAAACACCTTCATGACTCAAAATCATCCTTTTGTGAACTTGGGTTTTGGTTTGGAGTCAAATACAAGTGTTTTGGAGGTTTAGAAAAATATATATTTTTCTGCATGACAGCAGTTTTATGACACGCAGGAATAAGTGTCATCCCTGTTCAGTGTTTTTGGTTCATATGGTTCACAGATGACAGCAGGTTTATGACACGCAGAATGTGTGTCATCTCTGCCCAGTTTTCATAAAACTTATATTTTTCATCAAATTCGATTTTTAACACTTTGTATGTCCATTTCTCACCAAGATAAGTGTTCCAAATTATATTTAACATACATGAACCAATATTTTCCAACCTTGGTCATTTAAAGGGATTTCTTTTAACAAAATGCAAGTTATTTATATACTTTGTCAAATAATCTTTTTAACATATCTAGTTTCCATCACAAACACATAACCATACTAACATTTACGTTTGCTAGCAAGTCATACAACAACCAAATCAAGACTTAATCATGAATCATGACATGTGACATATAGAAATTAAAAATTTAGTGAGAAATAATCAAAGAAAGTAAGTTCTCCTCACTTAAAGCTTTCCGGATCGGTAATGACGTTAATGGGTTATTGAACTAGCTTCCAAGTTTAGCTCCAAACCCAACCTTGATCTTGAAATGTGAAGGAAATGGTGATGAGAGTTCAAGAGTTTGTCATAGATTTTGACAAGAAAAACAAAGATTAGAAAGAGTTGTTTATGAAGGAATCAAGAAGGAAATGAAAGAATAATGGAGTTTTAGGAACTAGAAATGATTTACCTTGAACAAGGAAGGTATTTAGAAGTTAGAAATCAAGATGGGTGATGGTGAAATGGTGGTGGTGGTGGCGGTCTTTAGAGAGCCGAGAGAGAGAGAGAGAGGTTGAGAGAAAAAGTGTGTTTTTCTTGAAGTTGATAAGTGAGAAATGAGGGACTTGATTGTTTAAAAGTAGGATGGTTAGGTGATGATGGTTGGTTCGGTTGCATAGGAACCGAAAAGGGGGTGTTTCGGTTTGCTTCTAGCCGAAACAAGGAAGGAGGAAAAGAGGAGGTTGGACCATGCTTGTTTCTCAAGTACTTGTGGCCTTGGAACTTGGAATGTAGAAGTATGGTGTGGGTGTATGTAGGCCGGCCAAGGAGGGGCATGGGAGGAGGCTAGGGTGGCTCAAGGGGACAAGCATGTTCTCATGTGTAAGAGGTTCAAGTGTTTATCCCATGGTCCTTAGCTTTGTCATGTTCCTAGCCAACAAGTTGGTTTGGTATTTATGTGACAAGAAGACTTAGACATGTGTTCATAGTAAAAGAGATTCAACCAAAGTTTAGAAGTCTTGGTTACACAAAAAGAAATCTTGTTAAGTGTTGGGTTGGATGTGGAGAGTGGGCCGATCGGTTTTTAAAAAAAGAAGAGGGGCGGTGGGCTTCGGCCCGAAAGAAAAGAGAGAAAAGAGAATGGGCTTCGGCCCGAAGAAAGAAAGAAAAAGGAATTGGGCTTCGGCCCAATTCGAAAAGAAAAAAAAAGGGTAACGGGCCGGGCCGGGCCGAGAAAGAAAAGAAAAGAAAAAGAGTTTGGGCCGTAGGCCCATTGGGCCTTCTGGGCCGAACCGGGTCTCGAGTCGGGTCGGGTTGAGTCCGGTTTGGTCCTACGAGTCCAATGTGACTTTGTTTGGACGAAAACGATATCCGGAATGAAAAATGGATTTTTGACGTGAAACGAGGAATTGTAACAATATAACATTGTTTGATACGGACGTTTACGGATAATTGGAATTGTCACTCGTCATGATTTGGTGATATGTTGTTGTGCATAAGTGATGTACTTCAAATTTTGGATTAAAACGTTTGCTCGACACGAGCGGTTATATTAAATGTCCTTGAAGTTTTGTTTGACGGAATTTAAATAGTTCAAAGGGAATTAATTGGTTTGAAATGGAATTAGTTTTAGAAGTAAAACCAAGATATTGTTGGGCTAGAATGGTCGTTTGAATAAACGACGTGTTTGAAATACGTTTGTCAAAACGTAAAAGTTTAGAAAATATAAAATAGTCATTTTATATTTAGATTTCACAAAACATTGTTTATGCATTTTCTTGTTATTGAAGTTCCATTTTGAATAGTGGTGGAACTTTGGTTGCTTTCCATTACGGGTAATTGTTGTCGGACCTAGATTGTCTACGTTCGCACGTAAAGGCATCTAATTTAAACAAATTAGCCTAATGCACATAGAATTTCAGTTAATTGCACATAATTAATATATTAAAATATACCTGGAAAATACGGGTTGTCACAGATTGAAATAAGGATTTTTGTGACCTGCGTTTCTAGGATCAAGTGGAGTACACTATGGTCATAAATAATTAACTTGTGAGTTATGACCACATCACAAACAACTGATCTCGATTGCAACTTATCTTGGTTGGCTTGACGAAGTCATATATAATTATTTTGGATCCAATAAACCCGCGCGTTGATAGAAGATCGATTTGTGTAATGAGACTAAAGCCCATGGTAATGATGGTATATGAAGAAAACCCATCTAGTTTGATTGGAGATCGCAATATCTAAATTTAAGGGATAACCAACTCATATACCTAAAGGCGATCACTGTAGGGGATAACTAATATATAAGTTATACAATTGATGAATCTGCAGTCACGATGCATTGATGTACTTTACCACAAAAATTAGGGAAAATGTATTAACTGGCAATTAGGCAAATATGACTGAATCAAGCCAACTCATGAGCTATTTAGACCAGGAAAGAAAATTATCTGAAATCAAATAGATTTAAGTTGAGTTCTATCAAACTTTTGAGTATTAAAATATCAAATATGTTAGATGTTGTTGAAGAACAATCGAAATTCAAATTGAAATCAAAACAAATAACCAAAGCGATCGATCAGATCTTATTGAAATCGAGAGAGAGATACAAGAGAATTGGAAATGAGAATACAATCCCTAATCACACACACACACCCTTATATCTAATCTGAGCTAACGGCTACTAACCCCTCTTAACAACCTAATCAACGACTTAATACAGAATTACAACTAACCCCCTGAAACATAAGAAATGTTACACATAAGTCCCTGATGATATAAACTCTACATCCGGTAGCAAACTCAGTGCGACCCGGGTTCGATCCTCTCTCTGAGCAAAACATAGCACATATTTTCAACAATCTCCACCTTGAGCTATGATTTGCATGCTTCGGTTAGGGACATTGGACAGCAAATAGAACACACTAATAATAGCCAATCATCATCGACTAGCAGAGGTCCCATGGACTTGATTAGCCTAATGTGATTAACCATCACAAATGTGCTCACCATCCAACTGACCCGTGAAAATTAACTTAACTAATACCCAACATACTTAAGCAGTTCTTGAACTTAGAAACTGCTAAGCACTTGGTAAACATGTCAGCTCCATTCATAAGAGTAGAAACATACTCCACAGCTAACTCTTTGGAGTTTATTACTTCTCTAATAAAATGAAGCCTCACCCTTATATGTTTAGTTCTCTCATGGAACACCTGGTTCTTTGAGAGTTGGATTGCTCCCATATTATCACAATAGATGCAAGTATCTTCAGCATCTATTCCCAGTTCCTTCACAAACCTCTGCAGCCACAATCCCTCTTTAACTGCCTCTACCAGAGCCATGTACTCAGCTTCTGTACTAGAGAGAGCAACTACATGTTGGAGACTTGCTCTCCAACTAACACAATTCCCTAATACTTGAAAACAGTATCCAGTGATGGACCTTCCCTTATCTAAATCTTTAGCATAATCTGAATCCACAAAGCCCCTCACTGTTTCAACTTGAGTATTAGATTTGAACAATATTCCAATCATCCTGAGTACCTGCTAGGTACCTCATTAACCACTTGACAGCATCCCAGTGCCTCCTTCCAGGATTAGAGAGATACCTACTCACTAAGCTTACTGCATAGCTTATGTCAGGTCGGGTGCACACCATGAGATACATCAGAGATCCAACTGCATTTGCATAAGGCACCAACTCCATCTGCTCCCTTTCTTCACTGGTTTTAGGACAGTCCTGCAAAGATAAACAAAACTGAGGTGCAGTAGGAGTCTGAACAGTTTTACAATTGAGCATATTATAAGTAGTAAGAACTTTCCTGATATATGCTCCCTGAGTGAGCTTCAGCTCCCTTTTCTCTCTGTTTCTCTTTATTTCCATACCAAGAATCTTCTTAGCAGGCCCTAACTCCTTCATGTCAAATTTTGTCATCAACATCCTCTTGGTTTCCTGCATAAGATCAACAGACTTGCATGCTAAAAGCATGTCATCAACATATAGTAAAAGATAAATGAACTTTCCTGTTTCATACTCCCTGTAATAGACACATGGGTCATACTCACTCCTCCTGAATCCATTTGTGATCATGTGATCATCAAATTTCCTGTACCACTGCCTGGGTGATTGCTTCAACCCATATAGGGATTTTTGTAGTAAACAGGACTTCTCACTTTTCCCTTTTTCTATAAATCCTTCTGGCTGATCTATATACATTTCTTCTTCCAAATTCCCATGTAGAAATGCTGTTTTAACATCCAATTGCTCTAGCTCTAAATCATGAGTAGCCACAATTGACAACATCAACCTGATAGATGAATGCTTGACCACAGGAGAAAATACTTCATGAAAGTCAACTCTTGCCTTTTGCCTAAATCCCTTTGCAACCAACCTAGCCTTAAATCTAGGAGGGTCCCCATCATTCAAAGGTTCTTTGATTTTAAAAAGCCACTTACAAGGGATAGACTTTTTATGTGAAGGTTTATCCTTTAACACCCAAGTCTGGTTCTGATGAAGGGACTTTATCTCATCTTCCATAGCTGTTAACCACTCTTTACTATGCTCAGAGTTTATAGCCTCATCATAGGTCTTAGGCTTTACAATATTGTCATAATCAGTCATTGATACAAACACAAATGCTGATATTTCCTCATCATCTCTGAACCTCAATGGCTTGACAATTTTTCTTCTTGTCCTATCCTTTGCTATGCTTGGACTATGACCAATATCCCTTTGTTGTTCCCTCTGATTGCTGACCACTGGTTGATCCTCCAACTGAGCTACTGCCACCTGGTTCACTTGCTTCACTAAGTCTATCAGAAGCACTTTCATGAACACCATGCTTACTAGTAGTCTCCACCTCAACCTCAAACTCCTGAGATTTACTATTCTGATTCAACCAGTTCACATCCCTGTTAGCAATTACATCCCTATACATCACATTTTCCCTAAATGTGACATTCCTACTAACTATGACTCTGGTCTTCCCCTCATCAACTCTCCATAGCTTGTACCCCTTGACTCCATCAGGGTATCCCAGCATGATACATTTTTCTGCTCTAGCCTCTAGCTTATCATTACTAACATGTGAATACACCAATGAACCAAATACCCTTAAATCATGATAATTTCCGGGTTTACCTGACCATACCTCTATGGGAGTCTTCATACTTAGTGCAGAAGAAGGTGATCTATTCACTAAGTATGCAGCAGTATTAACTGCCTCACCCCAAAAACTCTTAGGGAGACCAGAACTAATGAGCATGCATCTGACTTTGTTCAGAAGTGTTCTATTCATCCTTTCCACCAAACCATTTTGCTGAGGTGTCCCAGGAATGGTTAGGTGCCTAGATATTCCATACTTCTCACAATAAGCCTTAAATTCTAAACTGCAAAACTCTAAACCATTATCTGTCCTTAGCTTCTTAACCCTTTTTCCAGTTTGATTTTCAACTAAGACCTTCAAATATTTAAACCTTTGGAATGCTTCACTCTTTTGCTTGAGAAGAAACACCCAAACTCTCCTGGAAAAATCATCAATAATGGACAAAAAATATTTGGCTCCACCTAAAGTTTGGGTTCTAGCAGGACCCCATAGGTCTGCATGTATGTATTCCAATATTCCCTTAGTAATATGCTTACCTCTAGAAAACTTTACCTTGTGAGTTTTGCCCAAAACACAGTTTTCACAAAATTCTCCCCCTGAGATTTTTAATTCCCCAAATGCCCCTTTCTTATTCAATTCAACCAAACCTTGGTTACTAATATGGCCAAGCCTCCTATGCCAAAGGCTGGCATCAGGCTTGTTATCAGAGACTAACACATGTGCCTCCTGACTCAAGTCAAGGTCAAGCTCATAGATGTTATTACTGCACCTGGTACCAGTCAATATAACCCTTGACCCCATAACAACTTTTGCCCTCCCATTTTTCAAACTAACTGCATGCCCTTGTTTCTCAAAGGTACCGAGTGAAATTAGATTCCTAGACAAGTCAGGAATGTACCTTACATCATCTAATTGTAACATTGTACCATTAGACAATTGCAATTCAACTAACCCATAGCCCACTATCATACATGGCCTATTGTCCCCTAATTTCACTGATCCCATGTCCCTCATAGTTAGTTTCTTAAAATAGGATTTATTTGGGGTCATATGATAAGAGCAGCCTGAGTCAAGAATCCAAACCCCTTTGTTTGAATTCTTTGACACTACAAGCACATCACTGCTCTCATATCCTTCAAACCCACTATCATCAGTTTGAGAGTTATATACCTGACCTTTGGAGCTTGATCCCTCATGCTTCTGTTTTCTTCTTTCAGGGCATTCTTTCTTGAAATGCTTTTCAGAGCCACAAATGAAGCACCTCCTCTTGTAACTAACCTTTGGTTTTCCTTTCTTTCCTTTATATCCCTTGCTCTCAAATTTCCCTTTAGCCATTAGGCCCTCACCTTCTTCCTCCTTGATTTCAGTCTTCCTCTTTAATTCTCTTGAATTCAAGGCAGCCAGGACCTCTTCCACGGATAAAGAATCTCTTCCGAATAACAAGGTATCCACAAAATGTTCATATTGAGATGGTAAAGAGGATAAGAACAACACTGCTTGATCCTCATCTTCAATGTGGACATCTATATTCTCCAGATCTATGATCAACTTATTAAAGTCATCTGTATGTTCTTCTATTGACTTACCAGGAGACAGTTGAAATGTGTAGATCCTTTTCTTGAGGTAGAGTCTATTGGCCAACGATTTGGTCATATATAGACTCTCAAGCTTCAGCCACAAACCAGCAGCCGTCGTCTCCCTTGACACTTCCCTTAATACCTTGTTTCCTAAACTCAAGATTATGGCACTATGTGCCTTCGCAAGAACATCAAACCAATCGGATTCTTCAATGTAATCGGGCCGATTATTCTCACCATTGAGCGCTTCTGAAACTCCCTGATAGACGAGCAGCGCCTTCATCTTTACCCTCCAGAGCCCAAAATCGTTCTTCCCGTCAAATCTTTCGATATTCCACTTCGCAGTCGACATTGAAGACACCCTTCAATCCTTCCTTCGATTCAATTGAATTTCTTCGTGAGCAAACCTTGCTCTGATACCAATTGTTGAAGAACAATCGAAATTCAAATTGAAATCAAAACAAATAACCAAAGCGATCAGATCAGATCTTATTGAAATCGAGAAGAGATACAAGAGAATTGGAAATGAGAATACAATCCCTAATCACACACACACACCCTTATATCTAATCTGAGCTAACGGCTACTAACCCCTCTTAACAACCTAATCAACGACTTAATACAGAATTACAACTAACCCCCCTGGAACATAAGAAATGTTACACATAAGTCCCTGATGATATAAACTCTACATCCGGTAGCAAACTCAGTGCGACCCGGGTTCGATCCTCTCTCTTAGCAAAACACAGCACATATTTTCAACAGATGTATATATATACACATAGATTACTCCTACTATATACATGTGATTTAACCACACCCACCTTTCGTAATTCTTTACTTCTCACTCCTTCAACAATGTTCATGGGAAATTCATTTAATTTGTTCTTGCTCATTGTGCTTGGGGCACATTTATCAATCGTTACATCAACATCATATGAGCTTATTAACATGTTGGAGCCAATTATAACTCGTCTTCATTTCCAACAAACTTTTTATTTGGATCTGCATCATCTTCTTATCAAGTTCCGTCTTTGATATAACTTGTGGCCTACCTCCTGACAAATATGCATGGCCTCCTTTTGACCCCTTCAATCCCTCCAATAGTTGATTATTGCTTCTTTTTTTCCTTAAAAAATGATAATTTAAAAATCTAATGTTAGTTCCTTCATGCTACATTCATGTTAATCAACTATTAAAAAGAATAAAGGAAGAGAAGGAATCTACTAACAATGCATGACGATAGACGACTCTTGATAAGAAGATGATGCGGATCCAAATAACAAATCTCTTGGAAATTAAGAGAAATTATAACCGGCTCCAAAAATGTTAATACGCTCGTATAATGTTGCTGCAACGATTGATTAATATGCACAAAGCACAATGAGAAAGAACAAATTAAATGAATTTTCCATGAAGATTGTTG
This sequence comes from Deinandra increscens subsp. villosa, assembly GCA_039602395.1. Lineage (NCBI taxonomy): Eukaryota > Viridiplantae > Streptophyta > Magnoliopsida > Asterales > Asteraceae > Deinandra > Deinandra increscens. Next base: position 3,240,033 of record JBCNJP010000023.1, read on the forward strand.
AAGGAGTGAGAAGTAATGGATTATGAAAGTAAGGTGTGACTTGTATTTCTAAATGATTTTGCAGGTTTTTATAGAGAAAAGAAGCAAGTTGTGTGTTTCAATAACCACATCTATGAAGAAAAAGGCAGCCATATTGTACACTTATCATGTGCAGTAGTTGTCATATAGCGATTATTTTCCCACCCATCTTTTATTTTGTCGGTCACCACTATTAGCTTAGCATTATGACACTATTTTAAAGTTGTGTCCCTACCCGGTCCAATATCTATTAGCAGTTTTATATTTTTATGTTTTTAAGAAATTAAAATTTAATAAATTACTTAGAGCATTCTCATTTCATTCTCTATTCATATACTATAATAACTTAACTAAAAATCAATATGTTTAGATTTATCTATCATGTTTTAAAAGTATCTTATATCTCATTCCCTATATTTAATCATTTTCAATTAAACAATACTTTTTAAGTTACTTTATTTTTCTACCACTCACGATAAATATAAAATAATAAATATAAAAGATGAACAATAATCACTGAATGTAGGAAAAACATTTTATTTTATATCAAATCATAAGGATAGCGTATATATAGAGTAAGAAATAAAATCGAGTGGACTTATAGTATTTTATTTAGAATTTAGAAATAAAGATAGAGATAGTGAATAGATCTCAACTTCACCATAAAAGATTTCAAAAGTCTAAAACATGTAAATTTCATGATATCGATCATGAATGTTAAGTTAATGTTCCATAGGATACAAAATCTAAATAATGTCAACAAATACATATTTTAAGATAAAAGTCTTTTAATTTTTTTTCCATACAGCTAACCTACTACAATGAAATATTACTAGGATTAAAGAAAAATAAAAATAAAATTTTTAGGTATGTTGTTCAGTTGTGGTCCTGTGGATGCTGGGCCAGCATTCATGTGCTCATGTCACCACATTAAAAAGACTGTATCAAATTAAACCGAGTGTTATTTATCTTCGTTTGTTTAGTATCAATCGAACGTGTTATAATGTAAACTTTTGTTCATATTCATTTGTTAAAAAGTTGAACTTGCTCATAAACATAAATAAACATATATTTTTATATTTTTTTTAGTGAAATTATAAAGATTGGAATACAAGTTGACAATCATCCCGGTGGACAATGGAGGCGGGCAACAAGCTGCGTCGCCAAACCTTTCTGAATAGCAAAACTAAGCACCTACTATAACCGTAAATACAATGATGATTTACATATATATATATATATATATATATATATATATATATATATATAGGGAGAGGATCATTTGAGAACTAATTGGGTTTGAGAACTAAAAAGAACTAATCTTAGCCACTAGTTTATATATATGGAAAACCCCCCCATGAATTTGAATGCTCCCCCCTTGAAAATTAGTGGCCCAAATTGGTTCTCAAAAGTTCTCAAAAGAAAAAGTTCTCATTTGAACCTAACCCTATATATATATATATATATATATATATATATAATATATATATAGGGGATGGTTACTTTGAAAACCACCCCGAGTTGTGAAAACTACGAAAACTTTTTAAAATCGGGGTTAAAAATTGTTTTTTTTCTTTTAATTTTTTTATGGTGGTTCTCTATGCTACAGACTACCCTCGAGTGGAAAAAAATAAAAAAACCGCCGAGTAGTTTTTTTTAAAAAAAATATACAAAAACGTCATGTTACGTATGTTACATTTTGCATATTTATGTAACATAAAAATGTAACATATGTAACATGACGTCTTTCTATATTTTTTTTAAAAAAAACTACTCGGCGCTTTTTTTATTTTTTTCCACTCGAGGGTAGTCTATAACCTAGAGAACCACTGTAAAAAAATTTGAAGAAAAAAAATAAATTTTTACCCCGATTTTAAAAAGTTTTCGTTACATTTTTATGTTACGTAAAAATGCAAAATGTAACATATGTAACATGGCGTTTTTGTATATTTTTTTAAAAAAAAACTACTAGGCGGTTTTTTTATTTTTTTCCACTCGAGGGTAGTCTGTAACTCAAAGAACCACCATAAAAAAATTTGGAAAAAAAAAACAATTTTTTACCCCGATTTTAAAAAGTTTTCGTGGTTTTCACAACTCGGGATGGTTTTCATTCTAACCTCTCTTAGCCTAAAAACCTCTCTTATATTGTATATATACAACTCCCAACCCGCACCTCCGTCGCCTCGCCCACCCCTGTCGCACCGCCTATACCCACCCACCCACCCACCCACGTGTTGCATATATGCAACATAATTACATTTCATAACTAAAACCCCCGACCCGTACCCCTGCCACCCCCCACCCTCCCTCACCACCCCCCCACCCCACCCCCACCCCCGTGTTGCATATATGCAACATAAGTACATTTCATAACTACAACCCGCACCCTCACCCCCACACCCCCAGTGTTTATATATGCAACATAATTAGATTTCATAACTACAACCCCCCCAACCCGCACCCCTGCCACCCCTAACCTTCTACCCCGCACCCCCACCCCCCACCCCCGTGTTGCATATATGCAACATAATTATATTGTATATATACAAAACCGCACCCCCCCACCCTCCGCGTTGCATATATGCAACATAAATTTTTTTCACAGTTCACATTCTTTGCGAAGCTCATCCATGGTGGATTTTTTAATAACTCGGTAATATAAATAAAACCTGGCTTCATTCTGTTGGGATTTGAAGTACGAATCTATTGGTGTAATCGGTTTTAAGTTTCGTTCAAACTTGATTTACTTCGTAAACCATATTTCATTTGTGTTCATCATCCTTATTACTATATTATCTCGAGCCATCAAAACAACACCAAATTGCGTAAGGTCGTCGGGTTTGAGAGAGAGATGGAGAGAAGTTCGAGGGTTAGGAGGTCACAGGTGAAACAAGTTCGTGAAATAAACGAACGAAAGTAAAATATAGAATATTACATATATGCAATAGGGTTAGGTTCACTTAAAAACCTCTCTTAGCCTAAAAACCTAAAAACCACTTCAATTAAGGCTAATAAAGTAATTTAATATTTAATATTTAATATTTTCACTACCACACACACCCCATGTTTCATATATTTACAACAACCCCCTACCCCTTCAACTCTCCTCCGCCCCCCCAACCCCGCCACCCCCACCCACCCACCCCCCCCCCCCCGCACCCCCACCCCCATGTTGCATATATGCAACATAATTATATTGTATATATATAACTCCCAACCCGCACCTCCGTCGCCTCGCCCACCCCTGTCGCACCGCCTATACCCACCCACCCACCCCCCCCCCCCGTGTTGCATATATGCAACATAATTACATTTCATAACTAAAACCCCCGACCCGTACCCCTGCCACCCCCCACCCTCCCTCACCACCCCCCCCACCCCACCCCCACCCCCGTGTTGCATATATGCAACATAAGTACATTTCATAACTACAACCCGCACCCTCACCCCCACACCCCCAGTGTTTATATATGCAACATAATTAGATTTCATAACTACAACCCCCCCAACCCGCACACCTGCCACCCCTAACCTTCTACCCTGCACCCCCACCCCCCACCCCCGTGTTGCATATATGCAACATAATTATATTGTATATATACAAAACCGCACCCCCCCACCCTCCGCGTTGCATATATGCAACATAATTTTTTTTCACAGTTCACATTCTTTGCGAAGCTCATCCATGGTGGATTTTTTAATAACTCGGTAATATAAATAAAACCTGGCTTCATTCTGTTGGGATTTGAAGTACGAATCTATTGGTGTAATCGGTTTTAAGTTTCGTTCAAACTTGATTTACTTCGTAAACCATATTTCATTTGTGTTCATCATCCTTATTACTATATTATCTCGAGCCATCAAAACAACACCAAATTGCGTAAGGTCGTCGGGTTTGAGAGAGAGATGGAGAGAAGTTCGAGGGTTAGGAGGTCACAGGTGAAACAAGTTCGTGAAATAAACGAACGAAAGTAAAATATAGAATATTACATATATGCAATATAGTATATTGCATTAGAATATCATAATATTTGAAACTATAAACACGGACATGTTGCATATGTGCAACATAAGCATAAATACGGTTTATTTAATGTTGCATATATGCACTATATAGAATATTGCATATATGCAACATAGTATATTGCATTAAAACATCATGACGTGTAAAACTATAATAAAAGACATGTTGCATATATGCATCATATACATGTTGCATATATGCAACATTAGCGGAAATATGGTTTTATTTGATGTTGCATATATGCATTATATAATGTAGGGGAAGTGGGGGTTGTATATTGCAACACAAGGGTGTTGCCTATATGCAACACAAGGGTGTTGCGTATATGCAACACGGGGGGTTGGGGCGTGGTGGGTGGGTGGGGAATGTGGTTGTATATATGCAACACGGGGGTGGGGTGGGTGGATGGGGAGTGGGGTTGTATATATGCAACACAAGGGTGTTGCATATACGCAACATAGGGGGGGGGGGGGTAAGTGGGGGTTGTATTATGCAATACAACTGTGTTGCACGTATGCAACTCGCGGGTGGGGGGTGGGGGGGGGGGTTGTTACAGTTTGGGGGTTGTATATACATGCAACACATTTGTGTTGCATATATGCAACATGAAGGGGGGGGGGGGGTGGTGCATGGGTGTGGGTTGGGGGTTGCATATATGCAATATAATTATGTTGCATATATGCAACACAGGGTGGGGGTGGGTGGGGGTATGGGGGTGGTAGGGGTTCGGGTTGGGGGTAAGTGGGGGTTGTATATGTGCAACACACTTATGTTGCATATATGCAACACGAGTGGGGTGGGGTGGGGGTGGGGGCTAGGGATGGAAGGGGTGCAGGTTGAATATATGAAATATAATTATGTTGCATATATGCAACACGAGGGGCGTGGTGGGGTGGGTAGGGGTGGGGCTGGAGGGTTGATGGTTGTATATACGCAACACACTTATGTTGCATATATGCAACACGGGTGGGGTGGGTGGGGGTGGGGGGGTGGGGGGTGGGGGTGGGGGGGGGAGGGGTTGGGGGTATGGAGTGGGAAAAGGAAGGGTTCTTTTGTAAATGTATGAAACATAGGGGTGTGTGTGGTATTGATAATATTAAAAATTAAATATTAAATTACTTTATTACCCTTAATTTAAGTGGTTTTTAGGTTTTTAGGCTAAGGAGTGGTTTTCACATGATCTTTACCCATATATATATATATATATATATATATATATATATATATATATATATATATATATATATATATATATATATCAATCTAAGTTGAGATGTAGTGAGTGCAATCACTGTACAACCTTTTAACCAATTGAATTTTGATTTCTGTATTTTTAAGCCAATAAAATTCTGATTCATGTCCTACATATTTACACACGCGTTATTCTGATTTCTTTCTTTTATATATGCACATAGCTCTCTCTCTCTCTCTCTCTCTCTTTTGTAGACGCATACACGCAGCTCTCTCTCTCTCTCTCTATATATATATATATACATATATATATATATATTATATATATATAGGGAGAGGATCATTTGAGAACCAATTGGGTTTGAGAACTAAAAAGAACTAATCTCAGCCACTAGTTTATATATATGGAAACCCCCCCATGAATTTGAGTGATCCCCTCCTGAAAATTAGTGGCCCAGAATGGTTCTCAAAAGTTCTCAAAACCAATTGGTTCTCATTTGAACCTAACCCTATATATATATATATATATATATATATATAGAGAGAGAGAGAGAGGATCATTTGAGAACCAATTTGATTTGAGAACTAAAAAGAACTAATTTGAGCCATATGTTTATTACATGTATCCCCCCTCACATGAATTGTAGTGGCCCCCCCCTTGAAATTTGTGGTTGAGATTTAGTTCTCAAAAGTTCTCACTATATATATATATATATATATATATATATATATATATATATATATATATATAGCGTTAGATTCAAATGAGAACTTTTTATTTTGAGAACTTTTGAGAACTAAATCTCAACCACAAATTTTAGGAGGGACCACTACAATTCATTTGAGGGGGGATACATGTAAATAAACTTGTGGCTCAAATTAGTTTTTTTAGTTCTCAAATTAAATTGGTTCTCAAATGATCCTCTCCCTATATATATATATATATATATATATATATATATATATATATATATTCTCAAAACCAATTGGTTCTCTTTTGAACCTAACCCTATATATATATATATATATATATATATATATATATATATATATATAGGGTTAGGTTCAAAAGAGAACCAATTGGTTTTGAGAACTTTTGAGAACCATTCTGGGCCACTAATTTTCAAGGGGGGGGGGGGGCACTCAAATTCATGGGGGAATTTCCTTATATATAACTAGTGGCTCAGAACCGTTTGGTTCTTAAATGATCATCTCCATATATATATATATATATATATATATACATGTATATCAGCTCTCTCTCTTTTTTATACATGCAGCTCTATTTCAGTCTTCTTCTCTTCCTCTCTAACATTTTCTCAGTACCTTTGGTTGTCATTTAAGTTGTGGCTGAAAGAAACCATTTGGCGGTGGGTTTTCGAAACCCTTTCACGGCGGCGGTGGTGGGTTTTAGGGTTTTTTTTATAGGGAATCCGGTCACTGCCGGACGATGTGATGCTTTTAAGAAACCCCAAATGCAGCCGCTTGCCGGATCTTTTGTGATATATCTGGCGGCGGCGTGGCGCCTTGGCGCAGTCGCTGGCCGTATTTTGGTCTGCTTGGACATCCGAGCCTTAGGGCGATGACGCTGGAAGGTTAGATGAGCCCTTAAGGCGATGATTGTTTTGTGTTGGTTCTGCTTTCAGGATCTAGGGTTTCTTACAGACTTTGCAACCTTTGATGGCAATTCGGCGATGATATGAAACCCCTTAGGGTTTGAGCCGATAGATAGGTATCTAGCGGCTGCGTGGCGCCTTGGCGCAGCCGCTGGCTGTATTTTGGTCCATCTCCACATCGGAGCCTTAATTATGGCAGTGATGATGGAAGTTTTGATGAGCCTTGAGGCGATGATTGTTTTGTGTTCTTATGATCTGTGATGTCGTCTGTGATTTTTTTTACATCTGAAGTTACAAGGATGATGATGGTGAGTTTGATGAGCCTTTTTGGCAATGAATATCTCCGATTTGTGGCTTGAAACTGAAGTTGCTGTAAGGACAATCACTGTATAACTTTTAAACCAATTAAATTGTAATTTCCTGTATTTTTTAAACCGATGAGAATTTGATTTGTAAGCTACTTATTACACACACGCGTGTTAGTATTAAGAGAAAGTTTATGTTTCTTTATTGGAAGGCTATGATTCTCGACTTTAGTCTTTACGGATTTAGATTCATGTGGTTTTGGCTACGACATAGCGTTCTAACTTCTAACTGTTGTCGTTACCCCGCGCGAGTTCCGTATACAATCTGAGCGGTTATTTTACCGTTATGATAAATGCCTACAATCTGAGCCTTAAATTATTTTCTTAACTTACATTTTTTTATTTTGTTGTTTTTTGTACTATTAATTTTTTTTTTATATTGTTGGTTTGAAGTTAGTTATGTGTACAAACCGGTTTGTCAAATAATTTATGTTTGTGGTTTTAGCAATGACAACATGGGAAACATTCAATTAATTGGACTCTACTTTTTAGAGTATGTTTGACATTGGTAACTTCTAGTGGCTATATAACTTTTTTTATTGCTACCATGACGGATTTGTATGGTTGTTTGTTAATTAGTATAGCTATATTTTGTTATACTAATTGGACCAACATTTCGTTAATATTTATAAAGCCATAAGAAACATTAAAGTGTAATCACAATACATTTTATTATAAATTATGTGGTTTTTAGTAAATAAAATTGTTTGCAATGAGACAACAAAATACATTTTAAAAAACAAACTATCCGCTGTAACGCACGGGTAGTATCTAGCTTGTTCAAAACAAAACACAAGTTAAATTTAAAAATCATAAATATAATTAACACAAACATAAAAATCATAAATATAATGCCACAAACATTTAACATATGCTTCTTATTTGTGACGGGTAGTATCCAGTTTGTTCAAAACAAAACAGAAGTTAAATTTAAAAATCATAAATAAATATAATTGCCACAAACATAAAAATCATAAAAATAATGCCACAAACATTTATCACATGCTTCTTATCTTGAACCTCCTTACCTAGAAATGGCAGCCGATTTTTGCACTTGGATAGGTATATGAATTGATTTTAAAGTAAAATAAGAAAGGTGAAGGTATATTATTTTACATTAAGGTGCTCTTTGTTTTTTAAGAGGTAAAATGTCTGCAGTTTGTGAACCACATCTGTAGACATCTGTAGAAGAAGAGGTGGACTAAACGTCTGCAGTCTGTAAGAAGAATAGTGTTTGTTTTTTTAACTTCTACAGACTGCTAAAATAAACTGAAATTTAAATTAACCGTTTTTTAAACTTATAGATAATTACCATTTAAACTTTTTTATTTTCTTTTTGCATATTTTAACCAATAGTTTTTTTTTTAAAAGGTTTTCTTTTAAATAAAAGTACAAAAATGTTATATAAAAGCTATTTAAAAAACGTTTTTTAAACAATATTAAAACATTTTTTAAATAAATGTTTAATTTTTTATAAATAATTGTTTAAAACGTTTTAAAGAAACTGTTTAAAATACATTTTTTAAAAGTTGTATACAAAAGTTTTTTTTAGAATTATCTTTTTAAAATATTAAAAAAGTTTTTTTAGAAATTAATTTTTTTTAAAAAAATACTTTAAAAGAAACTGTTTAGAAACGTTTTTTTTACTATTTAAAATATTTTTTTTATGAAAAAACAGTTTAAAGAGAATGTTAGAAGATGTCAAAAGATGTTAGAAATGACTGAGCCACATCTGCACCAGAAAGAGGTCGCGCAGACATTTTTTAAAGAAATGTTTTCGGAAAAACAAACAGTCTGCAGACCTAAATGTCTGCGCGTGGTCTGCGCGACGCAGACATAAGAGGACAGAAGAGCTTTTCCAGAAAAAACAAACACCACCTAAATGTCATTAATTTCCAAAAAGTACAAGAGACGACCATTACGTGTATGGTGTAGGCCTATGTGACTAAATTCATAAAGAACCGGGTCTTTAGCTACGGAAATGTTGTGTGGTGCTACAAATACTTGCTGCCGCATTTATATCTGTCGAGATAGACCAAAATTATTGTCACAATAGGGTTCATCGGCACAGAGAAGCCAATACAGATAACATGTCATCAACATAAAGCTGTCTTTAAAAGATTTAAAGAAAATGAATTAATTAGGAGCTGGGCAGTTAATACGGCCGATATCTCACCGGGATATCGGTGGGATATCGGTTATCGGAGGTATCCAAAAATTCGGTGCAAAAATTCGGTGCAAAAATACGGGAACGATAAAATCGGTCGTATTTGCCGATATATCGCCGTTTTTTTAACAAAAAAATCGGTGATATTACTTAAAAATACGGTGGGTTGGGTTTTTAACCCTAATTGTATCTAAACAATGAAATTAACGCTAACCTTTAGCCTTTAGGGGTTTATTTTTTTGTTTTCAAACTTCGATTGGAGCATCGAATCATCATCCAGTTTCTATTGAAGCATCCGGTGAGAACCTCAGGCTTCGATTGAAGCATCCGGTGAGAACCTCAGGCTCCGATTGAAGCATCCGCTAACCCATTGAAGCACATCGCTGACCCATTGAAGCATTCTCCTTGACCGATTGAAGTATCCGACGCCAATTTGTGTCGGTTTGTATGTATCCGATGGAAGTTCCGGCCTATTTGCGTATGTCGGTTTGTATGTGTGGGGCAGAAGAAGAATAAAGGCCAATTTCTGTGTGTCGGTTTGTATGTGTGGGGCTGACCCATTGTACATGCTTTATATATATATATACTTTATAATTATATAACTTTATATATATACACTTTATAATTGCTTTTAAATTATATAATTTTATAACTTTATATATATATATATATATATATATATATATATATATATATATAGTAATGTATATATTAATTCCACCGATATTTCATCGATATTTCACCGAGATAACCGATATCCCGTATATCGGTCCTCGACCGTATTCTGAATTTTTTCCGTATTAACTGCATAGATTAGGAGTCTATGGCGCACGGACTTGTCGCCAGATATGTCAAAAATGGATTTTTTTTTTCATTTTCACCTATAGCGATGACATGTCGTCGTTATAAGAGCATCTGGTATACTGGCGCAAATGTGGCGTCATTCTACATTTTTTTTGACGTTAAACGGCACCAATACCACCCCCTATGGCGCCATGTAGCGGCGTGATGGTTGTACGCCATATCTTCGGCGCCTTCAATTGATGTGTTATCCAAATTTAAAAAAAAAATCATTTTCTTTCCCTATTAAAAAGAAAAAAAATAATAAAATAATGTTAACATAACACCACATAACATGGAGTATACCCCATGTGTGTTATGTGGTGTTGAAGTCATGTAGTCATCGCTGACGTGACGGTGTTAAACTTTAACATGGCTAAAGATATACCTTATGCCCTAACTCAATAATTTTAAAATAATTTTTGTTCTAAACTATTGCGACAAATGTCACCGCTATAGGTAAAAAAAAAATTAATTTTATTTTTTACTTATAGCAGTGACTTGTCGTCGCTATAGGCTTACTGTTTTTTTAATATATTTTTTCTTTTTGAGGTTTTAAAACCCCGCAAATTAACAACCAATTCAAATCTACAATCAATTCAAATGTCCGTTCAAATAAACATTACGAAACAAATATATATATATAAATTACACCGTTCATAATGTTAAACAAATATATACAAACATATGTCATGGTGTTCAACAAAGAGTCTTCGAAGTACCTAATTGTCATCTTCATCATCATTTTGTTGTTGTAATATCATCATAGCCATTAGTTGATTTATTTGGCTTACTGTTTTACTTGTCAACCAACACCTTTTGTGTGCCCTTTTTATGGATGTCGGACACATAAGATGCATTCTTCCTCATCAATCTATGTTTCACCAACCCTACATTCCATTTTTGCCTTTTCATCTTGAATTATTTTCTACGTTAAACCAACATGCATGTTCAACTAAGAATATAAATTTCTAAATTTAAATAAACATATAATAATAGTAGTAATATCATCAAAGTGTTAAGATATTAGAGTTCGATGACAAAAGTAGTGCACCTATAGCAATGCCGCTATAATGTTCGACGCTAAAAACTCAATTTCTTTTCTTGTAGTGTAGCACATCTCATGGAGGTTTTCTTTCTTTTTCTTGATAGGGAAAAATTTAAGTTTGGAGTGCTGGAGATATAATATAGCCTACGGCTGTGATGAAAAACACGAAAAAGTTGGTGATAGAATGAAGAATAACTTGAGATAAAAGTGTATATATATGCCATGTTTGTTACTTGTTTTCTTTCTCCTTTTCTTAACCTACTTAATAGCCATCAAAAGAAAGAGTAGATCGAGCTGAATTTTTCTGGATTTTCTCCTTCACAAAAGCTGCTTTCGAACACCTTGTGACAGGCAGAAAAATGCCAAAGAAAAAATCCAAGAAAATGGAGATCAAAGATATCAAGGTTCTTGGATATTGTATGAATTAGTGAAACAAGAAAATGGAGATCAAAGATAGCAAGGTTCTTGGATAAACTTTCTTTTCAATTTTTCATTTACAAAGAATGCACAACATATTACCAGCTTTCATTGCTTACAAACAATAGCATATTATTTACAAAATAATACAAAATGAACTCTATTCTCATGTGCTATGACTTTAGGACTTCAAAGCTCGTAAAGTTTGAAATAAATTGTTTGTACCATTCTGCTGAAGACTTTGGTGTTCGTTTAAGGGTTGCATAATCAACGTAATAAAGCCCGAATCGTATTGTGTATCCTTCGAGCCACTCGAAGTTGTCCAATAACGACCAAGCGATGTAACCTCTAACATCTGCTCCTTTCCTGATTAAGTTGCAGTGAAAAATTTCATGTTCAATGGAAGTACAATAACAGTTGATTTGGCAAAGATTTGGCAATTTCAACACATTTGGCAGGGTAACCTCTAAAATACAACATTGTTCTATAGCAACTTACACATGTATAGATATATGGTTAACTACAAGTGAATTTGTTTATAATATACAAATACTTGTAAATTTTTACATATAAACACATAGAACATTGTTGAATTTCAATAACAAGTAGATTTTAATACCTGCGCGTTACCGCGGGTACACAAAACAATGACATTGATAAAATGCAACGTAAAATAAAGAAAATTCAAAAAGACTACGCAATGACGTTAAACTTAGAAGCCGAGTTAAATATAACATAAAAAATTAGATACCCAAAGACATCGATGTAAAACTAAAACTAATGAAACGCTTTAAAAACCGATTTAAGATGAATTAATTTAAAAAAAACGCATAAAATAATAATAATAAAGATTGTTACACAAAGTACAAAAGGTTAAAACATAAGCAACAGTGTAAAACTAGAACTAAAACCAAGAAAAACGCTTTTAAAAAACGATTTAAACCTCAGGTTTGGATAAGAAACTAAAAAATTGTTTTTTTTTTTATATTTTATTAGTTTCACGTGACATCAATTGAAATTGCCACGTTGCATCAACTGGATTCGCCACGTGGCGAAAACCTATTGGCTCATTCAGTTATGCTTTGTAACATATAGGAACAGGAATGGTAGTGTTCTAAGGTTTATCTTTAGATAAAATAATGATTTTGATTGTTTTTAACGAGCTCTTGCTATTTTTAGAACAATGTTGTAATTTAGGGCATGTTTGGGATTCCATTTGAAAATGACTTTTGGCTTTTGGAGGAGGCAAAAAGTCAAAAATACCCCTCCAAAAGCAGCAAAAAGCCACAATGTTGTGACTTATTAGCTTTTGGAGGGGTATTTTTGACTTTTTGCCTCCTCCAAAAGCCAAAAGTCATTTTGAAATGGAATCCCAAACATAGCCTTAATGATAATAGTAGCTTTCAAGGTTTATCTTTAGAGTTTAGGGTTTAACTTTTAGGTTTCGATGAATAGGTTCAATTGGAGTTTGCTTGAACTTGGTTCTCGCAATTCTCACAAAACAATGGAGAGTTCTCATTTGAACCATAACCTATATATAACTAAAAATATGAAGTACACACCTTATTGCAGAAAGTAGGGCTTCCAAATAGCTCTTTATGTATTCTACTCGTTTATCATCATTGAGGAAATCATTGATGCCCAAATCAGGCTGATTCAATACACCAAAACCTATAAAATCCACAGTTTTATAGCACAAAATCATTGTGGGTCCCACCTCAAAATACATATAGACACAATTACATTTACATAGTAGATTATATGTATGATGTAACTCACCATTCTCTGTGATGAACATTGGTGTATTATTGTATCTGTTCTTGAGATAAGTCACAATCCTCTCCATTCCTTCAGGATAAACATAAAGCCAATCCACTGCAGTCTGCATAACCCACAAAAAATTCCAAAGTTAAAATCACATTTTTGCCCAGAGTAAGTCTGGGAAGAAAATGGGTTGATTTTTTCCAACATTTTTCCTCTAACGGGTCAAATGGGTTGATAGTAATCTAAAATATATTTAGATGCAGAAAACCCTTTTAATAAAAGTTCAGATTATTATTATTCTAATAATATAGTTTTGTAATCAACATTCATTATTTAAACTAAAATATAATGAAGAGTTTAGCAAAGGATTTCATACAGGTTCTCCAATTGGAATGTTGTTTTTTATTGCAGTTCTTAGATAATAACCCTCCGTCTTTGAAATGCCAGGTCCTTGTTCACACGTCGAGTGTAAACAATCTTTTGCATAGAAACTTGTATAATGATTAATACCAATGAAGTCTAATCCATTCTTTAAATCGTCATAACTGAATTCAGGCAATAAAGATCCTAGAATATTTGTCATTTCTTCAGGATATTTTCCAAATATTATTGGGTCTAAAAACCTACAAAACAATTGAAATATCAGAGTCAGAGCAAATGATAAATAGTTAGAAATTAGAATAATTGTGAACTTACCAATTCATGTAGAAGGATAGAGCTCTTTGAGCAGCTAGTTTGTCTTCTGAAGAGTTACTGATAGGTTCATACCACACAGCATTTATGGCAATTCCAATATTACCCTTTTGTTCACCCTGAAATCCAGTCAATATCTGTTAAACTTAGAAATGGGCAATTTCGACCCGTTTACTTATAAATTGATTGATTCCGGTTACTTATTTCTATCTCTGACGGGTCAAGCACATAAAATAACAAAATTGTTAAGTGGGGTCAAAAGCCAACAAAGTATATATATAATGTTAAATTATTTTGCTTAAAAAATCTTGTGGACAATGAAAAAATATAAAATTTTTGTAATCATATTTTAAAATCTAATGATCTACAAACTAAAAATCATAAATATATCACTAAAAAGTTACTTCAGGTAGACCCAACCCGACCCGTTTAAAATAGTACATAAAAAGTTGCCAATTTTTCCTGAACTTTTTTGAGCCCATAACCCCAACAATCCGACCCGTTTTGTCTCATACTTGATATTTGGCCCGATAAAGGCTGACTGCTGCAAGATGAGATAAGATCATATTATGAGCTGCGATAAATGGTTCCCTCTCAGAGTCTCCATAACTACAATTTCCAAAAGCAGCAGAGCATCTTGCTGGTGGGTAAATCCCGGATCTATAACCACGAATAGCAGCAACATTTGGTTCATTTAAAGTGATCCAATGCTTGACTCGGTCCCCATAGTATTTGAAACATAGAGATGCATAGTATGCAAATTCTTTCCTGAAAAATATAGTTAAATGTTAAAATTAACCTCATCAATCGATTTATTTGAATAAAATGATAATATTATCCCGTTAATTACCGAATTTGTGGACTTAGCCAACCACCATATCTGTCCTCAAGTTCCTGAGGTATATCATAATGAGTCAATGACACAAATGGTTGGATTCCTGAAAAAAAAACTTGTATTATAATAATTTGCAGAATTTAAAAAAATACAATGCCAAACTTTTAAAACCATAAATTGGCTATTTATATTCCTCAACCTTTTTCTATGAGAGCATTGATGAGCTTATCATAGTGCTTTATTCCAGCAATGTTCACATTTCCAAATTTTCCCTCTAATGGAAGGATCAAACAAATAATCAAATTGATGTAAATGAAAATATGGTCATGTGATTTGCAATATATTTGAAATAACTTACTAGGAAGAATTCTAGCCCATGATATGGAGAAACGGTAAGTATTTATTCCTATGTATTCCATAAGGTCCACATCTTTCTGTAAAATCATAAAGACAAGATTAGCTGCAAATGTTATTCTGAAGTAGTATGTGGTATACCACTAAACATATTAGATAATTCTTACCCATATGGATTTAAAATTGGATAAATGTTTTGTAGAAAGAAGACTTAAATAATGATGAAGAATTCTTGTTATACCAGATGATCCTAATTGCGAATTCATTATCTTTTTCCTTTAATAGTTGGGGAATGGTACTATTTTTTTTTTTGGGTACTTTCTGCCTATTATATATTTTTATTGTAATATTATTGCGCCTTTTTGTGACAAGGAGATCAAAAATTCAACACATTGCTTAGCTATGTTCCCTCTCCACATATTTACTTTCGATTTTGTCATCTGTCTTAATCTACTTAATAAGTTGATGTTTACATTGATGAATTATGTCCACCAATTATTTCTCATTTTCTTGTAGGACTTACACATTTCAAATTATATGTTCTTTTCTAGAATTTTTTTGGAGGCACTGAAAGGGTCAAAAGGAAAGGCCATGTATATTTTTCAGAAGGTAGGGCCTCAACTGCAGGAGTCCCCCTTGTTATACATCATGGCCCCACTTTTACACTACAATCACTGAATAGAAATTAGAAAGTGACAAAAATGCTACAGGATTTCTTGGCCTTGGTAGATTGTAGATCTTATAAGTGTCATAAAAAGCCATAAAGAGCTACCCAAGTGACTTTACACTGCTTAATAGTGTAAATATATATAACATAATTATAGTTGGAAAAAGGATCAACATTTTTGTAGAAAAACAGGTAATTTGATTTTACTTTTAGCTCATCAGTTTTGTTGCAAGATACTATGTTTAGCCAAAACTTTGAAACTTGAAGAAGTAGACTTGCAAGATTCCCAGAATCATGCTCTCTAGTGTCCACCACTAAAAAAGATACCACAAACTGAATAAAGTATGTAAGGGCATAACTATTTAAATGATAACATAAAGAATAAAACACATGAACAATCAAAACATACCAATTTTAGAATCAAATCATGACTTACCAAATAAAGATGGTAATGATCTACAGCAATATCTCCATTAGAACCATCAACAATAGTGCCTGAAAAAGGCTGCAAATATTAATAGGCTATTGAACTGAAAGAAGATAACAATAGACTGATATGTTTACCAGGCTTATGTGAAAAAATATCCCAATTACTAAGCCCTTTCCCATCAGCAAGATAAGCTCCTTCATACTGCATACATGTTAATTAATTATTAAAAAGAAAAAAAGGAAGAGAACATTATGCGAACAATGCATGAGGATAGACAGATTGAACCTGATACGAAGATGATGCAGATCCAAATAAAAAATTTATTGGAAACGAAGACGAATTATAATCGTCTCCAAAAATGTTAATAAGATCATACGATGATGTTGCAACGATTGATAAATGTGCCCCAAGCACAATGAGCAAGAACAAATTAAATGAATTTCCCATGAACATTGTTGAAGGAATGAGGAGTAATGGATTCAAACGGTACGGTGTGACTTTTCTAAAAGATGTTATAGGTTTTTATAGAGAAATGAAAGCATTATATGTGTTTCAAAAACCACATCCATGATGAAAGAGGAAGTCATGTTGTACAAATATCTTGTGCACTTATTTTCCCACCCATCTTTTATGTTGTGGGTCATCTCAATTATTTAACTTCTAAACACCACCTATGACCTATCAACTTGCACTTAACTACTCAGCATTTGCCAACTAACACACTTGAGCTAGAACTCAACTTAAACCGACTCACTTTCAAATAATATTCTTTCCGGTTTTGAATAGCTCGTGAGTTCGCTTGACTTAACTACGTAGCATTTGCCAAATTGCCAATTAACACATATTTTCAAATTTTTGTGATAAAGTACATCATGCATTGTGACTGCAGATTCATCTATTGATGATTAAAATTTCAAAGTGACATCTATGTGGGTCAAATTGTGTTAGCATATATGGTTCAAATATTTTTGGGTGGACTAAATGAACTATAGATATGTATATTGAAATGAGAGGGATATGTAAAATATAAAGTCAATTATGATTTTTATTTTGTACAAAGATCTTGTGCAGCTGCCATATTGCACTTATTTTCTCACCCATTTTTTAGTTTGTGGGACACCTCAATTAAGTTACTGTTATTATATCATAAAAATGTGTCTCCTGCCCGGCCCAGTACCTATTAGATGACCAATCTATTGGGTAATTACGCATCTTGTGTTGAGATACCACAGGTACTGGTATAACTTCACCGGTAATTAAAATATAATAAATTACTTAAATCTCTTCTTCATTCTTCACCATAAAATGGTTCAAATATCTAAAAACATGTAAATTTCATGATGATAAAATATGAAGGTTACGTTTATGTTCCATAGCACACAAACTCTAAATAATATCATCAAATGTATATTTTAAAAGAGAAGACTTTCTTTTTTCACATAAGTAACCTACTAACATAATGAAACAAACAGGAATAAAGAAAAATAAAGATTAAATTTTTAGGTATGTTGTTAGGGTAACAGTGAAGACATTTGTGGATGCTAGGCCAGCATTCATATCACCACACATTAACGGCTGTATTAATCACTTGTACTGTACAACTGATTGATATTGATGGCATCTGAAATCCAGGGGTACGAATATGCCTTTGGGAAGTCTAAAATGCTAGAGAATTAAGGAGATATATAAACACTTCAAAATAAAATCCAAAGCCTAAATGTATAGTTAATTAAGTGTGATAATTTGGAAATTATGAATCCACAACAACCATTCATTAGGGAATCGAGTACCAAAAGTAATCGGTGAGGTCCCTCATCCAATCATGTTGATAACGATGGCAGTGGCCCAGTGACTTTTGCTCCATTATTAGGGTTGTTGGGTGATCTTGTTGGTGCTAAATGAGTGTTGAGTTTTTTTCTCAAAGGAAGGGTGTGAAGGTGTAGCCGGTTATTATTTATTTATTCTTATTAATTTGATTGAAAAAGTATCTTAGTGGGTTGGATGGAGCAAATATGAATTTGTGTAAAAACTGGAGGGCGGTGTTTGATTTGTTTCAAGATAATCGTCTTTCGGGGTGGAAGGCTAAACACCTCTCTATTGGTTGTCACTTATTTTAATCAAAGTCGTGTTGATAGTTTTATTCAAAGCTCTAATCGCAAGTTTAAGTAGAAAATATGGATCTAATCATCTAAAGTTGATAAAGAACAACCAACGAGGCAACATGCACATAAAACTTATAGGATAAATCAGAAAACTAACATCATTTATGTCGAGAATACATTCATCTTATTTTAAGCTAATTTAACCAAGGAAAAGAGTCATTTTGTCTTCTGAAATGTGAGTAAAGCCTCAATGAGATCATTTTCTGTAAAATCAGGAAAGTACTTCTTCGTGAAATAAAGCTTGCTATATGCCATCTGCCACAACATAAAGTTACTAATCCTTATTTCCCCGCTAGTACGTATGACCAGATCGGGGCAAGGAAAATCAGAACAATTCGTATAGAGTTGTTGTTCGAAAATGTTGTGATTAATCTGTTTTGGTAGAATAACACCTTCTTTCACTTGGGTAGCAAGGCTCCTACAAGCTTGAAGAATATCTTGTTTACCACTATAGTTGATTGCAAAAATGATGTGGGTTCCTGAATTGGCCCGTGATTTCTCTTCGATTTCTGTGGCTAGTTTTTGGAGCGTCTCCGAAAGCTTTGTTTTGTCACCCATTACGCTTACTCGAAAACCATGACTAAGTTACATGCACAGTAAATACCAAAAAATCGACCGATAGTTATAGACTTATAGTACAGAAGTTCAAATGTTCAATATTATGATGGATGTTTTATTTTTATTTTTATTATGTTAATGTTAGGTTTCAATTTTTATTAAGGGGATGTGCTATTTGAACTCTTTTTTCATATTTGTACACCTATACGGGTCTTATGTATAATATATGGGTCGGATATGTGCATAGAATTCAGAAAACTCTGTACACTCTATACAACCTGGATACAAAACTTTATACGGGTGGATAAATTATACGGGCTGGATGAATAAGTATACGGGCCGTATAGTTTCATATCTACAAAACCATCTAAAACCATCAAAAACTTAGAAATTGTAATACTTACAAAATAAATTCCCAACAAATGTTAAACTTATGAAAATGAGACTTTTTTTTTACAAAACGCCGTAAAACTTATTTATAACTTATAAAAAAAAATTAAAAAAATAAAAAAAATATTTTTCATTAAAAAAAATATAAAAACAGGCCATCTAAAACCATCCAAAATTTGGCAAAAAACTATTTTTCTAAAAAAATAACTTAGAAATTGTTCTATTTACAGAATAAGTTCCTAACAAACATTAAACTTATGAAAATCCGATTTTTTTTAACAAAACACCTTAAAACTTATTTACAACTTATAAAAAAAGTTATATATATAAATTATATATATATATATATATATATATATATATATATATATATATATATATATATATATATAAAAGAAGGATAAAATGAAAACCTCTCCGAGTTGGAAAAATCGTGAAAACTAAGCTAAAAAACTCGTTTTTTGTTCCGATTTTTTTTATGGTAACTCTCTAACTTAAATAACACCCTTTATGAATAAAAATATAAAAGCGCCGAGTAATTTAAAAAAAAATATTTAAGAACCGATTTTTTTTGCAAAAAGAAGTTAACCGGCCAAAAAAGACGTTCAAAATTTGCTATTTTTTTAGATGTCTTTTTTTATAGATTCTACATTCATTCTTGATGGTTTTAGTGGAAAAAAATGCGCTTTAGAGATTTTTTTTAAAATTATTTACAGATTTTGTTACATATGTAACAAGACATTTTACATATGTAACAGGTACATGTTACATATGTAACATGACGTAACGTCAGATTTCGGAAATTTTTTAAAAAAATACTACTAGGCGTTTTTTTGAGTTTTTTTTCACCATAGGGCTTATATTAACGCATATAATTACTACAAAAATTTGAAGAAAAAAAAATCGTTTTATGGTAGTTTCCACGGTTCTTCCAACCTAAAGAGGTTTTCATTATATCCAACCCTATATATATATATATATATATATATATATATATATATATATATATTCATTTCAAAATACTTAAAACATACTATATCTAAAACCATTTAAAATTTGGCAAAAGAACTAGAGTTTCAATTTTTCTAATAAAATAACTTAGAAATTGTTGTATTACAAAATAAATTCTTAAGAAATGTTAAACTTCTGAAAATCAACTTTTTTTTACAATACTCCTTAAAACTTATTTATAACTTATAACTTATAAACAAAATTTTAAAAAATTAAAAGTTTTCCAACGGCTATATTTCCAACGGCTATATCCCCAACGACTATCTTTCCAACGGCTATATTCAATGGCGAAACTTGAAAGAAAACCCTGAGGGGGCGGAGTTCAAAAATTTTATAGAGGGGCCGATGCTCAATACATTCGAGGGGACGATACACAATATATATAAATACTTGTACATAAAGTCGTAAAAATATGTACTTATGGACGAAAAACCGAGGGGGCAGTCGCCCCCTCCCGTCTCTTCT
Organism: Deinandra increscens subsp. villosa; assembly: GCA_039602395.1. Classification (NCBI taxonomy): domain Eukaryota; kingdom Viridiplantae; phylum Streptophyta; class Magnoliopsida; order Asterales; family Asteraceae; genus Deinandra; species Deinandra increscens. The sequence continues at coordinate 3,261,048 of JBCNJP010000023.1, forward strand.
AAGCTTCCCCCTTGGCTATATTAATGATTATATTTCCAAGAGCTATATTTTTATACTACTAAAATAACACGTTTCAGTGGTTTCATTTCATCTCTCACAAGCTTCATCTCTCTAAAAAAACAAAGACTACTACCAACACACGTTCATGTCGATTCGTTCGATAAATGAATATAACGAAGGGTTGATTGTTGATAACATATACTCACGAAATCCGGATTATTTCACCCTAACAATCTTTCATTTCGGGCATTTCATAGCTTTACCATGTAACCTAGTATACGGACATACATCGCTCTACCGACTTCAATTACATTCGGAATTCTTAATAAATTTTTCAAAATTAGTTTTAATCTTGTTATAACATCATGTGTGTATTCTGGATATTTAATGCCTTTATTACTGCGTCTCATCACCAAAAACCCGCTGTGGATATCAAAAAAAAAAAACCCGTTGCATAGTGTGTTACTACGTATCATCACCAAAAAACAATATCAAAACATTCATAATAATAAATTAAAACTATTCCAAATATGTAAATTTTTAAAACTAATTTCTGCGTGTTATTGCGTCTCAGCACCAAAAAAAAAACAATATCAAAACATTCGTAATAGTAAATTAAAATTATTTCAAATTATATAAAATTGTAAAACTAATTTCTTAGTAAGGTTTAAATTAAAAAAAATTAATTAAATATTTAAAATTACATCTTGAATACAGTTATTATATCTGACCTGATTAAAAAACGTTTTATTAAAGTTCTGCAATTTATTGGATCCCTATGGAAAATATATCCGGGTCGTATAACCTATATGGGCTGTACTTTTTTTTTTTAAAATTATACGTATCCGGGCCTTATAGACTATCCGGGCTGTATATAATTTTTATTGGGGCCGTATAACTCTTTCCATTGAAAACACTTAAAATAACATGACATTTTATTACTTAGTTGTATACGGCCCATATACTTCTAAACATCCCGGCTGTATAAATATATACACTTTTCCTGACATATAGTTTTCAGTGAATGTATTCATGCCGTATATATTATATATACGGGCCGTATACAAGTCAGATCTACAAATATTAATAACAGGGAGTACAAATAGCAATATACTAATTAAGATTATTAATATTATTAATTTTACCATTAGATATGCTTTTTTATTTAAATTTTATTATATACTATATATAGCAAGTACAACCCAGTAATTACACACAATTTTAGTTGTATCACCTTAATTTTCTTTTAGGAAGATCACTAAAATGATCTCTTTGACGCACATTTTTATCAAAATGATTATCATCTTGCATTCTTCAAATTACCATATATTGATCACACTAACCAATGACAATCAGCCATGTTAACAACACTCACACTTTATTCGTCACGTGTTCAAAATAAGCCCGTAACAATCAGCTGCGTACGTAAGAGAGAAGGTAAACGACGACAAGGCCACGTAGGCGAGATGGAAAATAAAGGCAAAACTCCCAATCAGATGCTGATACATTTAAACGAAGGCAAGGTTTAGCCTTCAGCCAAGGCTAGCTTAATGATTGAAGGGAACGTCACGTCGACAGCGTGGCATGCCGTCGTTGCCGGCAGGCCTATGTGACGGCAAGTTATTGGCTATTTTCGAACACATGGTGTATGAACTTAGCTGTTGATGATAACTTGTCGCCTTCTAGTTGATTGCATGCAGTGGCGGATCCAGGAAAGAATATCAGGGGTAGCGGGGACTAACGGGGGTTCGGGGGCAGCGCCCCCGAAATTTTTTTTAGGTAGTTAACGGGCTTTTAATCATATTTTTAAGGGGCTTTTGATCATATTATTAAGTAAAAGCCATAAAATTTCTTTCAGGGGTCGCGAAAAATTTGTTTCAGGGGTCGCGAAAAACCAAAAACCTATTAAAAAAAAAAAATTGCACGTCGGGGTAAAAGTTCAGGGGTAGCGGGCGCTACCCCTGGGACCCAAGTAGGTCCGCCCCTGATTGCATGGATCAATGGTTATGTAGAGAACGCAAATAAAATGTAACCATTTTGGTAAACTTAGGGTAAAAAATGCCATTTTCGTAATTTTCCTATATTAATTTTTTTAACTTATAGTTTTTGTTCATGGTGTAGTAACATTCTGACCTTATTTATTTTATATTTTTGCACCTTTTAAAGCATACCTATAAAGTTCCTCCCCATTTATCCTCAATACATCTTCCACCACCTTCATTAGAACATCAACTTCCTCCTGCAAAATAATAAAATGACTTACATATCACATTTTAAATACAAACATTTGGAAGTTGAAGTTGCAAGCTACAAAGCCTTATGTACAACCTCCCAAAGCATCATTTCTTTTGCTTATACATGTGCTATTGCCTGATGTAGAAGCCTCTTCATTCTATTGTGAGAGAAACCCACACCGTTGGGTTAAGCTGATGGCCCACATGTCCCCTTTTCCGTTTCCTTTTCCGTTTCTTTTTCCATCTGAATTGCTCTTTACCGTTCAAAATGAAGAGCGACGACCTATGACGTGCTGCCCCAACTGCCGCATTAAATGCGGCGGTGCGCTGCTGTACCTCGCGACATGCCATCTTCGACCAACTGCTCTCATAGCCATGGCCGCATTAAATTCGGAGGATGCTTTGGGATAATCTTTCAACGATTGAACAGTTAAGTTACTGTTGAGCTCTGTTCTCGGCTGAAGATAAGAAGCGGGTGTCTCACATTTCTCACATCATTCGTTCTTTCATATTTGCAATTGGTACTCCCTTCTATTGCAGGTGGCTCACACACCATGTAAGTGTTCATTGCTTTCCTATTTGCAATTGGTACTCCCTTCATCGTGTGCCTGTTGCTTTTGTGTTTTTTGTTTGCTTCCTCTCCATACATTTCTTTTTAGGATGTGGATTACTTTCATTGTATGGATTCATGATGTTACTTTCATTGTATGGATTCATGACGCTTTTTGAAGTCTCTGTCTTTAAAATATCATGGCTTATATGAATTTTTTGATGGTAAATCACTCAATCCGAAGTTGATGGATGGCTGTTTTAAGATTTTGTTTACGTGTTATGTCGCTGTTTTAATGATTTTCTTTTGGTTTTCGTTTGCAAAATTTGCCTGTGGGCTCACAGATTTTAAATATGTTTAGTTAACTGCTTTGTTCACTTAGTGCACACCAAGTGTTTGTTAAAATGTCTTACATTGTTGGTTATTTTTTATGAGGTTTTGTAAAGTATTTCTTACATTGTTTTCTTATGAAGAGGTTTACTTATGTCTTTTTTTACATTTTGCAATTGTGTTTTGTTTATCTACAATGTTGGATGTGTTTTTGGGTTATGGTTTGTTGGTTATATATGAGTCATGAGTTTTATTTATGGCTTTTTTTCAGGTTTACTTTGGTTCTTGGTGCTTCAGTAAGTTGGTAGGACATCTTGCTAAAACTTGCCTCTGTGATGTCACTGGGTGGTTTGGTTGTTTCTAGGATTTTGGTTTCTTTTAGGTTAAGTGTATGTTCCTGTTTGTTTGTCTTAAAAAATTTATGTTTGGGGTCTTCATAAAAGTTGATACAAAGTAAACTGGATATTCAGTGATATGGAAAAGTAACTAAGATAAGAAAAAGTTTTTAACACCATGTTGATCGATTGAGAACAGAGGCAACTTACTTGGCCAACATAAATTTAACTTCGAATTGAGTGATTTACAGGCTTCTTTGTAAAAACTATAACATGGATTAATACTGGGTTGTTTTACATGATGGAACATTCACTGGGCGTTAGAAACCTTAAATGTTGGAAACAAATAATGACCCAAAAAAATTAACTTATCAGAATTTGGGTTCAAAGAAAATGGAAGGGGTTAAAATGTCTTTTTTGTGTGTGTGAAAGCCTGCAATTCTATTAGAAATGACCTTGATACATAATAATAAGCATATTCTTTGTGAATTTAAGATTTCATTTATAAAGCCTAAGAATGAAAGGCATACGCCTCTATTATAAGATTGATTTAGTTTTTTTTATTATTAATATTTTTTGAACAGCAGAAGAAATAGTCATGCTATCACTGTTCTTTGGTTCATTGGTAATACATGATCTCTGATTTTTATTTGTTACGTTTTTGTCAGGTTTTTGTGCTTCTTGGTGGTTCATTGGCTTTTTAATCTATTTTATTAAGCCTTGACTTTGTGATGCCAGTCGGTGCTTTTGGTGTTTTGTTTTTGTTGCATCATTTTTGGTGAGTAAAATTCATTTGTTTGTGTTTTAAAAAAATTGTTTTGGATTTGTTTTCTTCCTTTACATACTTTTACATCGATCTTTAACGACTTACCTTTTTAAGTTAAATGGAATTATGTAGTGTTGGCCTAGGAACATTTGCTTCACCAATTAGCTTAACTAACCAGGGTTGCAAACATATGAAGAATGAATATTAGGAACAAGAATTGGTGTGGTTTGTACTGATATGGTTGATCTCTATGATCACGGGTATTAAAAACCAGATACTAAACAATATCGATATCTGAATAAAAAATAGTAGATCATTACTATCCGAATCCGTTTTTTTTGGAAATTATTGTGCTCATGATCATGATTATCTTTGAGGAGACTTTTCTAAATTTCGATTAAATGAGTGATGTCAACCAAAGGGCCATTGATTTAATGCTATTTTGTTTTTTTCATTTGTCGCTTTCGTTGTGCACAGGTTTGTTTTCTGCTGACGGTTACTGCAAGTCTGTAAGTTATATTCTTCTGATGTTATAAGTTAGTGTGTTGCTTACTTTGGGTCTTTGTTTGTTTGTGCTGCTGCGGTTTTGTTGTGTTGGGTTGTGCCTTTATGTTGGGTGTTGGTTGGGTCTGGGATTGCTCCTGTTAGTTAAGTTATTTTTGTGTCTTCATGCGCTGTCTGTTCACCTAAGTATATTTTAGAGCCTTAGTTGTTTTGGGTTGTCCATCTGTGTGCTCAGGTATATCACTTTATTTTGTCCAGCCTTGCTTTGCTATATATGGGTTTATAGTGCATACATAGTGACTCCTTTTTATGTTCTTTGTGAGAAGAAATATAACTTTCATGTTTTGCAAAATAGCGGGGAGCCTATTATTGTTGCTCTATGGAAAGAAATTGTAGCTTTGGTCGACACAGAGGCTCTCGCTGCTACAAATCAAGTTGTCATTGCTGCTTTTTCATCAGTTAAAGTTGTGGATTTCGGAGGTAATCTTCACGTTGTGCCAACTTATTAGGTCATCGTATCATATGTAATGGTCGACTAGATGCATATTATTATGTAAGGATATGGTAACTAAAAAATATTGTAGGTGTATAGTATATAATGATCAGCCTAGGAATGGCTTTTTATGTAAGTATATGATGTAGGACCATACGATGGCCAAACCATGAACACCTTTTGCTAATATATATCAAGTTCTTGGTTTGATCCGCAATCTCTTTGTTTCACTATGATTTCCAAGTAATAGAGGACTTTTTTGGTGAGTACATATCCATGTTCTTTTTTTGAATGCTGTTATTTTTGTATGCTCCTATGTCTTTATCTTCCAAACTTTTATGCTTATAACAAGTATGAATCAATAGTCTTTGAAACCATAACACTAAGATTTTTGTATATTTTTTTTGTCTTTGGTCTCTATACTTTAGCCTTATAAGGGATATGCATTCGGTTCTTTAAAGCGTATGTTAGGTTGGAACCGAAAAAATCAAGTTTCATATATTTACATCTAGAGATTTTGATGTGTTTACAAGGTAAGAAGAACAAGCATATAATTTTGGTGTGCCTTGCATTAGCATATAACATGTTCGTTTTGTATATGTTAGATCAAATGCTTCTATAAAGAAACTGAACACATAACAACACAAGCATGGCAACCTAGGTTGGCTCGCACGCAAAGAGGTAACACTACAACCTCACGACAAGAGAGTTGCACAAATTAACTCTTCGTGGTCATCTTTCTAAATCATATTATGAGTTTCCTTTAACAGTCATTGAGGTTTTCCAATAGTCAGAAACATCATCATCCCTCACGCTTCAAACAAAAAGAAACAGGTGGACAACATAACAACGATAACAAAGTAGCCTCCGCGCGCAACGCGCGCCAATTTGCCACTTGTACATGTTATATTTAGTTAAAAAAAAAGCTGATGAAAAAAGTTATAAATGTTCTCCTGGATAACATCTTAGCTAGTTTATAGATTTGATATGAGTAATATTGATGTATATATTAATGTCAGTCGAGTGGGGAGTTGAGAGTACTCGGGGAATATGGGGGAGTACTCGGGGAGTTTTTACAACAATGATATTATATATGTGTGGGCCCTTGGAGGACAAAAGTGAAATTGTACTACTTTTAACGTTATTTTACTAATTTCGTGAAAATAACATGAAAATGGATGGACGGTTAATCATGCATCATGTGGCAAGGTTGATAGCCGGAAGACAAAGGGTACATGCACCAATCGTTCTTTATCCCGATTTGCTGAGTGTTATGTGTCTTATGTCCAAGGCTTGATGCAAAACTACGGAGCCGGGGGTCTTACTGGAAGCAGTCTCTCTATCCTACGTGGTAGAGGTAAGACTGTCTACATCTTACCCTCCTCAGACCTTATCTTAGTTTGCATTTATAGGATTTAATGAGTATGATGATGATATGAGTAATATTAAAACAGAAAGGAGAGCAACATATATAGTAACATATATACTTACAGTTGAACGACGCCAATTTTCAGTCGAAAATACAAAAAACGACACAACTTTGATTCGAAGTTTCGAACATAGGTGGACAAGAGGCATCACTATCATTCGGCTAGCGTTGTGACCATACATTCCAGGCAAACCTTGTTGCACCGCCCACCTACGATTTCCATCAACTATCATCGCAATGTGTTTTGGCAACCGATCTTCTTTCAGACCCGCACGTAATTCCTCGGGTACGCTATCTTTGTTGTTCAAATCTGCAGCTCCTTTTGCACTAGTCACACATTCTTTATCAGAATTCATCATACCAAAAACGTATAGTTTTAGTTTTGATATTGGAAAGTTAAGTGAAAACCACTTGGGTCATTTCTATTGCAAACACAATTGGACTATTTATAGTGTTCATACCATTTCATAAATAGATCGATATATAATGTGTAACAGTGACATTCATTTAGTTACCATAAATTCTCGTTCCTTTAGGTTCTCCTTTATTCAAATTATATACGCTTGACTATATATTATTAGGATTAGGATATATATATACACTTCTAGAATTATAAAAACTGCACCTACACCGAAGAAATGCTAGCCACTGGACAGTTTCGTCAGAGAATTAGTGTCAGATTAGTAACGAAATCATCATTAAACCTCTTTATTATCTACTTAACAAATATTTAAATCATCAATGGACAACTTTATTAGACTATTGCATCCATTTTAAACCAAATGGGAACAATTTTTTCCCTCCTGTTCGCAAAGAGCTAGGTGGGACATGGTGCAACATTTTTAAGAATGTGGAGACTCTTAAAGCAGAAGGTGTTGACCTTGCTGCCCTCATCGAGGTCAATGCCACGGGGGCAGTTTGGCGCGGCGACAACTCCGGATCTTTCTCTGTCAAAGGGGTCCGTGCTTTCATGCATTGGTTCAATAGGAGCTCCGGGTTGATTATGCCTTGGAATAAGTTGGTCCCCAACAAGGTCAACATATTCTTTTGGAGGGCGTTGAAGGATCGGGTGGCTACGAAAGATGCCTTGGCTAAAAGGAAGGTCAATATCACGGATCTGGTTTGTCCGATGTGCAAGGAGGTCGACGAATCCGTGTTTCATCTTCTGATGGGTTGTCGATTCGCGTCGGATGTTTGGTCGGGCATTGCTTCTTGGTGCAAAATCCCCCCGATTTTTGCCTTTGACATCGGTGATCTTCTCAAGCTCGTTGAGGATTCCAGATTCGATCGTAAAGGAAAGATGATCCTTTACGTCATTCTCCTCACCTCTTGTTGGTGTCTTTGGAGATGTAGGAACGATGCCGTGTTCGAAGGAAAGAAGTCTGCGATCCAAGTTATGATTAAAGAGATCAAGTGTACAAGCTTCTTATGGGTTAAAAATAGGGGAAAGTGGGGTAGCTTGAGTTGGGATATGTGGGATAAATTCATGATGTAAGTCTTTTCCTTTTTGTTTGTATGTTTAATACCCTTTTCTAGCTTCCTGCTAGGGGGTTTTGTTGCAATGAAGTAGCTGTTCAAAAAAAAAAAAGGTAAAAAAAAACAAAAAAGCTGCTTTGACCAAGTTTGTCTATATTATAGCCATTTGACTTTCTTGGTCCTTAATATAGACGCCCAATAATGGTCGTCGACGACCACAGCCGAAGGTCGAACGATCGTATATCAAGCCAATCAAAACAAGTCACGTCACCACATAATACGCTCGTCAGAGTCGTCAAAACCGTATAATACGATCGTCAAAACCGTGCATATGGTTTTGAAGATCATATAGTACAATTTTATAATGCTACGGTCGTCAAGACCGTATGGTACGGTCGTAAATACCGTATAATACGGTCATAAATACTGTATAATATGGTCGTCAAGACCATAGGTATGGTTGTCAAGATTGTATAGTACAATTTTGAAATACTACGGTCATCAAGACCGTATGGTAGGGTCGTCAAGACTGTATGGTACGTCGTCAAGACCATGGTATGGTCATCAAGACCGTATTGACTAATTTTGAGTAAAAAATTTATTTTTTCTTTTGGCATGTCTTCTTTTAATTGGCTCGGTATACTATTGTCCGACCCTAGGTTATGGTCGTCGAAGACCGTTGTTGGGCGGCTATATTGAGGACCAAGAAAGTTAATGGTTATAATATGGACAAACTTGGTCAAAACAACTATTTTTTTCTTTTTCCCTATTATATTAGAATAGATGGTATTAGTGTTAAAATGTCTTAGTCTTATTTCTTACTCTTTAATTCTAACTGCATATCAATATTTCTCGTTTTATGTGAGTCTTGGATCTATTCCTTATTGGGCTTAAGTGTAACTCGGTTGGACGCTTTGGGCTGCTGGGTTGAGCTATGAATTTGAATCAAATGAAGAACACACGGGTCATGGAGCCGAGCGGGTCACTAACTTGATGGTTGATATATAAAGCTCTTTAGGGTTTCCCCTAAAAAACACACAAGATATTTTTGAGGGTTTTCACTCTATCTATCTCACTGGATCACATCTTTAATAAATCAAAATCGTCTTCATCACTTTTCTATTTTTAGATTTCTCTTTGTTTTCATCATTTAGACGATTTGGTGTCTCGTATTTGTTTTGATCTTCCGGTTTGTATTCTCTGAGATTGTTTCATTTTTAATCTGATTTCTACTTTGTTTGTCTTATAAAGAATAGTGCTGATGGGCTTATGGAACTGCCGTTGGGCTCATGGATCAAATCACTATTGAGCTGGATATTAAGTGGACTGAAGTCTACGCATATGGCTGCATGTTTTTACACAGACCTTTTATCATCTTCTCAATCTCTTTGCTAGGATTTATTTTCTATTTCAAAGTTACGAGATTTCTTCTATATCCAATGATGAAACTTAGTCTTGACATGTGTTTTAGGTCATGAAGATCGTCTGAAGTGTCTTTTCTGGTCTACATATATTGCGGACTTGTTGTAATTATCTATTTCGTATCTTGTATCTTGTTCTACAAATTTGGGAATAAACGTTTTGGTTTGGGTAGATTGATGTTTGTTTCGTGAAATTTGACAAAGAGATATAGACAAATGATGGACAAATTTTACTGACTAGATTGATTACAAATAAGTTATACATCGGGTATTTATATGTGTAGATTTGGCGGTTAACTACCAAACGGTTACAACCCTAATTTGGTGGGAATAACAACCGCTATTAACTACCTAAGACACGGATTAACCTTGACCCATATTTACAAACGCATGGCTATTATAAGTTTTTAACCCATTCATAATCTAGTTTTTTTCCAACAGCCTTCAAAGCCTGCATACTTGAACCATTTTCGGTTGGAGAATAGCCCCTAATATTGAAGCATCAGAAGTAGAGATTATGTCTCTGCGAAAATATCTAATTGTTAGGTGTCGAAATGTGGATTTCATATGGGTTGAAAAGGAAAATAGGGACGTGTTATATCCAAAACATACAAAATCTAGTTAATATCATAAAGACAGATGTAGTAGGAGTTGCAAATTGGGCGGTACACGACTTGGTTTTGGAAGATATGGCAATAAAAGTTGTAGAGCAGGTCATGTTTCATTATAAATAAAACTTCCTAGAAAACACTTATGTTTCAGAAAACTCTTAAAAATCATTATTGGTTTGTTAAACCCCTTTGAATAAAAAAAACTCTTCATCTATGAAAACGTTTTCGAACTGAAGAATTAAATTTTAAAGCACTAAGAGTTAGTTCTAGCTAGTAAAAGCTATAACACTTTTGATTGGTAAATTATAAAAAAGATTTAAAATAAAAGAACTCCCATTTTAAGTCGATATGAACATCGAATCTGTGAAGAACATGGGAAAACCAGACGAGTCATCCACAACAACCGTGACTAAACCGATGGTGGTGGCCATCTATCAAGCCAGATCTTCAATATCTTTGGAACATAAACTTTCCATTGAATGAACTTCAAGGAATCAATTCATTCAGATTCATCTCTAATCAATCAAGCACGTTGTTATTGAATGAAACATTGTATTCCAATGGATATCTATTATAAAAGAAAACAAAAAACGAAGAAGATAGAACTTACAGTAAAAATCTACTTGTTTCGAGAAGACTTAATGGTGAAGATGGTCTGAACCACCTGTAGAACAAATATGATGATTCCAACAAGTAGAGCAATAATACTCCATGGACTATTGAAGTAAGTTCTCCTCATCCTAGCAATATGTTTTGGCCAATAACCATTGCAATACTTATTCAACTTTTCCCACTCTTCTTCATAGAAAGAACCACTTGTAACATTCTTACATATGCTATTGATCATATTAGCAGCTTCTTTATTTGAACCCATACCATTGAATAGGACTCCCGACTTTATCAACTTGGCAACGTCTTCTTGAGTATTAATCAACACATCCATGGCAATGGCATATGATGTAACATAACTTGGAGTTTGAGAAGACTCTTCATACGCAATTAGATTTCTTAAAAGAAGCTCTGTGGAATCATGAACTTTTAGTACCGACATTGTAAGAGTAGGCTTGCTCCAAGACCAAAAAGAATAGGGGAAACTAAGCTGTTTAATTTCCATCCCCATAATCCATGTTGGATCTTTGCTAGGTTTGAAGTTCACCCCTGCCCTCTCTAGATCTATAGCCGAATAACTCATTTCTAAGCTGACTAAATCTTCAGCATCCGGAGACGTGTTGATGAATCTTTCTCTAATATTTTCTGGAGGCTTGAAACATTGATGTAGAAGGCTAAGCATATGATCAGTGGTACCAATGGAAACATTGTCAATGTTTAGGTCTCCTTTAAAAAGATTGTGTGCAGATAGAATGGGATAGATAAGTTGAATGAATGAGAAGCGAGACCTAAATTTCGATATAGTGCAATGGAATATTTCCTCAAGAAAAAACAAAGGAATCTGGTTTTCTAGCAACACCAAGTCATGCATCAGAGTTCGAGAATGCAACACTTTTCCCGAATACGATTTATCACCCAATGATGTGTCAACCTCGAGCATGAATTCAAGTATAAAACACGAATCCACGACCATCATTTCGGCAATTTTAGCATCAGTGTAGGGCTTCGTCGAAACATAACATGCCTTGATTTTCTCCATTGAGGCATACGCCTTCTCCATACATGATTGCAATATTTCCTCTTGAGGGGAGTTGATATGACTCATTAGATCAATCAAATAACTTAATTTCTGCTCTTCAAATGCTTGCACATTATCATCTTTTCTATGCAAAGGTCCTATGGAGACCAGCCGAGGGTTGAAAGAATTTGGGCTCAGATCGCGTAGTACACTAGGTACCATGAAAATGGATGGCGAAAAGTGGTTCGTGTGGCTGGCTTTGTTTTTCACACGATCAAGAAGATGTTGGGTGCTCTCTTGAATCATGTCTACGTCTCAAAATTATCGAGACTCAAAGTGTAAGAGAGTAGGGTGTCGTGTAGGTCAGATCAATTGAGTGTTGAGATACAAAAGTAAACACCTATTTGTCCAATTTATGCAAACTTAATTTACCTATAAATACATATACAGAATACAAGTGTTATTTTGTTCTTTTATGTTTTTTAGTTATTATTATATATATATTTTTTCTATATATTTTTAGTTTTTTTTTTATTTGAGCTCAATGGTTTTACTAAAGGAATTGGTAGTGTATATAATAGGTACAGTCGTGTGTAATATAGATTTTTAATTTTATTTTATCTGAGATTAACGAGTTTAACAAAGAAATTAGTTGTTTTAATTTTAGTTTCACACGTTGCCTTTAGGTATCTCATTGTTTGTATTGCTTTATTTAACCAGATTCCAAATTTTTACCGTTGTCGCGTTATCTTTTTTCATTTTCGTTTTCTTTACGTTGAGATTTATCAATACAACTGTTTTTGTATCTGTGTTCCGCTCGTGACAATGCGTGAGTCGTAAATTTTAGTTTGATTACAAAATGTAAGTATTATTTTTAATCTTTTATTGGAATTTATCAACACAACTGTTTTTAATATCCGTGTTTTACTCGTGACAACGCACGTAACTTCTAGTTTGATTACAAAATGTATTATATTTCTTTATTTTTAATCTTTTATTGATAGTTTATACTAAAGTTTATACTAAAATATAATTTTCTATTTACTAAGGCATTAATTAGTAGGATATCCAAATTCCGTACAATTTGTGTATAGAATATGGTATATATACATAGTTTACGTGAATTAATTAATAATAACCGTATGATAGGTTTTAGTATATACTTATACAAATACAAATTTATAGGTTTTAGTATATACTTATACAAATACAAATTTAAGAAACTTTAATGTGACTTCTATTATCATTTATTAACTTTTTACGTACCCAAGTAAAGACTGAGGTAGCGTTTGGTATTCAGGCATGGAGGGTGGAATGGAATGTGTCATTACGTTGAAATGAAAAATAACATGTTTGGTAGCATATAGAAATGAAATGGACCATTACATAAGAAATATGGTTCCTTCAATATATAAGGATTTCCATTATTTATGGGTGATATGTTTTTCTTCCATTCCCTCAAGTAATGGAATGAAAATTTTAGTCAACTTGATTCTTTTTTGTTAAAATTTATGAAAAAAAAATCAAGAATAAAAAAAATATAAAAATGAAAGTAAAATAAAAATATAAAAAAAAATGAAAACAATAAAGTAAATAAAATAAAATATAATAACTAAAACCAAAAAATAAAAATAGAAGTAACTTTGCAAATAAAAATAAAAAAATCAAAATAATAAAATAAACACATGAGAATAAAATATTTAATAAAAATAAAATAATTAAAAGTAAAAATTAAAAAAATATATACATATAAATGAAATATATTATTTTAAATGAGAATGTTGGTAAAACTATATTGGATTTACTAACTATTAAACAACATGAAATAGTTTATTTCATTCTCAAATGGTAACCAAACATGATATAAAATGATAATGATTCATTTCTTTCTCTTAACCATTCCATTACCATGTCCATTACATTACCTCGTTCATTTCATTACCTCATACCAAACATACCATGAGATAAAAGTTCTTAGTTTTTTTCGAACGGCTAAAATCACAACACACAATTTACATGATCTGAACCCATAACCACATGGGGAGCCATAACTTTATCACCAGGCTATCCCTTTAGAACGATATGAGTGTTTATACGGATCACATGGAGAGTACCAGGAGGTAGGGGTGGTTTCTTTGTAGAAATTAGTGTTTTGGAGTATCAATGTTATATATTCGGTAACGGAAACGGGTAGAATTGGAAAACGAAAACGAATGGATAGACAACGAACAATCCGAGATACAGAAATCACCACTCGAATTAAACGTCGGGCAAAACTAAACAAGAATCAAGATACAGACACACCACTCGATTCCAATTTAGGCTCCAAGAACACCATTCAAATCTGCCATGATTTGAACTAGCATGGAAAAGTTCAAGTTCAACACAAACTTATACGAAAATTCAATCTCAAACTCCCCTTTTTTCACATTAAACTTTGACATAAATAAAAAAGAAAATAACTGCTAAACAACTTCCTACTTACCATGACTCCTAATTAAAAGGAAATAAAATAAAATAAAGAAATACATTAAACATGACAGCTTCTACGTGGGTTTGGGATTGACCGGGTTAACGAAATCAAGTAACTCCTTGTATCCATGGGTCTGGGTCGGATATCAGTTGGATACGGGTCAACGTGACTTACCCGACTAACCCATTGGATCCCATGTGTGAGCATATCGCTAACAATCTTGTGTTGGCTCAATCATATTTAAATTTAAATCCGGATAACTACTTTAGAGTCAAGGAGTTGAGGTCGGTACCGTATCAGTATGGTACGCTAATGTATGTACCGATACAAAAAGTGACAATACCAAAATAGGAAAAAATCTAGTACCTATTGTAGGTTGGTACCTATTATGTGTCAATATCGCTACTTGATACTAAAATCTCATCCCTACGATTGGGAGGTTTTGTCCAATAATAATTTGGTAGACAAGTCACAATAGTGCGCTTGGATATTTGTTAATAGAAGAGAGAATCTTATTTTGGAGCTTAAGTATTGATAGTGATATTGGAGTTCTCGATGCATAGATACAAAATCATGTGTGAATATGGTTCCAAAGGTGGTGTTGGATGGTGACATTGATAACTTCATTATGATATTTCTTTGTAAAAGTGTGGTTGATATCAGTTCAGTTAGCGGTAAGCTACAGATTATCTATCATTCTTAATAGATACCATTATGATTGTGTGAGTGCTTACCCTGTTGACTTTTCTGTATATTATATATCATTCTTAATAGATACCATTATGATTGTAGACTTGGCCTAGTGGTAAATTTTTGGTGTTGCATGGTGAGGGACTCGGGTTCCAAACCTCGGAATCTCTTTTTAGTAAATTTTTTTTAAATAAATTCTATTAATATATAATAATCACTTAATATAAGATAATTGTAACAGTAAATTGTTCCCAGCTTATTCTTTTACGGAGTGGTTATGTATAATGTAATTGTTTGAAATGGGTAGAGACTAAGGATGTGTTTGACGCACTAGCTGAAAAGCTAGCTGCTATCTGATAAACTATAAACTAGTTGATAAAAAATAACGTTTGGTAAAAACTAGCTGAAAAATATAAAATTAACACAACAAAACAAATGACATTTTGTGACTCTTAGATTTAATGACTTTAAATAATTCAGTGGT
This sequence comes from Deinandra increscens subsp. villosa, assembly GCA_039602395.1. Classification (NCBI taxonomy): domain Eukaryota; kingdom Viridiplantae; phylum Streptophyta; class Magnoliopsida; order Asterales; family Asteraceae; genus Deinandra; species Deinandra increscens. Next base: position 3,276,471 of record JBCNJP010000023.1, read on the forward strand.
TAAAAATCATTTACCTTTTTAATTTCTATTATGAAAAAACTCGCGGCCTAAACCCGCCCTTAAACTCGTAGCCCTAAAGTCCTAAACATCGAAGCTTAAAACCGTCGACAATCGCTCTGCTCAAAAGGAATTTCGATCCTCCTCATCGCCGTTTGATTTCATCATCGGCGCTTGAATCAGTTCTTCTCCTCCTCATCTTCTTCCTTCCGATCCAATCAATCACTGTGTAAGTTCTAATTTCGATCCGATCAATAACTGTGTTTTCTAGTTCTCGATCTGGATTCAGGTATTGATTTGATGAATTAAGTAAGATAATTTGATGTTTGGGTGCTTATATTCTGAAATTTTGCTAGAAGAAGATATAATTCATTATCTGTTGACCTTAATTTGTCGATTCATCAAATTGGTACTATTCAAACCCTAAAATACTCTTAAATTCTTTTATTGTTCTTCGCAACTCTAATAATAGGGCAGAATCGTAGATGAGTTACACCGCAATAGCCCCCACCTATTTTGCAAGGTGCACACTTCTACAATCAGTTCAAAATCTTTTTTGCTACAGTTCACAGTCAAAATTCACAGGTATGCCTTCGATTTCTTAACTTTATATGATTTAATGAATATTTGATTTTTGTTTGTAGTTGAATAAAGATCCATCGGTTGTTGTCTTAACTCTTAAGATATTGTATGAATTGTGGTTTTATTTTTATTATTATTAGGTCTTTGATGTAGTTCTGGAGACTCTTCTAGACGCATCTTCTGCTCCTAATTCCTTATTTGAGGTACTTCATTATGTATGGATTTCAACATTTCAATTCTATTTGCATATCATATCATCAATCTTTATTAATTTTGGCACTGAATTGTCTCTGTATGTACTAGATATGATGTAAGGTTCATGTTTCTCTTTCAAATATACTGAATTTGTATATCATATCATCAATCTTTTTTCTCTATCTTTCTCTTTCAAATATACTGAATTTGTCCAGGGATGAAAATATTAATGTGGATATTTTCATTAATTTTCTCAAGCACTATTTCTTTCATTCTACCATTCATTTCACCATCACCGGTTCTCTTCATTGCATCTCCATGGCTCATTTTAGGTCTATTTGTAGCCCCTGTTTTCCTTGGGGCTTTGAGCGGTCAACAAATCAGTAGGTCTATTTGTTGCCCTGCTTCAGCGGTTGATTGTTTCTGCGATGAGAAAGATAGAATTGGTCGTTGCGTTTTTACGATCATCAATTTTGTGATGTTTCAGTCATAATAAGAAACTCTCTAAAGTAATGCTCTAGGTTTGAATAGCATGTCACTATTTCTTTCGCGTATCTTGAATTAGGGATCCTCTAGCTTATGGTAGGATTCTTACCATTTGTTTTGTATTTTTCTTTCTATATATCGGGTTCAAAGACTTCCATTTTTTTCTTCATTTTGCTCCCTACGACTCATTGGTGTTTTTCCGGTGTTTGCTACTTTTATTAAACGAACGGATTTGTGTGCAAGCCTACATTGGGAAAAGGAGGTAGTGATTTAACCACCATAACCAGGAACCATCTGAAAAGGTTGAAATTTGCGAGAAGTTTGGGTTCAAAGGTTAAATGCAAGTATAATATGTTATGTGTTATCTTCTGAAAAATAATTCTTAGTGTCTTTATAATGCAGGTTTAGAAAGATATGGATGGTGTTTTTACATGTGATCCTAACATATATCAAGGTGTCAAATCTATGCCTTTAACTACCTGCAGGTGAGGTAAACTTTATTATCTTCTATACACCACACTGTTTTACCCAGATTGTTAATTTACCCTGACTACCCACGATTTGAAAACTAAGGAACAAAATTGGATTATTATTAGTAGTGACATGGAGTCTAATAAATAATAGGATGGTGATGCGGGATTCGAATATGATTATCTCATCTTGAAAGCATGATTTAGTTGGGATGACCGCCTTCTCAGTTTCATCAAAGCTCATTGTTGTCTTCTATCTAGGTAAGGTTGACTCTCTTTTGACTTGACATCATTTTAAACGTCAAATAAGGAACTGCCTTTGAGGACATTTATATATTGGTTTTCTCAAATTTAATGGAATAATGATATGTTAATACATCCTTATGATAACCACAAGTTATATCCTTATGATAAGTTATATTGGTTGGGCCATTCATAATAATTAATGACCTAGGCTGATGCTTACTGAGTCACCGAGATATCAAAATCAAACCTTAGTGATCTATGCCTACCGGAGTCTGGTATGAAACGTACAAAATGGTTGATTACTTGATTTATAAAATGTAAGTTTTCATGATTTCTCCGTTGATATGAAATTGAATCTCATATGACTGTTTAAATTTTGCAGAGCACATTTTTTATTTTAAATTAATTTGTAAACAAGTATATAATTGGATACTTCTATTTTCAAAGTTGAATAAGTTACATATAAATCATTTTAAAGGATATTCATAAAATCCTCTTTGTCATTTATATGAATTAGTGAAAACAAATAACAAAAAAAGACTAAACGTATTAATCAGGAATTGATAACAGACTAACACCTGTTTAGAATTGGTTATCGAGATTTTCAAATACATTTAATATGACTAATTTACTTTAATGAACAAAAAAGGCTGGTGTATGATAAACTATCGTAATCTGTTTCTAAACTCAAAATTCATTTGAAACATGTCAACTCACTTGCTATTGATTTTACTGAGCTCTTGTTCTTGTAATATTAAGTCATGGCATATTATTTCTGAATCTCCATGGCTTTTCGGCATGCTATTTTCCAATTCAGTATATATACAACATTATACTGACATAGGGACCTGCTATATATGCAGGCAGTTTGGAAACCACCTAAACCCGTCAGAGGTGGCATACCCATTTGTTTTCCTCAGGTTTACGTTGAACAACCATTCTCTCTTTACCTTCTTTGTATCAATAATGCACTTATTAACCCATGTGCATATACAGTTCACAAATTTTGGTACACTGGAGCAACATGGATTCGCCAGGAACAGGCTATGGTTGCTAGATGATGATCCTCTCCTTTATCTCCAGCTAACAATCAGTCGATTGGGATCTTTCATTGAAATCAACAGAAGAGGATCTGAAAACATTGCCATTCAGGTGCTTTGACATCAATTCAGATATCAAATAAGTGGTTACTGTTTTTTTCAAATTATACACAGAATATGGTGCTAAATACTTGTTTGCCATCGATTTTGCAGATTTGAGTTGCGGCTCCGCAGTGCTGTCAGTGCTGCCAAGCTTCATTGATCCCCCGTGTAAGAAATGTAGATAACAAGTCCTTCTCATTTACCATTGCTCTGCGCAATTATTTCTTGTTCTATAAGTTTGTAAAGAGATGAAATTCATGTATTAATGATTCTTGGTTTATAATGAGGTTGTTTTTAACTATAATAGAATTTTGATTCATCTAAATAGAAACATTTTGTTCTCTAAGGTATGTATGGACAAATAATTATTGGATTTTTAATAATTGAAGTTATTGACTTTTAGTGACTAAAGTTTAAGTAAAAAAATATTGGACTTTTAGTGACTAAAGTTTATGTAAAAAAATATTAGACTTTTAGTGACTAAAGTTTAAGTCAAAAAATATTGGACTTTTAGTGACTAAAGTTTAAGTCAAAGAATATTGGACTTTTAGTGACTAAAGTTAAAGTCAAAATATATTGGATTTTTAGTGACACAAGCTAAAGTCAAAAAATATTGGACTTTTAGTGACTCAAGTTAGAGTAAATAAAGACTTATAGCGATCGTTCCGATAGTGACACTTTTTATTTGAGAAGGAGAAAGTATTTAGTGCTTTAGTGACTCTTCTTTTACTTATTTTGACTCTTTTTTTTAGTCACTAAAAGTCTTTTATCTTGTAGTGTAAATAAATGTACATGTCATAAATGTAAATAAATGTATTTATTTATAAGTTAGGAAATGGTAAAACTGAAAATATTGTAAAAACTAGTTGAAACGCTACTCCAACTAGCTTTTAAAAGCTAGCTTTTTGACGTTCAGAGCTACGTCCGCCGCAATGCAAATTAATATCGACAAAATACAACCATGCAATTCCTGTGTAAAAATCGCATCCTGTGTAAAAATTGCATCCTGATATCGCCATGCAATTCGGACTAAATATGGACAAAATAAAAAAAATTATAATTCCATGAAAGCAACGATAAACTATCGATGACACTAAATTCCCTCTAAAATGGGTCGAAACATTAAGACAATTTTCTGGAAAAACATAGTAAAAGAGATTTTTTATTTTAATATTTCCTCTAAAAATATATATGAATTTAGGATAATAACACCACAACATCTATCTTATATATCTGATAGGATTTAAATTTTCAACCTTTTTTGGTTTTTTTTTTTGTTAAAGAGTATACACTTTAACCATAAGATGTGACCAACGGGCAATTGTCTCAATGGTATTTAGGGTAGGATTGAGTTTCTGACTAAAAGGGTCAGGGGTACGTACTTCAATCCTCACAGGGGGTTTTCTGGCAGTGAGTCAGTTTTTCCCTGAACTGGTGTCTTGGTTGAATGCAGGGATGATGTACGAGCTTCCCCAAGAAGGACGTGTCAGTCTCTGTCATCTCAAGAATGAAGTTAATCGGGTGGGTGGTGTAATGCCCCGTCAGTGATCTGAAATCGGCGTTAAAAAAAAAACCATATATAAGATGTGATTGGGAATCATAAAGTGCAATTGGAACCCCTAAACTCATTGACATTTTAGGAGGATATGCATATCTCCTATTCTAAACTTGATAAATTGCATGTTTCCTTAAATCATGTTTAAAGACTTGTGTTTTGGGGAATATGCAAATTTTTTTCAAAGCAGGAAGACATGCAATCGATCCCCCCTTAATTTTAAATAGACAATCAAGAAAAATCAAATAGCCATCAATGACACGAAAAGATAGATCTCAAATGCTTGCAAAAGTCCCAAGTCTTCAAAAGAAATTACGAACATTTCTAGAGTGGATACTTGGGTTACATTGGTACTAGAAAACCAACATCAAAACATATTCAGGTTCAATATTACAATTTACACAAATAGACAACACAAATGCAAGCATCCATTATAATAAACAAACTAGGATGAAAGTTTCTGGGCCACACAAGAGATTCATTAGTTCACCTAAGCATGTAAAACAAAAGCAACTGATTAGTGTAAAGCTAAATAATATCACTAATGTACAATATTTATAGTTGAAAAATATTTTAAAACATTTAAACTTTTTTCTTAAGAATCAGTTATATTTGGCCCATTCTAAGGTGTGTAGCACTGAAGCCTTACGGTGCACACTCGTGTCCTTTAGTGCATGCACCGTAGAGATCATGTAAGGGAGGCATATAATATGTTCATCGTATGCTTACGATAAGTTAACGAAAGCTTATGGCATTTGTCATAAGCTTACATGACCTTAAGGATTTTTTAATCTCCTTCATTTCACCCAAATTCCATAATTATTACCGGTATCAAACATTGCCATTATCCAATGAGCAACATTATATGAATGAGGATAGGGTCAACTGTCAAGGACAAGCTCCCTATAAACATTGTACAACAATTTTAAGAGAGATTGATGTTAACATGAGTACAAGATACCGTAGAGCACCGATATAGAGGATCTCCCAAAGGAATGCCAAAGTGCTGAGTGTAACATTCGCTTCTGAGTCGTTTATAAAACCCGACCCAAATATGAATTTTCACGTATTTCTGATTTTCAGTTTAAAATGTACAGGAAGAACTTTACTAAATTTAATATATATACAATACAAATTGTATGTGAATAGTGAAGTTTTTGTGTCTCATAGTTTGGCCACAAGATTTTGTGATTTTGACAGTTTATACCCCTCTCTCTCATACCTAAATAGCTTCACGACGTTTCTTTCTCTTTCAGTTTAGGGTTTTCCCCATTATCTCTCTCTCTCTCTCTCAAGATGTCCCTCCCTCTTAAACACACAGACCAGGGAGAAAAGGCGTCGTTCATCATCTTCTTCGCGTGTTTAACTTAATCACATGTTAGCTTTTCCATTAAGCTTCAATCTCTTCTTCAGTTTCACTATATCTCTGTTCTAGGCCTTGATTTCAAACTCTATCTTCTATCGATGCAGAGAGGGACCTCTAATCTTCAATCATCTCTTCCTCAGGTTTGATATATCTCCATTCTAGGGCTTCGGTTGATTTAGAAGAAATCCCCGTGGAATAGGGATTTTTGGTTTGGGGTTTTAGAGCATTTTGGTCATCACCATTCACCTCTCTCTCTTGCTACTCCGATCTGAGGTCAAATCCCCAGTTTGCATGTTCCGATCTGACCCTCACGATGACTATCTTCGTTCCCCCCTGTTCGAATCCAACCAATCACCGGCGGCAGCTAGGGTTCGAGAGGTGGTCGGTGACGACGGCAACTCTGGCGACTCCGGCGACTCCTGAAATCTTTACTCCAGCCTCCACTCGGTAAGGATCTTCTCTTAGCAATTGCATGTCGGATTTTCGTTTGATTTACAGTAAGTTCTTATGATTTTCTGTCGTTTGTTGTTCGTTTTTAGTTATTGTTCGCTTACATTGTGTTTCTTTTCGTTACAGTCAATTTCATTTGACGCATATCAACTGTTTGATGAAATGCCTACTGTTTTGTTTCATTTGGGTTAATTTTTCCCCTCTGATTGCTAACCTTCATGTGTTTTTTTTTTTTTGACATTCACATGGTTGTCACGAATTGTGTCCTCGCTAAAACTGAACATGGATGCTCTGCTCCATGAAATTCTTTCTCTTGCTTCTGGGGTTCGCGACGGCAACTAGGGTTCGAGAGGTAGTCGCTTACGAGCAAGTATGTGATTTTTCTTTCTTTTGTATTGCATGTTTGATTTTTGTTGGGATTGCTGTTTCTTGAATTTAGATTTTTTGTTTTTGTGTTTTGACTTTGTGCTTTTCACTTATGACTGCTCCGATTTTGATTTTACATGAAATTGCATTCAAATAGTTTTAGTATTCTGTATTTAGGTTTAAACTTCTTTAGTCTAAGGTGTTTTTTAATTATAATTAAAGATGGGATGGCTATTTAGAAGTTGATTGATTTGTTAATTTTTTATTTTCTCTTTTGTAATGTTTTGAGTGTGGTTTCTTATTGCTATAGACATTGTTCTTTTCTATGTTTTTGTTAATGGTAGGTCATCACATACGTTGTGTATATTGTTGTGTGTTCATAAGCAATATCTATATCTTTATGTATGTTAGTGGTTATTGTTTTGAGTACTTAGGGTTTAGATTTTTTGTTGTTGTGCTTTTGCATTGAATTAGTTTAGTATTCTGTCTTTGATTTAGCAGTTTAAGAGCAAGCCACTAAGGTTTAAACATAGTTAGTTTATGGTGTCTTTTACTATAATTAAAGATGTGATAGTTGTTTAGAAGCTGACTTTATTAATTTTTAATTTTTCTGTTGTATTGTTTTGAGTGTGGTTTCTAATTGTTATACACATTGTGTTTAAGGTATTGTTTAACTAAAATTAAAAGGTATGATGGCTATTCACAAGTTAAGTTTGTTACTTTTCTGATTTTCATTTATGTATTTTCATTAATGGTATTATTTTGAGTACTCATATATTTTACTTCCCTTTGTGTGTTGCAGGTTTATATTGCCATCTCTTTGTGGGTTAGTTTTTGGTTTGTGTCTTCGTATTTGCATTTCATTTCTAAAGGTATGGTTTATCTTAGAGAAGTTACTCTTTCAATATTCGATGCATCTTTGGCATGTTGGCTATTAAATCTTATAGTACTATAGAAAGTTTAAGCATGATGTATGTTATTTATCATGTCTATACATTTAGAGAGTCATTTCTTACTTTCTATGGATTAGAAACCTAAAAATGTCATGTATTTCTTTGTAGACTTGCACATTCAACAAAAGATATGCTTAAGCCAATTTCTGTTATTTAGTGTTAATTAAAACCTGAAAGTGTCATACTTCCATAGTTCACTTCTGCAGGCTCCATATATCTAAGGCTATAATAAGTTTTCTTCATAATTAAATAATGAGATTTAATAGCCTGAAAGTGTCATAATGAGTTTGCATATACCTGAAAGTGTCATACTTCTGCAGGCTCCACACTTCCATGCTTAAGCCAATTTGGGTTCGTATAGGTGTTTTTTGTGGTTCCCGACGGCAGTATGGGGGTCGTATTTAAGCATTAAGTGAAGAGCAACAACCGCGATGTAGGTATTTTGTTTGCTTTTGGGGGTTTTTTTTAATGTCTATATAATTTACAACTTGCAATAGATCTCATGTGTTTGGTTATGGCAATCTGAATATGCAGGTGGAATGGCAATGATGATTACACGTCGAATAAACAAGTGAAGAGATGACAGATTGTCTTTTGGCGAGGCAAAAAACGTGATTGTTAATTGCAGCCATAGACTTTCATGGATACTCATTACTTGATTGACTAATCTGAGCCTTATGGCAGTGATTGTCATGAACTGGGAAATAAGATAGGTGATTAAATTCTTATACTGATGTATTCTTTTTTTTATCTTACAGGGGTTTTTTGTGAAGACATTTGAGTGCTTACATAACCGGGTTTGATGTCTTATGCTCTTCCTTATCGATAGGTAAATTAATTGCTAAGTTCTCCATTGGTAAGTTGAACAAATTCATTTAAACTTTTGATTCATATCGATATAGTTCTCAATCATTAATAAATTATTGAAACTGAGACAAGTGACAAAGTTATGAGGCACTAAATCAAATGCTAACATCTACCTAATTTGTTGTCAGTACTTTTTTAGTAACTTTAGGCAAAGAAACCTATTTCAACTTGAAAGAATAGAAATGCTACATTTGATGCCTGAAAGATTGTTGAATACATGAAAGATAAATATAATTATCTTTCACATCAAGTTATTAGTGTATATTGCTTCTGGTCTTTGCATATTGACTATTCCAAAGAGGTAATATTGTTGATTGATGTATAGGTTCAGAAGTCATCATATGATAATTCAAAAATACCTACAAATCAAGTAATTAGCAGTTCAAGGTATGTTCTATTCTACTGGCTTACAAGTTATAGAATGTGGTTCTTTTTAGATTCATTTACACTGCTTTTGTTCTTATATTCAGTTGAGCTAGCAATATTTGCAAATTTATTTATGTTTATTTGAGAATTTTGATTCCTCTTTTACATAATGTAACTCACTCAACTCTTTTTTATTAGTAATCAAAAGCCCTTTGTTGGTTAATGAAAGCTATATTTATTATAGGTTTATGTATATTTACATATAAGAGCCCATAACTTATGCATTTGCTTGATTTTGGCTTAAGATATCTTGCTGTCAAGATCATTGATTGCTAAAAGTCATTGGATTGATCATGTTAGTTGATGTCATCTGACTACTTAAGATGCATCAGAAGTAGGAAACACCTTGCAGAGCAGTGACACAAACACACAAACTAAAAAGCTCAATTTCTATCATGCAGCAAACATGTATGTCTATTCTCTTTCTTTTGCTTCATTTCTTTTGCAATTTTTATGTTCTGTTAACAGGAGCCTAAGCACTTTGATTTGATTTTCTTCGTTGCTTTGCGTATTTGTCAAATTCTGCATTCAACCTGCTCCATTATGATTATGCTCTTGCAGCGTGGATCTAAAGTTTTTTTTAGAAATGGTATGCACATCTGATGGAAGCTGAGGAAGTAGTGACGAAGCGAAGGTGGTTCAGGTATTGCGTTTCTCTTTTGTCTTGCATGTTTGATTTTGTGTTGTTTAGTTGCCTTTCGTACACCTTCTCATGTTTTGCGTTGATTTGGTTTTTGTTTTTACAAGCTATTGAGCTTCATTGAGTTTTGATTGTTGTGTCTAATTAGCGTTGCGTGTTTAGAATTGGGAGATTTGTTGCTGACCTAATTTCTATGTTGTTGCTGTTTGGCTTTTTGGTTGTTACATTCACTTAATAGTTGCTGATTTTGGAATTAGGTAGTCTTTAAGTTATTTGTTTTGCTTTTCTGTGAATTTTGGTTTTGATTGCTTCATAATATGAGAAGGCTTTTCAATCGCAGTTTGCTTCATAATGTGTCTGCATCCTTTTCTTTTTACATCTGGACTGGAAAATTTCATCAACTTATGTGAAGATAGGTAAATTTGTTCATAATTTACATGATTTTGTCTATGTAATTCAAGCACATTGTAAATGAAACACATCATACATTATACACTATTCATCCATCTTTCAAATTGAAAACGACATGACAATGTTTCATGTTCGTTCGACAAGCCTATAACAGACTTACTCTACTGATATTATGATGGTACTATAATTGTTTAGTATATATGTTCTTAGACATGTTTAGCCTCATGTTTACTATATGAATTTTTACTATAACTTAGTCTACAGTTTCAACCCCGCGGCAACGCGCGGGGGGGTCACACAACTCGTTATACATCTAAATGATGTTATATATGTTTGAAAATCATTTTTTAAACAAAATAATTAATTAGCAAATTTTTTGGGTTAATTTATTTGCTTAAAACAAAAATAAAATGATGTTCAGTTCTTACGTGATTTCGGCATTGGATTTATCGTTTACTGGGAATCTTTGATTTTATCTCAACATACATATTTTGGAATGTCTTATAATCATTTTTATAAAGGTATAGATTTAATTAGTTAATTTTTGGATTTATTGATGGATTGAAATCGTAAACAAACGAGGTTACGATTTTTCGCGCGATTTCTGTATTAACGAGGAGTCTCGTGAATTTCAAAAATTACATTTTGATGTTCCTTAATGTTTTATAAGTTTAATACAAGTTATTTACAAATTATTAGAAGCTATCGGGTTAAAACGAGAACAAACGAGCAAATAAAAGGAAAATAATAATAATAATAATAATAATAATAATAATAATAATAATAATAATAATAATAATAAATATATGGTACCCCCCCCCCCCCAGACCGCGAGAGGATTATGTAAGTGGGCCGTGGTCAGTGACGATGCTTGCATTCGCAAAACTTCCACGTTATTCCACAATTCAGCCTCCAAATCAATCGATATATATGTGTAATTTTTCGTTGGTTAGTCACTCCCTAACGTGTATACATATCAAGGTGAACCTAACACTATAAAATACCAACCTCAATCGTTCCAAATCAATCACCAATTTCAAGTTCTAAGCCTTAAAAACCCTAAAACCATCACGAAACTTCTCCGAAGCAATTCAATCAAATCAAGAAGAGTTAGGAGCTGAAACTCTGCAATTAATCATCCTTAGCTATGCTTAACAAAAGCCCTCAATCATTTTCATGTTTAATTAGAGTTTGATTAGAGTTTTAGAAATGACCAAATTAGGGTTTTCTAAACGTGTTTTGCTAAAATTGAACAATGGGGGAAGGAATTAGGTTCTGATTTTCAATAGTTAGTTTACAAATTATTAGAAGTTATCGGGTTGAAGCGAAAACGAACGGGCAATTAAAAGAAAAATAATAATTATGAAAAATATATGGAACCCCCCCCCCCCCTCGCGGACCGCGAGGGGATTAATTATGTAAGCGGGTCGCGGTCAGTGATGATGCTTGCAGTCGCAAAACTTCCACGTTATTCCACAATTCAGCCTCCAAATCGATCGATATGTGTAATTTTTCGTTGGTTAGGATCTAAAGGTGATCCTAAGACTATAAATAGTAGCCTCAATCGTTCCAAAATAATCACCAATTTCAAGTTCTAAGCCTTAAAAACCCTAAAACCATCATGAAACTTCTCTGGAGCAATTCGATCAAATCAAGAAGAGTTAGAAGCTGAAATTCTGCAGTTGTCCATCCTTAGCTATGCTTAACAAAAGCCCTCAATTAATTTCATGTTTAACTATAGTTTATTAGAGTTTTAGAAATGACCAAATTAGGATTTTCTAAACTTGTTTTGCTAAAATTGAACAATGGGGGAAGGAATTAATTAGGTTATGATTTTCAATAGTAGATCATAATATATCATGTTTTAAGAAAGATCTAAGTTGATTTCATGTTTCATAAGATTTGATTTGAATTTGAGAAACGGGTCAAAATTAAGGTTCTTGATCATGTTTAATTTGTTAAAATTGAGCACGCAAAGTTCAATTAAGGTCTCATATTTTGAAGTGTGTTATATGATATAATAAATAAAAAGACCTAAGTTAATTGCATGTTTTTATAAATTACGTTTAGTATTTATTTAGAAAATATGTCAAAATTAGGGTTACGAAAAGGGTTACCTAAAATTTAACAAACCGAGAGGAATCGAGATTTGATTTTCTGGACTAGAACATATTTTTACATATATTTAGTATATATAAGTTCAATTTTGATAATTATTAAAGTAAACGTTTTCGTGTTGACATTTAACGAATCGGACATGTACTAACTGGAAGGGTGAAAACACAGGTAGTTGGGGTCTCTGTCTAAGGTTGGCATTGCGCATAAATCCGGACCGTCGGACCTGGATGCCTACTTGGGACGCCCTGCTGAGAGTGTCATAATCTATAGGCCAAAGCATGTTTGAAACGTCTAAAATGTTAATACAAACAAATTAAATCTTTTTGACACAATAAAACATAACTTTCCCAATTCATCATGTACTTAGAACTTTAGTCGTTTTAGTTCCTCGTATTCATTTAGCATATACGTTTCATTAGGATAATCTTGAGGTTTATCATCTTTCACTTTTGGTGATATCTCTCATTTTCGATCTACTTATCAAGTGAGTATTCATAGTCCCTCTACTTTTACTGTTTTGAGTGTAACATGTATCTATATTCAAAGCATTAAATCCTATATTTCTAAACACTTGGTGCGATTCTATTTTGTCTTTATGTGCTTCTTCGTATGTGAATTTGTATGTGAATCTATGTGGATTGGGAACGTGATTTTTGGAACAAGCGAAAGTATTAACACACCGAACCGGGGTAACAATAATAGATCTATTGGTTTGACAGCTGTCACACCCCCCGAAAATCCACTCGTGGAGTCGCCGCAAAACGGGGGGCGCGACATTAACCGGATCTGAGTCGTCAGACACATGTAACCATCTACATGCTCGACACAACGATTTAAAAACCAAGTTTAGTTATCAAAGTTCATAAAGTTTATCAGAGTTTCAACAATGTTTTTCAAAGTTTTGCGGAAGCATCATTTAAACAAACATAGGTAAATTGTCTTTTCTTCCAAGGCGATAAAAGATAGTTAAATGTTTACAAACCAATGCAGACGAGAATCAAATATGATCCTAACATGCTCCTTAGCTTCTCCTAAGGACCTGAGAAGAAACGTGTAAAAGTGTCAACACGAGGTTGGTGAATTCATAGAGTCTAACAAGCAAATAAACAACATATATCCAAAAATAGTAAGTTAACTAGTTACCCTCCATGAGGCGTAACCAACCCAGAAATCGCACATCCTAAAAAAGATAAGTTTTGTATTCTATATACTTGGGTTAGCTAGACCACGACGTTTGTAAACCCATAGGCCTTCGTAAACTCCATTCCTGACAGATTTATGATTTTGCCTTCCGACCATGCTACTATGCGAAGCATGACCCCAAAATAGGACAATATAATACCCGTTCCTCTCCCTGAAGGGCAAGTAGGGGCTAGAGCGACTAGCTCGGGCAGGGTTTGTCAAGCCCAACAGATGTGTTTCGTATTTCTCCATTATCAAACTGATACTAATGGCACGGTTTTATCAGTTTTATTCGTTTTTGAGGCTCGGGTCTAACCCGAAGGGCAAGAATATCACAACAGCCCACCTCAAATCTTATACATGTTACAGGACAAGATTTGAGGCTTTATGTGATCATGATAAGACTGTTGGACCTAGTTAATCATTTAATTTAGTTTTTATGGTGTTCTATTATGTTTAACTTTGATTGTAAGATATTTTATATTAAATGAATAAAAGGCATGTTTAAGTATATTACAGATTTATTTAGTTTTTATGAGCATCTAGAGTTCTGGACAATCATTGTGCCCCGACATATTATGCCGTCAGTTCGGGTGTGACACCAAGATAATTAATGTCTAAAAGAAACTAGTGTTGAAAAAGGTGGGTAGTCAGTAAGGACAGTCTAATGGAGCAGATAATGTAAGTGCACTGATATGATAAGTATAATACATCGTCAGAGAAAGAAGCAAGGACTACTAGAAAACTAGATAATCCACCAAGTTCTTAAGTGGAAACTGTGAATGTACACACCCAATCAAGTCCACAACAAACTTTAAAGAGCTACTAGTGATAATGAACATAGTAGACAATAGAACCACTATCATAAACATAGAGAGAGGCATCAAAGACATATAGAGAGAATCCTGATGTAGTGAGTACAGACGATAACTTAGAAAACCAAGTTGGAGGAGCATGTTTAAGGCCACAAAGAGCATTCAACAATAAACAAATGTGACGTAGTCGGGCAGTGGATGAGACAAGTAAACAGTCTCTGTTGGGAATTCCCGAGACCGACGAGTTCGAGATTTGGTTAGATGAAACTCAACGTACCACTTACCGTTTGACCGTTTGCACAACATGCGGTGAAGTTCATGACTCGAAGACTCTCACTAACCGAAGACTTGGCATTAGTGATTTTATTATTTATTGTTGTATTATTTATGTCACTAGTCACTAGTATTTACTAGTTTGCCATTGTCTAGTTAGAATATATAGTTTGGTCTTTCATTTGTGAAAGACATGAGTGAATGTATGAGTGAGAGAGCTTTTGTCATGTATCTTTGAAGTTGTGTGGGTTCATGAACTCTTGTTCATGAACCTATAGCATGTGTGGGATAGGTAAACATGTAATCATTCGACTCCATATATGATTTCACTTATCTTCATCTTGTTTATCACTACTTCTATTTTATCCTCATCATCATCATCACATCTCAAACACCATTGTTGAAGATCCGGTCCATTATATTCTTCTTGGTGTCTATTTGTTCTACAAAGACGAAGCTCACAAAGTCTCCGATCCGCTTCCGCTGTGCCATCGGGGTTTGGCTTGGCTCACCGACCCCGGTTTCTACAATTGGCATCAGAGCCATGGTCGAAGAAAACGCAACGATTCGGTTGGTTTCTTCAACTTTGTGTTATCTTGCTTGTTTTTGTAACAAATGAGATGTTTCTATCTTTTATTCTTGAAAATTTATTTCGTTTTATGTTGAGACTAAATATACTCAAAACTCCTCTCAAGAACTCACTGGTCCAAGAAAAGGAAGTTCCGGAGTAACATAAATCTTCAGGACGAACTCTTTTGGTCGCAAATCTGCTCGTCGGAAAACTTCCGGAGGAAACGAAAAAGTTCCGGAGTAACTCCTAATTGTTCCGGAGGAACCGAAAACTTCCGGAGGAACATCTTGTCACTGATCTGGAGTCTGAAACTTAGTCCGGAACTTCGTATTTAGTTCGGAACTTCGAGCTTAGTCCGGAACTCAACTTAGTTCGGAACTTCGAACTTACTCCGGAACTCTCAAGTTAGTCCGGAACTCAGCACTCCGAACCAGAATTGGGTTGGTGTTGAAGCTTGAACCTTGTTAGCTGCTGCTTGTCTTCAGTCCGCCGGAAAACTGCTCCGGTGGCCGCCGGTGAGGGGGGCTGCTGTCGCTTCTCTCTGTTGTGTCTAGGGCACAAAAGGAGCAATTTTTAATTGGCAGGTTAAATGGTTATCGAGCTGGGCCTGTTACAACTTCGAATTGGGCCTGCTTGTCATTAACTTGCTGGGCTACTGATTTATATGTTTTGTTTTGGGCCAGAATGTATACTTCAGGATTGGGCTACGTAAACAAGACAAATTGGGCAGAAAATTAACAGTAAAGCTACTGTTAAATTGAAGAAAATTACTACAAGTCTAACGGGGTTAAGCCGTTAAGTCCAACGCAACAAATTGGTGTACAACCAAGGTACACGTGTAGAATCAAACTTAGTTTTCTTTTTGATACTTGCCTCGTTATAAGCAGACGTGTTTAGAAGCCGGTTCTAAATTGAAGAAAATATGCTAGTTTGAAAGTTTTTCTACATTGAAGAATTTGTTGGCGATTATTGGATTAAGTTCTAATTCTCGAAGAGTCCTTGAGCCATCGTTGTTATGGTAAAAACAAAGGCAAAGTTAGAGCTTGTGACTTGTTGAGGTAATTTATTCGAAGTGGTATTATCTTTGGGTGATGCATCGGTTTGGTATTCTTGGCAAGTATTTTCAAGACGGTTGAATTATGGGATTAATTCTCTAATTTTTCTTTGATCCTTTATCTTGTTTACCTTTAACTACACTGAGGATGATGGTGGCATCCTTAAACATAGTGTGCATGTTATAAGTGGTAAACACCCTATAGTGCCTCGCGGAAAAGGCCGGAAGAATCAAAACTCTTCATCGTAGGGGGAGCTTCACAAAGGGGAGAAGAAAAGTGAAAGATTTGAAATCGTTTGAAGATTGTTTTGAAGTCATGTTGCAAGAATATAAGGGAATCGATTGTCACAAGAGTTGAGTTATTTATCCGTTTGTTCATCTACCAAATAGGGGGAGATTGTTGGGAATTCCCGAGACCGACGAGTTCGAGATTTGGTTAGATGAAACTCAACGTACCACTTACCGTTTGACCGTTTGCACAACATGCGGTGAAGTTCATGACTCGAAGACTCTCACTAACCGAAGACTTGGCATTAGTGATTTTATTATTTATTGTTGTATTATTTATGTCACTAGTCACTAGTATTTACTAGTTTGCCATTGTCTAGTTAGAATATATAGTTTGGTCTTTCATTTGTGAAAGACATGAGTGAATGTATGAGTGAGAGAGCTTTTGTCATGTATCTTTGAAGTTGTGTGGGTTCATGAACTCTTGTTCATGAACCTATAGCATGTGTGGGATAGGTAAACATGTAATCATTCGACTCCATATATGATTTCACTTATCTTCATCTTGTTTATCACTACTTCTATTTTATCCTCATCATCATCATCACATCTCAAACACCATTGTTGAAGATCCGGTCCATTATATTCTTCTTGGTGTCTATTTGTTCTACAAAGACGAAGCTCACAAAGTCTCCGATCCGCTTCCGCTGTGCCATCGGGGTTTGGCTTGGCTCACCGACCCCGGTTTCTACAGTCTCAGATAATTTACCATGAAGAAATGCATAATTGACATTCACGTGAAAAAGATCCCAACCCCTAAAGAAAACCATTAATAAAATAATATAAATAGTAATAGGTTTAACCATAGGGCTAAATGTCTAATGTAATAAATCTCATCTAATGTTGCCTTTAGAAACAAGCATGACTTTACATAGACTAATAGTACTATCAGGATTAAACTTAATCTTGTACACTAATTTGTAACCAACAATGTTGGTATAAATGCGTTGAGAAACCAAGACCCAAGTGCGATTAGAATGGAAAGAAACAACCTCCATTTGTATAGCTTCCCACCATACTGACGCTTTCTAAGCTTGAAAAACGGTGAAAGGGTTAGTGGGAGGATAAGTAGATTTATATGGAAAACAGCAACCTTTATGTGTATCTCATCCCACCATACTGGCGACTTTTGAGCCTGGGAAAATATGGTACGAGTGTGGGAAGATAAGTAGATGTATAGAGGTGAACTTGATCAGGGAACATGTGAGATTGGCGAGTATGATTATGATAGGGGTGATCATGGGGTGAGGGTGTGGAGGAGGTGGATGAGGGTGTCGGGGGATAGGTGGAGATGGGGGAAAGAGTGATGATGGATATTTGACCATATTTGTCCATGAATGGGTTATGGTGAACCATTGCACCGTAGGTTTTAAATGGTGCGTAATAATTTGTTCTCGATCAATAAATAGTTTAAAATGGCAAAAAGAATCAATAGCTTGTGATTGGTAAGATAATGGGTACATCCACATGAAACAACTAAAGTCATCAATAAATGTAATAAAGTAATGATAGCCAAATCTAGAAATGATGGAAGTGAGGCCTTATCTTTTTAACAACTTTTTTTTTTTGTCACCACATAGAAATGCTAAGCCTTATCCAACATTATGATACCACTCTGCCAAAGACCCTTTGGTAGCCTTAAGTGTTAAATAGTGTTAGTCTAAAAAGAGAAGACGAAAAAAGAAAATGGAAAAAGACGAAAATAACCCATTTGACCAAGTTTGGGACGAAAATAGCGCCATGAATTTTTTTCCCAATTTTTAGCCCTACCTTAACGGTCGCTAACGACCTCCATTTAAACCAAAAACGACCGTTCCTGATGACTAACCATTGTGCGACATGTGTCCACCATGGTCGTTAATACGTTGGAAAGGTCGTCGACGACCGTCGTTTTCCGTCAAACGACCGTGGTCGTTGGCGACCACACACGTAGTCGGCGGTCGTTTGACGGAAAACGACGGTCGTCGACGACCTTTCCAACGTATTAACGACCGTGGTGGACACATGTCGCACCGTGGTTGGTCATCAGGAACGGTCGTTTTGGGTTTAAATGGAGGTCGTTAGCGACCGTTCGATCTTTTCTTTATTGGACGGTCAGATTCAGGTCTAGAATACGCAGGCGGATTCAGCATCAGTACCGGCGACATGTCGCCCCTAATACGTCGCCGCTAAAGATGTCGCCACTATTGATCTGTGTCGCGGCTAATGATGTCGCCACTAATGACCGAATTTCTTGTAGTGTGAATTTTTGTTAAATATTTTTTTTCTTCTTTTTATCAAACTTAATTACTTTATTCGTTTGTTTCATTGTTTGAATCCTGGATATATAAGGTGTGATTGATCGATTGTTTGAAATTTTACAAATTTGAAGTGTTAAATATGTTTCAATGTTTTATTTTATTATTCATTTTATTAGTTATGTTGAAATATAATTTCCTACTTTTCAGAATTATATTGTCTTGGTAGTATAAAGTCATAGAAAGTTTGAGGGCTAATTTCTAATCTATGTCTTCAAAGTGTATTGTGAATTGAGTCATGTTTATGCATCCAATCAAGATGCTCATTTTGGCAACTTTTGTCCCAACGGCACAACAATCTTTTTTAACAACAAGAACTTTTAATTCAATGACAACCCTTCTACATATAGCTACTTCACTACCATTTAACAAATGGTTTTATTTGAGACTACTAACATAAATAAATGGTTTAGTAAATGGGTTCTTCAAGTAAATTATTACAGTTCGTTTTAATTCCCCCCCCCCCCCCCCCCCCCTCCACATGAATGAACCTCAATAGGGTTTTGTTCTCTCTTTCACTCAATTTACGACTATCTTATTTAGCTATAAGGGTGTGTGTAATCAAACGTTATAGCCCAAAACACACCACCATAGCGCCCCTAGGCACCCCCCGGGGCGCTATGTTGCCGATTTTGTCTTCCAGCGTGATGAGCATGAGGCCCCATGGTTTCCAACATATTCAAACTAGCCGTTCTAGTTGACCAACCCATTTTTTTTAATCCAACTTATACTATATATATACATCAAACTCTCACATTTTCTACACATTCTCTTCTCATCTTCTTCTTCTAAATATTTTTTTTTACACACACACAACAAAATGGGTTCACCGGTGTCATCATCATCCTCATACCTCTGGAACTTTAACGACGAAGAAGAGGATGAGGTCATTTCGGCTAGGGGTGTTCGCGGTCCGGTTTTTACGGTTTTTGGGTCAAACCGTAAACCAAACCGTTAGTTACGGTTTTTAATAATCGAAAACCTAAACCGAACCGTTAAAAATTAAAACTAAACCAAACCGAACCGTTACTTCCGGTTTGGTTTCGGTTTGGTTTCACGGTTTAGGATATTTAGGCTTTCAATATAAGTTTAGAATATAAAATTTAAATTAAAAGAAAATTCGAAATCAACATTATCAAATGTGGGAATGAGAATATGAGCTAGTCTACTATACTTGTCATTTCTAATTTTTTAATACAAAATCCACCTCTAAATAGAACATGTAACCTCCAAAACATGATGTAAATACTAAATTTCATAATATAAACAATAGTATACTAGATTTTCAGAATGAAAACATGTCTAAATTTCCAGATTACTTGTTATTAAACGCTAAAATCCAAAATCTCATTACAAAAAACAAGTCAATGTGTATATATATATATATATATATATATATATATATATATATATATTATATATTTATATATATATATAAAAATATATATATATATATACATTGACTTGTTATATGTACATATATATTATTTATTATATGTACATATATAATATTTATTATATGTACATGGTCCGGTTCGGGTTTTTACGACCGGTTTTTCATATAAACCGTAAACCAAACCGTTCACAACGGTTTAAAATTTTTTAAACCGACCGACCGTTCTTAAAGATAAAAAACCGACCACGAAACCGAACCGATGACCGGTTTGGACGGTTTCGCGGTTTGAAACCGAACCATGAACACCCCTAATTTCGGCATGTGTCAAAGTTGTAAACGAGTTAGTGGCTTCGAGTTCCGTCCCACGACCGGTTCTTCGAAGAACACGTGTTGACCGTGATCGTGAAGCGGCGAACAACCGGTTGATGAAGGACTACTTTTCGGAAACCCCTACATCCTGCAATCCGAAAACGTTTGCCAGACGTTTTCGAATGAGCAAGCGTTTGTTTTTACGCATAGCACACGACTTAGAAGAAAATTTAGATTATTTCAAACAAAGACGCGATGGAATGGGAAGGCTTGGATTCACCTCAATTAAAAAATGTACGCCGGCTTTGCGCGTTTTGGCATACAGGAACACGACGGATTTTAACGACGATTACTTGAAAATAGCGGAGAAAACAACACGCGATTGTTTGGAGCACTTCACCGAAGGTACATTTACTTTTTTTACATGTTACATAAATCTTGAGTTAGTTATTTTTTATTTATTTTATAAGTTACATAATTTATGAGTTAGTTACTTTATTTTTTTTATAAGTTACATAAATTATAGATGTTATATACAAGTTAGTTTTTTTCTGTTTCTAGGTATAGACAAATTGTATGGGGCACGTTATCTAAGGAAGCCACGTGGAATGATATTCAGACGCTTTATCAATATCATGATGAAGTTCATGGACTACCGGGCATGATTCGTAGCATAGATTGCAAACATTGGCAATGGGAGAATTGTCCAACCGCTTGGAAATGTCGATTCACGAGGGGTGATCAAAAGGGGCCAACGGTGATTTTGCAAGCCGTCGCATCGTCTGATCAATGGATTTGGCATGCGCACTTTGGTGTAGCCGGATCCAACAATGATATAAATGTCTTGGAAGGATCACAAGTCATTGAGGATTACGTGTCGGGGAAGCAGACAAACATAGCATTTTATGCAAATGGCAGGCTACCTATTGGGTGATGGTATTTACCCAAAATATTCGTTTATTGTCAAGACTTTCAAAGACCCTCTCGATGAAAAAAGGAAATATTTCAAAACGGTACAAGAAGCGGCAAGAAAGGACATCGAGTGCACATTTGGTACTTTGGTGAAAAAATGGCATTACGTGAAATATCCATGTCGATTATGGACGATGACGAAGATGACAAATTGTATGCGTGCCATTATAATCATGCACAACATGATCAAGGAGGACGAAGGGCTTGCAATTTGTCCCTATTTCGATCCTTCACACGTCGAGGATCGACCATACACGACAATGGAAGAACGTGTTCAAAATACGAGGGAAATGCGTTCAAGAGAACGACATAACGCACTTATGGTGGATTTGATTGAACATGTATGGGATACTCGACCACCACCAAATGCCTCTCAACCTCAACCCGAAGACAACGACGATGAGGGTTAACGATGACGACGACGATGAGGATGACGATGACGACGACGATGAGGATGAGGATGACGACGACGATGAAGGTGATGAAGGTGATGATGGTGACGATGAGGATGATGAAAGTGATGAAGATGAAGCCTACGATAACTTACCGGACGATGACTAGTTTTTTTTTTCACTATAATGTATTTCTAGTTGTATTTCTATTTTTAGAAATAGAAAATATCTTTTTTATAATTTCTTTATTTAATTAAATATTAAAATATAAAATAATAATAATAATAATAATTAAAGTAATGATGATAGGGGTTTTATGACTACACACCCATGTCACATAACCCCTCCCTTTGCCACGTCACCGCCACATGTCATATAATGCCCCATGATGGGGCATTATGACTACACATAGCCTAAATATAGAATCAAGAGCAATCATTCATTCATAACATGAAATATATAGGTCCAACCTTTTTGTTACACACATTTTAGAAGATGATAGTTAGAGGTGTACAAACCGAAATAAAACATAACTAAAATACAATACCACACAAATAGACAAAAGAGTTTAAGTTATTAAGTACCCATCCAAATAAGGGAACCGGGACGAAATTATTTGGCCACACGAGATGATCAATCACCTAAACCCGTACAACAAAAAAAGAAACTTGTTAGTATGACGCTAAGTAAATCCATAACTATATAATAATTATCATGCATGAAAATATTTATAAACCTTTATCAAAAACCCTTTCGAAATCAAATATTGAACACCAATGGTAGATAAGAAGCAAATTGCCATCTAAGCGTACGGAGATATTTGGGTTCTCCATAGGCTAGTACTAAGCTTACTCTAAATTAAATTAAACTTACCGAAGCTTTACAAAATTTCTGTATAACTCGTTTAATTTCACCAAAAACGCAAATAAATCACCAAGTATCTAATTTTGTCACACAATTCGATATGCTACATTATATGAATTACATGTATTGTGTATATATGAGTGATAACTGGTAAGTTGCAAAAGTTGCCAACGTGAGGTAACATAAAATATATAGTTTCACATGGATGGCCAGGGAACATTTGTGAGAATATTCTTGAATGAAATGGAATTTATCAAAGAATTAAAGTAAGTTAATTCCAATAAAAATTATTTTTAAAAAAATTGGTTTGTATTTTTTAGACAAGGTTTTTAAAAAAAGGGTTATTGGCTTCAAATAATCCTAACTATCACTCTCTGGCCAATAACACTCTTAACTAACGAATTTCCTTCTAGCACTCCCAACTATCAACATATTTTCCTTCATCACTCCCTCCGTTAATTTTCTTTAACTCCGTTAGTCATCTGCCTACGTGGCTGTCCTACGTAGGCAGATGACTAACGGGGTTAAAGAAACTTAACGGAGGAAGTGGTGGAGGAAAATATGTTGATAGTTGGGAGTGCCAGATGGAAATTCGTAAGTTAGGAGTGTTATTGGCCAAAAAGTGATAGTTATGATTATTTGAAGTCAATAACCCTTTAAAAAATGATAAATTACTCTTCTAACACCTCCTAATTCTCAACTCCTATAGTATTTGGTTAGTATTCCTTTGGAATTTAACTTTAATTGAGATATGGAAGTAGTCATAAATTTTTTTTTTTGAACGGCCAACTAAACGAGTCCTGAGCCGGGATCGTCCACTGGCAAAGGGGCCCACAGGCGCCCAGAACCATCAGTCAAACCGTTCCAGGGAAAACCACCTCCGCGAACGGCCGGGTGGAAAACCTGGTGGCTCAAAGACTCGAACTCATGACCTTTCAGTCACGAGTCATCTCCTCATCGCCTGTATCACTAGGACAAGTCAAATACGTTTTTATGTTGAACCAGTCAAATACGTTTTTAAATAACTCTTAATTAAGTAATATCGATCTAGTATAAATCTAAGAGCGAACAACAAAATAAAAGAAGATAAAACTTACAGTAAAAAATCTACTTGTTGCTTCATGAAGCAGACTTAACGGTAAAGATGGTTTGTATCACCGTTAAGACAAAGAGGATGATTCCAGCAAATAGAGCAATTACATTCCATGGACTATTAAAATATGTTCTCTTCAACCAGATTATACTTTTTAGCAAGTAACCAATGCAATACTTATCCATATCCAATTTGTCCCACTCTTTATCATAAAAGAATTGCTCCCTTGCAATTTCTTTGCATATTGTTTTCATCATGCTAGCAGCTTCTCGGTTTGAACCCATAACGTTGATAATGACTCCTGCATCTACCAACTTATCAACATCTTCTTGAGTGTTCACTAGCATACCCATGAAATAAGCATATGATAGAACATACGCATGAGTTTGCATCGACGACTCGTGCTCGTATGCAATAAGATTCCTTAAAACCACCTCAGTGAAATCATCAACATACAATGGTGGCATTATAAGAGTAGGCTTACCCCAACACCATGAAAAACCCGGGAACGTCTTTAACTTCACATCCATCCCCATCTGCCATTTTGGATTGTAGTTAGGTTTGAAGTTGACCCCGGCGCTGTCTAGATCTACAACTGAACGGATTTTTGAGGATAATAAGCCTGGTTGAATAGGGGAATCAGGCTTGTAACATTCATACAAAAGGCTGAGAAGATTGTTATCAGTGGTACTAATGTCAACCTCTTTGGATGTTATACGTACATCAAAGATGGTGAGAAGGTTTAGAAGTGGGTTGAGAAATTCAAAAAGGGTTTTGTTTGGCTGAAATTTTATTACGGTGCACTGAAATATTTCATTAAGGAAAAACAAAGGGATCTGGTTTTCTATCAACACCAAGTCATAAATTACACCGTGGTCTCGCAAAATGTTTTTCCGATATGATATATATGTTGGATATTTTGAAATATGGAAAATGAATCCAAGTATGAAACAAGCATCCATAACCATAAATTCTATAAATTCATCTTCCTCATAGTCCCTATTCCACTCATAACCTTCTTGGACTTTTTTCTTAAGAGGGGACACCCTGTTCACACATGATTTCAAGACCTCTTCTAGACATGATTTCAGTATTTCCTCTTCTTGCCCTTCTTCTTGTCTTGGAGAAGGAATCATATTTTTTATTAGCTTAACCACATAATCTGCTTTCTTGGCTTCAAATTTTTTCACAATCTCATCATCTCTGTGGAGTGGTCCAATAGAGACCACCCGAGGGTTAAAAGATGACTCACTGAGATCTCGTAGTGTATCAGGTACCATACGAATCCGTGATGCTAGACGTCGTTCCCTGCGTCTGTCTTCATTTACACGATGAAGAAGACGTGGGAGGGCTCCTCGAATGTTGGAAAGGTCTTGAAGCTCCAAATCGACGTTGTCTACCATGGTAATTGTTATCGCGTCTGCAATTATAAGTGAGTAATTAGGACTACATGAAGTGAGACTAATGTTTTAAAAGCCGGTTTTAATATAAGTTGAACCAGAAAAATTTCCGGGGTCGGTTAGGCCAGCCGGTTCAACCGGCTATGGGATTTTAATACATATTTTTATAAAAATACTAGTAAACTTGTACACTCCAACAAAAATAATTAAAATACAATTTTAATCCACTCAAAATAATACCAAATAATATTCCACAAGAAAATATAAGTTTTAAAGTTCACGAATAATAAAAGATAAAATATACATATATAATAAAAATAATTCAAAAAAATAAAAAAATAAGAAAATCAGTTGAACCGGACCGGTTTAACTGGGAAAAACGGTCAAAACCAGAAAAACCGGTCATTTTGAATGTCATAAAAAACCATGAAAAAACAAGACATAAAAAGTTGTAGCCATCCAAAAATATCTAAAACTGACAAGTTCGAACCAATTTTTAAAACACTGAGTGAACAATATATATGTGACCGACCATATATGTAGAAAAATCACATAGTTACCTGAAAATGAATAGGATGATGATAGAGAGTACGTATCATTCATGCACATATATATATTGTAATTTGGGTCTATGAAAAAGAAAAAGCCAATATACTATATATTCCTTTCTTAAAATATGTAACCGTTCATATTCCCTACCTCTAACATGTGTGTGTTACTCATGTTTCAATAAAACTTAGTTCAAATTTTTTAAATTTAAAAATTAAGAAAAATAGTAACTATATAAGTTAAACCAATGTTTTAAAAACCGGTTCAACCGGTCCGGTTCAACCGCCAACCGGTCATCATACCGGTTTTTTAATCCCCGGTTTTTTGGACATAACCGGACCGTTTTGAACCGGGCGGTTTTCCGGTTTTTTCCGGTTCAACCGGTTTTCTGACAATTTAAAAAAATTAAATTAAATTTATTGTTATTTTTTATTATTTTTTAAAGTTTAAAACTTATATATTCTTATGAAATACCTATTTGGTATTATTTTTTAGTGAATTATCATTGTATTTTAACTATTTTCGTTGTGATGTACAAATATATTAATATTTTTATAAAAAAATATATATTAATCCCCTAACCGGTTCAACCGGCCGGTCTAACCGGTCGAACCGACCCCGAAAAGTTTTCCGATTTAACTAAAAAACCGGTTTTTAAAACATTGAGTTAAACACGTCAATCCGTTTACAACTTTAGAAAGAAATCAAGAATCCATGTCCAAGAAGATTATTTTAATTAATAATAAAAATATATTTAAGTTAACTAAACACGTCAGTCTATTTACATCTTTATAAAGGCGATGTCTATGATTAATTAGTGAATGAGCAATAGGACATTGTTATGAATCAATTTCGTTTCCAACAATTATGGGCGCTTCGAGAGAAATCAGTGGTGAAGTTTGAAAAAAAATTTGAGGGGACGGGACTTAAAAATTTTACCGAGGGGGTGATACTCAATACATTCAAGAGGCGACACTCAATACATATAATTTTTTTTACATAAAATCGTGAATATTAGTACTTCTGACCAAAAGAAACAGCGGGGCGGTCGCCCCCTCCAAGCCCCTCAATACTTCACTGTAGAAACCGGGGTCGGTGAGCCAAGCTAACCCCGGTGGCATAGGCGGAAGCGGGATCGGAGACTTTGTGAACTCGTCTTTGTAGAACAAATCAACGTCCGAATTAACATCAACGATGGTGTTGTGAGATGTGATGATGATGATGAGAATAAATATAGAAGTAGTGATGAACAAGATGAAAAGATAATCAAATATAACCGAAAGATTGATTACATTTTACCTACACCACTCATGCTAGGTTCATGAACAAGTGTTCATGAACCCACACAACTTCAAAGCTTCAAGCTCTCTTTCTCATACATACGCTCATCTAGAAGTCTTTCACATGAGACAGACTTACTACATATACTAACTAACTAAGACTAAGGGCAATCTAGTAAATAACACGACTAGTCTAGTGACATAAGTAATATAACAATAAATAATAAAGTCATTAATGTCAAGTCTTCGGTTAATGAGAGTATCGAGTCATAAACTTCACCGTGTTGTGCGAACGGTTAAACGGTAAGTGGTACGTTGAGTTTCATCAAACCAAATCTCGAACTCGTCAGTCTCGGGAATTCCCAACAATCTCCCCCTATTTGGTAGATGAACAAACGAATAAATAACTCAACTCTTGTGACAATCGGTTCCCTTGTATTCTTGCAACTTGACTTCAATAAAATCTTCATACGGTTTCAAATCTTTCACTCATCTTCTCCCCTTTGTGAAGCTCCCCCTACGATAAAGAGTTTTTATTCTTCCGGCCTTTTCCGCAAGGCCCTAAAGTGCACAGGGTGTTTACCAAAGTTAACAAGCACACTACTGCAAGGATGGAACCATCATCCTTAGTGTTGTTAATGTAAACAATATGGTCATATATGCTCTAAGTCATTAAGCAATCTACATCCAACGGATACTAGCCATATCTCTTTATTCGCGCGTTCGTCTAAATTATGGTTAATTACACATATAAGCGAGTATGGTGCCATAACATGTTGTATCATCAATTCCTCTTCTATTCTTGGTCTAAAGGATTCTAAGAGTCACTTCACCCATTCACAATTTTTTAATCGCATTACAGTACTACTTTTATCTACGTTTAAGGGTTTCAAAACTCTATGAGTCGGTCTTCACCCCTTGTAGCAATTTGTGGTTCTTTTATGACCTCTTGGCCATTTGAAACCATTCATACCTTCAATTCAATATGATGGCCACAAATATTAGCGAAGCTTCACCGAAAAGTTTAGGTCATTTCCATATCTATTTCAGTTTCATCTAAGTCACGTGGACTAAGCATAGCATAACATATCATCATTTATGACCTCTTAGGCCATTTCCATATCTATTTCAAATTCATCAAAGTCATATGGACTAAACAAAAGCATAACAGGAGGGGGTGTCTTGGTTCTCACGGAGGTCCGAGTAATCGACCTTGGACATAGCCCCGCAAGAGAAGGTTTACACGTGAGACCAAGGTCGTCTGATCGATGCCGTTCCAAAAAAAAACAAAAACAAAAGCATAACAGATCATCATCTATGACCCATCAGGCCATTTCCGTATCTATTTAAGTTCATCTAAGTCGCATGAACTAAGGGGAGGCGGTATGGTTGCCCCCAAGCCATGTGGCTTCAAAACTTTTATCCAATTAGGTAGTGCCACATGGAGTGAATGAGAGAGAAGGTCTTGGAGCCAAATGGAGAGGGTATGGAAGCCCATTGGAGCCCTTGGAGCCATGTGGTTCCCTTGGAGCACACACACACCAAATCATCCGGCTTCACATGGCTTGATGGAACCGGAAATCACCAAAATTGAAACCGCGTGGCTTCAAGCCACATCACACGGTATGGAAGCCCCTTGAAGCCATGGAGTTCCCCTTGAAGCCGCCCCTTAGAGCCACCACCGTACCATACCGCCTCCCCTAAGCATAACATAACATATCATTATCTATATCATAAATTGTTTTCACATTATAGTTGCATCCCATAAAATTCCATTTTTCAATGTTCACGTTTTGGTCAATATTTGAATTTTGTTGGTTCCTATGTCCTCACGGGACAATCCTACCAACTATGAATATATCATATTACTAATCACTAACCCATAAGTTCAATTCCCATCATTATCTATCTTTTCCTTGGGAAGGTTTATATGTCTTTTTGAACACTTCTACCAACCACAAGCATTTCGTATTACCAATTATTATGACCTTTAGGTTTATATGTGAATTTGAGTTTTCACTATGGTTTCCGATATCGATGCATGCATGTACAGGGAATAAATACACAAAATACAAAGGTGAAACAGTAGGACAATAATCTACAAATTAACTACACCAATTATAACACCTAATGAATGGACTAATGAATGAGAAATAAATTGACATGATTAAGGATAATTGATAACGTACCATACATGCACGTATATATATTGTAGTTTGTCATTTGATTCATTACGATGCATCACATCACTTCGGTCTATGAAAAAGAAAAAGCCAATATACTATTCCTTTCTTAAAATATGTAACTATATGGATTCCCTCCCACTCTTTAGCTCACCATGTGTTACTCGTGTTTCACTAAAACTAAGTACGATCAAGTTATTTAAATCTAAAAATTAAGAAAAATAGTAATTATATATAAGTTAAACATGTCATCCGTTTGCAACTTTATAAAGAATCCATGTCGACGAAGATTATTTATTAATAATAATAAGAAATATTTAAGTTAATTAAACACGTGAGTCTATCTATTTACAATTTTATAGAGGCAATGTGTATGATAAATTAGTGAATATGAACAATAAGTAGGATTAATTGTGGTTTGCACTAAGAACCTTACACAAGATTACTATACTCTAATGAGCAGCCGGAAAAAACTCACCATAAACTCTCACATTTAGAATGTATTGAGATCAATCTCTTGACAAAAAATGGAGAACATATGTATATGAATAAATACCGCTTTACTATTGTATTAATAACTAAGAATTGATCACACTAATACGTGTAATTTACAATGAGTTACAATACAATATATAGAATCTGAAAATTATAGAGGATCATTGATTTCTCTAAGATTATCTTGATGATCTATTACATACAGTGGCGAAGCTTGAAAATATTAAGTGGGGGGCGAGATCTAAATTTTTTTTCCTAACGCCAATTTTTCGGTAAATGGGGGGTCGAAATCGGAGTATATCGAAATTTTCTACACGAAGATTATATATATACCCCCTACATCGCAAAAAAAAATTCGGGGGGTCAGACGCCCCCTCCCGCCCCTTAAAAGCTGCGCCACTAATTACATAAGACATATTACACATGCACTACGGAATTACACAATAAATACAACTGAAATATAGTTATGTGGCGTCTACTTTTAATATTGTCTGGTAGTTGGTGGAGAATGCATGCCTGCGACCGTGTCATAAAGTTGATTTATCTGCAACCGGATGAAGTACATTGAAAAAGTCAATAACTGATGAACTGTCCTTCCGGAAGAACTCTTGTTCATCTAGTTCTTCACTATTTTCTTAAGAATGAACCTCAAGCTTAACATTTAGAAAAACTAGATTTTATGTAGGAATAAGTCTTCATCATTCTTCCGGATCAATGGTATACAAACTAGAATAGCTGCATCCTGAAGAACTATTCGTAAGAACTATACTTAGCAAAAATATCAGCAACGAGGAGGAATTTACCTTACAAAGTCGTAACCACACTCACTTTTTACTCACTTGTGAAGGGCATGGTTTATGGGTGTGATTATTTATTTTATTTTGAGTTTTATTAATCAGGTGGGATTATACATTCCCTCGTCACGGCTCGCTCAATGAAGAGGGATTGATGTTTTTACGGGGCCGGCTCAAGCAAGTTGGGGGCCAAGACGACATGAAAAATTAGCACTCTTTCCTAAATGCTAGGCGTAACTTGAGCTCAGCTTGAAATATTCAACCAACCTGAAAACATAATCTCTAAATTGGCTCATTTGCAAACCAAGCTAGCTTGACGTGATTTCGCTCACTTTTGACATTTATTTTGGATAGAGCCTAGGGTTTCTTATTCATAAGATAACTAGCCACTTACCCGGGTAAATACCCGGGGCTAAAACATAAAAAAAATATATATAGATATATATACTATACAAAAATTCTTATCGGTAAAACAATATTCAATAATAATAACTAAAATTCAATAACAGTTGCGAATTTGAGAAGACATTACGCTTCTTGTTCTAAACAGCACGTGGCACACAACTGTTGGTTGTCTTCAGCTTTTTAATATTCACTACTTTTTTCTCAATAATCTCTTATGCATATATTTTGTCCTTAAATATTCAATTAAACACACGACAAACACTCAAACTCCTGTAAATGGTTGTTGCATAAAAAGACAGTCAAATCAACAAAGTTAATGTTTCTGACTCTTACACAGAGAAGAAACATTCAATCAAAACTATTTTAGTGATTCAAATTGAATGAAAAGAAAAGACAACATTTCTAAGAAAACCAAAATCGATTAACCAAAATCAAAGATGGTTACCTGCAATTTTGGCTTGAGACATTGACGGAATTCTTCGTTGTTCTCTTTGTTTATTTAGTCATCTCCTATAAAAAGAATGAGTTGCACCCATTAAAACAAGAATGATGAACCGCCATTGAAAAACTCCCAAAATATTTGAAAACTTAATTCTCTTTTGTGAATTGCTTGAAGATTAAAGAAACTCTAATGTAATTTGATAGCATGTAGTGCTCAGTTTTGTGAGTTTCATATATCGTAAAGTTGTAGTTGAAAGAAAACACTACATACTTCTGTTGTTTATATTTATTTTTTTTAAACACAATTTAATTGAATTTTAAGCTTTTATATCTTTTATATAACTTCTTGACTTCCATATATAGTCATGGGTTTCAAACTTACAGATCTCTTATTTACTATTTCAAAAGACTAATTTCAATCTAAAGCAAAAAAATAGAACCTTGAATCGTCAATCTCCTATATCTGAACTTTTCGAATCGTTCAAAATAGAAAACATGGGTTAGAAACAAAATTTAAAGCCCTTGAACCTTGAAGGATTGAATCTCGATTTGCAATCAAATGTGGTTCAAAAATTAGTAAAGTAAATTTGAGAATCATATATGGTAATTAATAAATTAGAAATTCAATTGTAATTAAAAGTTACTAAAATTATGAAAATTAAGTATTAACATTCGAATTAATTAGTAACAGGTTAATTTAAAAATTGAAATAATAAATGCCAATTAAATGTAAACAAAAATATATATTTTAAAACTTGCTAAAACTAATAAACTAAGTTGAAAAGTTAAATTTTTTACTATGGAAATTAATAAATTAGAAACTCAATTGGTATTAAAAGTTGCTAAAATGGAAGTTAAATATTAATATTTGAATTAATTTGTAACAGAATCAATTTAAAAATTCATAGTATATAAACAAAAATATATATTTTCAGACTTGCTAAAATTAATAAACTTAATTTGAAAAGTTAAAATTTTGATTAATGGATTTCAATATTAAATGTTAATTTCAATAATTTTAGCAACTAATTTAGTTAGTAAACCATATTTTTAAAATTCAACTATAAATTCGATTTTACTAATTGACGTTTCAGATTAAAAAAATTTTATTAATGCAGATAGTCAAATTTAAATTTTATAAATTTAGCAAATAAGTTAGTTACTTATTTATATTTTAAAATTCAACTTTAAATTTAAGTATAAATTCAATTTTATTAATTGAGTTTTCTAACTTTATTAATAATTCATATTTTCTAAAATATTATTTCGTAATATTATCACAATTTACAAAATTCACTAAAACTAATATATTATATTTATCAATTTATCAATAGAAAGTGAAACATACCATTGATACTTGTTCCTCAAATAAACTCACATAGTCTTATCAACTACATAATTGCCACCAAACCCATTAATCTTAAAAAATTTCAACACGCCTGTTTTGATCTTACCGGTGTGTCTCCTCTCGTTGGGCTTAGGGACAGCGGGTTCGTCGCGGGGCAGGCTGCGCAGAAGGCCGAGGCGGGCAAAGTCGCTAAACACGAGAGCGCTTGTCTCGAAAATCAACACGTGTTTATCCCCTTTGCCTTTGATACTTTTGGGTTCCTTGCGCCGGAGGCAGTCGATTTCCTACGACGGGTTCAGCGGGTCGTGCACAGCAATTCGACATCCCCTAAGGCTCATAACTTTGTGTTTAGTAGAATTGGGTTTGCTATTCAAAAGGGTCTAGCGGCGCAGCTTGTTGCCCGCTTACCCGCCACCTCTTTGTAATTTGTTGTGCTTTAATGGATTTGAAATTCAAGGTTTAAAAAAAAAAAAAAAAAAAAAAATAATATTAAAAAGAAACCCATATAAGAAAAACTTTAAAATTTGCCATAGAAATCTCTAAACATAAGATACTAAAACAATATAATCGTTAACATATTCAATAAAATATTGAAGTAGAACTCAACTGAATCAGAACATTAACAGATACATGAATCAAAACCTTAACATATTGTTAATTGTATTTTATGGAAATATATTAACTTATTTCCTAAATTAATATTAATCTTATTTTTTAAATAAAAATTAACTAAAACCGATTATGTTTATTTTAGGATATATATAATTACGCAAATTACGCAATTATATTATGGTTGACAAATTTGTAGTTATTTAAGGATAGATATCTCACATTTGAAATTTAAAAAACAAACCTTCTTTATTTACGGGTTTACAAATAAATTATGAGGTATGATTGAATTTAATTTTAGGTCAAAATATTTAGTTTTGAATTATGTGGTTTGAAATTTTAAATTTAAAACTTATAATGTTATCTAAATAGATGCAAAGTTTATGGTGAAAAAATATACAGGATATATTTTAAAATATACAGATATGATTGTATGATTTTTGAATTGATTTAATATATTTCTAAAAATAAAAGAAAATATATTTAATATTTTAGAAGTAATAAAAACGTATTCCTAAATTTATTAAATTCAGACTTTCCAGATGATTGAATCGTAAATTAGGGTTCAATCAAGCAATGAAAGTGAAATCCTATACAAAATCAAAGAATCTAACCTGATGATTGAATAGTGATGGATGATGGAGTGACGACCCTTGCTCATAGATGATGAAGTGACGATAAAGATCAATAGGTTGGAATTCTGAAGACACAGAAAAAAAAAATCATAATTAGACTATTAGAAAGTTTTAAAAAATAGAGTAAAAAGCACATGCTCTCCAGATCAGCAACATTGTAAAGATAACACAATACTTACGATTTTTCTAAAAACAACAGATTATTTATAATATATACTTTCATACAAATTAGACATAACAGTATAATAACAGTAATACCAAATGATGTGAACAATTCGTTGAAGGATATTTTACTAAAAAAAAACATGCCTTTATTTTTAATAGCTCACTTAAAGGATGCACAACAACTTACTTCAACCATAATAAACATGTAAATATTCTATCGATTATACTTGCTCAGAAACACACTCCAACCAAAAGACATCATACTAAACAAATTTCAGAAACACAACCATACCTAAACTATCAGTAAAAAAAATGACAGGCAACATATACAACATTCACCATGGTGAAGGGCTTAAAGTGTACTAATATTCCTGAAACGTATACTGTTATTGGTTGCATTGTTGAATGCATATAAAGAATTTAAATTTATTGTTTTGTTTGATAAAGTCACATATATACAAATCACATAGTGAACCATGATAAAAAAAAATTGATTGAAAAACTGATGATTCAGTTGTAGGTTTATTAACAAAAACAAATTTTTGTTAATTTTTTAATATGCTTATGACTATAGATAACAAAAACACTTCGCTATTACCAACCTATTCATGAACACGTGCATATTCTCCTTCTACACACATAATCATAAGAGCAAATTCAAAACCCAACAATCTTGACCTTCCCAATTATAATTTTACATCAGAATTCATATATTATTACAGAATTCATACATTATTACTATAGTTAACTCTCTCCTAACCAAATTGGAAAAAACTATTTAACATTTTAACATATCAAACTAACAGGTAAAATGATCCATATCAAACAACATCAAGCAATCTCAAACGAATTGAAAAATTACCTAACATCATAAACGCCAAAGAAATTAATATAATCTACTATAAAAATATCATAAGAAATTTTATTCTTAAAAGCTATCAGAATCCAACAAATCAATACCATAAACAACTTTATCAATAATTCATAGGGTAATTTATGATGAAACTCACCTCTGAAATGAAATACGACAGCTGGAACAAACCATGCAAGCCTAACAGTACTGAGAGAAAACAAAAAGATAAACCATTAGCATTCAGAATCATCGATCTAACATAAACAAACGAAAGTCAAGATTGTTGACTTAATACATCTTCTGTAAGTACTAAGCTGGGAATTATATGTTTGCTCCAAGCCT
Organism: Deinandra increscens subsp. villosa; assembly: GCA_039602395.1. Classification (NCBI taxonomy): domain Eukaryota; kingdom Viridiplantae; phylum Streptophyta; class Magnoliopsida; order Asterales; family Asteraceae; genus Deinandra; species Deinandra increscens. Next base: position 3,311,746 of record JBCNJP010000023.1, read on the forward strand.
ACGATTAAGCAATAGAATATATATATATATATATATATATATATATATATATATATATATATATAGTATATATAGGAATGGGAATAATTAATAACCCCCTCCAAGAGCAATAACCAAATAACTAGATCCTATTAATTTACTTGTTTGATCCAAGGGTTAAAAATATGCCAGGTTTTTTGTGGCTATAATCAATCGAGGGACATTCAAGTAATTTACCTACACTCTCTCTTCCCTTGTTACCCCCAAAGCTACCTGCAATTTTCATTTTTATTTCAAGAAGCAAGTTCTGGCCTGATCTTATCTCCATCGATTTGAAACCTAATCCCAGTTCATTATCATCGATCTGGTCTTCACTCACAGACCTTCATTATCATCCCCAAGCTTCGTCTCTCCAGCGACTTTCCCTGCTACCCTCTTCGACGTCGATTCCACTCCCTTTGACGCCGACACCGACGTCGCTGCTACTCCATCAGATCGAGATTCACGTTTTCAGTCTCTCTTCCCCGCCGATTCCATCCCTGCTGTTACTCGGTTGCGAAATCGTCGGCCCACACCTGATCGAGAGTCATGTTTTCAGGATTCTCTTCCGATTTTTTTTCCGGCCTCGATTGCGAAAGACGTTGCTGTTTGGATTCCTTATATGAACGAAGGTTTCTTGATTTGATTTGAGGTGATATTTATCTGAACTCAGATTGTGATTTTTTTATTAAATATGTTTTTGTAGTGGGTTTTTTTTTGTTCAGCACTATCGGTTTGATTTTGACCGTTATGTTTGTTCGATTAATTCTTTTTCTTTTTTGGCTTTAATCTGTTAGGAATCTTTCTTCGATGAATTTAATTTGTCATATTTGTTGTTTTTTATTTTGATTTGTCATGTTAAAGTAGGTTGTAATATACATATATGGACTCTACATATATGTAGTTTTTTTTTTCTTCTCATTTTTGTTGAACTCGATTTTGTAAGTAGTAGCACCACTGTTGAACATTTGATTTTTTCCTTCTATTTTGATAGTACCAGTGTTTTATTGTTAATGGCTGTAGCATTAGTGTTTTATATGCATATTGATGCATTTGTAGGTTTGTATAGGTTGTAATATATGCATATGCAGTTGTACCTAAGAGAAAATCGATACTACTGTTATGAATGTATGGTTATAGCATCAGTGTTTTATATACATATTGATGCATTTGTAGGTTGTAATATATGCATATGCAGTTGTACTTTAGTAGAAGCATCAATGCTATTGGTTATGATTATATGGGTGTAATTTTGTTATTGTTAATAGTTATAACAGTGATGTTAGTAGTTGTAACACTAGTGCTACATCGTACGTCTGAGAAAACGGTAATAAAAAACGTCGAGACTATAATCGAATTAAAGATAAAAATGCGACGAGTTTAATGGTGCAATTTTTATAAAAATCCGACAATGTATAAAAAAGTTATGGACTTTTTTAAATGAAGGGGGTTTTTATGTGGGTTTGTTAAATGACAAATTTGCCCTTTTCAATTTAATAAAAAACAAAACATAATTTAAAAATGCAGCTTTTAATTACAACCCTTAGATCAATAATACTATTTTGATCAAGCCATTCATTGATGGTTAATTAGTTATTGCTCCAAGAGAGGGTTAATATCTATGTCCAACCCATATATATATATATATATATATATATATATATATATATATATATATATATATAGGTTTCGGATCAAATGCGACACCAAGTTTTCCCTAAGTCCGGTGCGGCACATTTTGGGCCTTTAGATCAAGTGGATGGATGGATAAGATTGAAGGAGATGAGAGAGAAGGAGTGGAGGGAATCTAAAAACTGGAAGGGTAAATCTGGAAAAACATATTTATTCAAGTTCCCCCCAATTTTTAAACGACAATAACTTTTTCATACGACATTATTTTCGAAAACGAATTTCACCATAATTCTAGTCGTGATTTTATCTTTAATTTGAGACTAGGTTTGCTCGATTTGGAGAAAAAAAAAATTTCACGTTTTTTACGACGTTTTTCAGAACGTTTTTTTTTTTTTTTTTTTGTTTTGGATTCTCCTAGTAACGATTTATGACCCTGCAAACTTTCAGACCTTAATTCGAAGTGTAGGCATTTTTTTTTTAATTTTTTAGTTCAGTTTTGTACACTGTGCTGGTCTATGCTGGTCAGTGCTGGGTCAGTGCTGTGCTGGTCATGCTGGTCTGTGCTGGCTGTGCTGGTGGAATTGTGCTCTTGTGCTGGTCTGTGCTGGCTGTGCTGGTGGATTTGTGCTGTTGTGCTGTTGTGCTGGTCAATGCTGGTCTATGCTCGTGTACACTGTCAATGTTTTTAAAAAAAAATAAAAAAAGATATCTACGCTTCGAATTAAAATCTGAAAATTTTTAGGGGCCTAAATCGCACCTAGTACTACTCAAAAAAAAAAAAAAAAAAAAAACTGGAAAAAAACCCGGATAAAACGTCAAATTTTTTTTTTCTTCAAATCGAACAAACCTAGTCTCAAATTAAAGATAAAATCACGACTAGAATTATGGTGAAATTCGTTTTTGAAAATAATGTCGTATGAAAAAGTTATGGCCGTTTAAAATTCTGGGGGGAAATGAGTAACTAACAAATATACTTATGGGGAAGAAATCTGGAATTTTCCTTTATTACCCCCTGCCGCACCGGACTTAGGCAAAACCCCCTGCCGCACAGGAACCCCCCTCTATATATATATATATATATATATATATATATAAAAAGTTCATTGTAGACACCCCCATAAGTGTAGACAGGTAGACACCCTTTTCACCATTAGATCTCTTGATCTAATGGTTGTGATTAATTTTCTTTTTTCTTTTTTTCTTTTTTCTTATTAATTAGAAACTTTCACATGTGAAAAGAGCTATTTCACATGCGAAAGTGTCTACAATGAACCTCACCCTATATATATATATATATATATATATATATATATATATATATATATATATATGGAGAGGATCATTTGAGAACTAATTGGGTTTGAGAACTAAAAAGAACTAATCTTAGCCACTAGTTTATATATATGGAAAACCCCCCCATGAATTTGAATGCTCCCCCTTGAAAATTAGTGGCCCAACTTGGTTCTCAAAAGTTCTCAAAAGAAAAAGTTCTCATTTGAACCTAACCCTATATATATATATATATATATATATATATATATATATATATATATATATATATATATAGAGTCGAGTTACGCTACATCAAGCAAAAACGCTACATCAATGCGGATTGATCTGGGGCGTCCATCAAGATCATCCAACAGCCAAGATCTATGGTGTTTTCGCCTATGGCGTTTTCGGGTGAAAAAAAAACACCATGGGCGGAAAACACCATAGATCCTGGCTGTTGGATGATCTTGATGGACGCCTCAGATCAATCCGCATTGATGTAGCGTTTTTGCTTGATGTATTTTACCCCAAATCTATATATATATAGGGGAAAGATCAAATAAAAACAAGATGTTATTGCGAAAACAAGAAAACAAATATTAAAACCTCTATAACTTCCTCATACGATAATATTTTTTAAAAAAATTTGCATCAAAAGTCTTAAAATTATGTCACCTTTAATTCTGGGAAAAAAAATTAAAAATATAAAATTACGTGATTTTTTTTATTATTGCACATGTGCAATAATATGTATTAATTATATTACACATGTGCAATATTAACAAAAAAACGTTAATTTTTTTTTAATTTTTTCCAGAATTAAAGATAACAGAATTATAAGATCTATGGTACAATTTTTTATCAAAAATATTAACGTATGAAAAAGTTATAGAGGTTTTAATATTATTGCACATGTGCAATAATAAATTTTTATTGCACATGTGCAATAATAAATTTTTATTGCACATGTGCAATAATAAAAAAATTAAAAAAAACGTTGATTTTTTTTTAATTTTCTCCAGAATTAAAGATAACAGAATTATAAGATTTATGGTGTAATTTTTTATAAAAAATTTTAACATATGAAAAAAGTTATAAAGGTTTTAATATTATTGCATATGTGCAATAATAATAATAATAAAAATTATTGCACCTGTGCAATAATAATTTTTAAAAAAATTTGATTATTTTTTAATTTTTTTCCCATAACTAAAGATAACATAATTTTAAGGATTTTGGTGCAAAATTTTTATAAAAATATTAACGTATGAAAAAGTTATAGAGGTTTTAATATTTGTTTTCGTGTTTTCGCAATAAAAGTTGTTTTCACATGATCCTTATATATATATATATATAGGGAGAAGATCATTTGAGAACCAATTTAATTTGAGAACTAAAAAAAACTAATTAGAGCCACAAGTTTATTTACATGTATCCCCCCTCCCATGAATTGTAGTGGTCCCCCTGAAACTTGTGGTTGAGATTTAGTTCTCAAAAGTTCTCAAAAGAAAAAGTTCTCATTTGAACCTAACCCTATATATATATATATATATATAGGGTTATGTTCAAATGAAAACTTTTTGTTTTTAGGACTTTAGAGAACTAAATCTTAACCACTAATACCACTATAATTCATGGGGGGGGGGGGGGGTTCCATATATATAAACTAGTGGCTTAAAATGGTTCTTTTTAGTTCTTAAACCCAATTGTTTCTCAAATGATCCTCCCCCTATATATATATATATATATATATATATATATAGGGAGAGAATCATTTGAGAACCAATTTGGTTTGAGAACTTTTGAGAACCATTTTAAGCCACTAGTTTATATATATGGAAACCCCCCCCCCCCCCCCCCATGAATTTGAATGCTTCCCCCCCTGAAAATTAGTGGCTCAGAATGGTTCTCAAAAGTTATTAAAAGAAAAAGTTCTCATTTGAACCTAACCCTATATATATATATATATATATATATATATATATATATATATATATATATAGATAGATAGATAGATAGAAGAAGGATAAAATGAAAACCTCTCCGAGTTTGGAAAACCGTGAAAACCAAGCTAAAAAATTCGATTTTTGTTCCGATTTTTTTTATGGTGATTCTCTAAGTTAAAAAGACCCCTTTTATGCAAAAAAATAAAAAAAACGCCTAATCAATTTTTTTTTAAAAAAAATTATTTTATAACCGAGGTTACATATGTAACAGGGTACTGTTACATATGTAACCTCGGTTATAAAATATTTTTTTAAAAAAATGTGACTAGGCGTTTTTTTTATTTTTTTGCATAAAGGAGTTTTTTTTTAACTTAGAGAATCACCATAAAAAAAATCGGAACAAAAATCGAATTTTTTAGCTTGGTTTTCACGGTTTTCCAAACTCGGAGAGGTTTTTATTTTATCCTTCCTCTATATATATATATATAGGGAGAGGATCATTTGAGAACTAATTGGTTTTAAGAAACTTATGAGAACCATTTTAAGCCACTAGTTTATAAATATGGAAAACCACCCCATGAATTATAGTGGTCCCCACCTGAAATTAGTGGTTGAGATTTAGTTCTCAAAAGTTCTCAAAATAAAAAGTTCTCATTTGAACCTAACCCTATATCTATACTACTATATAATACATATTGATCATCGGGGGTATTTTCGTCATAAAATTCCTTAATTTTAAGACGCGTACAAGGGTTTATGCAGTATGTACAAGTTGGTAAAGCATAGCTTTTATACCACATCCAATATTTACAAGCAAATCATGCCAGGGTAATCTGGTCATCTCAATATCCGTTTTTGCAGCCGTCCATCTCCTCTTGATTACCCCGTTTCACACGCACGCTGCCTTCTCCCACTGGTTTACTCCTCCTCGATCCAACAAAGCCCCCTTCGTTATCCCCGCTCTCCCCTACAGATCCTCGATCTCCCATCCAGCCCCTCGATATCCCGTCCAGCTGTGTTCAATTACCACTATCTCCAGCCCTCTCTCTCTGTCTTCGTCTTCTTCACGCTGTAATGATCCCTCTCCATTTGTGAACATAACAATTCAGGTGAGTTTTTTTCCCTAATTTGGTTTTCGTTGTTGTTTGTCATCTTCTTCTTTTCTGTGTATTGCTCAGTCTTGAATTGCTATCTACAGGCACGCACCTTCTGGTTCGATTTTCTGATTCATCAAAGATTTATGTTCATCTATTTTTTTTCATTGTTGTTCATCACAGGTGCCGGTTCGATTTCCATATTCCAACAAAGATTTCTTTTTTGGGTATGGTTCAGTCTTCTGGTTCGATTCTAAAGTTTGATTTTCAAATTTTATTGCTGATTTTGATCTTTTTTCTTAACTAAATTCTGAATCCAATTATGTGTTTGTGTTTTGTTCTATTACATCTTTTGGCCATGTTTATGTATAATGTTTTCTGTTATTATTTTGTTTATCCATCCTTATATGTGTGTGTATTGTTTGCAGATTCATTCCCCTAATTTGGTATTGCCATATGTTATTATTTTGTTTCTGAAATCTTGTAGATATACATGTTCTTGCTAGACTACAACCCCAAGTATGTAATCATGTTTTCTGCTTTTATTGATTTTTTAATTTTAATTTGAGTTGTGGTCTCACTGCCATACCCTAATTTTTGAGCTGGTGGAACCCAATCTAATAAGTTTGGCTTTTAATCTGGTGTTGTTAGTATAAGAGAAGAAGATTTAGCAGTAAAAATGCCAAGATTGAATTGAAATAGGGAAGAAATAGTCCACCAGAAAGGTACAATGACAACAATTAGTATATATTTCTTATTTTCTGGCATCTACATGTGGTTTTATAACCTTTTTTCTTTCTACATGTTTTCAAATCCATCATCAACTTTTTCGAGGTAAAGAAAGTTTCTTATCCCTATTTTCTTTTTTGCTTAGTCATGGATTGTATTTGGATAAATAAGTCTGATCCCTTTTCTTCTATAAATAAAGACTTGCTAACTTCATTTTCACTGAAGATGATCAGTTTTAGTTTTGAAAATATAAGGAACCTTTTTTTATATATTATTTGAGATAACCTTCTGAATGAAAAGATTATTACTTAAATATTGTACTTCTATAATAATTTTTAATGGGTGCGAGGACAAATCTGAGTACGGTTGATCGTGTAGAGTCTTTGCTCTCAACACTGAATTACCCATATTCCTGACCTTAAGTGACGTAACACGCTATTTATTGATGTCTTTATTCTTTTGTTTTAGACAGTGGATTATGCTCGTGAAGAAGTGCAGTTTGGGATTGTTGTTCAAAATTGGTCAGGTAACTAAAAGTTTCATGTTCACGTTAAATCCTTTTGGTGTTAAAGAACCTTCAATCGAGTCAAGTGAGATAACTAAAAGTTTCATGTTCACATTGCCTTTGTCCACGGGTTTATTTCCCAATTTCGTTTGTTGCTTTTGCTTTTGTTACAGGTCTACTTTCTGGGTGCCTTCCTTACCTTTTAACTTTGGTGTTCTTTCTCATGTCCTCCAATTTCCAACGTAGAGATATTTATTGTTTTTTGGAAACCTACTTTTTAACTGAAATTGCAGTGAAAGATGGTAATAAGAGGTTTGGATAATTTGCTATTGATTTTTATATATTTTTTGGATTCCATTCATCAGCCAAACACCCTAAAAAAATTTATATATCTTTTATGGTCCACCTGGATGTGGAAAAACACTTATAGCCAAGGTAACATCATCAGCATCAAGGGTCCAGAATTGCTGACCATGTGGTTCGGTGAAAGAGAAGCTAATGTTCGTGAAATCTTCGATAAGGAAGGCTCGTGGGTCGCACCCCTGTGTCCTATTTTTTGATGAGATGGACTCTATTTCTACACAAATTTGTTTTCTTTTTCTCTAATAGTAAAATTATAACTATTTATCATACAATCACAGGTTAGTTATTATCATTAGGGGGTGTTATGATTTGCATTTGGGACTGATTATTGATTAGACAAACAGATTCTCTTGATTGTCTGATTGTATGGTATGATTATGCTTCAGGGTTCACAATCGGTTGCCTCTCATTAAAAGCCTCTTGCTGACTAGCCAAACCCCAAGTAAGGAATTGGTAAGCCTGCCTTTTTATTCATATTATCTCTTTTACTTTGAACGTTTATAAAAGAATCAGAAAAAATATAAAAGAAGGCTATGAATGCATATAGTAGATAGATTTTGCGTAGAATGCCAAATCTTTAATGTAATTTATATAAGAATGCTCATAACAAGTATATAAACTATTTGAACTACCATGTTATATAAACTATAACAAAGGAAGAATATCTAGCTTCACTAAGGACGTAAATTTTCAAGAAAAATAGCTACATGTTTTATTGTAGCTTTCTCAAATACGCCCAGTACTACTCAGCTTCAGAAGGTTAGGTTAGTGTATACATAACTTATTTTCCTTTTTTTTGCCTTATTTTTGCTTTACATTAGACATATATAGCTGCTTCACTTGCCACTTTACTGTTCTTCTAAATTAAAGTATTAGGCTAATATTTGAGAGATATCCGACCTTCTTATGCTCTTGAACCTAATTTATCAAGCCATTTCTGCTTGCTTTCAGCTTTGAAGTTAAAAAAATCTGACCCAGTCTTTAATAAAAATATTTTAATTTTTATTAAGGAATGCTATGCTTATTTGTACATTGCATCAGAATAGAACATGACATGAATGTTTATTTAAAATGTTTTTTAAGTATGTTGTGGCTTGGTTTGTTTTTAGTTGTTTTATGCTCTTTGTTGACGTAGTTGGTGAACTAGAATTTGTTATAAGCCTACAACATGCATTTAGCATATTTCAGTGTCATGCTTTTACATTATTAGCCACTATTTGGGAGATATCCAAGCTCCCTGTGGTTACTTGATTTGGTACATAAGCATGCTAGCTATAAAGGTCTAAACGGGTCGTTTGACCCTGGATATTATTTATCAAACCATTTATGCTTTTTTTCAGTTTTGAAATTAAAAAAATATCTGATCCAACCTTTAATGTAAATATTTACTTTTATTTAAGGAATTCTCCTTATATGACAAACTGTTAATATTTTTTTGTGCTGGAATTTTGTCAAAAATCAGTCTTGTAGTTTATTTGTATTGTTGTTATGTCTTTTGTATGGCCTTTGTTTACAAACATACATTATCACCAAATGAAGAACTAGGATCTACACTAATATTCTGGTTTGTTTTGACTTTGCCTTGAAGGGTTGAAACTCACCATCATTCAGGAGTGAGGGTCACCAAGTGCAGTGGCTATGAGGCTACACAGCTGCAACGCTGCTACCTTTTTCTTAGGAAGTGAGTCAAGTTCAAGAACTTTACCATGTTTTAGTTGCGTTAATGTCGTTTTTCTTTTGCTGAATAAAATAGTGACTTCTTTAACAGGTTTGCTGAAGAGGGAATGGGTATCTAAAAATGACATATTTGATAATGGGCCATGTATGTAGACATCAATCCAGAAAACAATATATCTTAGTAAGACTTCCATTTTTTATTTGGTTTATTCAGTTAGTAACAAAATGCTTTTTGTTTTTGTTTTTTGTTTTTTGCTGAGATTTTGCTGCTTAAACAATATTAAATGGATGGTGTGATTAACACACAAGTACTAATCTTCATTTAAAATTTCGATTCACACATTTATGGATACACACATCTTTGTAAATGATTATGTATTGATTTTGCTGCTTAAACCATAAGACGTTTAGACTAATGCATCTCAAAGTGGGTAGTAGGTGAATTGTTTTGGTGTATGTACAAGTAAAAAAATCAATGTACACTTTTGCTGCTATTATCAAAAAGATACAATCATTATAAATTATTAATTAGTTTTTGCTAAACAGGTTTGTAGAGATCCAAGATGAGGTCGTTGCTTTGAGAGTAATAGAAGATCTCAAGATTGTGAAGCTAATGACTGAGATTATACTGGGTTTACAAGTATGTAACATCAGTTAATTTCTAACAGCAAGTGATATAATATGCAATTTAGAGTTCTATGGTTCATTTTCTTCATTAGAGGCGATCATAAATGATATGTTACGGATGTTTTTGTCATCTACAATACTAATGTTTATCACTTCCATTTGGAAACAATAGTAATGGTTCATTTTAATTTGTAATCAACCTTTTCATTAGTCTTAAAGTTACGAGGAAAATATAGCAGCCTTTATGCATGTTTAAAACCAACAGATTTGAATTGTTGGGACCAAGTGCTAATTAAAATTCAAATTTCTAATTAAAAGTGTGACTTGATGAAACAAGAGTGTATAACATGCTAACGCCTAACGTGCGAATAGAAGACACAAAACGCTAACGCGCGAACAGAAGACACATAAAACGCTAAAAACTGTCGTTCGCCGATACAAACAACGTTATCAAGGTATTTTGTTCTATTAGTTCTGAACTGAATAATAGTTTATCTCAAGATGTAATGAGAGGCTTAAATGATTCTAAATAAAAAATGACTATTTAATAACTGTTCTCTAGATGAAATAAAATTATGATTTTAACCCTTTGTATATGAAATGGCATTAAGAGAGAGCTCATTGTCTTCTTGAAGTGCTCATGAAACCATACTCCCTTGAATTTGTAGCCTACCCTGCGCCATGGCTTCGGTCTGCTAAATACTAGCCAACCACTTGTTTATTTCTCACTCATTTTCGTCCTACAAAAGCTTATTTTTGTCTATTTTGATGTTACTAAAATGGGTTTTGAATTTTTTTCTGCGACAGGCCGTATCGATAATGTGTATGGATATGGCAACCTCATTTGCACTATTCAACCACCACTCAAGGAAAAAAAGACTCTAGCCACTAGGGGTGTTCATGGTCCGGTTTATACGGTTTTTGGGTCAAACCATAAACCAAACCGTTAGTTACGGTTTTTAATAATCGAAAACCTAAACCAAACCGTTAAAAATTAAAACCGAACCAAACTGAACCAACAATTCTCAATAATTTAGGTTGACGAGAAAGTAGATGCAACACTTTCAAACTCCCATTTTTTCACATTTGGTGAGCCAACTAAGTAAAATAAAACAAAGGGGCTTTAAAAGAAACATCTTAAATATTTAAAAGTTAACCTTCTTTTCTTGTTTTATTTCAAAAAAAATATATATATATTATTAAATTCAAGTACCACGTTGGTTCTCTCATACAATACGACCACATATTGGTGCTGCTGATGAACGCGTATATACCGCGTTATAAGTTGACACCGGACCCATCGTTAAAAAAACGAGTATCGCGATGTAAATTATCATGCCGTCATAACAAGCGTACAAATGACGAATAACGCCCTATAAATCGTCGCCGCCGCAACGCGCGGGCACACGGCTAGTATATATATATATATATATATATATATATATATATATATATATATATAGGGAGAGGATCATTTGAGAACCAATTTGATTTGAGAACTAAAAAGAACTAATTTGAGCCACAAGTTTATTACATGTATCCCCCCCTCCCATGAATTGTAGTGGTCCCCCCTGAAATTTGTGGTTGAGATTTAGTTCTCAAAAGTTCTCAGAATAAAAAGTTCTCATTTGAACCTAACCCTATATATATATATATATATATATATATATATATATATATATATATATAGGGTAGAGTTATAATACAAAGTACTTTTTGCGTGAGAAGTGTGAGAAGTGGATGATGTGTTAGATTTTATTGCATTGTGTTATCTTTTAGTTATGTGTTTGGTAAATATATAACACTATACATTGTTTTTTCCATATTAGAATGTCATATGTTTATCAAAATTAGAGTTAAAGGATAACACAATGTAAACACAGTGTAATAATATCCTAACACAGTGCCCTTTTAATAATTCTTAATAAATGGTGTTTGGTAGTGTTTGGAATTCAATGGATGGTGTATTTATTTTAGGATTGTCATATATTTACCTAAAATATAATAAAAAGACAATATCATGTGTTAAAAATTAACATATCAACCACTTCTCACACTTCTCACGTAAAAAGTACTTTGTATTATAACTCAACTCTCTCTCTCTCTCTCTCTCTATATATATATATATATATATATATATATATATATCTATATATATATATATATATCAGAAGCCACAAAGAGTTACTAATATTCTTCATTCTATACAAAACTGAAAAACCAACCCAATTCACCAACACTAATACAATATGGAGTTCGGAACTATGTGAGAATCGAAGCAACTAACCGGGATTGGAGCTTCAATCGGAGAAATGTATTAGCGGCGACGATGAACACGAATGCGTAAAACGAACCGATACCGGAAACAAAAACACATACCGATTGAAGTCAGAAAACATCAACAAAAACCGTAAAAGTGATTGTCACATACAAAATCGGAGTAAAACTCACCGGAATCGCTGTTAAAGTGGCGAACAACAGAGAAAGGGCGGTGGAGATCGAGAGAGAGGAACCAGAAACCCTAGCTTGATTCATGAAAAATGAGGGGAGATTTTGGAGTTAACCTTATATACGCGGATCAAAAAAACTCTTCCGGATCTGACCCGGATCCGCGAGTTTTTAAGGATTAAACTTAATTTTTTTATAAAAAAAACCTAATAATTTAACAAAATGACACATAAGATTTTTTTAGAATGAGAGGATGCCGCCTCATTAATTGATGATGTGGACAACCTTATAAGGTGTCAAATAAACCTTATAGGTTTTGTTTAATAGAGTAAGAAGATATTAGCTTATTATTTATAAGGTTTTTTAAACACAATGTGGTATAGCAATTGGTGTAACAAATGAAATTGGTGTAGCAATTGGGTTCATCTATCGATCTCTAATAAACTTGGTTAGTTAAAATATATTAAACTTTACAGAGCTAAAATAGTTTAACGAGTTAAGAGCTAAAAACATTTAAAAAATATATAAATAGTTTGAAGTCTGAAAAAAGAAATATGAAAGGCTGCTAAAAGAAAGAAAAAATGGTTTTAAAACAAAATAAAGAAATTATTTGCTTAAGGTGGTCGGTATGGTTGTAGAAAAAAAAACTCTACAAACTTTTAACCAATGGGTGAATATAGAAAAAAAAGTTTATAGAATTGATGTTTTGTGGAGGGTATGGGTTTGTAGAATCCTTTTAGGCAAAAACTTGAAAATCTTCAACCAACATACACACACACACCTTCGGCAACCATCGGCACACTTTTGCCGAAAATTGATTGAGATTTTGTCGAATACCACTTTGCCGATATGGAGGGTGCGGTCACCGAGAGTTTGGCGATTTGGTGGGGTGTTTGCCAAGTGGGTTTACCCCAACCCACACCGTCCACCCTTACAATTTAATTGGGCTTGTTTGTTGGTTAGCTTGGTTTGTTGGGCTACCTTCTAGTTCTTTTATAGTAACGTGTCGATTCAACTCTCAACATAGTGGGTTTGCTCGCTTTTGTGAGGACATGGAATCAAAAACTGTAATGTAACACACAAAATTTCAAAAACGTTTTTGTAAAGAGTTGATTTTAAATAATAAAAAATTCAATTGAAAAATCATTCAAATTTAAAACATATACCCGAAATATAGGTCTCCAACCTCTTTATTACAAACAATTATAGAAGACAATAGTTAGGAGTTAGGACTTAGGAGTTAGCTAGAAGTGTACAACACCAACATCAAAACATAATTAAAGTACAATGCCACACAGATAGTAAGTATCCATCCAAACAAGCACATCAGGATGAATTTGTTAGGCCAAATGAGACGAACATTCACCTAAAAAAAAAACTTGTTAGTGTAACGCTAAGTAAGTCCACGACCATATAATAATTATCGTCCTTGAAAAAATATTTATAAAGTTTTAAGGAAGAAAAACCCTTTAGAAATCAAATATTGAACACCAATGATCTCTTAACAACTTTTTGAATAAGATTAATTTTGATTCCAATTTTTAACAAACTACTACATAAGAATCGTTAGCTAGTATATATAGTCTAAATGTGAAGAACATAAGAAAAGATCAAGAGAAAAGTACTCACGGTAAAAATCTACTTGTTGCTTCCAGAAGACTTAATGGTAAAGATGGTCTGAAGTACAGTTAGAGCAAATAGGATGATTCCAGCAAGTAGAGCAATGATACTCCATGGACTGTTGAAGTAGGTACGCCTTAACCGAGCTATGTTTCTTGGCCAGTACCTATTGCAATATTCACTCAATGTATCCATCTCTCTTGTGTAAAAGAAATTTATAGGCGGAAGTAGTTTGCATATGTTATTGATCATATCAAGAGCTTCTTCGTTTGAACCCATAAAGTTGATAATGAGTCCTGAATCTACCAATTTGGTAACATCTTGTTGACTATTCACTAGTATATCCATGGCCATGGCATATGATGAAATGTAATTACAAGTTTCTAGACCCAATTGCTCATAAGCAATGAGATTTCTCAAAAATAATTCACTTTGATCATGAATATGCAATACTGGCATTCGAAGAGTAGACCCAAAATCCCATGGGAGACGATGATTTAATTCCACTTGCATCCCCATCACCCATTTTGGATCTTGGTTAGGTTTGAAGTTCACCCTCGCCCTGTCTAGATCAACAACCGAAGGGATTTTTGTGGTTGGGATGTCTCTTGGAATAATATTATGTTGTGGCTTGTAACATTGATGTAGAAGGCTAAGAATATGATGAGTGGTATCAATGGAAATATTGTCTATTTTTATATCACTTGTAAAGATTGTGTAGGAAGATACAAATGGACCGAAGAATTCAACGAGGGAGGTGTTGGGATCAAATTTTAATATGGTGCATTGATATATTTCAACAAGAATAAAGAAAGGGATCTGGTTTTCTAGCAATATCAAGTCAGACGATATAGTATTAGCTAGCAACGCTCCTCCCAAAAGATCATCATCTTCCTCACCTGGATCATCTTCCTCATCTGGATCATCTTCCTCACCTGGAGACACCACATGCCCGCGGTAAATGAATTCAAGTATGAAACAAGCATCTACAACCATTATCTGGGCAATTTCATCATCACTATACGTCTTCTTCCTCCAAACTTAACATGCCTTGACTTGTTTCATTGAAGCGTACACCTTCTGCATACATGAGTTCAATATTTCCTCTCGTGAGGAATCAATACGACTCATTAGCTTACTCAGATAACTTGCTTTCCGCCCTTCAAATGCTTTCAAATTCTCATCCTCTCTGTGAAGAGGTCCAATAGAGACCACCTGAGGGTCGAAAGAACTTGGGCTCAGATCTCGTAGTATACGAGGGGCCATGCAAATAAAAGGTGAAACTCCGTCCGGGTGGTCCTCTTCATTTTCTATAAAATCAAGCAGACTTTGGACTCTTCGTTGAATCATGTCTACTTCTCCGAGCTCCAAATCGCCGTTTTCCGTAGTGAATGTTGCCATATGATCAGTTTAACCAAGACTAGAGGATAATTAAGAGAGTATGTACGTATATATGTATGAGTGAGAACAGAATATATATATATTACTAGCTAGCTAGATTCGCGCGTTGCGCGAAACGGTGTAAAGTCATTCTATTTGTTGTCCATTTGTTGAAAGGGAAAGTGGCAATCGAAGACCTTGTAGTTGAGCTTTTAAACCAAAGCACATCTCATATTTTGCGGTTTCCATATGCAGAGTCTTTAGAGATAAAAGCTACAATTGTTCTGATCTCATAATTCACAAACACTGCCACTTAAATGAGATTAAAAGCAAAAAAATACACAGAAACACATGGCTATAAGCATTAAATAATGAGCAAATGAAAGAAAAGACGCCAGTTTAGGCCGGATTTAATGACACCAGATTTAATGACACCCTAATTAACATATGAATTCAACAATAAGGCCATCAGAAGCTAAAAAATGAAACTCTAATATCCTAAACTTTCAAAGCACAAAAACCAAAGCAGAGTAAAGATACCTAATCAAGCAGTGCTAGGCAAGCAACATAGATAATCCTGAAAAGTAGCAAAGGCAGAGAACAAATTAAACAAACAAAAAAAACATAACCACAAAGATATAAATAATTTCAAAAAAAAAACTACTAAGAAATGACATACCATAACAATCATTCTTAATTAACATGTGCACCATAATCTATCTCAGTCACCAATATTCTAACATATAGAGATGACATACCATAACAATCATTCTCATTACAATTACATGTAATAGTTAAAACTCAATGAAATAAGCATTTACAATTTTATATACACCCTAAAACTCAGTTTATTGATTCTAGCTAGCTAGATTTGCGCGTTGCGCGAAACGGTGTGAGGTCGTTCTATTTATTGTCCATTTGTTAAAGGGATAATGAAGACTGGATGTGGTTGTTTGACCTGTTAAAAGTCAAACTGCAGCTGTACAGATTAAATTCATGTTCCTCTCTTTCAATTTTTTAAAGTAAAATTCTAACTAAAAGTGCAAGGGCATATATTTGTAGATATATAAAAGCTCATATAGAGCCAGTCTATCTTTTCATCAACATGTTTGAGCTGGTGAAAGTCAAGATCATTGAATAATAATCCCAAAATTATTAGACCACATAATGCAAATATTTTAGTGCAAGAACAGGCGCGGGAATAAGTAATATACCTTGAAATCCAGTTTATCCTTAAGGTATATGGTAATAAGATCACCGTTGTTATGCATTCGACCATTGAAGCTAGAATAAGACAGCATGACTGTTACAATGACAATAACACATATTAAACATCATCTAAAAATATTACTCTAGAGGTAAACTGAGTTACAAAATTAGCTACTAAAAAATCAACAAATTAAATCAAACGAAACGAACAGGTTGCCAAAACGCCACGGGTTGTCCCTCTGATGGGTCGACACAAAAGATTAAATCAAATGAAATGAACATGTTGTCAAAACCTCACGGATTGTCGCTCTGATGGGTCGACATTTATTCGTCTCTGTGGTGTTCCTTCAAAGAGGAAAGCAACGAAACAAAGATGTTTCTCATCTCAATAAACAAAGCAACCAAAAAAGTCACTAAATCTTCAAAACAAACATGTAGCAAACACTTGGAGTGATAGCTCTTCTAAACATAACAGCCATTATACATATTCATCAACCTGTTTGACCTGCTCCAAGTCAAGATTTTTGAATGCAGTCTAAGAGCCTGCAAGTCAATATCAGCGAACTTGCAGCTCTTCACCTTTTAACCAAACCCTTTTATATCTGACCACCTCAAAGTTAATAAGTATGTTGTGTGCCACTAAGAAGCCCATACTATTGGACCAGTTTTAGTATGAACACCTTAAAGCAAGCAAAGACATTAAAAAACAAAAGATATAGGCAACAGAACACTGATATAGATAGCATATATAGTCAAATAGTGGCCTTTACAGCAAGCCATCTTTTTACATCAAAGACACAGCTGATGAACATCATTCCTACATATTAGCTAATTAAAAGTTTGATAGTACCCAAAAGCATTTTTTCATATCCTATAGATTGATGTTCATTTATGTGTCCTCCCCTATCAAAAGCTGGGTTTGTTGCTTATATATCCAAAAGTGCAGGAGATGTTCGCTTCTGCAACAACATTTCTAAACTGTTATTTCTACGCGGCGATCCGCTTCGTGCTTCCCTCGTCGCTTTCATCATCTGTTGATGACATGCAATTGGTAATTAATTTTGTTAAGTAAACGTTAGACATGAAATACCTCCTAACTATGTTATCATGCGTAATTGTATAAGGGTGCGTTGTTACCTTTGCTAAATGTCAGTTTTCTTTTTGCTGCTGATATTGTTGTCCAAGAGCTTGTTGAGCCTTCTTTGTCAGTAGTGGTTGTTGTCGCACTTTCACGTGATGCGCTGCCCCCCCCCCCCCCCGAAGGATAGTGGAACTTCAAATACTTTGTTTACCGCAAACCTCATCCTCTTTAAATCACGCTTGCCTTTTTCCAGCATAAAGATTCGCCTCAGGCCTTTGATTGAGTGAAGCATGTCTGGCATTTTGGATTCGTCTGTGTGACCGTGCTCGTTTACCATGTCGTAACATCTAATTCCCAACAGCGAAGCCACTGCGTTCCCAAGGAGCGTTGCTGTGGCTGAGGCAGTGCCATCAGATACTGTTCCAGTAATGCAGTACCTGCACAGAGCCACTGGTCTCGCCTATACATAGGCGTCTTCTTTTCGAACGGCGTGGTTGAACAGCCATCACGTGCCGGTATAAATACCAACCAAAGCGCTTTGTCTTAAACAATATTTTCTTAAAGCAACAGGTAAATAACTAAACAAATATACAAAGGTATAGGCAAAGAGAACATCCTTTTCTTAAAGGGCAGTTCTCCTAAATGCCTCACAAATAGCAATAACACCCAAACAATTAAAAGAAACAGAATACGATATGAAATTATTAACCTAAACGCAACATAAGTAAACGGACAAAACTTACATAACTGCTTCCATCAACAATGGCCAACAGTCTCTATGCAACGCTTCTGCAAAACACAAAAAGAAACACGAACACATCACCATAAGAAGGAAGAATAAGGTAACCATGAGACGACATGAGGAAACAAAACATAAAAGATTTCTTAATCCAACCATATAATCAGTTAAACAACAATGAGTTCCTTAGGAGCATAAACTTATTTATAGAAGACTGCTAAAACTTAGGGTAGACCATTTTGGCATCACATATAAAATAGAAACAAACTAAGCAAGGCAAATAACTCAAAAACAAAGAAAGACAATAGATATGAGGCTAAACATGGACAACATCACAAATAATATAGCAGGGAATTTTTCGTAGGAGCATTATTTATTTTAACTAAAAAACAAAGACAAACAATAAATATGAGGCTAAACATGGCCATCATTACAAATAATATAGCAGGCAATTTTTACATCATAGCAGAAAGCTCTATGAGTTCAATACCTCTTATGAGCAGATTTTTTTTTAAGAAAGCTGTTACTAACTCAAAAACAAAGATAAACAATAAATATGATGCTAAACATGGCCAGCATCACAAATAATATACCAGGGAATTTTTCTTAGTAGCATAATTTTTTTTTAAGAAAAATATAACTAAATATGTCCACCAGTTCATATCTATCATACCAACACACCAAGCTTATAAAAAACTAACAGAAAGCCTCCTAAATGTTTAGCAAAAACTACTCAAATAAAAAACAAACAAACTTTGTAAATATGTACGAAAGCTGAGAACTGAAACACAACCAAAAAAACATGAATCATAGAAAAGCTCCTAAATAAACATACCTATAATGACACACACTAACAAACCCTACAAACCACGTTTAGTAAAAACTGATCAAATAGAAAAAGACAGAAAAAGAAAGAAAAGAAAGAAAAGAAAGAAAAGAAAGAAAAACATACGCTGCAAAGCCAAATTCAAATCTGAGATTATAGTTTTTAAAATACCAACTCAACAAACACCTAAGACCCGATTAAAGAGCCAACAAACCAAAATTGAACGAAACAAACACCTAAAACGCATCAAATTTGCACAACACATTATAAGCATCTGAAACGAAGAACAACAGTTTTATAACCACAACCGGACAGCCAAGCAACAAAAATTGAAGAAGAAAACGGGCAAACTGGAAAGAACATCACCTGTGTAAGGGCTGAGACAAAGAGCGTAGGTGAAAAACGAATACCACACGCTGTATAAGTAGAAGAAGTATGAAGCAATAGGACAATTAAACAGGGGTGAGGCATGGCAGGCAACGTGCGTTGAGGCGGAGAAAGTCGTTGACTGACATTGGACTCGCACAGAGAGGTAGGGGAAGACGTTGGTTACTGAGGCACGTCTCCAACAAACGCATACGGATTTCTTTTTTAAACATTATTGTGGGCCAGGGGTAGTTTACAATTCAATTAAATTAGTTTGTTTGACTGGGCCATAGGTTGCATTTAGTTGGTTTCACTGGGCCAAAGCAAAAATAGACAGCCCAAACTCCGTCAGGTCACGGAAGGAAAACCAGACTTTATTTCCATGCAAAAAGGACTTGTACATAACGTTGGGAGAGAGGTACATCAGCGGAAAACACTATTTATTGAGTTCACAATTGTTTATAGGGGGTAATAAGTAATAATAATAATATTGTTGAAGATTATTGAGAGCAAGCTAAATATATTATCAATTTTTATTTGATTAATTATGATGCATCACAATATCACATTGCTTCACTCTATGATAAAGCCAATGTACTTCATATTCCTTTCTTAAAAAGCTATTCGGATTCCCAATCTTTACCTCAACATGTCATGTGCTACTCGAGTTTTACTAAAATTAAACTGTTTAAATTTATTATCAGCCACTTTAACTTTTATTTTTTTTATTTTCATCACACTACTTTTAATTTTCCTCTGTTTTGATCACATTAGTTATATATATCTTTTCATTTTTACATTTTACCACGTTACTTTTTTTTTTTAATGTTTGTCACGTTACATTTGTTTTTTACTTTCATCTTTTGTTTTAGCCAATTTACTTTTTCTTTTTTTATTTTGTCCACATAACTTTTTTATTTTTTTGTTTTTGTCACTTTACTTTTTCATTTAAAAACATATGTTCTTTAAAATTCTATATATTTATTTCTTTCTCGAGTTTTTTCGTGTTATTCATACCATTAGGTATTCATTTCCATTTAAATATGTAAAGAGATCATGGCGAGTTCAGCCTGATCATAAGACGGTATTTAAACATGTTAAAATTTATAATTTTTTATTTTGATGTGAATTATATTCTGGGTATTTTTCTTTTGTTATTATGGAATGGTTGCTTTAAACGTTGCACTATAATACTTACATGTTTTATTTACTTACAGTGACCCGTAACAAAAAATGGACAAGTTAAACCATAGACCGAGCCATACGTGCTTGTGTCCGTGTAGGATGACACACCCGCAAGTACACACGGATATGACAAATCTAGCTAACGTGTAAAAAAGTGTTTTTTTAGAGAGTTTTATGAGAAGAAGAAAGTATATATATTAACTTAATCCAAATAAATGAATAAATCAAACCATTGTTTATTTGGTTATTTCCGTCAAATAAAAATATATGTTCTAAGCTATATAGCTACTACCTAATGGAACAAATGTACATATAATATAATGTATATTGTCTCCTCTCTTGCTACATATAGCACCCAAAAAAAAACACTAGGAATAAAAGAAAGCTACGTTTACAAATGGCTTTGATGAACATCCATATGCTAACATTTTTCCTCCACAAATTGATTTAAGCAATTAATTCTCACACGTAGTCCCCATGCACTCACCCAACCCCCTATAAATCCACCACCTTTCGGACCACATTATACATACATACAGTTACATCAAATTACCAATGGCACTACGGTTATCTCCGGTGTTTGCAGCCGCAGGAGTACTCATTGTATCCATGGCCGCAGCCACCGATCGATGCTTCCACCACCGTTGAGGAGGACCCGCGTGGCCGAAGGGGATCCGGCTGCTATCAGGTGATGGATCAGGGGATGCTCGACCAATGTACGATGTGTTGAATTAATTAACGAGTCACCGAACTAGCGAGTAGGCTAGGTTCGGCCGTATCTAGACAAGTCGGTTTAGATAAGGATTACTTGGGGAACAAGTGGTTACCAAAGTTAGAAAAATAATTAAATAATTAATTAGTTTGTGTCCTATACAAATTGTACATTAGGGTTCAATAGTTTTATTTAGTTTTTCTATAAATATGGCTCAACCAAGTTAGGGTTAGTCATAACATTATTGAGAGTTTTGTGTGAGTTTCTCTTAATAAAATTTGGAGAGTTTAGTCCAATTATTTTGTGTTCTTCGTTTTCATCCTCGGTGCCAATTCTAAACTTGATGATGTACCTCATGAATAATGTTAAAGGCCACCAGGGGTCCAGGAGAATGGCGAAATCGGAAGATGGACAAATACAAATGTGTTTCATGCAGCTGGAGAATCTAGGACAGGAGTGTCCGGGCATCAAGATGATGATGAACCAGCCAATGTGGAGCGTGACAGGTCAGATGATGAGCCAGGGGCGGATCTACGTTCGATTCCTTCTCAGTCCGTTTTTTTTTACTTGCGTTCTTTTTTTTTCTTCTTTTAAACAGATTACAAACAACATTAGGGCTTTTATTTTAACATCAGCGCCTCTCAGTCCCTCTACGACTCTTCACCCTCGCTCCCTGACTCTCGCTGAATCGCTAACTTTCACAGGTGACAGGCCCACAGCCTTCCTCAGTTTTCATAGGCTCAGATCGGCGCTCCAAGGACAACTACGGGCCATGGCGGCGCTCCGGCAACCTCTCTCTCCGGCGACCTCTTTCTCCTGCTCGCAAATCCCAATTCCCAAATCACAAGTAAGTTTTGGGTTTTTTTTTTCTTGATTGATTATTTATTGATTGATTTAGGTTGTTAAATAGTTATATTTGTTCTTACTTCTTATTCTTAGACTACTAATGATTGTTTATTTGTTTGTTCTTTGATTTGATTTGATGATTTTATTGATTTAGGTTTTTTAAACTAATTTGGTTCTTGATTAGTTAAATGTTAATGGATTTATGAATTAAGTACATTGAATATTGAAAGATATTTCACAAGAAAATCATCAAATCTTGAATCATCATCTTCAAGTAGCAAATACCCAACAATAGACATGAATGATCTTCCGTATGATCCGGGCTTGAGGAAACCAATTTCATCTTATAATCCTAGTCAAAAAGATGAAATTAGACGAGCCTATTGAGAAAAGGTCCATGTCAACCAATTTTTCTAGATTTTCCACAAACAAATTATAGTGGTAAATTAATTAAGGCGTTTTGATAAGAATTGGTACAAGGAAGAACATGGAAATTGGTTAGAATACAGTGTTAAAGAAGATAAAGTGTATTGCTTATATTGCTACTTGTTTTCGAAAAAAGATCATAATGATGCATTTGTGACTGAAGGCGTGCGGTGTTGGCAAAAGAAAAAAAGGTTAGATATTCATGTTGGTGATTGCAATAGTTTTCACAATGTAGCACGTAAAAAGGGGGATGACTTGATAAAACCTGCTCAATCTATACATGTGGCTTTTGAGAAACAAACTGATAAACAAAAACATGATTATAGAATTCGATTAACTACTACGATAAAAGTTGTTAGAGCATTGTTGAATGGTGGGTTACCATTTCGTGGTCATGATGAATCTGAAGATTCCCTCTACAGAGGACATTTTATAGAGTTTTTAAAAGTGATGAGTGATTTAAATGAGGATATTGTTAATGTTATATTTGGTAATGCTCCTGGGAATTGCCAATTGACTGCTCCGTCAATCCAAAAAGAAATTTGTAATTGTTTTGGAGAAGAAGTATTAAAGAAGATATTTGAAGAACTTGGTGATGATGTTTTTTCCTTATTAGTTGATAAATCGAGGGATGTCTCTAATAAAGAACAAATGTATGTGGTACTAAGATACGTTGATAAACTAGGATTTGTGAAGGAGAGATTTATTGGTCTTGTCAATGTTAAGGAAACAACTGCTTTATCTCTTAAATCTGCAATTGATGGACTATTTGCTCGTTTCAGTTTGAGTTTGGCAGAGTTAGAGGCCAAGGATATGATAGTGCAAACAACATGTCTGGTGAGTTTAACGGTTTGAAAGCTTTGATTTTGAAAGAGAATTCTTCAGCATATTTTGTTCATTGTTTTGCTCACCAACTTCAACTTGTTGTTGTGGGCTTAGCAACCAAACATCATGAAATTTTTAAGTTTTTTAGAGAAGTATCTTATTTAGTAAATGTAGTTTGTGCATCTTGAAAAATAGTAAATTTGGTAAGCGAAAAGCAAAGAGAGAGCTTAGGATTGAATCCAGAAATTAAAACTGGAAGTGGAAAGAATCAAGAACTATCACTTGCAAGACCCGGAGATACACGTTGGAGTTCCCATGATAAAACACTTCTCCATTTGATTTCTTTATATCCTGTTGTTATTGAAGTGCTTCAATATATGGAAACTTCGGCAAGCGACAATGTTCACCAAAGTTAAGCAGCTGGACTTCAATATTACATGAAAACTTTTAATTTTGTGTTTTATCTACATTTGATGAAGCGCATCTTGGGATTTACTAACACACCTTGTGAATCTCTTCAAAGAAAAGATCAAGATATAGTGAATGCATGTGAGCTTGTTGATAAGCGGTTAAAATGTACACTTTATTTTATATTAATCACTCTCCATACACACCAAATTGTGTATATAATATATTCATTTAAATAGTTTTGGTGTGTAATATGTCATGACGTAAATGTGCTAAAATGGTGTGATTAAGTTAAACCTGAAACGTAAGAGTTAATAAGTCAATTTTTATAACTATGTAGTTTCTAAATATTAGTATATTTAATATATAGTTTAAAATGAAATGTTATTAAATCTTAAAATCCATGAATTGTAAAATTGGTATGTCGTGACTTGCAGGTATCTCTCTATTCTAATAAAGAAAAATCCTGATGAGCCCTTGCTGCCACATGTTTATGTCAATAACTTGACACGTGTACCTTCTCACTGAGCTCTAAATCCTTCGCCTCTCCTTCCAATTGAATCCCTTAGCTGCTCTTTCTTCCTATGAAATCCATCAATCCGTAACTCTTCAATTAATCTCTATTTAATTGCCTAGAACTCTTTCTCCAAATTAATACACCAGTTACAAGTTTTGCCGACAATCATTTACAAGTTTCGCTTTCAATCCCTATTCAATTACATGGAATCTGAACTAAAGCCTTCAATTTGAAGTTATGGTGGCAATTGGACCGTTCAGAAACGTCTTTGTGCATATTTAATCTACAATCTTCAAGGCTCTTAACGTTCACCATTTACATGCTACGACCCCCTTCACATTCTCTCATATTCAAGGCTCCCTGAATTGTACCAAGTTTGCAGTTGCTAATCGTCTGTCACCAAAGGTCAGTTCATCCATTTGGCCTCTGATGTATTGAGTTCGCATTGTTCTTCGTTAAACTTGTGATTATGGACATGAATTACATATTAAATATCATTTGTACATTATGTTTTACATATGCATACAAACTGCTCGATGAAATGCCTGTGAGAGCTGTAAATTTGGGTGGATGTTTCCGGCTCCATTCTGACTTTCTGTATGATTGTATCATCATCATAATCAAGAGTTTATGACCGAGTTCCATGATGAATTATTGACATGAATTAGATGTTTTGTTTTCTGTTGTCAATTACATGCTCTGATGTTTATCTGAACAAAACCTTCATGAACATATTCTTTTTATAAAATGTGATAATAAGCTAGAGTCTTGCTAAAAGCTAAACAATAATTTCTACCAGGAGTCTGTCTCAAATCACTTTAGAACCACATATGAGAGTTGAGACCATGAAGCAATGATGTCGAACATGAAAAATTTGAGAGGCTATTTGACATTCAAAATATTGACTGCTACTTTATTTGTGGGTATTTGTTTGTGCATAAAAATTACATATTGCGTCTTCCTTTCCCAATACATTTAGAACAATTTCATTTATGCCTCTCTGTATCAACTAAAATTTATCTTATTTTGGTGTATCAATTAAGATTTTTATTTTCTTATTGTATTACATATCCAAAAAATCATTATATGGATAAATGATATTTCATTGAAAATTGAAAAGTATGCATATTGCCGATTTACATAACAAATTCACAGTATAATTTTTTTACGTCGCATTTTGCTTCAATTGATCTCATGTCATCCCGTGTATCACACGGGTTACAAACCTAGTAAAGAATATATATTAACAAGTCATGAAGAAAAGTAAAGTATGGAATGCATAGCGTGAGGTGTACATGACCTTCAAATAATTAATTTCCCTCGGTGTGAACACAAGAAAGAAATGCAGCAATTGAAATTCGAGTATTCGACAAATTAGAAACACGGGCGGTACGCCCAAGTCTCACCATTTTAGGGCGGTACGCTCACGGGCCGAGTCGGCAGAAAATTAATTATTTTATTTTTCTAAACCTATTTAAAGGGTGTTTAGGATCTAGTTCGAACCCTAATCATCCCCAGCCGTTTTTGGGGTGAGAATTACGAACTTGGAGATTTTTTTAAAGATTCTTTGAAGGTTGTAATCATCCGGTAACGTTTTTATGCAATCTTTAATTGTGATCATGTTTGTTTTGTTCGCCATGTCCGGCTAATCACCACTAACTGCTTTTGGTGATTGGTTGGCGAAATCGTTCTATGACTAATCAATTGCTAAACTAGTTGTTCCGGAATACTTGCTACCGTTGAACACCCGCATGCGAAATTGTTTAATTCAACTAGTAACCTAGGGTTTTAGTGGTCCACTGTTTATTGATCTAGCACTTTCTTGCGGCAGGACTAATCAGCCCATTAGAAATTTAGGTTATTAGGTCAAGGAAGCAATTGGGGGGCATGTCTATGTGTCACTAGTTGGTAATTAGGTTTGTCTAGATCGGTAGCCAACCAGGATCCAGAAGTGGTTAGAGTTGTCTCATTTGAATTCAATCAATTTTCTAGGTTTAAGTTAGTTAATTTTAGTTAAATCACCCCAACACTCAAAACAGCCAAGTGGCAATTTAGTATAATTTTAGGTTAATTGGTAATTTAGTTAATTTAGTTAATAAGGTAATCAATCAATTAATCAATTTTCACATATTCCCTTGGTTCGATAACCCTAACTTCCACTACTACAAAATCAATCTAAGTTGGGGATTTGAAACGGCCTGACAAACCGTTATCAAATTGGCGCCGTTGCCGGGGAATTAGTGCGCTTTTTGATTAGTTGATTTTTAGTTACTTTGCATTTTTTTTAATTTCTCTTAAAAAAATAAAATAAAATAAAAAAATCTAAAAAAAAAAATCCGAAATTCTTTTTTGAGGAGGTACGCCTAGAATTTCACCATTCTGGGCGGTACGCGGTGAGCCATTTTTGACAGAAATTTTTTTTTATTTTTTACCTCCTAAGTTTTCATTTTTTTCCTCTCTATTGCATTTTTTTCATCTCCTAGAGCAGTGCTACTTGATTGTTTTTTTTTTGTTCTTGTGTTTGTTTTGCAGTAAGTTATGTTTATGCACACCAGGAAGTCGGGACGAAGCTCGCCTTTGATTTTTGATCCAGAAATAGAGAAAACGGCTAGGCAGAACCGAGCCAATCAGAGAAATCAAATGGGTGACCCATTTCCACAGTTTCGACACACATTTTCAAGAGTAAGTAGTTCGAGCCATGGGAGCGCGAGATCGAGACCAGGTCAGCAACCGGATGGATACGAGGCATTCCCTCGTGATGACGAAGTTCGAAGTGAAGGAACATGGGAGACGGGATGGCGGAATGAACCTCCAACTGAGCAGTATGACAATCAATACGAAAACTACTTGTACGAGGATGATGAAAATGATGGATATGACATGGGTTTTGGATATCCAGAGCAACAACCACCCGTGTACCAAAATCAGGAAGTACATCAGCCACCAGTTCAGCAGTACCAGCAGGATAATCAACCGCCTCGGGGGGTCCCACAATTTAATGGAAATTATCGTAATAGGGATCGACTCGAGATCATAGACGGTGTTCCAAGAATTCAGAGGCAAGCACCGGCCCGAGGGGTCGAGAGTCATTTCAAGCCGGTGGTCATGCCGAGTTCATCTGCAGTGGTGAATCCTATAGGACGAAATGGGAGATTATTTGAAGTTCAGCCACAATATTTGAACCACCTACCAGAGTTCTTTGGGAAGAAACATGAGGAGCCATACTTGCACATCTCAGCATTTGAGTCAATGAGCGGGTTGATTGGAGGATTAGGATTCACGCCAGACGAGGTAAAACTTATGTTATTTCAATATACACTAAAAGATCGTGCTCGTGTTTGGTTTGACAGTTTACCGGCGAGAAGCATTTGCACGTGGCCAGAGATGCAAGAGGCTTTCTTGGAAGAGTACTATCCAATGAGCAAAACATCCGAAGCAAAGGAAGCCATTAGATCATTCCAACAGCATTCAGGGGAGCCTTTTCACGAGGCGTTTACAAGATTTAAAGATTTGCTCAGAAAGTGCCCACATCATGGTATAGAGACTTGGGATTTGATCAAATGTTTATACGACGGGTTGCTTCCAGAAGATATTAGAGACTTAAATTCAATGAGCAACGGTACATTTTTAACAAATTCTGAAGAGGTTGATTGGGGAACCCTAGAAAAATTGAGTGCAACATCAAAAAGGTTAACTCAATCGAGTAGACGAGCAAGATCTCATGTGAAAGCGGTGGATTATGAGGCTGAACAAAAAATAGAAAAATTAAGACAACAAAACCTCATCTTGGAGAAGCAGGTGGCTCAATTGAAGTTGGGTGGTGGAGAAGGGCCAAAACAGGGTGGTCCATTTGTGGTTTGTTCCGAATGTGGTGAGTTAGGTCATTCGTTAGCTCAGTGTCCGTTGAGAAACAAGAGGAATGGAGATGTTCATTTTGTGCAGGGTCAGAATTTCTACAATCAAGGTCAAGCATATCAGAATCGTCCACAGGGTTACAATCAAGGCTACCAAAGAAACAACTACAACTTAGAGGGTCCACAACAACAAAGAATTTATCAACCACAACAGGCCTATGATGATGAAAGCAATCCCCAATTGACTGCTATATTGGAGACACTTAAAGAGATGCAGAAGGCTAATGAGATTCGGGATAAGACAATAGAGTCAATGCAGAAGCAAATGGGTCAACTAGCAGAGCAAGTGTCCATGCGAGAACCAGGTAAGTTACCATCTGACACAGTGTTGAATCCATCTCACCAAGCTTCCACCTCAGGTGCTAAGAATGTTCGAGGGGTACCGATTAGTGCGGTTGACATACATGAGGATGGTGAGGAAAGTGAAGAAGAGGAGTTTGAAGAGTTGAAGACGCCACTCATCCCGATCCAAATCGGGGAATTCAAGACGAACAAAGCGCTTCTCGACTACGGTGCATCGGTAAGTATTCTACCTAGTAGTATATATGATGAACTAACTTTTGGTCCTTTACAGGAGGTGAAGACAACGGTGTTCTTCGCCGATCGGTCGAAGAAGAGGCCTAAAGGTATGTTGGTGGGTGTAGCGGTTAAAGTTGGTGATTTTTATTTTCCCGAAGATTTCCTAGTAGTTGATTATGAAGACACGGGACACCAACCGAGGATCATACTTGGAAGACCATTTTTGTCAACCGCTAACACGCACATTGATTGTAAGGCCAACACATGCACCATGAAGTTTGGTAACCGTTTACTACATTTAAATTTGTTCAATCTTGGTTTTTCTTATACGGTTATTAAATCAATTCCTAAACTGTTTGCTACTAATGAGTGTCCTCCTTGTGACAATGAGGGGGATACAAAGAAAGGTGCTTTTGTGGTTGACAGGTTGCAGTTGGAGGTTGATGATCTTAAGTGTGGGGATACCGGTGACCCGGTAGATGTTGATTCGGGTGAGCTGAAGGATGCTAAAAACGGGCACAAACCACGAGAGAAGGTGACGAGATCGAAGGCTCGGACTGGGGGTGAAGGAAAAGCTGATAGAAAAAATGAAGATGGTCGAGGAGCAGTGAAGATGAAGGATGAGGAAAGTTGTGAAGTTAGTGGATGGACTCAACATGACAAGTTTGATTTTACTAAGAATCCATTCACGGTGGCAAAGTGGGATGAAAATCATGTATTTAAACCTCCATGAGGGAGTTGGGTCTGGCTGAAGACCTTAAACTTAGCGCTTCCTGGGAGGCAACCCAGCGGTAAGTTTTTGTTATTATTTTTTTTTCGGTTTTTAGGTGTTTTTGTGTTTGTGTTTTTCAGGAGTCGGATCAGTTTTCGGTGATGGAATTGAGCAAAATCGGATGTTCCAGGTATGTTTAGGGTTAAATATTAATTGGAACAGGTTATGGTAAGATATTTGGAGGTTTTGACAGAGAAGAGAAAAATTCTAAGTCTAAAAAAATTTCACAAACTTTCTGTCGAAAACCGGGATGGGCGGTACGCCCAGTTCTTCAAAGTTCTGGGCGGTACGCCCAGGAGTGGCTGTCAGGATTGTTTGTTTTGTCTCTTATCTCCGATCACCGGTACGTTTCTTATTCTTGTTTCTTTTTATTTTTATTTAATTCTTCTTTGTTTTTTGTTGTTTCTTTATTCACATTGAGGGCAATGTTGAACTCAAGTGTGGGGAGGGGAATAACGCGTTTCGTGTTTATTTTTGTGTATACTTAAAAAAATAAAAAAAAAAATTTGAAAAACATAAAAAAATCCAAAAAGATTTTGTAATTTTTGAGTCATTTTTAGTTTTAAGTGTTTGAGTCAAATCTGTTTTGGGATAATTGCCGGTACATGGAAAATGATAGTACAATTGGGAGTCGATTTTCAGAATAAAAATTAAAGAAAGAAAGGGAAAAGTGGTAAGAAAGGAGAGAGTGGAAAGTATATCTAATTTGTGATGTGTCGGTAGACCCAGCTGATTTAGTAAAGCTTAATTATCCCTTGGTGTTTATTTTTGTATAAATATGTAATTAAATTAGTTTGCTAGTGGGTTCTCATTTTAGGAGTTAGAGTGAGATCGAAACTGATGATTAGGAGGAAAAAGACCTTTTTAAATTAGAAACTTATATATCCACAGAATAAACTGGCACGTTATGATCTTTTTGCGAAAGCAAATCCGAGAAATAACGGCGCCCCATCTTTTCATATTTGAGCATATTAGGTAATAATTGGTTAATAAATTAGAGTGAAGGGACAAAATACTCACGTACGAACTAAGGATAGTATCCCGTGGTAAGTGCCTCTGATGATGTTCCGGATCTCGCGGGCAAAACACTCACGTATGATTTCGGGGGTAAGACCTTGTGAAAGAATGCCTCTGATGATGTCCGTTGGTAAGTATAGTTAAAATTAACCAACTATAAAATTAAAAAAAAATGAAAAAAAAAGAGAAAAAGAAAAAAAAATAGAAAGAAATAGTAGAGAAATAAATGCTCAGCAACTTCACTATCCATTCAAATCCATCATTCTTGGGATATATAAGTATCTGGTTTAAGGAGGGTGGGGAAAATATAAATAATACATCTTTATTACCCTTTACTTTGACCGAATATGAGTCGGGATTAGATTGAGCTAGAATTTTCTGAATGTGGGACACATAAGCAGGTTGATACAAATGATCGGTAAAACTATATAAACACTTTGGGGGCTCAAAGATCAGTGGTTGGGTTTAGTCGGACCGAAATATCGGCAATCGCAATTAGCATATATAATTACATTTTGGAATGTGGAATGGAAAAGGTTGATAAAGTAAAAAGTCAAATGATTTTGAGATTGATTTCCCGGTTATGATTCCATGGCAGTTTTTCCGAGACGGAAAAAGATAAGTGTGGGGATGTGATAAGCGGTTAAAATGTACACTTTATTTTATATTAATCACTCTCCATACACACCAAATTGTGTATATAATATATTCATTTAAATAGTTTTGGTGTGTAATATGTCATGACGTAAATGTGCTAAAATGGTGTGATTAAGTTAAACCTGAAACGTAAGAGTTAATAAGTCAATTTTTATAACTATGTAGTTTCTAAATATTAGTATATTTAATATATAGTTTAAAATGAAATGTTATTAAATCTTAAAATCCATGAATTGTAAAATTGGTATGTCGTGACTTGCAGGTATAAAGAATATATATTAACAAGTCATGAAGAAAAGTAAAGTATGGAATGCATAGCACGTGAGGTGTACATGACCTTCAAATAATTAATTTCCCTCGGTGTGAACACAAGAAAGAAATGCAGCAATTGAAATTCGAGTATTCGACAAATTAGAAACACGGGCGGTACGCCCAAGTCTCACCATTTTAGGGCGGTACGCCCACGGGCCGAGTCGGCAGAAAATTAATTATTTTATTTTTCTAAACCTATTTAAAGGGTGTTTAGGATCTAGTTCGAACCCTAATCATCCCCAGCCGTTTTTGGGGTGAGAATTACGAACTTGGAGATTTTTTTAGAGATTCTTTGAAGGTTGTAATCATCCGGTAACGTTTTTTATGCAATCTTTAATTGTGATCATGTT
Organism: Deinandra increscens subsp. villosa; assembly: GCA_039602395.1. Taxonomy (NCBI): domain Eukaryota; kingdom Viridiplantae; phylum Streptophyta; class Magnoliopsida; order Asterales; family Asteraceae; genus Deinandra; species Deinandra increscens. The sequence goes on from JBCNJP010000023.1 coordinate 3,343,738, forward strand.
TGTTTTGTTCGCCATGTCCGGCTAATCACCACTAACTGCTTTTGGTGATTGGTTGGCGAAATCGTTCTATGACTAATCAATTGCTAAACTAGTTGTTCCGGAATACTTGCTACCGTTGAACACCCGCATGCGAAATTGTTTAATTCAACTAGTAACCTAGGGTTTTAGTGGTCCACTGTTTATTGATCTAGCACTTTCTTGCGGCAGGACTAATCAGCCCATTAGAAATTTAGGTTATTAGGTCAAGGAAGCAATTGGGGGGCATGTCTATGTGTCACTAGTTGGTAATTAGGTTTGTCTAGATCGGTAGCCAACCAGGATCCAGAAGTGGTTAGAGTTGTCTCATTTGAATTCAATCAATTTTCTAGGTTTAAGTTAGTTAATTTTAGTTAAATCACCCCAACACTCAAAACAGCCAAGTGGCAATTTAGTATAATTTTAGGTTAATTGGTAATTTAGTTAATTTAGTTAATAAGGTAATCAATCAATTAATCAATTTCCACATATTCCCTTGGTTCGATAACCCTAACTTCCACTACTACAAAATCAATCTAAGTTGGGGATTTGAAACGGCCTGACAAACCGTTATCACTTGTGAGATCAACCAAAAAAGACTTACAAGACTATTGACTTGAAGGTTTTGACTCACTTTTAAAAGATGTCACATTCTTTTGTGAGAAATATGATATTGAAGTGGTTAAAATAGAAGATGATTATGTTGACACGAGAAATCGAAGAAGGAAGACAAACATCACAAATCGTCACCATTATGCGGTCAAAATTTCAACACGGTTCTTGATATGCAAATTCAAGAGCTTGGAAATCGTTTTAGCGAGGTAACCACTTAATTGCTTATGTGTATGAGTTCTTTGAGCCCGTGTCAAAATTTTAGGGCCTTTAATAAACTAAACTTGCTAAATATGGCGGAGATGTATCCGTATGATTTTAATGTTGATGAAAAAGACAAGCTTTATTATGAACTCGGCCACTACATTGCTAATGTGAAAGAAGATACACATTTTGCCAACTTGAATGGGGTTAGTGATCTTGCTCAAAAGATGGTGGAAACAAGAAAAAAACATTGATTATCCGTTGGTATACCGTCTAATAAAGTTATCACTAGTTTTACCGGTTGCAACCGGCAAGTGTTGAAAGAAGTTTTTCGTCAATGAAGCATGTGAAGACGGAATTGCATAATAGGATGGGTGATGGATACATGAACGATTGTTGTCTTTGTTACATTGAAAGGGAGTTCTTTCTACAAGTTTCGATCGAAGATGTAATACAATGATTTCAAACGATGAAAACTCGTAAGCAACAACTATAGGTATGTCTTTTTCTAATTTTCAGTGACAATGTTTTCTTTAATTATTGTAGCGTATATTTGTATTGTTATTGTTATCAACCTTAACCGACCCGAAACGACCCGAACCAAAAATTTCGATATATAGTCGTTAGAATCCCGACCATCTAAAAATTAGTGAACCCAGTGGAAAAATTTCCTGCATCCGCCACTGTGATGAGCATGGCTTAGAACCTGCCCACACAATGTAGACTCATGTCCGAACCGTGCCAAATGCGAGCCGTGTGGTACTAGACGTACATGCATGGCTAGCTAGCTAGCCGTGTGGAATAAAATGAGATTCACTATATATCAAACGATCGTGTGTTGCTTCAATGTAATCTTATATATATTGTCTATCGTGTGTCTCGTTATTAATAAGATTCGACTTGTTCCTTTTAACTCCCCTGCAAGTGCTTCAAGACCTAAAAGGAAATCATCACTTTAATCAAACTATACCCACCAATTTGTCTTCCTCTTTTCCTTCCTAAAATCATCAGGCAAGATGATTGCAAGATCGAACTCATCTACCCTACTTTTCGATTATTAATTATAAATACAAACATAATCTACAATAATTATGATATAAAATGAAATACTTGGTAAATTTGAATTCAAAATCAGAATAAAGTAAAAAATTATGAATAAAATATTAATTAAAATATTATTATGAATAAAGTATTATAAGCATTATATTAAAGTATTAAAGTATATAAGTATTATATCATTATAATTAAAATATTATGAATAAAATATTATAAGCATTATATTAAAGTACTAAAGTATATGCAATAAAACATATTATTTTAATTATATATAATATATATGTAATAAAAATATTATCTTAAATAAAATATTAATTACTATTAATATTTAGAATTTAGGTAATTACTAACTTTAATATAAAAATTCATAATTACTTATTGGATAATTACTTATTAAAGTTTAAACTAAATAAAGCATAATATGAAAATATAGTATTTAGATAATTATTTATTAAAATTTTGACTTAATCTAAAATTTTGTGGTGATCACAAGTGTTTTTTTTACTAATTAAAGTATGAACAAACTTTTTGTTTATTAAAGTATGACACCCCTAATGCTCACTGTATGGTATAACGTATTTTTTTTCTTTCTTCTTCTTGAACTTTTTCTCAAATATAGTTGCCATTTTTTCTCAAATTCATATATAAAGATCATGAAATATTCATGCATAACCGTTGTGATACTAATATTTTTTAAGTTATAAGTTGAACATATTAAAACTAGCTATTAGTTTAAACGATATCGTTACTCATCCGCCTCATCTCAAACATCCGCATCGCTGTTGTGTCTTGGAACAAATTGGTAATTTAAGCCAACAAGAAAATATATGGTTAAAATAAACATTTACAAGTTTCGGGTCAAAGTTTTGGATCAAATGATCAAAATGATAAAGAATCAAATATTTAGCGCACAATGTCCCAAAAATTCACAAATACAAGAAAACTACAAATAATTGATAAAATGTTCCATTTAAACACTAAACATATACGGTTTAAAATAGTAAAATTAGGTCCTCAAATTCCACAAAGAACATGAATATATATATTTTTTAGTTTAATTAAAGAGCATATAGATAAAAATAATAATTAGCACCCAACCACCCATTTGGCATTTGAATATAAACTCATGAAAGAAGCAAAAAAAAAAAAAAAAAAAAAAAAAGCCTCCAATAAAAGAAGATTTACTTACACTCGAATTTTCATTAATTCATCATAGAATGGAGATATTTTCATGGTCTTTTGCTTGATTCTCTAATCCAAGAAGTCTAAATTCAACACAAATATCGGTCAATCGGTGTACATCCAAGTTAGTATTCTTATGACCTTACATCTTGCTGTAAGAGACAGCTGCCGTAAAAAGTGTTAACATCAAATACAACAATCCAGGATAGACAGTCATCATTTCATAAGCTCGACTGGTCATATTAAGCATTCTTCATAACTATAAAAAATCTAATTTTTCTTTTAAAGATTCTACTATGCTAATG
>JBCNJP010000023.1:3347611-3369359 GCA_039602395.1 Deinandra increscens subsp. villosa
GCTAATATGGACAACTTATGATATGCATAAAAAAGATTCAAGTGACTTGCACAAACAATCCAAATTTTACCTTTCAAGGTATTGGATTCAACCAAAACATTGCAAGCAAAATAAAGCTCTAAAGACTGGTCATATTAAGCATTCTTCATAACTATAAAAAATCTAATTTTTCTTTTAAAGATTCTACTATGCTAATATGGACAACTTATGATATGCATAAAAAAGATTCAAGTGACTTGCACAAACAATCCAAATTTTACCTTTCAAGGTATTGGATTCAACCAAAACATTGCAAGCAAAATAAAGCTCTAAAGACTTTTACACCTCTAGGATTAATTCAATTCTTAACAGTAGTTATTCCTGTAGTTATTCCTGGGAAGGTAATATATAATGATTGAAAATTTGAAATCAACTAAACAAAAGCAAGTTGTAACATCCGGTTCTTCATACCACCAATATTGTCCAAGATGAGCTCACGGATTTGTTTTTTGTTACCCGGGTGAAAACTTCACAGGGAGGTCACCCATCCTTGGATTGCTGTCACTCGAGCACAGTGCATTGGTGATATTTGCGGCAAGGGATTCCTTATGAACAGGAATATCTCCTGTCCATGACCAATATGGGATTTTCGTAGGATATTACAAACAACCCCTTCTGGACTCTTCCCTAATGAGGTTTGCTCCACCAACCCAATCAGGGATGTGGGATTTGTCGAAGATGTCCCTATTTGACACCCCCGTGGACTCACCATCATTGATGAGGTTTGCCCCCACCATCTCGAACGGCACGGGAGTGGCTCCGATACCATTTGTAGCATCTGGGCCCTCACCAATATTGTCCGTTTTTCTCACGAGGAGCTCATGGATTTGTTTTTGGTTGCCCAGAAGAAAACTTCAATTAGAATGAAATTATGTACAGTAATTATGTGAGACTGACAAGAAACTGAATTTGTTATATTATATAATCAACAAAACAAGTTTGTGGTATACATAAAAAGTGTTAAGTATATCTAAACATGATCAATAAAAGAAAAAAAAACTTATTGTAAATATCTACTTGCTACTCCCGAAGGCCTAGGCTAAATGGTATTTATAGTCTGAGTCACTGTTAGACCAAATAGGATGATTCCGGCAACTAAAGCAATGATATTCCATGGACTGTTGAAATATGTCCTTCTCAACCTGACCATATGTTTTGGCCAATAACCACTGCAATAGTTATTCAGCATTTCAAACTCTTGTTTATAAAAGGTTCCTATACCTGCAACATCTTTGCCTATGTTGTTAATCATATTAGTAGCTTCTTTATTTGAACACATAAGGTTGATAACGACTTTTGATTCTACCAACTTGGCAACATCTTCTTCCGTATTCACAAGCATGTCCATGGTAGCAGCATGTGATGTAACATAAGTTCTAGTTTTATACAACTGCTCGTATGCGATGAGATTCCTTAATACCGACTCAGTATAATAAGAAACAATCAATGCTGGCATTCTAAGAGAAGGCTTACTCCAAAACGCAAAAAATAATGGGAAAAATGATGGGAAAAATGATGGGAACCTAGGTAAGTTGACTTCCATCCACAACATCCATCTTATATTTGTGTTAGGATTGAAATTCACCCCTGCCCTATCTAGATCTATGGCCGAATCAATTCTTGAGCTTGAATATTGTGAACCAATATCATCCTCAACGTGTTGAGGACAATAACATTCATGTAGAAGGCTAAGAATATGATGAATTCTTGAGCTTGAAATTTTGAAGGGATTGAGATTCTCAATTTCAATATCTGCTTTAAAGAGGCTTATGTCATTCAAAACTGGAAGGAGAAAATCAACAAGAGATCCGGCTTGAGGATCAACTTTCAATATAGTGAAGTGAAATATTTCATCCAGAACAAAGAAAGGGATTTGATTTTCTAGCAACACCAGGTCATGATATACATTTTGGACTAGCAACATGTTTCCGCGATAGGATTTATCTTGTTGCCAAGCGCCGTAGATGAATTCAAGTATGAAACAAGCATCCATAACCATCATTTCCACAATTTCATCATCATTATATGTCATCTTGAGAGCGTAACACCCTTTGATTTTTTCCATTGAAGTGTACACCATCTCCACACATAATTCCATTGCTTCACTTTGTGTGGAAGGGTCCGAAGGGATACGCAACATTAGACTATTAAGATACATTGCTTTCTCCCCTTCAAATGCTTGGACATTCTCATCTTTTCGATGCAGAGGTCCAATAGAGACCATCCGGGGGTTGAAAGAACTTGGGCTCGTATCTCGTAGTGAACGAGGTGCCATGTTAATCGATGGCCAAGATTGGTCCGTACGATTTTCCTTCGAGCGATAAAGAAGACGTTGGATGGTGCCTTGAATCATGTCTAGGCCTCCAAGCTCCACATCAACGTTTTCCATACTGATGTTTTTTTCCTCTGCAAATATGATTAGTTAGTTAGAACAAGAGTCTGAGGATAATAATATATAATACTTTCTCATTCAATTACCTCATTAAAAGAAAGAGGACAACATAACTATGAAATGAGAGCATCACATTACTTTAGAATCATGAGTTATCTCACTAGCTAATTGACATTACAATCCTTAATTGCCCGTTTATTATAAACAAATAAAAGTATAAGGTTATACATAAATGTTAGTTTCACGTAGGCTTTTACCAACAATCAACAATCAAGTATTATAAACAAATAAAGGTAAGGTTATACTTGAATGTTGACTCCGCGTTAATTTTGTCCACAATAAAATTAAAGGATCAAAACTGGAATAGGGTTCCACTTGAATGCTAGCTTCGTGTTTTCCTTGCCCGTTTATTCACACACAATTCAAAAGGTCGTTCGGGCCCAAATTCCCCAAAGAAAATTATTTTGATCGTTTGGGTTCAAATGATCGTTTGGGTTCAAATGATCGTTTGGCCCATTTTTTTTACTTTGTTTAGTAAATTTTTAATTTATTTTTATATATATTTTTGAATTTATTTACACTGATAATTTATTTTTATAACATCAACCTAAAATTGAAATTTGAAAGTTGATATTTTTGAATTTATTTTATAAATAAGTTGATGCCATAATAACATTAAGACTAAATTTAATGTTAGTGTTCTTATAATTCAATTTTATTATCGGGTATTGTAAAAAAATTCAAAATAAATTTAAATAAAATAAAAAATTATTAAATAAAGTAAAAAAAAATTAAATTTTTTTTTTGGCCAAACGACCATTTGGACCCAAACAACTATTTAGACCCAAACGATCGTTTGGATTATGTGTGGATATCAAAATCATGTGTGTGTATATTCTGGGACTAAAAAATATATATCCATCTTCATAATAAAGAACGTCCCTAATTTTCGATTGATTTGGGAGTAATGTTGGGATTCTGCAAAAAAAAAATGATATTGCATGATCATATTTGTTATCTTGAGGTAGATTTGAAAACGTTTTAATATTTCGAATTATTTTCTTTTACGGTTAACAAATAAAGCCTGATTATTTAAAAAATTCAATAATAAAAATAAAAGACACCCCATCAGCAAAATGCTGACAATGTTAAGGTAGCCAAGCTAGCCCACCAATTAAGCACATATATCACAAAGATATTTAATTTCATCTTCATGAACAAGCAGAGGGTAAAACCTAGCGCTCCACGGATCGAACTTGTGACCTTAGGGTCACGAGTCTACATATCATCACCAATGACCACTCGGACAATCTCTCTTCGAATCATTAAATCGAGAAACAAATATATTAATCCGTGACTACGGTCAACATATGAGAGTGGATCGGAGATCATTCCAATCCTGAAAACAATTTCAAACATCAAAACAACGAACTTACTTGCAGTAGACGATGATGGTTGAGACGTTGAAGATGAAGATGCCATGGATTGGTTTGAGATGCCTGAGATATGATTAGAATGTCTAATTAGGGAGGTGTTATATAATTTTTTTTTTTATTACTAACAATTAAAGTGGTGGAGGTCGTATTCATAAGTCCAACCTCACCAACCCACAACTGTCACCCTAAGATATGTCACCACCACAGAGAATGTATTGAAGATATATGTTCTATTAACTTTCAAGCCTAAAAATATAGCAATAAGCCAATTCTTGTGGGACCGACGTTTTAGAATTTTAAGGTTCATTTTCTACCGAGAGTGTATGAGATTGCTTATAAAATTAACTTATTATTTTTTATAAAAGTCAATAAGTCATTATTTTAAGTGTATCGAAAACATATAAGCATTTTTTGTTTTGGCTTTTTGTATAATGTAAATAAGTTATTTTCAATAAATCACAAAAACACTGGTTTTTGAGAGTTTATGACTTATTGATATACAATTAATATATTATTGAACTTTACACTCATCTAAAGTTATACTCACCTAACAAATATTTAGTCATTATTACATATAAAAGTTAAACAAACATCTTTTTGAAAATAACTTATTGACTTATTGATTTTTCCACCACAAAAATTAATTCAAACACTTTTTTATAAGTTTTTTTTTTAAAAAAAAAACCTCTAATCAATAAGTCTTTTATCTAAAACTATTTCTACTTTAAATAAACAATCCCAAACACCAGCCTCTTAGTAACCGGCCACATGGGAGTTGCAATAATTTGTATTTTACAAAATTATTTTCCTGACTAAATTAAGTATTATTTTTTTTTTACTTTTTGTTGAATCTTATATATCTTACATATGTATATAAAATTTAATGTATAATATCAAATTTCGAATCTTATGTATTTTTATTGATTCTTATGTATATAAGAATACAATATTCCACTTTTCAAATATTTAATGTATATATCAATGTAAGAATGTTTGAGCTTAACCGGATTCGAACTCGGGATCTCTGAGTGTTTAAGTAATTGGGTAACAAATGAATATTATCTCAATGTTCAGGGGGGTAGTTTGTAATTCGGGATAATGTTTGTTAATAGCCGTTAAACACTGTTAGAACTAATCTCGAGTGTGTAGGTTAAATAGGAGTTTCAATTCTTGTTAGCTTAAGTTTGTTTTCTCTAATTTCTCTTTTGTAATCGTTTCGTTAAATCATCAATAATATCCGGTAGAGCTTGATTTCTGTTTCGTAGTTTTGATCTCAGTTTTTCCGTTTACAATTGGTATCAGAGCCTGTGTTGCTCAAATTGAGATTAATTTCCATTTGCGGTACGATCAGAATCAAATTGGGGATCTGCGATGGCGTCGACGAAGTATCAAATCGAGAAATTCGACGGGAAGAACGATTTTGGGCTGTGGCGTGTGAAAATGAGGGCATTCATGGTGTACCAGGGAATTGCAGATGCGCTGAAAGGGGATTCAGGTAAAGCTGAAGATACGAGCGATGCAGACTGGCAGGAGATCATGGAGAAAGCACATAGCGCCATTATCTTGAGTTTAGGAGATCGAGTTCTCAGGGAGGTGGTTAAAGAAGATACTGCAGCCGGAATATGGTTGAAATTAGAGTCATTGTATATGACTAAGTCTTTAGCCAATAGGCTATACCTCAAGAAGCGATTGTACACATTCCAAATGCAATCAGGTAGATCTGTTGAAGAGCATTTGGATGAATTCAATAAAATCATATTAGATTTGGAGAATATAGATAATCCAATGGATGATGAAGATCAAGCAATTCTCTTCTTGACTTCATTGCCATCCAGTTATGAGCATTTCATTGATACTATGATGTATGGTCGTGATACATTGTCAATGGAAGAAGTTATCTCTGCATTAAACTCAAAAGAGTTAAAGAAGAAATCAGAATTCAAAGAGGAGCCCGGTGAAGGACTGTTTGTGAAGGGAAAAGGCAGTCAAAAGTCCTACAAAGTTAAGGCAGGAAACAAGTTTAAGGCCAAGAATCAGAGGGTGTTAAGGTGCTTTGTATGTGGATCAGATAAGCATCTGAAAAAGGAATGTCCTGACAGAAAGAGATACAAGAATGAAAAGTCATACTCATCCAATAAACCACAGGTAAATTTCTCACAACCTGATGAGGGTTCTACTGATGGTTATGAAAGCAGTGATGTACTTATTGTATCTAGGTATATTGGGTCGGATAATTGGGTGCTAGATTCAGGATGCTCATATCATATGACACCAAATAAAGCATTGTTTAGTAATCTGATATTAGAAGACATGGGTTCTGTAAAATTGGGAGATAGTCGACCATGTAGGATTGAGGGTTATGGAACAGTGTTGTTGAATCTGTCTAATGGGTCAGAATTAGCACTGGATGGGGTTAGATATATACCAGAATTGACAAGAAACTTAGTGTCATTAGGAACCTTTGAAAAAGATGGGTATGCTGTTAGTCTCAAGAATGGTAGGGCCAAGATAGTAAAGGGTTCCAGGGTGATACTAACAGGAACCAGGAGGGTAAACAACATATACTTGTTGGATGTTAAGGATAGCCAAGGTGAGATAAACTCTGTAGCCAAGGTCAGTGAGGAAGAAGCTATGATTTGGCACAAAAGGCTAGGTCATATTAGTGAACAGGGATTAGTTGAGTTAAACAAACAAGGTGCATTTGGGACATTAAAGACTACAAGTGCACGGTTTTGTGAACATTGTGTGATGGGGAAAGCTCATAAGGTAAAGTTCACTAAAGGAAGGCATTCTACCAAAGGTGTTTTGGAGTATGTGCATGCTGACCTCTGGGGGCCTGCAAGAACTCAAACTATAGGTGGTTCCAGGTATTTCTTATCTCTTGTTGATGATTTTTCAAGGAGGGTGTGGGTATATGTTTTGAAGAACAAAAGTGATGCCTTTAGAAGTTTTAAAAACTGGAAATCTCTTGTTGAAAATCAAACCAATAAAAGGGTTAAGAAATTGAGAACTGATAATGGACTTGAGTTTTGTAATCATCAGTTTGATATGTTGTGTCAAAAGGCTGGTATAGCCAGGCACTTAACTATCCCTGGCACCCCTCAACAAAATGGTCTTGTTGAGAGGATGAACAGGACACTTTTAAATAAAGTGAGGTGCATGCTTCTAAATTCTGGGCTTCCTAAGAATTTTTGGGGAGAGGCAGTTAATACAGCTGCCTATCTCATCAATATGTCACCTTCTTCAGCATTGGACATGAGGGTTCCAATGGAAGTATGGTCAGGAAGGAAGGTGGAGTATAAAGGGTTGAGGGTGTTTGGTTCAATCTGTTATGCACATATTAGCCAAGATAAATTAGATGCAAGAGCTCTAAAATCTGTATTTCTTGGATATCCTGAGGGGGTTAAAGGTTTTAAATTGTGGAAGTTGGATGGTGAAGGGCCTAGGGTGTTGATCAGCAGAAATGTCACATTTAATGAGGAGTTGATGTATAAGGATGTTATAAGTCAGAGGCTAACACAAACTGATAAAGTGAGTAGAGTTGAACTTGAGGTGGAGCATGAATCTAAAGGTGAACCAGGGGTAATTCAGCCACATGTTGAGGATCACCAAGTCAGTGAAAGTAGTCCTAGTTCTTCTGGTAATGTTCCTGTGAATCAAGGAACTAATCAGGACTTTAGCTTAGCTCAAAATAGGCCAAAGAGGAACATTGTCAAGCCTATAAGATTTAGGAATGATGAAGATGTTTCTGCTTTTGTGTTTGTGTCTATGGCAGATGAGCAGAAGTGTGAAGATCCAAGTAGCTATGAAGAAGCATTGAATTCTCCATATAAAGATCAGTGGGAGGCTGCTATGCAGGATGAAATCAAATCTCTACATCAAAATCAGACTTGGGAACTCAGTGAGAAGCCTAATGATAAGAAGGTAATACCATGTAAATGGTTGTTTAAATTGAAAGAGCCACTGAATGAAGGGGACAAACCAAGGTTTAAAGCCAGGTTAGTAGCTAAAGGATTTAAACAAAAACCTGGTATTGACTACAATGAGGTGTTTTCACCTGTAGTTAAACACACATCCATAAGAGTTATATTGTCTATAACTGCTGTTAAGGATTTAGAATTAGAACAATTGGATGTGAAGACTGCATTTCTGCATGGTTCACTAGATGAAGAATTGTATATAAGTCAGCCTCAAGGTTTTGAAGTCAAAGGGCAAGAAGGGCTTGTATGCAGGTTGAAGAAGGCATTGTATGGGTTAAAACAATCCCCAAGGCAATGGTACAGAAAATTTGATGATCACATGATCTCAAATCATTTCAAGAGAAGCAGTTATGACTCATGTGTCTATCTTAGAGAATACAAGCCAGGTAAGTTCATTTATCTATTACTATATGTAGATGACATGTTGTTGGCTTGTGATTCTGTTCAGGTAATAAAAGAGACCAAAGAAATGCTAAAATCTAAGTTTGACATGAAAGAGTTGGGACCTGCTAAGAAGATACTTGGAATGGAAATTCATAGGGACAGAAGTAAGAGAGTTCTGAAGTTAACTCAGCAGTCATATATAAAGAAAATTCTCAGCACATATAATATGACTGGATGCAAAGTGGTAAATACTCCCTGTGCTCCACAATTGAAGCTGTCACTCAAAGACTGTCCTAAAACAGCAGAAGAACAGGAGTATATGGATAGAGTTCCATATGCTAATGTTGTTGGGTCCCTAATGTATTTGATGGTGTGCACTAGGCCTGATATTGGGTATAGTGTGAGCATGGTAAGTAGGTACTTGTCATGCCCAGGAAAGTTGCATTGGGAAGCTGTTAAGTGGTTGTTAAGATACATTGCAGGGACATCTCATGTGGGATTAAGCTTTCAGAAAAGGGATAATAGCAATTGTGTAGTGCAAGGCTATGTAGATTCTGATTTTGCTAGAGATTTAGATAAGGGCAGGTCAATCACTGGTTATGGTTTCCAAGTATTAGGAAATATGGTGAGTTGGAGATCTAGTCTTCAACATGTTGTAGCCTTATCTAGCACAGAAGCAGAGTATATGGCTTTAGTTGAAGCCATTAAAGAGTCTTTGTGGTTGAAGAGATTCTGTAAAGAATTGGGATTAAAGATGGTTAACAGTCTGGTGCTGCGTGACAATATGGGAGCATTGCAGCTGTCGAAAAATGCAGTGTTTCATGATAGGACTAAGCACATCAGAGTGAGATTGCATTTTATCAGGGAGGTTGTAGCCTCAAAGGAGATTAATGTGAAGTATATTTCTACTGTGGAGAATGCAGCTGATGTGTTTACAAAGTCTTTACCATTTACTAAGTTTTCTAAATGTATTAACCAGTTTGGAATTGGTTAAGGCATTATCGGGTCATTTTTGTGTGCAGGGGTAATATTGGTATTTAGTCACATCAGAGTATTCAAGACCGTTGGTCCGCTGTTACTCGATGATGGGTATGTGCTAATGTTGCCCCATCAGGCATTCAAAGTACCCGGAGTCAAGCTCTTAAAGCCAAGCTCAAAAGGTGGAGATTGTAAGAATGTTTGAGCTTAACCGGATTCGAACTCGGGATCTCTGAGTGTTTAAGTAATTGGGTAACAAATGAATATTATCTCAATGTTCAGGGGGGTAGTTTGTAATTCGGGATAATGTTTGTTAATAGCCGTTAAACACTGTTAGAACTAATCTCGAGTGTGTAGGTTAAATAGGAGTTTCAATTCTTGTTAGCTTAAGTTTGTTTTCTCTAATTTCTCTTTTGTAATCGTTTCGTTAAATCATCAATAATATCCGGTAGAGCTTGATTTCTGTTTCGTAGTTTTGATCTCAGTTTTTCCGTTTACAATCAAAATTTCAAATCTTATGTAAAATTGGAAATTACCAAAAGAGTCATTTGACTTCTATTAATCAACAAAATGGCCTATGATTTTGGAGTTTATAAAAAGTTTTTACAAATTAAATGTTGACACGTATGAATATCGTTGACTTGACGATATACATACATAGCATATCATATAAAATTGATTAAAACAATATGAAAAATCAAATATCACCTATACATCGTTAAGCCAGAATATTGAGTTAAAGATTAATGGTAAAGTGGCATCAAGTAGAAGTGGTCAACAATTACAATCACATGGATTTAAGCCACGAATGTTTGTGCGTGGCGTGAAGAAAAGAGGTGGGGATTTAAATTATGAACCAAGACTGAAACTTAAATTAGCAAAAAAAAAAAAGGATGGGTATTTTAAAGAAAATAAAAACAACAAACCATAAAAATGAAGTTGGGACAGGGCGGCGGCGTTGCGGCATACCGCCCTGTCTAGGGTTTAAACATGGTAACAACAGCTAGGGTTTAAATTTTTGTGGTGACGTGGTGTCAAAAGGAGGATTTGATATAGGTTGTGATACCATGTAAGATATCAAAATTCTCAATAAGTATTACTGAATAATCGGTTATAATATATAGAGAATGGATTGCAAACCTTAGATGCCTAATGGGCTCGTAGACTCATAATTAACCATAATTTCTAATACTCTAATAGTGTTGATTCTTGATTTCGCGGAATGAATCATGTGGCACCTAGTTTGCAAGTTTAGTTACATAGGTATCACCATGTTCTCTATCCTTTGTTGAGCCACAAAAATTAAGATCCATTGACAGTGCTATGAAACATAATGCCATATGTGACCTCCGTTAATTTGTCTTGACATTATGTGTGCATATCATATATACAACCCATACTTGGTAGGCATCATCCAACGTCGACATCTTCATTTTGAGGTTTTGTCAACATTATTTTCTTGTTTTGCAGCTGCCATTTTCACGTTCCTTTGCTTTTATGATGATAGCTTGACCACAACATATCTGATGCACAACTGGTACTTCCATAATCAGCTCCAAGAAAGGTCATAAATTTCAAAATAATCACTACTACTACAAAAAAGAAAACCATTTATGACACGCATTTGCGCATCAAGGAAGCTCTCGTTATAAAAGGAGACAATTTGCGCGTCATTTGCTTATGACTCGTATTTATGACACGCAAAATGACACGTCATGTTTTAAGTGACATACATTTTTGTGTCATCTGTTTATGACACGCATCTTGCGTGTCATGATTTTAATTTTTTTTTAAATTAAAATCACTAACTTCCATATTAAATGACAAGTAATCTCATAATATAAAATTATTGCATTTCATATATATAGCAAACCAATACGTTTCATACATTGATACGACACTACTAATTAAGAATTCCAAAGTTAACCACAAAAGTTTACATTGTACAAAATGTTGTTTTTCACTGCAGCAATCAACATGTACTTTGTTTCAGTCTTCTTTTTCTTTTATCTTCTTTACAATCTGCATAATAAAATAAAAAACCAAACAAAGATGTAGATAAGTGAAAATGGTTTGGAATGGAGCAGGCTGACCCAAAGCAATATTTTGCCTGAAATTTAAACTTTCTATAAATATTTAAAGAGCTAAGAGGGTGTTACCAAAATCAAACAGCAACAGACAAACAGAAATCAAAACACGAAAAAAACAGCAACGCAGAGATTAGCTATGGAGAGTGCCGATAGCTGTAGAGTCTTGATTGCTGTTATGGTCACTCTTTCGGTGCTAGTAACAAGATTAAATAAATGACAAAAAAAAAACAAAAAACAACACCAAACACATTACTAAAATGGTGACACCAAAAAAAGCTAATTATCATTGAATTATAGTACAAGTCACTGTGATTAAGAAAATAAGGACATAGAGATCTTTCATGGTTTTGTATCCTAAAAAGTATTCTCTCTTTCTACTCTTATTCATTTTCGTTACACAAGCTGGTATGATGATTTTTTTTGGTTAATCTTTTACAAATTCAGAAGAAAAAAAAACAAAAATATCACATCTTAACTTGTATACTTTTGTTTCAAGAATAGTGCAACAATCAAATATTGTAGCATATGAAACCTCATGAATAGAGGAACACTCAAATATTGTAGCATATGAAAACTCTGCAATGAACGTATAGTAACTTATAAAGTAAAAAAGATCAAACCTTCTATACCACTATACATATCATCATGAATGTCTAATAGCTTGTAGACCCTCAAATATTGTATATCATAAGACCAAAACAAACTTCAATATTTGTTATAGAGTTAGGGAAGAATACTACCAACCTTAGGTGGAAGAAACAAGTGCCAAGTCACCCTTGCTTTCACAACCCTAAACCTTTAACTCCTAAGCCTTGATTAGTGACCCTGCACACAAATTAAAATCAGGTATTAGTAAACAAACTCATGATGTTAAATATAAATAATTAGTGGAAGGAGAAACCAAAACCCTCATTTTCACCATATGTACTCTAAAACGTCAAATGTAAGCATGGATCGGTGAACGAGTTCATATGAGCTATGGAATGAAGACTTGTAAATCTTGCTTTATACTTGGTACCTCTTAAAGTTTCAAGAATCATGCTTTATGGACTTATACATAGTGTATAACTAACTACGTGTACCTCTTAAAATTCAACACACTCTCTTTTATAAATATTATAATTATTTTTTTAATACTTTGAATAATCCAAATATTAAAAAATTATCAATATTCTTATTTGAATTCGAAACTTTTTAGGATATTTTCAGATTTAAAATTTTGGGTTCGGTTTCAAATTCAGATTTTTTACACACCACTATGGTTGAGTGAAAGTCGTCTGACAACAATCTCTCTTCTATTTGGGAAAATACCCCACAACAAATTTTAATGGACAAAACTAAGAAAGAAATTTAAATTAAGAAGCTAATAATATAATAGGTTAGATTAGAATTTTACATATAATTTTTTTTCTTTTTCTTCCTCTTGTCTTGCATTCATTTATTAGGTCATTTATTAGGAAAAAAAATATATATATACATATTCACTTTTAACTTAAATACTTAATTTTAATTTTAGTTTTAACATAATTTTAACTTAGTGAATGTTTTTGTGAAAGTGATTAGGGGATTTGTTTACAGAGAATTTTTTAGTAGTGAACAATAATAGATATATTTAGTGACATACGAAAAGTCATAAAGGGTATATGTTGGGTAAAACTATGTCACTACATAAAAGTAAGTGTAGCACACTTAAAGTACCACTAAAATCTTATATTAGTGGCATAAATACTAAATGCTACTAAAATTCTAGGTCAAGCAAATGTACCACACTCAATGTGTCACTAAAACCGTTTTAGTGACACAAAATCTAAATATCACTAAAATATATGCCACTAAATGACTTTTTTTGTAGTTCGTTTAATATGTTTCCATCTATATTTCGTAATTTCGTGTTCCACTAAAAAAATGTGTTTAAATATATTTTTCTTAATTTGATTCCATCCAAATACAATTACAAGTGAAAAATCAACAACTAAACGTCCGAAATATTCATTGAACAAAGAGCAAAAGTTAGATTGCTTAGATTAGATTGGGAGGCTTGGAAAAACTATGTAATGTAATGTAACTGTGTTTGTGTTGTTTGGAGTTTTTTTTTTTTTTCTCTATCTTCTTGAGGTTGTTGGTGTGAATAAATTTTGCTTTTGAAAAAGAAAATACAGCTCTCCATCACTATTTTGCAAAAAGAACACGGTACAAATACAAGTAAGCACGAGATTGAGCAGGCTCAATTTAATACCAATTTGATAAATGTTATTTATATATAATATAATAACCAATTCTCTACTTAGCTGTTAGATGATGTTAGTTGAAGTATAGCAGCTGGTTGTATGCATTTTCTGATTTAATTTCTATATGGTCGATCCAGGTCTAATAATTCGGTTATAGTTGCGTGCAGACGAAATAAGATTTACTATGGAAGAAGTCGTCGATTTGGAGCTTCAAGCCCCTTCCAAGATTCGAGGAGCCATCCCACGTCTTCTTTATCGTGTACTACATGAAAACGGCCAAAGGGAACGACTCCAATCACGGATTTGCAAGGTACCTGATACACTACGAGATCTCAGCCCAGATTCTTTTAAACCTCGGGTGGTCTCTATTGGACCACTTCACAGAGATAATGAGAATGTGAAAGCATTTGAAGCCAAGAAAGCAACTTATGTGGTTAACCTAATCAAATGTATGATCCCTTTTCAAAGACAAGAAGAAGGACAAGAAGAGGAAATCTTGAAATCATGGGTGGACAAGGTGTTGAAGATTTGTGTGGACAAGGTGTCCCCTTTGATGGCAAAAGTCCTAGCATGTTATGATTGGAAGAGGGGTGAATGTGAAGATGATGAATTTATGGAATTTATGGTTATGGATGCTTGTTTCATACTTGGATTCATTAACCATATTTTGAAATACGGTGATAAATCATATAGGGGAAACATGTTGCCAGACCAAAATATACTTTATGACTTGGTGTTGATAGGAAACCAGCTCCCTTTCTTTTTTCTTGATCAATTATTTCAATGCACTATATTGAAATTTCTACCATACATAACCCTTATTGAATTTCTCCATCCCTTTCTCAATCTTCTCAACCTCTTTAAAGCAGATATACCAACCTATCATGTTTCCACGAGTGATCACATTCTTGACCTTTTATATAAATGTTACGAGCCTCCATCATTTTTTATATCTGAACCGTTAACCTCGACTATCCATTCAGCTGTAGATCTGGACAGAGCAGGAGTCAACTTCAAACCTAACCAAAATCCTGACTGGGTGATGGGTATGGATGCCAAGATATATACGTTCCCATGTTTTTCATGGTTTTCGCGTAAACCTACTCTTAGAATGCCAGTGTTGTATGTTCATGACTTCACTGAGTTGGTTTTAAGAAATCTCGTTACATACGAGCACTTATCGAGACAATCAAATAAGTATATCACATCATATGCTTATTCCATGGATATGCTTGTGAATACCGAAGAAGATGTTGCCAAGTTAATAGATTCAAGAGTACTTGTCAACTATATGGGTTCAAATCAAGAAGCTACTGATATGATAAACGGTATATGTAAAGAAGTTGCACGTGAACATTTCTTTCATGTTGAAGAGTGGAACAAGTTGGATAAGTACTGCAATAGTTACTGGCCAAAAAATATAACCTGGTTGAAGAAAACTTACTTCAATAGCCCATGGAATATCATTGCTCTAATCGGTGGGATCATCATTTTCGCCCTAACCGTGGTTCAGACCATCTTTACGATCAAATCTACTTCATAAAATAGGTAGCTTTTTTTTAATGTAACTAAGTTTTATCTTCTTTACTTTTATTGTTCAATTTGAGACTAGATATACTTCATTAAGGTGTTATCTATGTTTGTTTATCTTCTTCACAAAATTAGACTTGAAACTGGAATTAACAACAATTTTTTTCTCTACAAATTTCACCACATCTTGCACTTATAAGGATTTAAAACCTCATCATTTATGTGGTGAGGCAAACTCCATACTAGGCTAGAAAGCTATGGGTACTATACTTTTTTAATTATACATGAAACTGAGTCTTGTCCTCTACTTTTTTAATTCCATAAACCAAAATCAATGAATCACGTAAGGCAAAAAAAAGTTCATCCGGAGTTGCTTATTTGGATGGCTACTATTACTTTGTGTTGTCTATTTGTGTGATATTTAATTATGTTTTGATGTACATCAGTGTATTACACCCCTAACATTCGATTTTTAAGATGCTTGCAATTAGATAGTTAAGACCTGCAATCAAGTATTGTGTCGTCTATTTGTGTGATATTGTACTTCACTTATTGGTTTTTGTTATTTTATTAACTAAAGACTAAAATGCTAGTTACATCAACCGAAACTACAATCCAAATAGATTTTTCTTAAAAATAATACATGTCAATTTTTACTCCACTTTTGAAAATAATCTCACTCATAGCATAGTCATTCGTAGAGTCTGAGAAGTGAGGATAAAGTCTTACATCTAACCCAGAGGTAAAAAGATCTCTCCCTAAAAAACTAAGTCGCCCTTAAGAGAAGGATGGTGATTTTGTTTTGCTTCAACCCTTAAAGATAATCAAGTCACCCTTAGGAAAAGGGTGGCGATTCTCGATTTCTCGGAATGAATCATGTGGCACCTAGTTTGCAAGTTTAGTTGCATAGGTATCACCATGATCTCTATCCTTTGTTGAGCCACAAAAATTAAGATCCATTGATACTACTATGGAACATGATGCCATATGCAATCTCCCTAAATTTGTATTGACATTATGTGTGCATATCATATATACCACCCATGTTTGTGTGTGATGTCTATTTACCTACCGTTCTTTTTTCAAGCATGGGACTAGAAATTGAAATGAAATACATGTTAAACTTAAGAAGACCATCTTCTCAAAAGAAAATCCTACCGACCCGACCTACTCGTCCATCTGCACTTGATTTTGGTGAAGACGCTGATGATGATACTGAGCAGGAAATTTCTCGACACGCCGGCAAGAACAGGGATCTTAAGCAACGCATGTGTCAAGTTCATGAGGAAGAAGATGTAAGTTGTACTTTGCTTTCAGAATTCCTCTGCTACAATCCTGCAAACAGATCGGGCGGGTCAAACGGTTTGAGAACCCCACAAAGCGTATTTACAACACATAGTTACATACAACCTTCTAAGTTGCTTTTTCTTGTCAAGTTCATGAGGAAGATCTAGGTTGTCTTTTTACTCTTTTACTCTTTTATGTGCTGCTATTATAGTTTACTCTTTTATGTGTTTGTATTGTGAATGTTGTTAATTAGAGTTTACACATAAGCTCTCCATATAAAGAGAGTAATATTAAATTGAACATCCCTACACTATCACTAAATGTATGGTCTAATATCGTTTATTACTATCATTATTGTATGGTTGTTGCTTCAATTCCCTAAGTTACAGTTTGCATTATCAGAACTATTGTATTGTACGCGCGAAAAGTTTAGAATTGAGGGTCTTAGTGGGAGACCAAGAGCACCCTCTATGTTTCCTATGATAAAGAAATGGTTTGTCTTTATCTCATCCTTCCTAGACCCTATCAATAGCTCTGCTATGAATTAGATTTTAGTTGGTACGTTTGTTTGTTTATTGCATTGATTATTTATGCATGGTGAAAATTTCCTCATACTTATCCTTGTAATTTTACTAAAAAACACATTTATTTAATAAAATATCATATTTCTTAAGGACATTCTCATCTGAATCCCTCTCTATCCTTATCATGAATCAACAGTACAAAACAATAAGCCAAAGAGTCAAAAGTTGATTAATAAACGTATGAATGAAATAATATCAAAAACTTGCATATTGATACAAACATGGCAAAATGGGCGGGTCGGTCGGAGTTTGGCTAACATGTCAAATAGTAACTGAATTAAACAGGTCAAGTCAGGCATACCCCAGACACTTTTTTGTCTGTACTTCAATTAGATTTTGCAAATATATTAAATATGATTAAAATATATTATGTAATGTACCTTGAATGCAACATGATGAATCCACTACAAGATTATGAAGCTGAATCTCCCCATCTAGAAAAACCCCACTTCATCCAAGTAAAAAAGCAATGCTTTGATAAGTATTCTGGTAAATCAGCCTGCAAATTTACATGTTGATCTGAGAAATTAGCAAAAGTCCAGGGGGTTTAAGAAAGCAGAACCAAATGAATGTATCAAACTATTATTAGACTGTTTATGTAGGAATGAGTCAACGGGTTTATGTTTTAGGCTTTTAGCTAAAACGAGTCCAATAGTTGAAACTCGACCAAACTCTGTTTTCACACCTTGGTTTTAAAAAGGTATGAGGTGCTCTGAGGCTTTTGATGCCCAAACCCGATGTGCGAGGCGCGTGCGGTGTTTGTTATTGGAAAAAATACTAAAAATACAGATATAGATAATATTTTAGCTTGTTCACTTTTATGCGCTAGCTATAGATAATAAAAAAAACAAAACTCCAGGTACAACAAAAGAAGCTTTATGTAAAACTAAAAGAAGCCTAGCTCTAATTACTAACTAGGTACAAGTAGTTTACGCATAAGGTATAAGCTTATAAGTGGACATATAAATAGAGGAGTACTTGTCTAATCTGTTCAAATACTGGTCAACTACATAAGGGTATGTATCAGACCGCATCAGTTGCATCACATGCACATCATGGAATCTCATGGCATCAACTGCACTGATGTATTTTAATCATGGAATCACACATCATACACGCATTTCTAAACCATGTTTCACACAATCCACTAATTTGATTTTTAGATAGAATTAGATTACTATTGTAATTATTCTTTAATGTTATTATATTAAACAAGTTAGTTATTTCTTAAAAAATGAACAAAATAGCAGTTTTTAAGAGTTAACTGCTCATATATGCATTTGATATTAAGGAGCATAAATAAACAAAAAAATAACTATGTGGGCTCAATAAACTTACACTGCTCCATGAAGTAGAATATCCATCTATAGATAGCAACCAATAACTCCCCTTCGATTGAAAATCCATCCTGTTAAATTCAAAATCAAAATCAACATCACAGCTATCATCGTGTGTGGAATTCCTTCTTCTTTTCTTTCTGTGTTTTCCTTTCTTTTTTCTTCTTGAATCGGAGTCACTGTCATCTGTTAACATCTTATCATGCAACAGTTCATGCTTGCCAGCATGACGAAAACGTACTCCATTGCTGTTAAACAAAGATTCCCAATCTTCAGAAGCCCAATATCCCTCTGACATAAAGTAATGAAGAGCCCAAGACTGCAACCCTAATAATTTTATCGAATTTATGCTCTCTTTCTTTGAGCATCCTTTAATTATTAGGACTAAATAGTTGGGGTTTTCTGGTAAAGTGCAAATCTTTTGCACAATATCCTTGATTTGAGTTTTTTCTTCCTGGTGTTCATCTTCTTGTAAAAGCTGCACTAACTGGCGCCCTCGATTTATAAGCGTATTCAACAAAAGTAACTCATCGATGGAATCTAAACCATTGAGTCTGGGAAGTATGACCTCCAAATACTGATACGTATCGCCATAATCTTTAGGTTTGGTATTTGAGTCAAGAAAATTTGTAAGCAAATCCAGAAAAACACACAGTTCCCTCTCGCTAAGTGCAACTAAAAGGTGGGAACACAAGGATGAGAAAGATTCTTCCATTAGAAACTCGTTAACGATTTTCCAAATCTCCTCCATATCTTCTTTGTACATTAATCTCAAAAACATGTTTATGAAGAATTTCAAGTCTAAAAACAAAATATCACCATCTTTTAATGTGTCAGCAAACTCATGGGATGACCAAAATTCAGGCACATTTTCAAGAAAATTCTCGACTGTTTGTTCAACATCAAGATCAAGAAAATAATGAGGTTTTGTTGCAACCATGGCAGGGGATTGTCCATGTTTGCCTTTCCATTCAAGTTCTTCCCAACAAATGTCACGATTCTTAAAAGCAAATTGGGATAAAGCTCTGGCTCCCTTTCTGTGTTCCATATCACTTGTGCCAGAAAAATTAGAGAACCAAAGCATAATACGCCTTGTATTTCCTATATGATTAAAAAGTGGTATCAGAATGAGATTCGTGTTGGTAAGCTTTATGTATTACCAATAGGAAATATTAATTAGATAAGAAGTAAAAGTGTTTAAGTGCATATAGTCCCTAAACTTGTTGTTAAAGATGACAACCCCTCTAGGTAGCTATTTCAAATTTTCGACCCATTTAGTTCTAATTGAGTTGAGTGGGTCCAAAGTCGTCCTAACTCCTAAGTCCTAAGTGTATTTTTAATGCATGAAACCTCCTAATCATTTTACTCAAGAATAAATATTATCATTGAAAAATATATGTTTTGTGACCAATTATTACACACAAGTAATTTGAAAAAACTTATGAACTTTGTACAAAAATAGTTGTCAATCAAGCTGAACTAACTAGGATTCCCTGCTTTAACTCAAACTTGTTTGACCTGCTACGCCTTTTTTCTCACCTCTAATAACTTTGTTGGAAAATTTTGAAACACTATCAATATTAACTTGCCCGTAATAGTTGTATTGCCCAAGTTACCTGATGCTATTTATATATTTATTTTGTTGCATCTCATTATAACAATAGGTGACTCTAATGCATACTTAACTATGACTCCCCTCGAAAGTTTGACCTTTTCCACCTCATAGATTACCATGAATATTTACTAACATTATCACTATGCCAAAGTTATATGTCAACACTCAGCCGCTAAATTAACAGTCATGCTAAAAGGTTAATTAGTGAAATACGCAACACTCAAATTTTTACCTAACCACAACAGGCAATGATAATATTCTAATATTAAAATAGGTAAAAACACCATGCACGTAAATTGTAATCAGTTAAGTATGTATAAAGGGATAATGAGATATGGTTTACTAGATTTGTTTTGGTTATTAAATTAGGTTGATCTTAGTGTCATTTGGAGAGTCTCGTGCCTCCCGAAAGAGACTGAATTTTGCATTTCATCAGTATCTCTTTTATTCTCAGTAAGAACATAATTCATATCCTATCAAATAAAAAGCGATAAAACTGATGATCTGGCCTGGATATCAAGTATAGATGGTGATGATCTAAAGATGAACCAATCTTAAAATAAGTAGAAGCTCAATCAATTTACCTCCAAAAAAATCCTCTAGCATGTCGCTTCTTTTAGCTAAAATAGACCCTGCTTTTTTGGGCTGTTTCTCAAAAATCATCTGCAAAATTTGAGCTGCTAGGTCCTTTTTCTGTGAGCTGGTTCTCAGTAAACTTAAAAATAACTCACATATTTTCCTGCGAGATAGCGAACTTATCCCTGAAACATCTTTGCAAAGCCAAAGCCGTGCTTCTGATCGACTTTGAGATGTAATCAATAAGCGGATCATGGATTCTAGGTCATTCAAGTGAGATATTCTCTGTTTAACAGTCTCATCACCTCCATCCCAATTCCACTCGGGTTCAGAAAGAAACAAATTAACCATTGTGTCACTTGTACGCCAATTTTTTCTACAAATTGATGAAAGAACCATATTCAGTATAAAAGATAAGATATACAGAATTGTAAAAAAAAAGTTTAGCACAACTCCATAGAATATTAGAAAACAAGAAAAGGAAACCTTGCACAACACAAAGTTTCTAAAGAACGATGAATAAAATCTTCAACTACACGCAGTAAAGCAGTAGAGTAAATGAGATTTAGATTTTATTTGAATAGATCACCAATGCTACAAAGAAACATCATAGCTTTTAATTTAGTGCTAAACAGCCAATATTATCACACACTAATCATTCAGCCAATCCTTCAGCTAGGGCAGATGCTAAACTCCTAAAAGCATAATATAACAGATTAACAGATAAACGATAAAGCATATTGCAAAAGTACAAAAAAATCACAAATTCGAATAGGTAGATGATATAGAACTCTGATTAAGAACAGATAGATATTAAAACAGTACAGATCAATAGATTATCAAACATTGATTAAAAAACAGCAAACTTCAGTAGAAATATGCAACAAATAGCAGAAGCACATAGAGAATTAGCTTGTAACTCGAACAAAATCTGAAGAAACTTAACATATTCATCGAACTGTAGAAGATGAGCTTTTGACTACTACGTTTCTGATTACACATAAATTGAAACCTAATATGATAGGCTATACACACAATTGACATGTTGGAGGACTAAGAGATCGAGAGGGAGATTAGATACCGGAAATCGGAGAGCGCGTCGTCGCCGGAGAAGATGATCGGTGAACGACCTTTCTTCGATTTGGAACCCTTGTTCCGATTTCACTTTTGGTATCATGAAATTTATATGAAGACCTTTATATTTGCTTAATTGTCGGTTACTATCCTTTCATTGTTTAGTTTGACAAAACAGCCCCTATACTTTCTAATAGAACTCTGTTACATGAGCAATG
>JBCNJP010000023.1:3369859-3446859 GCA_039602395.1 Deinandra increscens subsp. villosa
ATATTCCGGTCATGGTCTTTTATATATTGTTTCCAGTCTTTGATAAATTCCAAATCATTCAATAAAATTGTTCATAGGGGAGTTTTACTAGAGGAGTGTTCCTTGAACACGCCCTTTAATGCTGGTTCTTTTTTAATCCCACATGATTCTAGCTAGTCTTCTTAAACTCACATTAATGTTCATTTAGGATTATTTTACGTTTAATTCAAAATTTAGTTTTTCTTTTAACGGCTAACACATCATTATTTTAAGTTACACCATTCTCATGTTTTAAACTTGGGTCTCCACCAAAGAGTATATTGTCTCTTATCATTAAGCTACAACCTAAGTGGACAATAAAAAAAATTAGGTTATAGAGGGTAATACTAACTAAATGATATGTTTAAAAATATTTTCCATGTATATTTGGTAATTTCGTGTTCCACTAAAAAATGTGTTTAAAAATATTTTTCTTATTTTGATTCCATCCAAATACAATACAAGTGAAAAATTAATTAAACGTCCGAAATATTTATTGAACATAGGGCAAAAGTTAAATTGCTTAGATTAGATTGAGAGGCTTGGAAAACCTTTGTAATGTAATTTAATTGTGTGTGGTGTTGTTTGAGGTTTTTTTGCTCTATCTTCTTAATAGAGTTTGTGGGTGTGAATAAATTTTGCTTTAAAAAAAAATACAGCTCTCCATCACTATTGCAAAAAGGAGAAATACAAGTAAGCACGAGATTGCGCAAGCTCAATTTAATACCAATTTGATAAATGTTATTTATATATAATATAATAACCAATAACCAATTCTATTCTCAAGTAATGTGATGCATAATCGTAATGATCTAAAAAGTTACAATCTATGCCTATTCTTTGCAGTTGGATCATTAGGTAATTAAGCTTTACTTAGCTGTTAGATGATGTTAGTTGAACTATAGGTGGTTACATGCATTTTCTGATTTAATTTCTATATGGTCGATGATCATGGTCTAATAATTCGGTTAAATTTTGTGTGCAGACGAAATAAGATTTACTATGGAAGAAGTCGTCGATTTGGAGCTTCAAGACCCTTCCAAGATTCGAGGAGCCGTCCCACGTCTTCTATATCGTGTACTACATGAAAACGGCCAAAGGGAACGACTCCAATCACGGATTTGCAAGGTACCTGATACACTACGAGATCTCAGCCCAGATTCTTTTAAACCTCGGGTGGTCTCTATTGGACCACTTCATAGAGATAATGAGAATGTGAAAGCATTTGAAGCCAAGAAAGCAGCTTATGTGGTTAACCTAATCAAATGTATGATCCCTTTTCAAAGACAAGAAGAAGGACAAGAAGAGGAAATCTTGAAATCATGGGTGGACAAGGTGTTGAAGATTTGTGTGGACAAGGTGTCCCCTTTGATGGCAAAAGTCCTAGCATGTTATGATTGGAAGAGGGGTGAATGTGAAGATGATGAATTTATGGAATTTATGGTTATGGATGCTTGTTTCATACTTGGATTCATTAACCATATTTCGAAATATGGTGATAAATCATATAGGGGAAACATGTTGCCAGACCAAAATATACTTTATGACTTGGTGTTGATAGGAAACCAGCTCCCTTTCTTTTTTCTTGATCAAATATTTCAATGCACTATATTGAAATTTCTACCATACATAACCCTTATTGAATTTCTCCATCCCTTTCTCAATCTTCTCAACCTCTTTAAAGCAGATATACCAACCTATCATGTTTCCACGAGTGATCACATTCTTGACCTTTTATATAAATGTTACGAGCCTCCATCATTTTTTATATCTGAACCGTTAACCTCGACTATCCATTCAGCTGTAGATCTGGACAGAGCAGGAGTCAACTTCAAACCTAACCAAAATCCAGACTGGGTGATGGGTATGGATGCCAAGATATATACGTTCCCATGTTTTTCATGGTTTTCACGTAAACCTACTCTTAGAATGCCAGTGTTGTATGTTCATGACTTCACTGAGTTGGTTTTAAGAAATCTCGTTACATACGAGCACTTATCGAGACAATCAAATAAGTATATCACATCATATGCTTATTCCATGGATATGCTTGTGAATACCGAAGAAGATGTTGCCAAGTTAATAGATTCAAGAGTACTTGTCAACTATATGGGTTCAAATCAAGAAGCTACTGATATGATCAACGGTATATGTAAAGAAGTTGCACGTGAACATTTCTTTCATGTTGAAGAGTGGAACAAGTTGGATAAGTACTGCAATAGTTACTGGCCAAAAAATATAACCTGGTTGAAGAAAACTTACTTCAATAGCCCATGGAATATCATTGCTCTAATCGCTGGGATCATCATTTTCGCCCTAACCGTGGTTCAGACCATCTTTACGATTAAATCTACTTCATAAAATAGGTAGTTTTTTTTTTTAATGTAACTAAGTTTTAACTAAGTTTTATCTTCTTTACTTTTGTTATTCAATTTGAGACTAGATATACTTCATTAAGTGTTATCTATGTTTGTTTATCTTCTTCACAAAATTAGACTTGAAACTGGAATTAACATCAATTTTTTACTTTACAAATTTTTTACTCCATAACAGACTAGAAAGCTATGGGTACTATACTTTTTTAATTATACATGAAACTGAATCTTGTGCTATACTTTTTTAATTCCATAAACCAAAATCAATGAATCTCGTAAGGCAAACAAAAAATCATCCGGAGTTGCTTATTTGGATGGCTACTATTACTTTGTGTTGTCTATTTGGGTGATATTCAATTATGTTTTGATGTACATCAGTGTATTACACCCCTAACATTCGATTTTTAGATGCTTGCAATTAGATAGTTAAGACCTGCAATTAAGTATTGTGTCGTCTATTTGTGTGATATTGTACTTCACTTATTGGTTTTTGTTATTTTATTAACTAAAGTCTAAAATGCTAGTTACATCAACCGAAACTACAATCCAAATAGATTTTTCTTAAAAATAATACATGTCAATTTTTACTCCACTTTTGAAAATAATCTCACTCATAGCATAGTCATTCGTAGAGTCTGAAAGTGAGGATAAAGTCTTACATCTAACCCAGAGGTAAAAAGATCTCTCCCTAAATAACTAAGTCGCCCTTAAGAGAAGGATGGTGATTTTGTTTTGCATCAACCCTTGAAGATAATCAAGTCACCCTTAGGAAAAGGGTGGCGATTCTTGATTTCTCGGAATGAATCATGTGTCACCTAGTTTGCAAGTTTAGTTGCATAGGTATCACCATGATCTCTATCCTTTGTTGAGCCACAAAAATTAAGATGCATCGACACTGCTATGGAATATAATGCCATATGCAATCTCCCTAAATTTGTATCGACATTATGTGTGCATATCATATATACAACCCATGTTTGTGTGTGATCATGGTGTAGGTTCCTTTATGTTTATTTACCTACAGTTCTTTTTTTCGGCATGTGACAAGAAATCGAAATGAAATACATGTTTAACTTAAGAGGACCATCTTCTCAAAAGAAAATCCTACCGACCCGACCTACTCGTCCATCTGCACTTGATTTTGGTGAAGACGCTAATGATGGTACTGAGCAGAAAATTTCTCGACAAGCCGGCAAGAACAAGGCTCTTAAGGAACTCCTGTGTCAAGTTCACGAGGAAGAAGACGTACGTTGTACTATGCTTTCAGAGTTCCTCTGCTACTATCCTGCAAACCGATTGGGCGGGTCAAACGGGTTGAGAGTCCCACAAAGTGTATTTAAAACACATAGTTACATTCAACCTTCTAAGTTGCTGTTTCTTGTCTCTTTACTCTTTTATGTGCTGCTATTATGGTTTACTCACCACCTTAGGTTGATGGTAGTTATTTAAATCCCCAAAATATTGAGCTACACTATCTCTAAATGCATGGTCTAATATAGTTTGTTACTATCATTATTAGAATTGTTGTATGGATGTTGCTTCAATTCCCAAAGTTACAATTTGCGTTATCAGAACTATTAGTAACATAAGTTGTAAGTTTTTATGTTGGCATATATATACATGGTTTTCTGCTAATGACTGATGACATGATTTTAAGCTGAGACATTGATCTAATATAAGAGTATGATTAGTTCACAGTCCGATCATGAATCAACAGTACAAAACAATAGGCCAAAGAATCAAAAGTTGATTAATAAACGTATGAACGAAATAATATGAAAAACTTGCATATTGATACAAACATGGCAAAATGGGTGGGTCGGGTCGAAGTTTGTGTAACATGTCAAATAGTAACCGTTAAAAACAGGTCAAGTCAGGCACACCCCAGACACTTTTTTGTCTTTTCTTCAAACAGAATTTGAAAATATATTAGATATGATTAAAATATATTATGTAATGTACCTTGAATGCAACATGATGAATCCACTACGAGATTATGAAGCTGAATCTCCCCATCTAGAAAAACCCCACTTCATCCAAGTAGAAAAACAATGCTTTGATAAGTATTCTGGTAAATCAGCCTGCAAAATTACATATTGATCTGAGAAATTAGCAAAAGTGATACCAGGGGGTTCAAGAAAGCAGAACCAAATGAATGCACCAAGCTATTATTAAACCGTTTACGTAGGAATCAGATTACTATTGTAATGATTCTTTGTTGTTATTATATTAAACAAGTTAGTTATTTCTTAAAAAAATAAACAAAATAGAAGTTTAAGAGCTAACTGCTCATATATGCATTGATATTCAGGAGCATAAATAAACAAAAAAAAAAAAACTATGTGGGCTCAATAAACTTACACTGCTCCATGAAGTAGAATATCCATCTATAGATAGCAACCAATAACTCCCCTTCGATTGAAAATCCATCCTGTTATATTCAAAATCAAATTCCACAAAATCAACATCAAAGCTGTCATCGTGTGTGGAATTCCTTCTTTTCTTTCTGCGTTTTCCTTTCTTTTTTCTTCTTGAATCAGAGTCACTGTCATCTGTTAACCTGTTATCATGCAACAATTCATGCTTGCCAGCATGGCGAAAACGTACTCCATTGCTGTTAAACAAAGATTCCCAATCTTCAGAAGCCCAATATCCATCTGACATAAAGTAATGAAGAGCCCAAGACTGCAGACCTAATAATTTTATCGAATTTATGCTCTCTTTCTTTGAGCGTCCTTTAATTATTGGGATTAAATAGTTGGGGTTTTCTGGTAAAGTACAAATCTTTTGCACAATATCCTTGATTTGAGTTTTTTCTTCCCGGTGCTCATCTTCTTGTAAAAGCTGCACTAACTGGCGCCCTCGATTTATAAGCGTATTAAACAAAAGTAACTCATCGATGGAATCTAAACCATTGAGTCTGGGAAGTATGACCTCCAAATACTGATATGTGTCAGCATAATCTTTAGGTTTGGTATTTGAGTCAAGAAAATTTGTAAGCAAATCCAGAAAAACACATAGTTCCCTCTCGTTAAGTGCAACTAAAAGGTGGGAACATAAGGATGAGAAAGATTCTTCCATTAGAAACTCGTTAACAATTTTCCAAATCTCCTCCATATCTTCTTTGTACATTAATCTCAAAAACATGTTTATGAAGAATTTCATGTCTAAAAACAAGATATCGCCATCTTTTAATGTGTCAGCAAACTCATGGGATGACCAAAATTCAGGCACATTTTCAAGAAAATTCTCGACTGTTTGTTCAACATCGAGATCAAGAAAATAATGAGGTTTTGTTGCAACCATGGCAGGGGATTGTCCATGTTTGCCTTTCCATTCAAGTTCTTCCCAACAAATGTCACGATTCTTAAAAGCAAATTGGGATAATGCTCTGGCTCCCTTTCGGTGTTCCATATCACTAGTGCCAGAAAAATTAGAGAACCAAAGCAAAATACGCCTTGTATTTCCTATATGATAAAAACAATGGCATAGATCAGAATGAGATTCGTGTTGGTAAGCTTCATGTATCATCAATAGGAAATACTAATTAGATAAGAAGTAAAACTACAAGACTTGCATATAGTCCCGAAACTTGTTGTTAAATTAAAGATGACAACCCCTAGAGGTAGCTATTTCGACCCATTTTGTTCTAATTGGGTCCATTTGCATTACGTTTTATCTCTAATTGGTTAAAGCAAAAAAAATGCTTAAAAGCAAACCGCTCAAATGAGTTGTGTGCGTCCAGTCATCCTAACTCCTAAGTGTATTTTTAATGCATGAAACCTCCTAATCATTTAACTCAAGAATATATATTATCATAAAAAAGTATATATGTTTTGACCAAGTTTTACACATGATTTATTTGAATAATGTTACGAACTTTGTACAAAACTGGTTGTCAATCAAGCTTAACTAACCAGGATTGCCAGTTTTAACTCAAACTTGTTTCACCTGCTATGCCAATTTTCCCACCTCTAATAACTTTGTTGGAAACTCAAAAATTTGAAACACTATCAATGATCAATGTTAACTTGCCCGTAATAGTTGTATGCCCAAATTA
This sequence comes from Deinandra increscens subsp. villosa, assembly GCA_039602395.1. Taxonomy (NCBI): domain Eukaryota; kingdom Viridiplantae; phylum Streptophyta; class Magnoliopsida; order Asterales; family Asteraceae; genus Deinandra; species Deinandra increscens. The sequence goes on from JBCNJP010000023.1 coordinate 3,376,313, forward strand.
CCTGATCCTGCTATGTATATATTTATCTTGTTGCATCTCATTATAACAATAAGTGGCTCTAATGCATACTTAACACCAACTGCCCTCGAAAGTTTGACCTTTTCCACCTCATAGATTACCTTGAATATTTACCAACATTATCACTATGCCACAGTTATATGTCAACACTCAGCGGCTAAGTTAACAGTCATGCTAAAAGGGTTAATTAGTGAAATAGGCAATGCTCAAATTTTTACCTAATCACAACAGGCAATGATAGTGTTCTCAGATTAAAATACATAAAAATACTCTGCACATAAATCGTAATCAGTTAAGTATGTATAAATGGATAATGAGATATGGTTTACTTGATTTGTTTTAGTTATTAAATTAGGTTGAACTTATTGTCATTTGGAGAGTCTTAAGCCTCCCAAAAGAGACTAAATATTGCATTTCATCAGTATTTCTTCTATTCTCAGTAAGAACATAATTCATACCCTATCAGACAAGAAGCGATAAACTAATGATCTAGCCTGGATATCAAGTATACATGGTGATGATCTAATTCTGAACCAATCTTAAAATAACTAGAAGTTTAATCAATTTACCTCCAAAAAATTCCTCTAGCATGTCACCTCTTTTAGCTAAAATAGACCCTGCTTTTTTTGGTTGTTTCTCAAAAATCATCTGCAAAATTTGAGCTGCTAGGTCCTTTTTCTGTGAGCTAGTTCTCAGTAAAGTTAAAAATAACTCACATATTTTCCTGCGAGATAGAGAACTTATCCCTGAAACATCTTTGCAAAGCCAAAGCCGTGCTTCTGATCGACTTTGAGATGTAATCAATAATCGGATCACGTATTCTAGGTCATTCAAGTGCGATATTCTCTGTTTAACAGTCTCATCACCTCCATCCCAATTCCAGTCCGGTTCAGAAAGAAACAAATTTACCATTGTGTCACTTGTACGCCAATTTTTTCTACAAATTGATGAAAGAATCATAATCAGGATAAAAGATAAGATATACAGAATTTTAAGAAAGAAGTCTGGCCCTAATCCGTTAACAACTCCATAGGATAGAGAAAACAGGAAAAGAAACCTGGCACAACACAAACTTTCTAAAGAACGATGAATAAAATCTTCAACTACACGCAGTAAAGCAATAGAGTAAATGAGATTTCGATTTCATTTGAACAAGTCACCAATGCTACAAGGAAACATCATAGCTTTTAATTTGGTGTTGAACAGCCAATATTATCACACACTAATCATTCAGCCAATCCTTCAGCTAGGGAAGATGCTAATGCTAGACTCCTAGTAACATAATATAACAGATAAACGATAAAAGATATTGCAAAAGCACAAAAAAATCACAAACTTGAATAGATTGACGATACAGAACGCTGATTAAGAACAGATAGATATTAAAACAGTACAGATTCATAAATTATCAAACATTGATTGAAAAACAGCAAACTTCAGTAAAAATATGCAACAAATAGCAGAAGCACATAGAGAATTAGCTTGTAACTCGAACAAAATCTGAAGAAACTTAACATATACATCGAACTGTAGAAGATGAGCTTTTGGCTACTACGTTTCTGATTACACATAAATTAAAACCTAATATGATAGGCTATACACAAAATTGATACGTGGAAGCAGTACGAGATCGAGAGGGAGATTAGATACCGGAAATCGGAGAGCGCGTCGTCGCCGGAGAAGATGATCGGTGAACGACTTTTCTTCGATTTGGAGCCCTTGTTCCGATTTCACTTTTGGTTATCATGAAACTTATATGAAGACCTTTAGATTTGCTTCATTGTCGGTTACTATCCTTTCATTGTTTAGTTTGACAAAACAGCCCCTGTACTTTTTTATAGAGTTACTCTATGTACATATGCAATGATTCACTATTTGAAGATCATAATATTCAGAGTTGGTTTTGTAAGGACCAACATTTGTCATGTGTCATGATAGATTGGTTTAACTTTTACACTTGCAAATCAAGGTTTTTTTTTCAAATCTGGTTCAGGTTAGATCAACAAAAGTCAAGCTTAGTTTTATGGAGGAACTGATCAAGGTGTAGTCGTTAAAAAATGATCAAGGTGTAAATATGTTCGTGATGAAACCGGTTTTTACAGGGGAAATGACCATGTGAAAATGAGGTTGGTTTGGTTCGTGTTTGCAGTAGGGTTGAAATCGAATTGTCTTGGGTTGAAACTAGTTTTAACGTGTAGGGTTGATAAACAATCTCAACCATCACGTTGAGTCGAGTTGGAATTAGATTAATGTGAAACATTTCGGGTTTAAAACATATGTCACTTTGAAAACGGTTTATCTTGTCAATCTTGACCTTTTAAGAACATATTTTTAGTCGAAAAAATCACCAAAGTCCTGGGAGTCTAAGTTCTAAAGGGTGTATTTATTCTTAAAAAGTGTAAGAATTGTGTGAAAAAGTATATATCACCAATTTTTTCTTATGACCAACGGAAAAAGTTCAAGTACTCTGTACACAGGGTGATCCGATGGCAAAAGGGCACCGTAAGGCCCAACCCAGTCGTACAGAGCCCTTAAGCGCCCCAATGTTACTATAGTTTCGGGGAAAACCCCCTAACCCACCCGCCCTTAGACACGACGACAAATTAACGATAAAATCCGATTGCCTCAAGGATCGAACCTAGGTTTCCCTGTGTCTCCTATTACTGGCCTCTATGCCTCTAACCGGTTGAGGCGGACATCATTGGCTATATCACCAATTTCCAATTTTACTTGTGTTTATTCTTAGAAATTGTTGTTAAAAATATATAACCAATTACACTTGCATTTATATGGATTTATACTCGCAAACACTTCTGTAAAAAAATAAAAAAAAAAAAAACCAATACAATAATAGACTACAATTATTAGCTATCGATTTTTACATGACATTTAGTTTGTAAAACTTGTTTTAAACACACACACTCACTAATTATAATACTCTTAAACTACACAAAAACACTCTTATCAACAACAGAACCTTTGATCTTCTCCCTACCATTTTCCTCACAACATTTAGTTTATACATCTAAAATGAACTTTTCTTAATTATTTGAAAATATAACTAAAACTAACGGCACTAAGAATATTAGTATTTTGTAACGCATCAATCGCGGTGTGCATCCGTCCCACATGGAGGGGGCTAGCCACACCGCTATACAAGGATTATCTAGATAGGACCGTAGTTGTGGGGTGTTGCGGTGACGAAGGGCCGCACTACTCTCCTCCTCCTCTTTCCTTTTATAGCTTAATACTAACTAGTAGAAAAAAGTAAAAGGTAGTATGATAAAAGTAAAATGTGAAACTAAAAAGGGAAGAAATAACAATGAGAAGACAGAAAAAAGTAAGTTGAAAAATACAATGAACTCTCAAATAGCCTTAACATTGTGTATAATCAATCTCAAGGATTCCTGCATATCAAAATTTTAAAATGTAAAATTTTATCTTAAAATTAGGTTAATCATGTAATACTTTGTATTTTTTATGTAAAAAAAAATACAAAGATTAAAGTAAGTGAGAAAGACAAAGATTATATCTTAACAAAACTGCTACCAACACATCAAGACCAGTAATCAAACAAGTTCAACATGACATTAGTCATCAAAACATTCCTCAAGATTCTAGACAAAACAAAACAGCCTTTAGTCCCAAAAAGACCTAAGCAATATAACAAAAAAAAACAAACCAAATTCCATCTCTTACTCGTCGTCCTCATCAGAATCATCATTGGCACCAGCGGCGGCATTCAAAGCATTTAGTCTTTCTATAAGCTTCTGCTCATAAGTTAGCTTCTTCAGGTTGTACCTATACCAACAAAGCACAAATCCAATAAAAATTTGCAAAAAAAAAAATATCTGCAAATTGAAGGTCGATTTTGTAATAATAGTAATTTTGTCAACAAACAAAATTAAGGAGTATGGATTAACTTAACCCAACCTGTTTAGACCCATTAGCCAACCGAAATTGTTTGTGACCCGTTAACCAACAAAATCGGTTTTGACTAAGTTAACCCGCAACGCAATCTTGCAATATTTACCATAAAGGTTATAGCTTTTTTTTAATAAAGGTTATAACTACCTCTTGTGCTCCTTAGGTTGCTGTTTCTCGGGCTTCTTGGGGTTAGGGTCAGCACGAATGGCAGCATGAACCTTTTTGTAGATCTCTTCTAGGTGGTCTGGTTCAACCCCAGCCTTAATGTAGTCAGCGAAATTACTTTGGTATTTTTCGGGTTCATCTTCAATTAAAGTCTGTAACAAAAACCCATATACTTAAAAGTGTTCACTTGCATAAAATCAGATTAATGAGTTTAAAAACCGTTGGTGAAAAAATCAAACTTACGTTCATGTATGCCGCAACATGCCCACCATAGATATACTTTCTGTGAATATCAGCATCAAGACTCTTTCCATCTTTGTTAAAACCAGCAAATCTTTTTTCACTGTGGGGGATATCAAGCCCACCATCCAAAGCTCCCTAATAATATTTAACTAGGATTGCCTGTTTTAACTCAAACTTGTTTGACCTGCTACGCCTATTTTCCCACCTCTACTAACTTTGTTGGAAAAATTGAAACACTAACAATGTTTACTTGCCAGTAATAGTTATATGCCCAAATTACCTGATGCTGCTATGTATATATTTATTTTGTTGCATCTCATTATACCAAAATAAGTGGCTCTAATGCATACTTAACTGTGATTGTCCTTGAAAGTTTGACCTTTTCCACCTCATAGATTACCACGAATATTTACTAACATTATCACTACGCCAAAGTTATGTGTCAACACTCAGTGGCTAAGTTAACAGTCATGCTAAAAGGGTTAATTAGTGATATAGGCAACACTAAAATTTTCACCTAATCACAACAGGCGATGATAGTATTCTAAGATTAAAAATTTAGAATAGGTAAAAATACTATGCACATAAATCATTCAGTTAAGTATGTGTAAAGGGATAATGAGATATATTTTACAAGATTTGATTTGGTTATTATTTAGGTTGAACTTATTGTCATTTGGAAGACTGAATTTTGCATTTCATCATTATTTCTTTCATTCGTAATAAGAACATAATTTATATCCTATCAAACAAGAAGGGATAAAACTAATGATCTGGCCTGGATATCAAGTATAGATGGTGATGAACCAATCTTAAAATAAGTGGAAGTATAATCAATTTACCTCCAAAAAAATCCTCTAGCATGTCGCTTCTTTTAGCTAAAATAGACCCTGCTTTTTTAGGCTGTTTCTCAAAAATCATCTGCAAAATTTGAGCTGCTAGGTCCTTTTTCTGTGAGCTGGTTCTCAGTAAAGTTAAAAATAACTCACATATTTTCCTGCAAGATAGAGAACTTATCCCTGAAACATCTTTGCAAAGCCAAAGCCGTGCTTCTGATCGACTTTGAGATGTAATTAATAATCGGATCACGGATTCTAGGTCATTCAAGTGCGATATTCTCTGTTTAACAGTATCATCACCTCCAGCCCAATTCCACTCGGGTTCAGAAAGAAACAAATTAACCATTGTGTCACTTCTATGCCAATTTTTTCTACAAATTGATGAAAGAACCATAATCAGGATAAAAGATAAGATATACAGAATTGTAAGAAAGAAGTCTGGCCCTAATCCGTTAACAACTCCATAGGATAGTAGAAAACAGGAAAAGAAACCTTGCACAACACAAAGTTTCTAAAGAACCGATGAATAAAAACTTCAACTACAAACCGTAAATCAATAGAGAAAATGAGATTTAGATTTTATTTGAACAGGTCACCAGTGCTACAAGGAAACATCATAGCTTTTAATTTGGTGTTGAACAGCCAATATTATCACACACTAATCATTCAGCCAATCCTTCAGCTAGGGAAGATGCTAATGCTAGACTCCTAATAACATAATATAACAGATAAACGATAAAAGATATTGCAAAAGCACAAAAAAATCACAAACTTGAATAGATTGACGATACAGAACGCTGATTAAGAACAGATAGATACTAAAACAGTACAGATCAATAGATTATCAAACATTGAATGAAAAACAGCAAACTACAGTAGAAATATGCAACAAATAGCAGAAGCACGTAAAAAATCAGCTTGTTACTCGAACAAAATCTGAAGAAACTTAACATATTCATCGAACTGTAGAAGATGAGCTTTTGGCTACTACGTTTCTGATTACACACAAATTAAAAGCTAATATGATAGGCTATACACAAAATTGATACGTGGAAGCAGTACGAGATCGAGAGAGAGATTAGATACCGGAAATCGGAGAGCGCGTAGTCGCCGGAGAAGATGATCGGTGAACGAGTTTTCTTCGATTTGGAGCCCTGGTTCCGATTTCACTTTTGGTTATCATGAAATTTATATGAAGACCTTTAGATTTGCTTCATTGTCGGTTACTATCCTTTCTTTGTTTAATTGGACAAAACAGCCCCTGTACTTTTTTATAGAGTTACTCTATGTACATATGCAATGATTCACTATTTGAAGATCATAATATTCAGAGTTGGTTTTGTAAGGATCAACATTTGTCATGTGTCATGGTAGTAGATTGGTTCAACTTTTACACTTGCAAATCAAGGTTTTTTTTTCAAATCTGGTTCAGGTTAGATCAACAAAAGTCAAGCTTAGTTTTATGGAGGAACTGATCAAGGTGTAGTCGTTAAAAAATGATCAAGGTGTAAATATGTTCGTGATGAAACCGGTTTTTACAGGGGAAATGACCATGTGAAAATGAGGTTGGTTTGGTTCGTGTTTGCAGTAGGGTTGAAATCGAATTGTTTTGGGTTGAAACTAATTTTAACGTGTAGGGTTGATAAACAATCTCAACCATCACGTTGAGTCGAGTTGGAATTAGATTAATGTGAAACATTTCGGGTTTAAAACATATGTCACTTTGAAAACGGTTTATCTTGTCAATCTTGACCTTTTAAGAACATATTTTTAGTCGAAAAATTCACCAAAGTCTTGAGAGTCTAAGTTCTAAAGGGTGTATTTATTCTTAAAAAGTGTAAGAATTGTGTGAAAAAGTATATATCACCAATTTTTTCTTATGACCAACGGAAAAAGTTCAAGTACTCTGTACACGGGGTGATCCAATGGCAAAAGGTTACCGTAAGGCCCAACCCAGTCATACAGAGCCCTTAAGCGCCCCAATGTTACTATAGTTCCGGGGAAAACCCCCTAACCCACCTGCCCTTAAACACGACGACAAATTAACGATAAAATCCGATTGCCTCAAGGATCGAACCTAGGTTTCCCTGTGTCTCCTATTACTGGCCTCTATGCCTCTAACCGGTTGAGGCGGACATCATTGGCTATATCACCAATTTCCAATTTTACTTGTGTTTATTCTTAGAAATTGTTGTTAAAAATATTTAACCAATTACACTTGCATTTATATGGGTTTATACTCGCAAACACTTCTGTAAAAAAAAAAATAACCAATACAATAATAGACTACAAAGTTATTATTAGCTATCGATTTTTACAAGACATTTAGTTTGTAAAACTTGTTTTAAACACACACACTCACTAATTATAATACTCTTAAACTACACAAAAACACTCTTATCAACAACACTAATTACAATACTCTTAAACTACACAAAAACACTCTTATCAACAACAGAACCTTTGATCTTCTCCCTACGATTTGCCTCACAACATTTAGTTTATACATCTAAAATGAACTTTTCTTAATAATTTGAAAATATAACTGAAACTAACGACACTAAGAATATCAGTATTTTGTAACGCAGGGTGTTGCGGTGATGAAGTCCCCCTCTTTCCTTTTACAGCTTAATACTAGTAGAAAAAAGTAAGATGTTGTATGATAAAAGTAAAATGTGAAAGTAAAAAGGGAAAACATAATGGAGTAATGAACCCTCAAATAGCATTAACATTGTGTATAATCAATCTCAAGGATTCCCACATAACTAAATTTTAAAAAGTCATACTTTGTATTTTTATGTTAATCATGTAATATTAGGTTAATCATGTAATACTTTGTATTTTTTATGTAAAAAATACAAAGATAAGTAAGTGAAAAAAGACAGATTAAATCTTAACAAAACTGCTACCAACACATCAAGACCAGAAATCAAACAAGTTCAACATGACATTAGTCATTAAAACATTCCTCAAGATTCTAGACAAAACAAAACAGCCTTTAGTCCCAAAAAGACCTAAGCAATATAACAAAAAAAAAACGAACCGAATACCATCTCTCACTCGTCGTCCTCATCGGAATCGTCATTGGCACCAGCGGCGGCATTCAAAGCATTTAGTCTTTCAATAAGCTTCTGCTTCCTCTCATCATAAGTTAGCTTCTTCAGGTTGTACCTAAACCAACAAACCACAAATCCAATAAAAATTTGCAAAAAAAAAATATCTGCAAATTGAAGGTCGATTTTGTAATAATAGTAATTTTGTCAACAAACAAAACAAAACAGTATGGATTAACTTAGCCCAACCTGTTTAGACCCATTAGCCAACCAAAAATTGTTTGTGACCCGTTATCCAACTAAATCGGTTTTGACTAAGTTAACCCGCAAAGCAATCTTGCAATATTTACCATAAAGGTTATAGCTTTTTTTAATAAAGGTTATAACTACCTCTTGTGCTCCTTAGGTTGCTGTTTCTCGGGCTTCTTGGGGTTAGGGTCAGCACGAATGGCAGCATGAACCTTTTTGTAGATCTCTTCTAGGTGGTCTGGTTCAACCCCAGCCTTAATGTAGTCAGCGAAATTACTTTGGTATTTTTCGGGTTCATCTTCAATTAAGGTCTGTAACAAAAATCCATGTATTTAAAAGTGTTCACTTACGTAAAAACAGATAAATAAACTTAAACTTGGGTCAAATCAATATATTTACAAGTGTTGACTTACATAAAATCAGATCAATAAACTTAAATAACTTTGGTGATAAATCAAACTTACGTTCATGTATGCTGCAACATGCCCACCATAGATATACTTTCTGTGAATATCAGCATCAAGACTCTTTCCATCTTTGTTAAAACCAGCAAACCTTTTTTCACTGTGGGGAATATCAAGGCCACCATCCAGAGCTCCCTAATAATATTCGACAAAAAAATAACTTAGTTCATAATATGCCAGTTAAGAGTCAAGTTAGTCAATAACCAATACTATTTATTTATACAAAAAGAACTTAATTATCACTTAAACAATAAACATTTGTAATCAAGAATACCACATTGCCATCAATTAATGAAAAATATATATATATAATTTGTATTACCTTAAGAGCACCAAAGACACGGTTTCCAGTGGTTGTTCGGAGCAGACCAACATCAAGAAGAGCACGGAAGGGACGTCTGCTCTCTGCGGGTTCAACGGAATAATCTTCTCCGGTTGCCTGTAAACATAGTAATTTAATACATAATAATAATAATAAGCACTTCACAAAAAAATATTATAAATCTAATATAATTGTGAAAAAAGTACCTCAACATTGCCCTGATACTCATCATCCATTTCAAGTTTTTTCAGAACTCGGCGAGCCAATAGAAGCCCAGTGCAATAAGCTAAAGTTACAATAAAAGATGTACAAAGTTTTAATTTCTAAAGACATAATGAATAAAGTAGCATTGTGGAAAAACTTTAATTAAAAAACAAACCTGCAGCATAGTTTGTAAGCCCAACTTTAAGACCATACTGGGGGAGTTCATGAGCATATGCTGATGCAAGAACAATATCACCAGCAATGGTTGCAGATATGATTTGCGCGGTTATATCCTTGTTGGTCTAAAAACAACAAACATGGTCAAAAAAAACATGAACATGTAAATAATTCGATATAGAGTAACATTTAATTCAACTTAAGAAAGAATGAAAAAAACTAAATGGTTAGAAAGAACGTACAAATCGCACGACATATCGGAACTTTGGTGTGTTGTACTTGTTCTTGTCCTGGTTAATCAATCTGATCCTAGCTCGGTAATCAGTCTTACCCTCTGAACAATAAAACAAAGTCGAGATTTATAAAAGAAAATGTAAAGCAGATGCAAAGTGGCAAATATTGACAAGAAAAGCTAATAAGTTGATATTCGGTTGGTCTTACGTCTCCTTCTCTTAAACTTGACTTGAAACCTCTTGAAGTAAGACCTTGACTTCTGGGCTTTGACGAAAACCTTTATCAAAAAGACACAAAAGTTATAATAAATAAAATAGCATACATCAAAAGATCAAACAGAAACAATATATGTAAAAAATAAAGTAGCATAGATTGGAAACTAAACATACACCACTGACAATTATAAACACAAAGAGGCAGGTCATTAACACTAAAAATCATTGAAACATCTAACAGGTATATAAATCACAATTCACAAAGCTTTCACAAAATATACCAAAACAGATTTAAATAATTCTAATATAAAATGAAAGATGAGCAAAATGCTTCAATGAATACAAGGTTTATTGATTTGTATACTAGTTCTAAACAAAAATGTATTCACTGTCATTCAAGTTAAAAAAAACAACAAAAACCTCATTATGTTGAAAATCACTATTTCTTCATCAATGATAAGAAAAAGATGATAAATCAGGCATCAACTTATAAAAACCTAACTTAATTACACTACAGATCTGATTATCAAACGGATCATTTCTATCAAGAACAAGCAACCAAAAGTTTGCAGAAAGATAAGATATTTAAACATCGACTTCAAAACATAAGATTTACAATATCAATCGATCAAATACACATAAAAACCTCTAATTATGTGAAACAATTTCAATTTAAGCTTCCAGATAGTTGAAAAACAGAATAAACCAGCTGAGAAATGGAAACACAAACCACTGAACAACCCTAGAGAAAGTTTAATTCATATACATACAATTAAACAGTAAAACAACAAAATTAACAGAACGATTTATCATAGATTTAAGCAACGAAATCGATTCATAAGAGAAAAGAGGGGCGATTGAAGGCTTACCATTGGTAATCCTCGATGAGCTGCGGTGGCGGGGAGATTACAGAGATAGGCAAGAATGAAAGGATGCGCTCATATAGCATAAACCCTAGGGTCCTAAAAGCGGGATAATGGGCTTTATTTTGGGCTTTTGGGAAATGGTTGAGAATTGAGATGGCCTTATATGTTTCGGTTTGATTATTGGGCCTTGTTTGATATTTGATATGTAACCGATTAGAGATTTAGAGGTCCAAATCTCAAATCGGTTTGGGCTCTCAAACTGGTTTTCAAAACTGTCAAAACCGGTTTTGACCAACCCGGTTCCCAAACTGGTCAAACAGAACCGGTTTTAATCGGTTAGGGGTTTTTGTGAAGAAACCGGTTTGAAACGGGTTTCTTCACATCACTTTTAAGCAACTTTTTCTAGCCGTTTATGTGTTATAAACATTACCCCAACTTTCCAATCTCTTAAATTCCAACAAAGATTATTCCTCATTCACTCAAAAAATGGCCTCTTCAAGTGCTCAAAGCAACGCCGGCAACGACGAGTTCTCGATTGTGAGGATTGTTCCAACAAAGAGAGCTCCGCATTTGTTCGGGCCGCATTTCGACATTGGTTGAGTTCAAAAATGGTATGCAAAAGGCTCGGTGTCATTGGCAATGGATTGAACTCGACTACCCCAACAATAATGTTTAATCTAGTTAAAATATTTTGTAGTTTCTTTCAAAATTATGTACTTTTGTAATCGTTTAGGTGTGAAATTCTTCTCTTTTGTAAAGTTTTATGTTTTTTTCCAATAATAAGTATTTTTTTTAGTTTTTATAAGGTTAAAAAAAATATACAAAACCGGTTCAAACCGGTTTGAGATTCCAAACCGGTTTGGTTTCTAACCGGAACCGGTTTCACCGGTTTCTCGAACTCGTGCTTAAAACCGGTTTGACCCCAAACCGGTTTTGACCAAAACCGATTTTGGTCAAAACCGGTTTGAGAACCGAACCGGTTTGGTTTTCAAACCGGTTTTTGCACCTCTATAACCGATATTTGCACCTCTAGGCAAATTGTCTTATTGTATACTATATTTGTAATTTGTAATTATATGTTTATTTATAATCATATGTGATGTGATTATGCATATAAATCACTCTTCCACAACCAAAAACTACCCAAAACCAGCCCTCAAAACGATGTCAACAACTCGCACGTCAAAATCAGAATAACTTGAGTTTAGAGTAGTGAGTTGGATCTAATCAACAACTTGGGTTTAATTAAACATTAGATAGCATGAACGTAATAACGTATCAATATCAAGAATCGATACATAGCATTTAAAAGAAGAATCATTACGCCACCACTGTTAATGATCAAAAAGCGAGTCGAATCAAGAAATTACCTTTTATGTTGGAATTATTTTATTTAATATATAAATTGTAGGAGAACTGTTTGTAAGTGTAATAATAAGAAACCGTATCTAATTTTCAAGTATGATTACAACGAAAGAAATAAATTAACTTACGATACAATTACATGAAAATGAATTAATCTACTCCTATTAAAGGTTACAATGAAATAAATTGAATAACATTACAGGGAAATTACAGAGAAATATTAACTATAAACAAATTAAATACACACGACAAATGAATGGGAATATAAAATTCTAGCCCAATTGGCTAGAGGGAGGTACCCAAGACATTATAAATGGGGGGTATTGAGTTCAAGTCTCATTTGGAACAAAAAATAAATAAAGGGGGTTACAAGTTGGCCACGGGGTTTTCTCACCTATGTTGAGTTTCCTCCTGATGGGGATTGGAGATGATCGGTGGGTGGGTAATGCCCCCGTCAGTGATCCAAATTTGCCGTTCAAAAAAAAAGGAATAAGAAGTAAACAAAAGTTTTGATAATACTTCAAGTAAATATAGAAAGGTACAATCCCCTAAACCGATTATACGGTTAAGATGACTCTAAACCCGATATTACAAAGAATACTTGAAGCTCTTGAGACTCGAAGAAGATTGCTATAAATTATTTAAAGAGAATGAGGGAAGAAAAATGAGAGAGCAAGAATGCACTGTGATTCTTGGTACCTAGATGAAAAGATTTATCAGAGAGCTAGAAATTATTTAGTGATACCAAGGTATCAAAAGATATATGAGAGTTAATCAAACTTTAGAGTTAATCAAACTTTACATTAAACTTCTTTATTGTAAATTCAGTTATAATTGACTAAAGAATGTTGTTTCGCACTAAAGTGGTCAAAAGAAAAAACTAACAAAAATCTTAATAACTTCATTTACTGGACTGTTTCAACACTTTCATACTGCGTGCACGCACCAGTCTGTTCGTAGGCACGTCGTGCACCCCCAGTAGTCACTTTTACGCGCAGATCATTCAGACCCTGCGCTCCGCACATGCAACTCGTGTGCAGGTCACTGAGAACTGCGCATCGCAACGGTGTCCACGCACCATCACGTAGGCGCGAAAGATTCCATGTCGACCAGCCACTGGTCTGCAGCCCGCGTATGTAACATCATCATGCGTCACTCGCGTCACTCGTGCGCGCAACTCAGAATGACATGCGCACCGGACCATGGTACAGGCGCCGAAGGCACTCTGCGAGACCTGACTTGCGCTAACCTCATCCACGCGCCCACCTGAGAATTCAAAAACACAAAGGCGACTCTCAAGCGGCTCACAACGTTACGAGTGTGCGAAGTGCGACGTCCAAGCGCCGCATTACGCCTATCGCCCAGGCCACGCGCGCGTGCGAGTGTGAGTTGGGGGTGTTGCCCTTGGCGTCCATAGGATGTCTCCTACCTAAGGAAACAATCTTGGGTAAAGTCACACTTTATAAATCACTTCAAGTTTCATTCACCAACCAAAGTGTGATGAGTTCCACTCTATACTTTAGCCAATTTCTCTCAATTTTGTTACAACTTTCACAGTTTGAAACCTCCCTCAACTTTGAGCATCGATATCCCATTCATCTGAGCTTAATTCATAAAGTGGTTTAATGCGTTGGAAAACCCTCACAACGTATTACTCATATCCAGAAAATACAGTTGCATTAACCTATCTTATCTACGGTTTATTTATATCCAAAGTTGATGAAAAACTCATTAATAACTAATTTTTCTCTCAAAATTACAACATAAATCTCCTTTTTAATTTAGTTAACATTTTCAATATTATTTTTTAAAACTAAAAATTAAAAAAATCTATTGTTTAGTCCACCCGTCCACAATTTCCCCACAACTTTATCTTTCATGATCCGCCCAATTTGCTACTTCTCAAATCAATCACCAACATTTAATCTCCACAGAAAACAAGGCGATAATCATCCTTGCTGTTTTTCTTTCGATTTCTTTCACTCTTTCAACACCAGTTGATAAAGATCGTGTTTTTTCTTGATTAATGGCGTACCCATCTGCAAATAACAACGGTTCAACAAGCAACGGCAATGGCTCCACCACCACCGACGGTGGTCGCTCCGCCGTGCCGGAGAATTCGGCGGTGGGTCCTTCTGAGCGTGCTTTGAAGCACAAGATTCGTCTCTCGAAGGATTGGACTCCTGATGAACAGTCCGTATTGGAAGAACTACTCACAAAGTATGTTAATTTTTTATATCTTGTTGCTGAATCTTGAATGATAGTTCTAGATAACTTGTGGGTGCATGTTAATTTTTTGAATATCTTGTTGTTGAATCTTAAATTCTTGAATCTTAAATTCTTCAATAATGGTTATATAGATTTTGGTAGTAATGTAGTATGTGTGTCACTATTTGTTAATTTTTGATATCTTGTTGCTGAATCTTGAATGATAATTTTAGATAATTTGTGGGTGCATGTTAATTTTTTAATATATATCTTGTTAAATCTTGAATTCTTGAATAATGGTTATATTGATTTTGGTAGTAATGTAGTATGTGTGGCACTGTTTATTAACTAGGGTTTTTAATTGGGTATTTTTTTTTCTTTAATGTAATCTTTGTATGATGCTTTTCTTGATCTTCAAAGGGGGTTTTTTGAGTTGAGTGGGATTGAATATAATAACCTAACTTTTTTTTAACTATTTAAGATGAACATATTCTAATAGTAAGAGCTAAATGAGAGTTGTTGCAAGAAATTATATCATCAAGCTTGGTTTCGAGCCAGGCCCAAAGCGTAATAGCACACCGTTTTTCAATCATGAGGCGCAATTTATTTACATAAACTTTTTATATTTGCTACAGGTTTCTAGCATCATTTACCCACAATAATTGTAGACATAAATAAGTTTATTATATGGTTTAATATCTAAATAACCTATAAGTACAGCATTTTGTTGGGTCTAGGATTGGATTAGCTTAGACAAGATGTGTGCATTTCAACTACATAAAATGATTGATGACACTAAAATGATCAACAATTTCTTAACAATTCTAATTGCTAATTGTGTTAGGTTTTTCTTTATCTGTGGAATGGTAATTAATTTTTACTTATTTATACTTAGAATGATATTCAATATATGGTTTTTTTGCAGATATGCCTCGGATAGTAAGGTCATGCGTTTTGCAAAAATTGCATTCAAATTGCGAGGCAAAACAATGCGTGACGTGGCACTACGCTCAAAATGGACGACTGTACGATCTCTATCCCTATTGTCTGTATTCTTTTTTCTTTTATCTCTTACATTACATGATCAGCAAAGGAAAACTATTTTTGGGTTTTTAGTTTTGTGTTAATGATAAAAGTTATGGTATGTTTCTTCTATAGTCTAGTTCATAGTATAAGTTGTGGGTGGGTTGTTCACCAATCAAATTGTGGGTCGAATCAGGTCGGGTTGGATTGGATTGGATTGACCCACAAACACTTTTATGTACATTTAAATGCCTAATTTGTTGAAGTTGATTATTTAAAGCTTTACTAGTACAACAATACCATAGAACTTTGAGTTAAGGGGTTAAGGAGGTTGTATTATATGCATTTAAAAATACCATTTGTATGCATTTTTGTCCACTCATGTGCTCATCAACTCAAGCTTGTTTAATGTCTCTTTCAACTTAAGTCACATTAACACACATTTGCTTTTGTTTTACTTGAAAATGTGTAATAATCATTCATACAATATGTGTATTTTTTATACAATCTAATAGATACATATTATATATATTGTTTTTGTCTATGGGGTATGCTCTTTTGCACCTTGGCGATATGCCTTGCGTCTTTGACTACCTAGCTTATTATATCCTACCTGTTATGTTTTCTAGGAAAAGGATAATAGCAGAAAATCTCCTAAACTGTTATGTTTCATATATAAGCTCATTACAACACTAGTTTCTTTTTTTAATTATGAATCATGTACGAAACATTGATTTTATAAAATTCAAGAAAAGAGAAGAGAAATGTTTGCAGGATGACCACTACTACTAATTATTCATGAATTTTCAATTTTCATATTTAGGAAAAAGTTGAAGATCAACATGTGGAGCCATCGTCTCTTGCTACAAATAATTCAAGTTCAGGTTCCATAAACAGTGATGATCATGACATATCTTATGAAGGTTGATGCATAATTTGTTTCTAATTTTAATGTTTTTTTCTTGCAAATTACTTTTTTTTAATGCTAAGGAAGTTTCTGGTTGCTGCAGAGATTCAGTGGTGAATCAAGGCAGCTTCTTGAGGAAAATCTCCAGGCCATGAAGCAAATTTCTGCTAATTTTTCTGCTAATTTTTCTGCTTCAAAGGTAAATAATAATTACACATTCATCAAATTAGTTTAAAAGAAAACGGGTCAAATGGTTTTAAAATGTCAAACCGGGTCGAACTTATTTTTAGAACTTTTTAATGCATGGAACAGTAACACCATACATCTTTTTTTCAAAGAATTGAGTTATATTTGAAATAATATAACTTTTGAAATCATTTTTTGTTCAAAGAAAAACAGAGTTTTTTCTGAGACATACTTTTTATCTCGTGGGATAAAGGTAATGCTTTCCTTCATCTCACCTTACTGTTTGAGTGAGATATTTGTTTGTTTGACCCGTTACCCAACCCGTCAATTTGACTACATTTATTGAATTGATTTGAGTCTCGGTATACAACTAACATGGTGAAATTTCTCTCGCGTTTTAGGTGCATGAAAACATCAATCTTCTTTCTAAAGTAAGAAACAACATTGCAGTACTCTTGAAGGAGTAAGTCATGATTTGCCACTTCAAAGTTCTTGACACTTCTTGTTATCTTTACTTTAAATATGTAAAAAGTTTGTAAATTTGAGTCTAGTTAAATTGTTGGAATATTCATGATTGCAGAAGCTTAGATGATATGTCTGAGACAATGAAGAAGATGCCACCTCTGCCCTTTAAGCTCAATGATAAGCTGGCCAACTCTATAATTCCCAACACGAGTGCGCAATGAAATTTTTATCTTTTCGTAAATAACCTTCTTTTCCGATTCTTTTTAAAATTTAATAATACGCTAGTGTTTCTTCCATCGTAAACCCCGGTTTAGGTTTTTTCGATAATGACCTTGACGCAGATCGATCAATTGTTCTTTTTCTAGATCTTGGTTTCTTGGATTTGTGTTTTGTGGGTTAGAACTTAGAGTGAGATTGTGAAAATGTGTTTAGTGGTATTGGAAGGATTGATTGGTTTTTGTAAATTGTGGATATCATAGAGTTGAGTTGATTCAAGATTTGTAATGGGGCAATAAGTACTGATTTGCACCCTGATCCAAAGTTGGTAAATTGTGGATTGTAAATAGGATTTCAGCAATTTCTGTTTCAATATTTTTTTTTTATTGATGTCAGCGGAATAGTCAATCATTGAGATGACGAGAAGCATACTCAACGCAAAACAAGTGTCGAATGTCTTATGGGGAGAGAGTGTTATGCACGCTACTCAATTAATTAACCGAATTCTTACTAAAGCCGTGAAAAATAAAACACCATTTGAAGTGTTTAATGGGAGAAAACCTTCGATGGAACACTTTTGGGTGTTCGGGTGCGTGGTGTATGCAAAACACAATGAACCCCACCACAAGAAACTTGAAGACCGAGCTCAAATTGTAGTCCACCTTGGCATCGAGCCCGGAACTAAGGCGTATCGCTTACTTGATGCCGAAAATAAAAGAATCATTATAAGTCGAGACGTTAAGATTTTTGAAGCACAAAGTTACAAACTCAGAAGCCTAGTTGATACAATCGGATCAAGCCATGATGGGGTGGGCTCAAGTCAGTTTAGTACCGAAAATTCAGGCCCAACTTCTCCTAGCACTGGACACTGGTGGGCCAACTCCGTCTCAGGCCCAATCAGCCCCTAATTCTCCATAGACGCATGCGGATCAAGGCTTACGAAGATCATCGTGGGTAATCCAAACACCGTCTCGGCTACCGGATACGTTCTTAATTCACAAGTGGAAGTGGAATCTATTCTACTATCCAAAGAAGATGAACCAAGAAATTATCAAGAAGCGAGTAAAGAAAACCATTGGATACAAGCAATAAGAAACGAGCTAGATTCGATACACCGAAACAGAACACGCCACACGGGAGTTAGTGGTTTTGTCGAGAGGAAACAAACCCATATGATTAAAGTGGCTGTACAAAACCAAGAGGATCAGCGACGGTTCATTAAACAAATTCAAGGCCCGTCTCGTAGCTAGGCTACGAAGGTGGATATTACACCATTAAGATGTCAAATCGGTGTTCTTACATGGGGAACTTAAGGAAGAGGTGTATATAAGTCAACCCAAAGGGTTCCTAAAGAAGGGTGAAGAAGATAAAGTTTATCGTCTACATAAAGCTGTATACGGTCTGAGACAAGCTCCAACGGTGTCGAACTTAAAATTAGACAACTTTCTAAAGCAACTAAACTTCACAAGATGTTTACACGTACAAGCGGTTTACTAGAAAGCAACAAAAGGCGACATCCTTATTGTGGGGGTATATGTGGATGACGTTATTGTTTCCGGGTCATCGAAAAAAGGTGTGGCTGTGTTCAAAAATCAAATGGCTACCAAGTTTGAGATAAGCGACTTAGGTAAACTCACTTACTACCTAGGTATTGAAGTAACACAAACCGTTGCCGGAATCTCGATGAAACAAGAAGCATATGCTAGGAAATTATTGCAAGAAATGAACTTGAGTGATTGTAACCCAACTCAAATAACCATGGACCCAAGGCTACAAATCGCAAAAGATGAAGAACGTGGATGTGTCGATGCCACTGTTTGTCGAAGGGCAATCGGGTGTATGAGGTACTTGTTGCACACTCGTCCGGACCTCGCGTTTTCTACTGGCGTGATGAGCCGGTACATGCAGGTACCCAAACTTTCTCACTTCAATGCATGAAAACATATCATGAGATA
Organism: Deinandra increscens subsp. villosa; assembly: GCA_039602395.1. NCBI lineage: Eukaryota > Viridiplantae > Streptophyta > Magnoliopsida > Asterales > Asteraceae > Deinandra > Deinandra increscens. The sequence goes on from JBCNJP010000023.1 coordinate 3,395,614, forward strand.
TATAAAAGGAACAATTGGATAGGGGATCGTGTTTGCTAAAGGTGGTAAGAGTGTGGTAACATGTTATAGTGATAGTAGTCACAACATTAACAAGGACGATGGTAAGAGTACCTCGGGCCATATCTTTTAGTTTGGAGATTCACCAATTACGTAGTGCTCGCAAAAACAAGCGACGGTTTCCTTGTCTTCATGTGAGGCCGAATTTATGGCTGCTATGGAAGCCTCGAAACAAGCCTTGTGGTTGTGAGAACTTCTAAGGCAAGTAATGGGTTGGGAAGTTAAGATGGTGACTTTATTATTTGACAACAAATCTTTCATAGCCTTGTCTAAAAATATGGTATTTTATGGACGAAGCAAACACATGCACACAAGGTATCACTTTGTTTGAGAATGCGTCGAGAATGATCTAATCAAGGTAGACTTCATAAGTGCAAGCATGTAATGAGCGGACATACTCACGAAGCCACTTCCAAGGTTGAAGTTTAAAAGAAATGAGGTCATCATTCGGGGTGAAAAATCTCTCTAGTTTGAGTTACGAATTAGGAGGGTGAATGTTGGCCCAAGTCTAATTCATAAATCCCACAGTGTAGGACCCACACTACAAGTCGGTAGATGAGTTTGGCCCTATTCTAATGTGTGAAGGGGCTCGGGTTTCTTCTTAATGAGTAGAGGGACCAAACCTAACTTTAATAATGAGTTTAGGGTGAGTAGGAGATATTTAATTTATTAGTAGACTCTAATTAGTTGGTTTGTTTATCAATCATATGTTTTAGGTCTATATATAAGAGAAATCATGTTAGGGTTTCTTGTATTAAATATTCTTTAATAGATGTTTAAGTTATTTCCTTTATACATAGAATGTCTTGCCTACCCATTTTATTTTAAATTTCATTAGTGACGTTTTAGACGGCAACTGAGCTCAGCGGGTGCATTGACTACTAATGGAGAACTAATAAAAAAAAAACCAACTTGAAGGTTTCGACCGGCTTCATAGTTGAAAACAAAGGATGAGAATTGAAAATTCCAACTTGAATTTCAAAAAAAGAAAATTATATTTTTTTCATTTTTGGGACCAAAAAGCACATGGTTACCGATAGCAGTTGTATATTTTTTTCTCTTTTGAGAACAACGATGGTGTTTTGATTAGAAGGCTGAAATGGCGATGGTTTCCAACGGTGAAATAATCGGTAATTGGTCGAGCTAAAACCTAAACACAAATTATATGCTAATTATGGTTTTGCAGATGAATGTTACTAGTTTGAAAGAAAAAAAAAATGTAGCATTCCAAAAACAGGTGGTGATACGATTCTTCATAATCTCCACATAGTCTACAAACCTTTGATTGGACTTGAATTCTTCGATCTTGTCGGTATCCTTCCCATCTCTGCTCTCCAAACGAATATGTTCACCTTGATAGGTATCCACTTTAACCAAGGTATTTAATAAAAGGGAACTTGCATGGTACGCCAATGATACCTATACTTTAAACTTATAACATTAAACATTCCGTCACTTGTTTCATTCCATCTCCACGAGTCGGTACTGTTGGTGAATTTTTGGAATCAACAGTGACAAAAAAACAGAAATCTAATGAAGGCTTGGATTATCTTAGAGACGTGATAGAATCACTTTCAGATAAATTTAATTTGTGGCACTCCAAACCGTTTTATCGGCTAAAATTTAGAAAAGTTACAGAGAAAGAATTTGGGATACGGAAGAAGATGATTATCTGCCATAAAAAAAGAAATAAAAGAGTAAAATATGCATAAAATAACCGACGTGATAACCGTAAATATTTACATATAGGTCCCTCTTTTAATTGCCTACACACTGTCAAATTGATTTAAATGGGAAGCAAATCAATTATGTGAGTGATAATCTGACCAAACACATGGTTGTTTTGGTTTTTTTTTTATAACCATTAATTTAGTCTAGTGGTAAAGGTATATGGCTATTTATTATAAGGTTTTAGGTTAAAGTCTCACTTATAACAAAGGAATAAAAAATAACGGTTACAAATTAGGCCAAAAGATTTTCTCATCAGTTATAAACCACCTGATAGAGATTAAAGATGATCGGGTGAATGCTATAAATCCTCATCAGTGATCCTAGTTAGCCTAGTGGCAAAGGTGTATGACCTCCTAAGTAGAGGTCTTGGGTTCAAGTCCCACTTGTAACAAAAATAATAAAAATGGGGGTTACAAGTTGGGCCAGGGGGTTTTCTCACGAGTGGTGAGTTTCCTCCTGATGGGGATTGGAAATGATCGGATGGGTGGTGTAATATCCCCGTCAGTGATCAAAATTTGCCGTTCAAAAAAAAAAAAAAAGTGATCTAAATTTATTATTAAAAAAATACATGGGCTTTTTTACTTTCATTTATATAATATTAAATGTATTAATACACCCAAAATGGGAGATTCCTACCTATCTTCTCAAACATTTAATGTAAGGAATCTTCTCAAACAGATGGGCTTTTTGACTTTCATTTAAATAATACTAAATGTATTAATACACCCAAAATGGAAGATTCCTCCATTTAATTTTTATTTCATACGTAATTAGCTTCACAAATATGTAATTTACGTATATATTAACGGTACATACACACACACATATATATATATATATATATATATATTAATAAATAGACGTACGAAATTAGCTTAAACGAGTTAATCTTCTTCTTCTAACTCGTTAGTAACTAATAACGTATTAGTCGATCTCAAGTTAATCCAATATTATAAAATCTATACTGATAACTAATAAAATTACCAACGGAGTGTTGGTCAGTACAACTGTTGCAAGAATCCCATTGAACTCCTACAACTCTTGTACCTCCAACGGTAAATTCGGTTGTCTATTTCCTCGAAACTTATAATCAGCAACACAAACAGTTCTTGATAATACCAGGTTAGAAAATGTTAGGGAATTTTGTAGCAAAACATTGATCCCAAGCCAACTAGCCATCCAGAACTTAATCTAATCACCTCTACCTACTATTCCAATGGAAAATAAACTTATTAATTAATTAATTAATTAGTTAATGACTTACTTACTTAATTAAGTAATTAATTAATTAGTTAATTACTTACTTAATTAACTAACTAACTAACTATGTAATTAATTAATGCTAAAACAAGGTGCTTCCAATACCAATACCACTGTATGTATTTGTTGTCCAATACCACTTTTTAGTTTTTAATTTATAGAGTCTTTAAGAGCTAATTTTTGAAAGAAAAAAAATAGCTCTTCACCTTGAGCTTCAATCTTTTTCTCTCTTAGCTACTTCATTTGTTAGCAGTCGATTCTAGCATGATAACATCCCAACTTGTGAGTAATCAAACATCACGACTTCTATTCGAGAATCGTTGCGGCATTAGATATCATTATAAACAAGAACGGTTCAAAACTATTCAATCGGACCGGTGGTGTAAGCGGTCTTTAGCTAGCGCTATGAACATCATCAACTCGTCATCATCTCTTTCCAACAACAATGCTGTTAGAGGTGTACAAATCTTTTTTTTTTCTTTCTCTCGAGAACGTACTGAAACCGGTTCAGATTACAAACCAGTTACAATGAAAAATGCTAATCATAGTCATTGCTACTATCTTTGTCCTAATGTTATAACATGATGCAGATGTATCAAAACAAAGAGATTTGCAGATTGTGGATCATGAGGATCAAGCAACAATTAACAAGTATGTCAAATCAATCAAGTTGATTTTTGATTCATTAGATGATGGAGAGGTAAACTCCTCCCCATATGATGTTGCTTGGGTTGCACTTATAAAAGATGTCAAAGAACCAAGTAATGGTCCTCAGTTCCCATCAAGTCTAGAATGGATTGTGAACCATCAACTCGATGATGGCTCGTGGGGCGAACCCTCGCTGTTTTTAGCTTACGATAGACTCCTCAACACGTTGGCTTGTGTGATCGCTTTAACTTCATGGAGCATCCACCCAGATAAATGTGAGAAAGGTCAGAAATGTACTCATTATTAGTTTTTGTTAAAAGTTCTCAAAACAAAAAAATTCTCAATTTATCCAAACCCTATATATAATCTTACTCATAACGGTAACTATAATTAGTTTATTTGTGGTTATATAGGAATAAAATTTCTGGAGGACAATATAAACAAGCTTGAAGATGAGAAGGAAGAACATGAGACAGGGGGTTTCGAGGTAGTATTCTCTTCGCTCATCGAATTCGCAGAAACGCTAGATATAAGGGTGTCGATTAAGGATTCTCCCATCGTAAAAAAGGTGTTCAAAAGACGAGATATGAAGCTCGAAAGGATTCCGCTTGACAAGTTCTACAAGAAACCAACAATCCTGCTCTATACCTTGGAAGGGATGAAAGATTTGGAATGGAATAAGGTTCTAAAACTTCAAGCAGAAAATGGATCTATGTGCTACTCTCCATCAGCAACTGCTTTTGCATTCATGCACACTAAAGATCAAAAGTGTCTTACATTTTTGACCAATCTAGTTGACAAATTCCAAGGGGGAGGTAATGTCTTGCATTTTGATTAGTTGGATTTTGTTCTTTTTATTCTTGTCATTGTCATGCTGTTCTCAAATGATCATCATTATATATATGTATATATATACATATATATTTCTTTATAGACAAACGTATCTAAACGCAACATGATTAACACAAGAGTTGGTGGTGTAATGGGTTAAGCAGTGCAACATAACTGTTAAATCCTAGGTTCGATACTTGAAGCATTGTCTTTTTGTATTTATGTTCTCTTTACATTGCGTTTTAACAATACAGTTGTTTTGTATACCCACGTTACTCTCCTAAAAACGCAAGGGTAATAAATTCTAGTAAAGTTGATACAACAATTATCAATTTTTATTAATAATTGTATTAAAGCCTAATCATTAATTCTTCACTACTTATAGTATCCTATTTACAAATTCAAATGGGTTTGAATAGTAAATGAAAATCATCGGGTATGTGACAATTATTATCCTATCCTATATACAAATTGAAATGGGTTTAAATAGTAAATGAGAATCATCGGGTCATGTGACAATTATTATCCTTCTCCTATATACAACATGAAATGGGTTTAAATAATAAGTGAAAACTATTGGGTCATGTGACAATTAGTGGTGGTGGAACGTGGTAGCAAGCTAATTTTTTATTTTATTATTATTATTATTATTATTATTATTATTATTATTATTATTATTATTATTATTATTATTATTATTATTATTTTTATTTAAATTCAACATCGCTAATACATGAGTTGGTTTTGTGATAGGTATAGTCGTTTAATATAACATTTAGGTCTTAGTCTCGAGACTTTGACAGTTTATCTTCTGATTTTGCCGTCATTAAACTGTCTTGTTATATTTCCGTTTTACTTACTTTACGTTAAAGCAATGCAAATGTTTTTTATACCCTGCAAATGAGTTGCCATCGCGATACTTTGAACGCTTGACTTATAACTTTAACGTCGTTACGTAATCATTTTATATTTTTGTTGTTTTAGGTTGCGATATGTGAATGCAATTGTTTAATTTGTATACCTACGTGTTCTCTACAACAACGTGTGAATTGTAAATCTAGTTCTAATAAATGTCTACTAATGTTATTAATTCTTATTTTATGTACGTTAAAATTTGAATTGTAAATCTAGTTCTTATAAATGTCTACTAATGATATTAAATCTTATTTTATGTACGTTAAAATTTGATCAACAGTCCCTCAAGGATATCCTTTCGATATCTATGAACAAGCTTGGATGGTTGATCGTTTTCAACGCCTTGGGATTGCACACCACTTTCCGTCTGAGATCAAGGAGTGTGTTGATTATCTCTATAGGTATATATATGAACTCATAACTCAATATGATATACCCAATTTACTTACTAAATGCATCTTGTTATCAATGTTTTATAACCGGATTTTTAAACTAGACCGGTCTTGTGTAAAAAGCGGTTTAACCGGTTGACCCGGACGGTCGAACCAGATTAAGTATTCAAATCTATAAATTTACAATATACATTTTATAAACTTTCAACCATGATAAATATAAAAAAGAAACTTCAATTAAAAAAAACCATAACATACATGATCAATCAGTGTTAACTTCGATAATGAAAGATCAGATGATCAGTTATCTTCGATGGATGGTTTGTTTTTTAATCTCTGGCGGCAAGTGACGAAGTGACGATTTGTTTTCGTCCGATCAGTTAACTTCGAATAAGAAAATAGTGAAAAACCCTACGGCCCTACCTTTTTTCATTGTTTTATAAAGGTTTTGTTTAACTCAATTTTAAAAAAGAAAAAAACGGTTCATCCGGTTCCGGGTCCGGAAAACCCGCCGGTTAATTTTTTCGCCCAGAACTACTAAAAACCGCCCTCAACCGAACCGGGGCACCCACCGATTACCGATTCAACTGGCCGGTTCAATCCAGCTTTTAAAACATTGGTTGTTATAATTAACAAACTTCAAATTTGAAGGTATTGGAGTGGCCAAGGAGAAGGGTTTGCTAGAAACTGCAATCTACCCGATCTCGACGACACGAATATGGCATTTCGGGTTCTAAGAACCGCTGGTTATCAAGTTTCTTGTGGTTAGTTTCATCAACAATCAAAACTAACAAACTGTAGTAAATGTTGTAACTTATCATGATGATTATAACAATGTGATAATAGATGTGTTTCGATACTTTGAGAAAAATGGAAAGTTTATGTGTTATCCCGACCAGTCATCAGAAGCCGTGACGGTGATGTTCAATCTATATCGAGCTAGTCAAGTGCTGTTTCCGGGGGAGAAAATCCTCAATGATGTCAAGAAGTTTTCGTATAGTTACTTGATGGAAAAACGATCAAAGAACGAGCTTTTTGATAAATATGTCATCGCCAAAGACTTGCCTGGAGAGGTACGTACCAAAAAATAGTAATCTGATTCGTATCTGATGTGACACTGATGTGGATGTAAAAGTTGCACCATAAGCACTAAAGTGACCACCCAAATCTTAGAACTAACATTTATTGACCCGTAAAACGCAAGCTAATTCCTTGCTAAGAAATGGTTTCATAGGTTGGATACGCGCTTGATGTGCCATGGTACGCGAGTCTACCTCGACTAGAGACGAGATATTACTTGGGACAATACGGAGGTGAAGACGAATTATGGATAGCAAAAGTCCTTTACAGGTTATATATGGAAAAAAAAAAGTTAACTAAAAGCTTCTTATTAATTTTTTGGAGAGTAAACTTCATTTTTGGTTCTTGACATTTGCTCCTCTTATCACTTTTAGTCTAAAGTTTTCAAAAATCTGATTTTGGTGTTTCACATTTTATTTTTGTATCAATTTTGATCCATATCTAAAATCTGTTTAAAAGAACCGTTAGTTAACCCACCTGAGGGGTATTTTAGTCCAAAATAAAACCAAGATCCTTTTATACCTGGACCAACATTTAAGGTATGGCTAAAATACCCCTCAGGTGGGGTTAACTAACGGTTCTTTTAAACAGATTTTAGATTTTGAACCAAAGTTGATACAAAAATGAAATGCAAGGGACCAAAATTAGATTTTTTGAAAACTTTAAACTAAAAAAGATAAAAGGAGCAAACGTCAAGGACCAAATAAAAAAGTTTGCTCTTTCTTATATTATTTCATATTAAAAAGACTATAACTAATTGTTTTAAATGGTTGGATATAGGATGGGAAATATTAGCAATAACAAGTATCTTGAGCTAGCCAAATTGGATTACAATCATTGCCAAGCAATTCATCAGCAGGAATGGAGGAACATAAAAAAGTATGTCAATTCTTATTCACCTTATGGATTATGGTACTTTATTTTTGTTAGTATGTATGTAGCTAACAACTTGTGAGATTCTAATTAACAGATGGTATGCACATCTTAATATAGAAGAGGGCGTAAACACGAGACTATTATGGGCCTATTATGAGGCAGCAGCGAGCATATTCGAGCCAGAAAGATGCAATGAGCGAGTTGCATGGGCTAAAACTACTGTAATAGCAAACATTGTTACCTCCTTCTTTGCTAGACATCAATACTCGAATACTGACATTCGGATGTTTGTAAATGAATTCACTAACGCAAAACGTTGTGAGAGGAATGGAAAACCATGGAGCGCGATGATGAATGCGCTACATGAAACCATCAACCAAATCTCATCAAACACAAAGGAGGCTCATGGGGTAGACATCTACCCACACCTCCATACTATTGTAAGTTCTTTTCAATTCATTAAAATTAAATCATGACATCTTAAATACTGTTATGAACCCTAATATATAAGTAACATGGTTAACCATATAAGACATGCAATCTTTTAACTTTTTCAAACTTTGTCTTTTTATACGTTTGACTTTATCAAAATTTGAAAAAATTGCTACCTCAATATGTCATGGGACTGTTTGAAAATTTTAAAAAAGTCAAAGTTTAAAAAGTTAGACGTGTGTTTGAGATAAAGCAGAAATGAATCATCCCTGGATTTATATGGAAGTGTTTGATAAAGTAACCATATGCTATTTTAATGTTCTATCTTTCTTTTCTCATTTTGTTTATTATTTATGAAAATAAGTGGAAGGCTTGGTTATTGAACTTGCAAAAAGGAGGAGAATCAGAACTTATAGTTAAAACTATAAATTTGAGTAGTGGCTTATGTTTACTAGAGGACCCATTTTCACATCCTAGGTATCAACAACTCTCCTCCATCATAATTGACCTTTGTTACCAAATCTCTCACAAGGTATGTAAAAAAGTGTCATATACATACACACATATATATACATACATATGCCTCGTATCCTCTTTAGATGGTAAAACTTGTTACTAAATGGGAGTTTATATACATGTGTTTAGGATGATCATACCATAGGCTTTGGGATCGAGTCAAAGATGCAAGAACTTGTGCAACTCGTGCTGTGTGAATCACCCAACGATCTTGATGCTAATTCAAAGAAGACGTTTCTAACGGTGGCCAAAACATTCTACTATAGAGCTCTTTTTGATCCAGAAACTATAAACCAACACATTGGTAAAGTATTATTCGAAAATGTGATTTGATACAGTATTTGCACCGAACTTAATCTACCAAAAAAAGGCCCCGAAATGTTGGCACGTCAAGATATATGATGCAAAATTCCTCATTTGATTGTCTAGACTTGTATCACATAATGTTGTTATAGCGCTCGTTGTCACACTTTGTTGTTTGTTTTCCGTCATTTGAACATGGTTATTTAGTGTGGTGGCATGTTGTTACCCGTAGGGCTAATGGTTTATTGGTAATGACTTACAAACGAAAGAGAATATAACATCCTTAGAAAAGGGAGTAAAGGGGTTTCAAACCCTCTTGTTTACTTGGTACAAACATTCAATACAGAATGTTATATCAAAGTTAACTTATAAATGAGAAGTTAGAAAAATCAGACCAAATTAAAATCAAACTGAAGCCTGCATATGAAATTAGCTAGAAAAATAGATAGCAAAAAAGGTCAATTTGTAGTTTTTAGCTATTAACCTAAGATCTCAAATATGTTTTGATAAAGTTGGTTACATTTGCAGTCCGAGGCAGTATGTCACACCCCCGCAAAACCACCCGCATAAAACCCGCGAGCGAGGGTACGAGCCAGACCAGGATCTGAGTCGTCAGACACTTCGAACATTCTACACACTCGACTCAACGTTTTAAAATCATGTTTGGATACCAAAGCATCAAAAGATTTATCAAAGTTATAAAAGTCTTAAAGTTTTAGCGTAAGCATTTCAACAAAGTTTTAACAAGTCATAAGTTGAAGCGACAATCATAAGAAAACAGTTTTAAAAAGTCTTTTCGTCCAAGGCGACAAAAGTTATCATGCAAATACAAACCATGCAGAGTGACCATATGAATGATCCTAACATGCTCCTTAGCTGCTCCTAAGGACCTGAGAAGAACATACTAAAAATGTCAATGCTAGGTTGGTGAGTTCATAAGCTTAAGGAAATAAATAACATTTATCAAAACCGTTCGTTACCAGTTACCCTCAACGAGGCATAACCAAAGAAGGGAATCCACCCTAAAAAGCAAGCTAATATTTATACCCATGGGTAGCTAAACCATAAGATTTTTATAACACCATAGGGTTCGTGACACCATTACTGACAGCTACTTTGCCTTCCAGTCATACTGTTTGCAAGTAATGACTAAGCTAGAGACAATCTAATACCTGCTTCGCCCCCGGAGGTCGAGTAGGGCTTGTCAGACCCAGTAGATCAACCTTATAGTTCCCCGTTATAAATTGTTCATGGTTCAAGATATAGCATGCATGACTATCGAAATCGAGCTTCCATCATAGATCTTACATAAAGTTGGCAACTTTATTGCACAAAAACCCTAGATCCATCATTATCAAGTCATTAGAACATAGATCTAGCACAAATCATCAAGCTTTATTCACATGCAACCTTGTTTTCTTATGCAAAACCCAAATCTAGCATGTATCATCACACGCACAAAACTCACAATTTTGATTCAAAGATGCAAACTTTATCATCACTAACACTAGATCTACACTTGATATCATCATAACAACACAAAACATACCTAGATCCATCATAAAGCTTGGATCTCTTGACATCTTTTAAACAAGCAAAACAAAGAAAAACACATACCGAATGTTATAGGATGATCAAGGATGAAATCGGGGCTCGGATCTTGAAGAAAAACAAAAAACTTGATGATGACTGAGTAGGAGAATGTTTAAGGTCGTAAAAATGGCTGATGTGACGTCTGGAGCTGATGAAATGAAATTGTGGTGGCTAATGGTGCTTAAATAGTGGAGAATTAGGGTTTTGCTGAAATCTGGCCTCCAAATGTATTGCTTGGAGCCTTGGTTTACTCTAGGCGATACGCCTAGGGCTCTCATATGGCAGCCCCTTTAACATTCGTTGACCGCAACCCGTTTTGTCCGTTTTTGTGTTTTTCATCACAGTTTTCTACGTTTTGTCCCATTTTTAATTTACCATCATTTTTATCACATCAAATCCAATAATATCAAGTATCAGCATGCCATATACTAATTTACAATCATGTAATTAAATTCACGTATCAGTTTACACGTATTTCACGACACATAGCAGTTTTTAGTTTATCACCAATGTTTTGAGACTCCAACTTGTGTGTGATGTTTGTGAAGTGTTTTAAGGCTACTATACTCTTCTAGTACCTTAATTGACATACTACGCCTATATACTCATCTCCTGGTTTGTCGGTTTTTTAGTTTTTGTCCGTTTCTAAGGCTCGTTCCCCCCGAAGGGCCAGAATGTTACATCCTTCCCTCGTTATAAAGAATTTTCATCCCGACAATATTGATGTTGGAAGGGCGAGGAAAAAGCCTCCAATTACAATTAGCAATAATGGTAGACATTTCAGAATCCGTGGTTGTATTCCAATTAGGATCACACATAGCCTGAGCAGTGGTCCCTGGGAGAGGAGAGACAACAAAAACATCTAATAGGTTAAGGATCTGACATGGCTTATGAGAGCCAATCTAGGAGCGAGTGACTATAGAGGTGCACAAAGAAACCGGATCCGGAACCGGAACCGGCGAACCGAACCGGAACCGGTCCGCTTTAGAACCGAAAACACAGGAACCGGTTAGAACCGGCGTTTCAGTAGCAGTTCCAGGATCCCAGTGCAGGAACCGGTTTAAACCGGTTTTTTCTGGAACCGGTCCAGGAACCGGTTCTGGAACCAATTTTTCGGTTGGGAGGGATTTTCATAGATATAGCCTCCACCTAGCCGTTGGGGACCTTTTTCTAGCCGTTTTTTTTTTACCACCCCCCAAGACCCACTAACATAATATAAATACCCATTAACATCCCCCAATAAATCCCCACTCATAATTTATCAAATCTCACACAAACTTCTCTCATTTTCTTACTTTCTTTACCATGGCAAACACCGGAACCCAAAGTGAAGCTTCCGTTGGTCAAAATGCACCCTCAAGCGTGTACATTGTGAGGGTGTTAGAGACATCATGAAACCGGACAATTTGGTGCAATTACAACTTGTCTGAAATGTCGAACGGGGGCGAAAAGGCTCGTTGTCATCATTGCGGGTCTATGCTTGACGCGGGTGGATACATTGAAGAAGCATATGAACATTTCTTGCAAGGCGTTGAAGAATAATCTGGCTACGGATCAAGCACAAATGGGGAGTCGTGGAGACCTGTTTAACTTCGACTTAGAAATGGTTCGTGACCGAATCACAAAGTTTGTGATCCAAGAAGCTCTTCCATTTGATCACTTCGACAACTCTCGCCTAACAAGTTTGATTAGGGAAACTCTCCAACCTCGCTACGTCCAAGTAAGGCGCACAACTCTTCGACGGGATTGTTTAAAACTATGGGACGTCGCAAAAAAAGAATTAATTTCACTTTTTGAAAACTTGAATACCGGTGAAAACTTAACAACCGACGTTTGGTCCGCTCCACACAATCTACCCGAATCGTACCTTTGTGTCACCGCACATTGGATATGTCCATCATCATGGCAAATGATGAAACGTACGGTTGCTTTTGAATTGTTTGGATATCCCCACACGGGAAAAAATGTTTTCAAGCTTTTGGATTATGTAATCCGAACCTTTAAATTGGAAAACAAAGTTTTTTCGATGTCTTTTGATAATGCCTCAAACAACACCGTGGCGGTTGAAAAACTTAAACTCAAATATCGAGCGGTTTGCGACGATGCTTTTTTCCATAGTCGTTGTGTGGCTCATATTATAAACTTGGTGGTTCAAGATGGGTTAAACGTTTCACAAGTATGCTTTTTTAAAGAGCAATTTAAAAACATGTTGCGTTCTATTTTTAGACAAAGTCGAGCAAGATATATGAAATATAGGAAATTGTGTAGCGATACTAATTCGGTTTGTCTTAGACCGAATTGGGACGTTCCTACACGTTGGAATTCTACCTACAAAATGTTTCAAAGTGCTTTAAAACAACGGGAGTCTTTAAAGCTTTTTCATGAAATTTTAGATAATCGTGGTCGAGCTACACCATTTCCGGACGAGGGTTGGGCTTGTATTGAAGAAATGTCCGAGTTGCTTAATGTTTATAACACCGCTACTAAAATACTTTCGGGTGTTTATTATCCGACTAGCCCATTTGTTCTTAATCATCTTTATTTGATGGCAAGAAAATTAAGTGAGTATGAATTTAAAAGTGATATGTTTAACAAAATGGTGACTCCGATGAAAGAAAAGTTTAGAAAATATTTTTCTGAAAACCCACCCGTCTTTACTTGTGCCGCATTTTTAAACCCGTGTACTAATGTGGCGGGTGTTGAAACGGTGATTGATCGGATTTGTGACTATTTGAATTTATATGAAGAACATCCAAACTTTGCTCAACAAACCAAATCTATTTTTCATAAGACTATTCAAGAATTGTTTGATGTTTATTTGGCTCGTTATGGTCCATCAACACGAGTCCAAACCTCGTTCGCAACTAGTTCGAGTCAAGACCCATGTTTCGGGTCGAAAATACTAAACGTCAAAGAGGAAGCACCCCAAGTAGCGAGCTTGGGAGATATAGTGCGACGAACTTTTTGATGCATATGAGTAGGGATGAATTTGAGAATTTTGACATCTTGGCTTGGTGGAAAGGAAAGGAAGGTCAATTTCCTATCCTATCCGCTATGGCTCGGGATCTACTAAGTGTCCAAGCTAGTACGGTAGCTTCGGAATCCGTGTTTTCTCTTAGTGGCAGGGTGTTATCGTTGAGAAGGACAAGGCTCACTCCGGATTCGATCGAGATGTGCATTTGCTTGAAGGATCATTTGGATGCGGTGGAACGTATACAAGATCATGCAACTTTTGAAGATGAAACTACACTTGAAGATAGGATTCACATCAACGAGATCCAACTCGCAACAAACAATCAACTCAACGAAGAAGAGCTTCTTGATTTGACGGTTCGTGTTGAACCAAATAGCTCGGATGAAGAATGAAGATGGTGGTTGAAGTCTTGATTTCTCGGTGAAGATAGAAGATTAATGGTTGAAGGCTTGAAGATTGAAGATGTCAAGACATTAGAATTAGCTTATGGTTTCCATTTGAAGACTTTAAAATCGTATTTGGTGTTGTATTTCATTTCGTAATGTTTTTTAATTTCCGAACTCGTAAGTCGTAACCGATCGATGGTATGTTTTTTTTAAGTTAATGACAATTAATGAATGGGTTGTGGTTTTTATGTGTTTATTAGATGTTCAATACAAATTTTTTTTTTAAACTTTTATAACCATTAAAATTACTTGAAAAAAAAATTGCAACAAAAAAAAAACAAACAAAAGCTGCTTGCTCCCAACCACATACAGCGACCGGTTTTCCGGAACCGATTTTTGGAACCGGTTTATATGGAACCGGTTTGGTCGGTTCTAGTTTTTTTGGTCTGGAATCGGTTTGGAACCGGAACTGGTTTAAGTGACACTATTTGGAATCGGAACCGGTTTGGAACCGGAACCGGTTCGTATAAAAAACCGATTTGTGCACCTCTAGGTCCAGGGGCAGCATCCTCAGAGGAGGAAACAATGGATAAGGGAGAGTTCACCTACACGGGACACGTCGGAGATGCGGAAGCAGAAGATGGGTAGAAGACACCTCTGAGGGCAGAGCGTTTGGAACATGCTGGGTGTCCTAGGGAGGAGTACCAGCTGTGAAGGGTTGAGCAGTTGAAACCACAAACGGTTGCAAACCCTGGTCATCAGACTCAAAGATAGAGTAGTCAGATGGATGGAGGAGGAGCAGAATGGAAATGAGCATAAGAAAAGGGTGTCTCATCAAAGGTGACATGAGGAGAGATAATGACCCCATGAGTAGTGAGATCCATGCATCAATAACCGCGATGATCTGTGGGAGGACCAAGGTGGACAGAATCAGTGGACCAAGGGGACAACTTATACGAGGGAGTAGAAGAGAGGTTTCGGTAGCAAAGGCAACCAAACATACGTAGGTAAAGAAACGAGGGAAATAATCTAAACAGAATCTCAAAATGAGATTTGTAGTAAATGGTAGAAGTGGGTGGAATATTAAAAGTGTGAACAGACATGTGAAGAGCTTCAGCCCAAAGTTTTGAAGGCATGTAGGCTTGAAAGAGGAGAGTACGAATGACATTGCTTGAGATTGTGCATTTGAATGTTTGGACTTCTCCTGTGTGAAGCTTGTGTGGTTCTAAGTACTACCATGAAACATATATGTGGAATCCCTCCTTGAGTGTCAACTTTGTATATCACCAGTATATATAGTTACAAGAGTGTAATATTGGGATATACACTAAAGACCCTATACTATAACACATTACAAAATAACCCCCGGCTTATTTAAACTATCTAACAACATACATATACGTATGATTAATGTCCATTTTTTTAGTATGACGGGCCCCTGAGCCCTTGAAATGATTAATGTCAGAGGCGGCTTCGAGAACTCTAAAAAAATGGGACCCCAGGTGAGATTAAAAAAATATCGCCCTTATAATAAAAAGTCAAAAACTCATATATAAAAAGTCATAATGCGACGAAAATTATAATAACAGTAAACAAAACTAACGTATTGTAGCAAAAATATTTGGATTTAAATAGTTAAACAAATCGTGAGGCTCTTCTAGCATTTTTAGTTGCAAAACTTTCGATCAACTCTTCATAATTCATATCTCTAAGATATTGTTTTCAATAGATAGCATTGTCAGTCCATTAAGTCTGTCTTGGGATATTGTGGATCGTAAGTAGTACCTAACAATTAATTTCAGTTTTGAAAAACGTTTTTCTGCTGATGTCACTGTAACCGGAATAGTCAAGAAGACTCTATATGTAACTAATGCGTTAGGAAAGAAACCAGCCGCTTCAGATGTTCTGAATCATCAAAATGGCTGATAATATGTCTAGGTAAAGATGTCTCAAGTAACTTCAACTCCATATAAATTTCTTCAACACTGATATCCGTTGTGACGACCAGTCGACGGCGACATGACATCAAATATCAAAACACCAATAAAAAAGGAAATCACAACGCCCAAAATCTTAGCAAAAGATGATCTAATTTATATAAAATAACAATATACACGTAAAACGCCAACATTAAACAAAAACAACAACAACAAAAAAAATGAAAATGTAATGAGCGATACATAAACACAAATGTATAAAGCTAAAACTACGGAATCAGAGATAATAAATTAAAGAAAGAATAGAAAAAAGAGAGGAAGAACGAAAATAACACAAACAAAGTACGAAAGTGGTTGCGAAACGATACGCTTTTTATTATATTTGTAGACTAGATCTAGATGTTGCATATATAAATAATACTAGTTTTTTATTCCCGTGTGTTACACGGGTGACTTTTAAAAAAAACTATAAATACAATCATAATATACGACAATTATGTATTTTTATATCTTTAGTAATTAAATAACTGGTTATTAAAATATTTTGGAATGCAATAAATAAAAAATTGAAAATACAAATCACTTCCATAATTAGAAGAATTGGCGGGAAAAATTGTTGAGGATAAATGTGGTGGTGCCATGGCAAATTGTGATGCCAAAAACTTTTCTTTTATTATATATATATATATATATATATATATATATATATATATATAGGTGAGGTCATTGAGACACTTTCGCATGTGAAATAGCTCTTTTTCACATGTAAGTTTAATTAATGAAAAAGAAAGAAAAAAGAAATTATCACAACCATTAGATCAAGAGATCTAATGTAAAAGGTACCTGCTACACTTATGGGGTCTACAATGAACTTATATATATATATATATATATATATATATATATATATATATAGATAGAAGATAGAAGATTATATTTTAGATATTACAGGTAAACTATGTTAAATTCCAAATCTTATAGATAAGTTACATTGTATTTCCAAACACTTAATTGACAACTTGGAATTAAATATAAATTTCTTTAATTAATATTTAGGGGTGTTTAAAATACAAAACATGAAGCTATATATATATTTATTAGCTTGAGGACATCGACTCCCAACATCTAGGATTAAACCGATCTAGACCTAGATTAATATTTGGAACTTGCCGCCCTACCTATCTAAGATAATATTTCTAAAAAAAAAAAACAAAAAAAAAAAATACCAGCCAACCTTTCCAACCTAAAACCGACGGATCTTTAAAAGAGAACAAATTACATGAATGAGTAAGCTAAGTAGGAGGACCCGTTAACATGATGACCCGTTAATTGTGATCCGTTAATAAACTGATTAACCCAATAAAAATAAAATTTGTCAAAACAATTACTAACACCATCACCCATTTTATAAGGTGGTCCATACCCCATTGTTTGAAGGAAGTTGATGAACTAGGAAAAAAACCAATCATTCTATGGCATGTCACTGTTAGGTTTAATCGGTACAACGAAATATACCGATTCACAACGAATACGTATATAATAGGATAAATAAACACTAATAGAGAATTTTACGTGGTTCGGTCGGTGTGACCTGTGTCTACGGGCTGCAACTAGGATATTCTATTAAGCACAATACAACGATTATAATACACAGACATCTATGCATACTATCACTAACCCACAACACCACATTTTGCGTGTCACACTTTTGAGATTTATACTATCACACCACTACACATGGTCTAACGAAGTCAACATAAGAAAATGGATGTAACCCAAGCAGAGACCATGGACAATATTGGACCATCTATACTAAAAGTATATTCATTGTCAACTAATTCTAGGGTAAGAGTCCATAATTGTCCAACTGATATATGTGGTATAACACGGAATTGTTGAAATTATTGGCTGATAAGAAATCATTCATAGCAATACTAATTGACTGCAAAATTTTGAATTTATAATTATTTAAACTATCGCATAACATAAAAAATAGTACAAAAATATAAAGAAAGCTTTGAATACCATTTAATGGAATTTTTGATCGACTAAAACATGAAAGAAGCACGTGCCATATCGTTAGGACTTTTCCTGGATCAAAATAGTACAAATAAAATTTAATGATCAACAAATTCAATAATTAATTTTGTATACAATTCGAACATCAAAACAGTAGTCATTAAATGATTTCAATGCTATGGAAGAAAGAAAAAACAAACAATTTAAACACGTTAAAAATATTTAATTTTCTCTTAAGAAAACACAAAAAAAATAAAAATCATATATATTAAAATATCTCCATAATAGTTAAGAAAACGTAACATTTAAGAAAACCTAATATGCTAAAACACAAAAAAATGATTGCTCTTGATGTAGTTGTCTCCAAAACATAACAAATAATAGAGAAGAGTAAGTTGTTAACATCTACTTTATATGCACCATATGGATCATATGTAGATTTGAAGAAAATAAGTCAATACGGTTAAAAGCTTCGTTAAAACTTTAAATGAGCTCCACTTATATTTAATAGTTTGGTTGACATGTTTTCATAGTAAATGTGCATTAGTGCAAGGTTTCCTTGCAAGTGTAAGGTATGATATAATTTGTATAGAAATATTTACTGTTAAAAAAACATGTGTATCAGTGTCAGCTTTCATCTTCTACAGGTTTCCTACAGGTTTCCTGGTTCTTCATTTGTTCATTGGATATACTAAAAAAAATGGTATGAAAAAAGTGACAAAAAAAAAAAACAGCCGCTTAATGTTTAAAAATCTAATGTCAAAAAGCTGCATTTAATTTAAATATAATTATTGGTGCATTGTCAATATAATTAATATCAAATAAAGTATATCTAGACACCACTTATCACCATGTTGTGTAAGTTATTCTGTTTTAGATTAATGAGTTCTTTTAAAGACCCCTAATATCATCATACCTCTTAAAAAAAATACAATGATAAGTTGTCAAAATATGTTTCGTGTTCATTGTGTTCATTATTTAACTGATTAATAGAAAGAAACATGTATGTTTCAATCACTGACGGTTTTTTTTTTGTGAGAAATAAGGATGGCGAGGAGCTTGAAATGAATGATTTAGAAGAACAAGACATTTTTTGTGAAGTTCATGGCGCGCGTATATTTGGTGTTTCAGGTATTAATTATGTAGATTAGAGTTTCATGTATGTAAAGCTACACTGGATGTTTGATGTTTGTTGTAGTAGTTTTGTGACATTGGAATTACCACAAGAACACACGGGCTTCTAGTGACAACACGTTAATAGTCTAACTTGTATAATACATTATATAATGCAAAGTATGTGTTTATTAACCAACCCTAATGTTAGTTTGTAAACTACCCAAAATTCAATTGTAAAAAAGTCTGTTTATTAGATATACCCAGATTATTGTTCTTGCTCCTTGCACATAGGGCTGTTCATGAGCCGAGCCGAGCCAGGGCTGGCTCGGGCTCGGCTCGGATTATAAACCAAGCTGGCTCGGCTCGGCTCGAATTCTAAACCGAGTTGAAATCTTGAGCTCGAGCTCAGCTCGGTTTCAAACCAAGCCAGCTCGGTTCGGCTCGGTTTTAAAAATAAATCGTAGACAAAACATTAAAGTAAAACGGTTTAACAATTATTTTATGGTTTATAAAAGACATGTCCAACACATACACGACACAAATACAAAATACACCACACATCAAATCTAACAAGGTAACAACTACAAAATAAATGTTCAAAGCGGAGATTGAGAAAGACTAAACCGTAAGAATTTAGGGATTTTTGGCGTATACTTATATTGTATAAGGGATTTAAGGTAAAAACATTATTTTGTTTGGCTCTCTGTAAAATGGGCGAGTACATATTTAAATATTGCATATAAAATATAAATTAAGGTAAATAAAATCGAGCCAAAACCGAGCGAGCTACGAGCCGAGTCGCCCTTGGCTCGTGCTCGGCTCGGTTGCAAACCGAGCCATCTTCGAGCGAGCTACTTCCGAGCTATTTCCGAGCGAGCTTCGAACGAGCTCCGAGCCACGAGCTTTTTGAACAACCCTACTTGCACACAAACACAAATCACAT
Organism: Deinandra increscens subsp. villosa; assembly: GCA_039602395.1. Classification (NCBI taxonomy): domain Eukaryota; kingdom Viridiplantae; phylum Streptophyta; class Magnoliopsida; order Asterales; family Asteraceae; genus Deinandra; species Deinandra increscens. The sequence continues at coordinate 3,415,623 of JBCNJP010000023.1, forward strand.
ACTCCTATTTTTCTGTTACAAACTCGGTGTTTTAATTATAGAAGCCCAAACTTTTTAACTTTCGATCTCTTTGTTTCTAAACTAGATGGGTTTCTAAACTAGATGGTGACCCGTTCGCGTGTTGCAGCTGGTCACCCATTTGTTATTTGTTACTTAGTAATACATGTATTTACATAAAAGTAATATACTAATATGTAAACATTATAGGAAACTAATAATTTCGATAATTACAACATATGTTGCTATTTCTTGTGAGCATATTCAAATATATAACGACACCATACCTAGTAAAATCTTACCAAAAGCACAAAACGTACTATTAGTAAGGTCTAAGAAGGGTGAGATTTAAACAACCTTACCTCCACCACAAAGGATACAAAGGTTGATTACAGGAAGAGCCCCAACTCAAAAACACATTAGACTCAAGGATAGAAAAAGATGAGAGATAAATAATAACAAAAAATAAAATAAGAAATAAAGTAAAATAAACAAAAAGGAACAAATAAGTAAAAAACAAATATAATAATAGTTAATAAATAAAAAAGTCCAAAAAGGACAAGAAACATATACAAATAAAATGAAATAAAAAAAATTAAATTCGCCTCTCCATTTTCTGTGAAAGAAGGGACAGTCAGTCTTTTAGTAAGCGTATATAAGCAGCTGTTTAGTGTATAAGCAATTCTTTAGTTTAGTGGTCGCACCGGTACGATGGAGGTTGGTTGAAGATGAAATAAAAATCATAATAAATAAATAAAATAAATAAAGACCTCAACGTACGTTAGTCTAACCCTCCCCCCCCCCTCCACTCTCCATTAAACCTCCTTAGCCTTGATCCTACATCTATACGACGCCCTATCCTCGATCATATTTTCAGAGAGGTGCAAGTCCAACAAATCATGTCTAATGCGCTCGCCCCACATTAGTTTGGGACTGCCTCCCCTTCAACGCCCCTCAACAAAGATGAAATCAATAGCTCTAACTGGCGTCGTCATCTGTCTCCTTTTCACATGCCCAAACCATCTAAGGCTTCCTTCACGTATCTTCTCTGCGATACTCGCAACTGCAAATTTTTTCCGATAGGCTTCATTTCTAATTTTGTCTAACTGTGTATGCCCGCTCATTCACTCAACATCCTCATCTCTGCAACTTCCATCTTGCACATCTGAGTCTTCTTGATGGCTTAACACGCCGAACCATAAAGCATTGTAGGTCTGACGACAACCTTATAGAACTTTTCCTTTAATTTAATAGGGAACCTCCTGTCACATAAAACCCCTATGGTCGCTCGCCATTTACACCATCTCACACGTATGCGGTGAACCACATCACTATCAATGTTCTCATCGTTTTGTATTCAAATATACAAAAGCGACTAATATGTAAACATTATAAGGAAAACATATGTTGCTATTTCTTGTGAGCATATCTAATAATTGGAGCATATGTTGCTATTTCTTGTGAGCATATTTAAATATACAAAAGTGAGATGGTGAACCGCCGTACGTTGCGACGGGCATCTGGTTATGCTTCGACTAAAATATAGAGTAAAATAATAAAAAGAATCCATTTAATTTCCAAATAAAAATAAAAGACTAAAATATAGAGTAAAATGATAAAAGAAATCCATTAAATTACAAAAAGAAAAAAAATTAAGCAAATCCAAGATATATACAACCTTTACAACATATTACTATGATACTATCTCTAAACTAAGATAGTTATGTTCTCACTTAAACTTTTTAAATGCTATCTCTATATTCTGAATCATGTTTTAGCATTTTTTTAAATGCTTTCCGTAAATTTACAGTCGTGTAACATAACTTTTATGTCACAGGTTTAACACTTTGAGCGTTCGGTTTTCTAATTTTAACGTTGTAGTCTTTTTGTATTTGCGATTGAGTCGTTTGTGCTTGAGACATGAGTTTGTGTTTTTTAATGGTGTAATAGGTACACATAGATTTCCTTATATACAAACGTGTAAAATAGTTTTATGTTTGGAGCATTTTGATCGTTACACTTTTTTTATTTCAATTTTCTTTACGTACTGTTATACAACACAACGGTTTCATGTGCCAACAATTATCTCCGTAGCAACGCACGGATAGAAAATCTTGTTATATACATTAGGAAAATAGTAAAAAATCATATAAAGTTATAAATAAACCCCGTATCAAATAAAACTATAATTGGTTAACATGCAGGGGCGGATTTACTGCCAAGCCAGGGGTAGCGCCCGCTGCCCCTGAACTTTTACCCCGACGTGCAATTTTTTTTTATTTAGGTTTTCGGTATGTCGCGACCCCTGAAACGAATTTTTCGCTACCCCTAAAAATATATTACGCTACCCCTCCTCAGTTTTTATGATTTTTATTTGAATCCCAAGATGAAAACAAAAGGAAAACGCCCGTTAATAACCTAAAACCGAGCTATTAATAACTTTGTGCAATTTAAATAAGGAACTTATAACTATAGGGGGTATTATGTAAATTATTTATATTAATAAAACAAAAAAAGGAATCCCAAATCCCAATTAGAGAATCACGTTCTTTCTCCCTGGTCCCCCACCCACCAGCGCCGATTCCCAGCCCAGTTCCGACCCCTCCTGTCTCCTATTTTCCGACTGGCCACCGGCGACTGCCGGCCGGCTAGCGCCGCTGCCAAACCCCCTTCCACGACTGGACCACCACCGCGATTCCACACTCCACAGGTTCCTTGATTTCTCATATTTTCTCCTATTTTCTTGTATTAGGGTTTATTAATTTAGAGATTTAGAAACAAATGTTATGTGGAATTTTTATATGTTAATTGTGTTAGGAATTAGGATATAACATTCAGGAAGTGTTTTAAATCACTAAATCAAAACTTTGTATTGTTTTCTTGAATTATTGTTTTAGGGTTTACCTGATTGCTAGAAAGATGAAACCAAAACCTAAACAAGCTTTAATTAGCAATTTGTTTAAAAGAAAAGTCCTGGACAATGATGAAACTACTCAAACTAGTAAAAAACCAAGTCCAAATGTAGAGACTAATTTGATGCAAGAGGATGTTAATATTAATCGAGCTTCTTCAACACGAAAGACTATTGATTTGAATGCTCTTCCCTCGGATCCCGCCGATAGACCCCCTATTGTTAGTTATGACCCGAATCAAATTGATGACATAAGAAGGGCATATCTTGTGAAAAAGGCTTATCAACCAAGAGGTCATGGTTTTATATGGAAAGATTATTCTAGTGGTCGGAGACGTTTTAATGTTAAATGGTTTGATAAATTTATTGGTTAGAGTATAGCCCGAAAGTGGAGAAAGCATATTGCCTATATTGTTACTTGTTTAGTGAAAGTGTTGGTAATCAAGGTGGGAGAGATACTTTTGTAAATGGAGGGTTTGATAATTGGAATAAATCGGGTGTCTTAAAAAACCATGTTGGATTAGTCAATAGTGCTCATAATAAGGCGGCTCAAAAATGTTGCAATCTAATTAATCAAAAGCGATCCTATGAAGCGAAAGTCACCAAGTATAGTGAGGAAGAAGTGATTGCTAATCGGTTTCGATTAATGGCTTCTGTTCGTTGTGTTGGATTTTGTTTACAAAACTCATTACCATTCCGGGGACATGATGAGTCGGAAGATTCTCTCAATAAGGGCATCTTTCTTGGACATTTACAGTTGCTTAGTGATGATAACCCGGATTTTGGTAAGTACACCTTAGGAAATGCAAAGAAAAATAATAAGATGACATCCCCATCAATACAAAAAGAGATTATTGATTGCTTTGCGAAAGAGGTAACCAAAATGATTTGTGAAGAGTTTAAAGACGATGTGTTTGGGTTGTTAGCGGATGAGTCTAGTGATGTGTCTTTAAAGGAACAAATGGCCGTGGTTGTTATATATGTTGATAAGCTTGGAGTTGTTAAGGGGAGTTTAATCGGACTTTCTCACGTCAGGAATACAACTTCCGCAACTTCAATTAGTGATTATGGCCATTGCAAAAAAACATGACGGTGTCAAAGAGTTTTATGAGTACCTCTCCATGGTTGTTAATACGGTTTCCGCTTCTTACAAACGGAAAGTTATGATGTTGGAGGGAAAAATAGCAAGTGTGGAAAAAGGAATACTTGCAGGTGAAATTCAGACTAGAAAGGGATTAAACCAAGAGGTTTCACTTGTACGAACTGGGGATACACGATGGGGTTCTCATCGTAATACTATCACAAGTTTAAAGAAATTATTTCTGGAAGTTGTTGAAGTACTTGATTATATTAAGAAAGATGGAGAAAGCTCTCAACAACGATCTAATGCAAAAGGTATATTATCATATCTTGAGAAGCTTGAATTTGTGTTTTATATGCACTTGTTGGATGCAATCTTAGGTATCACAAATAGTCTATCAAATCATCTTCAAAAAATGGATCAAGACTTGTTACAAGCGGCTAAGTTGATAAACGGGACAAAACTAGCATTGAATGATCTTAGACAAAAGGGCTTTAGTGATATGTTAGCAAAAGTCACATTTTTTTGTGAAGAGCACAAGATTGACATGCTAGATATGAATGGAAATTATGGCAATCAAAGAAACCGAAAGAATGTCATCACCAATCGACATCATTTTGAAGTGGAAGTTTTTAATACGGTTTTGGATATGCAAATTTCCGAATTTGGAAATAGATTCAATGAGGTTTCAACTACTTTGATAGAAAATATGTCGGGTTTAAATCCTTGCGATTCGTTTTCAAAGTTCAACACATCTAAGATAGTGGCATTTTCAGAGATGTATCCGAATGATTTTAGTAACGGGGAAAGAGGTTGTCTTTTGGGAGATCTTACGGTATTTTATCACACCGTTAAGGAAGATGACAAATTTAAAAACTTGGGTGGAATGAGTGATCTTGCTCGTGCAATGGTGGAAACCGGAACCCATAATACATTTCCTTTGATATATCGGGTATTAAAGTTGGCATTGGTTTTACTGGTTGCAACGGCGACAGTTGAAAGATGCTTTTCAAAAATGAAGCTTATCAAGACGGATCTACGTAATCGAATGGGTGAGGAGTATTTGAACAACGCTCTACTTTGTGCGGTGGAAAAAGAAAGTTTTCTTAAAGTAAAATAGGAAGATGTGATGACTCGATTTCAAGCGTTTAAAAACCGAAGAGGAAACATCTTTTAGGTATGTATTTAACTTTACATTATATAAATTATCGATAAAATTTTTGTTTAACGTTATAAGTTATGGTTAAAAAAAATTCGACCGCGACCTCTAATTCTTTTTTTTCTGGATCCGCCCCTGTTAACATAACATGCTAATGTAAACCGTAAACTAAATAAAACTGATTTATTTCATTGCAAACTAAATAAACTAATCAAAATTAATTAAAATTTTAATATAAGATAAACAACTAATATAATCAAGAATATATGAACTTCCATTGTGATTTACTTTCAATAGTATATCACCTATGTAGTGTTTGTTTTCTCCGATAGAAACTAAACATAACATAAAATAACAGGTTTAGCATTTTTATAGATTTTAATAATTGATCAGTGATCAGTACAACTATCTCTAAAGTGATCCATTTATATAATTGGTTTCATCTTGTTCACTTCATAAGTGCCACCGGAGGTGAGAGCTGGCTTCATCTGCCAGAAAATCATTAATGATAATATGATATCGGTGTAAGAAATTAAATAACTGAATTGATTTACTAATAATGATTTGTCTTAATTACAATATTTAATGATAAAAAAGAAACCCTAAAAAATCAACCCGTGACCTTAATCTTTAATCTTAATAATAACTTTTTTTTTTTTTTGAATGGCCAACGAATAGAATAAACCCAGGTACTTCGTACGGGGTGACCCAATGGCTAAAGGCCACCGCCAGCTGGCCCAACCCAGCCGTACGGAGCCCTTAAGCGTCCATGTGACTCCAGTTCCGGGAGAAAACCCGCTAACCCGCCCGCCCGTAGGCACGACGGCGAATTAACGGTAAAACCCGGTCGCCTCAAGGATCGGATCCGGGTCTCCCCGGATCTCCTATCATTGGCCTCCATACCAATTAACAAATAATGTCATTAGTGAGGATAGAACTTGGGTCCCTAGGAACACAAGCCAAAGCCTCAACCAACTCCACTAGATGCCATTGGTTCTTAATAGTAACTAATACTAATTCTAATAATATATTCTAATAATCCGCTTCAATCATGTTTTTTCACAAGCCTCACTCTACAAGGGTCGAAATAGAAAGGAAAAAGAAACTTAATCGTTTAGACTATTGTTAAAAGATCTTACTCATTATCGGTTTTGTGTTTTACTAATACGCTTAATTTTTTCATAAAAAAACATGTGGTTTCACTATTTAAGAAAAAAATGGATTTTAATAATCCAAACTATGACATATTGACCGATAATAATCCAAACTATCAGTTTGGGCAGTAGCAGTCCCAACTTTCATTTTCGTTCTCAGCAGCAGTCTTAGTCCCAAAACATCATACATTTACACATGATTTACACTTGTTTTTCGTTTGTTTTTACTTTTATGCTTCCTTATTTTGTTCAGATTCTGCATTACGAGGCAAAAATCAAGTGTAAATGTATGATGATTATGTTACTAGGATTGCTCCTGATAACGAAAATAAAATTTGGAACTGCTGCTGGACAAACTGATAATTTAAATTATTATCGGTCAATGAGTTATACTGTAAATTATTAAAATTCATTTTACCATTTAACCTAAGGCTATCGACATAACATAATTAGTGAGTTGTTACCCATATACCTTCTATTCACATTTAATTAATTTACCTATATTATATTGAAATAGAGCGTGGCAATGAAAATAAAAATAAGGTAAAATACACATGTAACATGCACATGTGGAGTAACTCAACTATTAATAACAAAATTTGTAATGGAACCAGGGAGACCACTGCTGAAGTAATAGTTAGCTTTTGCAATCTTTCTTTAATCAGAAAATAATACATCTTATCAGAAACATCTTTATTTGGGTTTGTGATGACTTGTTTTCCATGTTTGTTTCTTTCTGGTTGTACTTTGCCACTACTGGAGTACTAGTGTGATTCTTGTAGTTGTTTATTTTGGTATTTTATATTGATCTCCTTAAATTGTTAAAAAAAAAAGAAGCATCTTTCTTTTATCAGAAACCCTCACGCGGCACCTTTTAGGAACATTTTTGTGACACTAGTCGGTGGTACTGTTTAAAGTAAGAGCTTCCTTCACCAATCTTCTTTAATAAAAAAGTGGTCACATCATTTCATTCATTCTTCTTATTTTATTTCTATTCTCTATTATTTAAATTAGTGGTAGATTTTTATTTCTTAGCTAACACTCGATCATTAACCCTCATTATAAACCCTAAACAAAATACAACTGAAAAATCAAATAGATTGGATTATTATATTTCTGATGCACAATGTACAAGTTTTTGATGCACCCAAATGAATATAATGTAATATTATATTTGTGATGCATGGTGTACAACAGGCCAATGCATTAATTCTCAATTTATATGAATATAATATTCATGTGGCGAGCAGATGATAACGTATCCCCAACGCCTTCCCTCTGATTTCCTCTTTTACCTCAGAAACCAGTCAACCACCGTCACTTTCCCTTCATACGCAACTCATCCCATCCACCAACAGCAACCCTACATCACCTCCCATCTTAAATAAAAAACCCTTCGTTGCCCCAAATCAACCACAATCGAGTCCTGGGTTAGGGTTTTCTCCCATGGATTTTGAGTTATTTTCAGCGACAAATTTACATCTTCAGAAGAGCAGGGAGTGTTGGACGGTGAGCATGTCTTTCTCTTCATCATCTCCCTTTTAGTTGCTTTGATTGGTTTGATTTGGATCTCAAAATGTCATAACGATTGTTTGGCGTTGCTTACGAAATTAGATCTGCCCTCTCTCTATGAACGTGTGACATACATGCTGAAAAAGGTTTGTCTGTAACCGATCTGGGCTTTGATTCTGATGTAGGTGACGATTCGGGCTTCGATTCTGATGTAGGCGACGATTGGGCTTCGATGGTGACGACCTGATGCATTTTGGCTTCTGAATATCCATTTTTAGGTATTTTGACTGAACTTGAAAAGTGTTCCATAGATTTGGAGCCATAGTAACTTTTAAGGTTGATTCATTTTTTATATGTGAAAAATTAAGGATATGAAACTTCTGTCTGCATATTACAATTAATTGTCTTGAGATTGGATCTGAATTTGAGTTGTGTGCATAAATTTTATTTGAATTGCAAATTCCAAACTTAATGAAGCATGAACCAGACCAATTACTTGATTATTTGAGCCCAAATTTATTTGTATATCTTATTGAAAAGCTTAAAATAGTGCAGGTTCCTTTATATTGGACCACTGGCTCTAGAACCTTTAAGAATCGATAAGCAATACGCTATGTTTGTATTGTGACATTTAGAACTTTTGTTGGTTTGGAATAAACATGCATCTAATGTTTGTGTTTCTTGAACTTGCTATGTGGTGGGAAATGATATAGACTTTTCTTGCAGTCATTATTTATTTAATAATTTAGAATCTTGCTTGGATTTCAATTTAGTCATCTGACTGATTTGCTATGATGAATTTGCAAGTTAGCATTTTAGTCACCTACCGTCCTTCCTACACTGTGTATGAATGACATCAGTTACAAAGTACTGTTCTACCGTCCTTGAGATATGATGTGGTTTTAAAACGATCCTTCACTTTATTTATATTGAATTTCATCTCCATTTGTTCTTTGTCTTCCTTTCTCTCTGCATCTGGTAAGTATTGTTCTATCTTCTGGTATGTTACCTTCGTCATGCGGTTCGATTTTTGTTTGTTGTGCTTTTGTGGATGTTGATTGTGGTTCGGTTTGATTTGGAATTCGTCTTCACAACTGCTTCCCTTTTGAATGCTTTCCGTGTATTTTGCTATTGTTTGGGTACGTGGTTTATGAAACTCTTAAGTTTAAGGTTGCTTATGCATTCTGTTTGTGAACATCCAGCCCTCTTGGATTGATGATTCTTTTTTAATAAACTGTTTATTGGTTTTTTGAATTCATGTCTTCTCTGTTGTTCTTTGTGTTTACCTATTTTCGATTACATGTTTTATTACCTGTTTTTGTGAATTACATATTTTTCTTTCGGCTAATTGGGGATGATTTTTTGGAGTGCAGGTTTTGGGATTGCTCAAAATATTAAGGTGAGCGTATTCTCTTTCTTCAGTTCTATTTCTTTGTAGTCTTTTAGTTTCTTGGTGTATCATAACATTGTAATGGTGTTTTGTTCATTAGGGTTTTGTTTGTTCCGAAGAACATAATTTTTTTTCATTGCTTTGTTGTTTTATGGTTCTTGCTTTCAACCAGGAGAGTAAACTCAAAGGAATACATTTTTTCTTTGGATTGATCATTTATGTGTTCTGTTGTTACTAAAAGAGATGTATAGGTTTGCAAGTTAACTATTTTTTTACAAACTTTCAATCTACTTTAAAAGGTATTTATGGCTTGAATTAGGGACATTGAAATCACAGAAACTATATTTTCATCATCCAGTTCAGTGATTTCTAGGTTTATAAGTTTATATGCTTTATTTTTTTGTGTAAAATTCAATCCTCTTTAAAAACTTTGGTAGGAAACTAATGAAACGCTTTACGGCTCCAAATCTCATGTACATGTATCTGTATAGCTTTAGGTCTTCTTGGAGAATGAGTGTTTTTAAAAATTTACTTACTCTTCCGCTTTGTTTACGCACTTTTTAATGTTAATGTACCCGTCATGGTTTATTTGCTATTAAGATTGGTTATTTTTAAAAATTACTTACCCTTACAATTTGTACATGAACTTATGAAATGTTTTATGGTCGAATAAAGGGTTAGGAGACGTGTTATTTGAGTTAAGGGCAGTTAAATCACAGAAGATGAACTTTCATTCTCATGTTGTTATCAGGTTTGTGTGTTTCTTGCTTCTTCTTTTTTTTATGTATTCCGTTGTCAGTTTGCTGTTGGTGAACCCTAAGGCCACGATCAGTTCAGGTTGTATTTTCCTCTGCGTTTTTTGGTTTCCCCTTGGACATACCTGTTTGTTTGTATGCATGTGCTTTTTGTGTAGCTGTTGGTTTAGCATTTTGTTGAATTGATTTCTGCTTTATGTGATGGTTCATGTTGCATTTTTGTGTAGTATTATTGTTGTTCTTATGATTGTCATCTGTCTTTGTGGATGCAGGGGCGTTTGGTTGATTTATTGTTGATGTTTGTAAGTTTTTATAATACAGTTTCGTCTTTCAAGTGTTTTTGTTCAATAGTTTCCAACATACGAATGACTAAAAAGTCTCATGTTCGACTTTTTTTTAATGCAGGAAACAAATGGCTGATCCGTTCAAAGTTTCTAACATACACGTTATCTCATCGAACGTGTACCATCTTATTGTATTCTTTGTTTCTTTTTAGGAATTTCTGTTGCCGCTTGATTCTGATGTCCTCTTCTGAATCATTGTAAGTTTTCTGTTATTGATAAGCTCTGTTGGTTATTATTGGTACACCACATGTTCTTTATTGCATGATTTTTAAAACGATAATAGGTGTTTGTTATTGCAATCTGTTTTGGTTTTATCTTATTAGATGATCTTTGGATTGCTAATAATTAGTTAGGTTAGCTCCATATATCTTCTCTTTCTCTTTATACATCACTATCATATGGATGTTACTACAAGTTTGATGATTAGTTATTATGATTGTGGTTATTGTCTAACCAAATCTTATATCTTCTTTACTATTGTAGGGAACTAATACCGCAGGCACAGGTGGTCCAACCAGCAGTTACACGAACAATCTCATAAATAACATCCGAGTACATTGTTGTTTCCAATTGAAATAGGGCTGCTACACAAATGGGGACAATACAAAGATGGAAACATATTTTCTTACCTGCTCATCGACAGAAAGGTATAGGATATCACATAACGCAAATATCTTCAACGATTACTATTAAACTAATAATACCATATTAGCTTTATAATAGGGAGGCACAGCCCAAGTTATTCTCATTGACGATAAAGAAAGAGAAATCGGACCAAAGGTGAACGTAGGAAATTGCTACAAGTTGGATGGCTATCCCTGCATCAAATAAAAGAAAAAATAAAAACCTTCATCCTTATAAAGGCGGAAAGGTATGACAAAACCATACTAAAACGTATAGCGAACCAATTTGTTATTTTGCTTTCATTAGTCAGTTGAAAGTTTCTTTAGAATAAATCACTGTGAATTTCAGTTTTCTTTTTAAAATTTACGATATTTTGCTCTCTTCTTGATTATAATAACTTGAAGCAATCTGTTCTTTATTACTGTAGGTTTCAGAGGAGATTTGTCTTCTAAGTTCCAAGGTAAGATACATCTGGAACAAAAAAAAAGATAGTTTTATGTTCTGAAATACCTACTAAGGCCTGTATGATTTTCGTTTGTATCGAGCCTGCGTCGATCAAAAGCAGGATAGGTCAGACTGAAATAGATTATTAACATGATTTCAATATGAAGATTCGATTCCGTGCCGATTTCAAGTGTGTCGTTTGTTGCTAGGTTTTGTTTTCGATTGGTCGTTGTGTGCGTGTGTGATTACCTGTATTCTTGCTTTTTTTTTCTATTTGCTGTCGTGTTTGACTAACGATGTGCGTGTGCTATTTTTTGACCAGGTATTTGAATGATCTATTGTGTTTTTCTAATCGGCTATGGCGTGTGGCAATTGTTATGTTCCGATTGTGCATGTTGCCTTCCTTAGTAGGTATGCAGATCGATGTTACCTTTACAAATACATATTATTTCTTTCATCACTTATTTTATGTTTGCTGCTAGATCTTAGCACACATGCGCTAACTAATGTGTTGTTTGTATTTTTTGAACAACCAGGTGTGCTTTCCTTTTCCAATTCCATGTGCAAAATAAATATAAGAATCTGTAGCGCATGCGTTTCTGCACCGACTTGCCGTCCAACAACAGCGCCCGCGTGGTTATCCAACGGCTTGCCATCCAAACACTTTGGGCGCGGAGCGCCGATCGAAACATCTAGTTTAAGATTAAAATACATACATATCAATCATTCTCCTTATTCATATTCTTTTTTTATTATTATTTAAAATAAATAAAATTTTGTCTAAAATTAAATATAAAAAAATACATAATTTAAAATAAATGAAAACATTATATAATTAAAAATAACAAATAGAAAAATTACATAATTTAAAATAAATATCAAAACGGTACATAATTTAAAAATATTACATAAATTAAAATAACATGCGCCAAGCCCAAGACGATTTTTAACCACGCTTCAAGCCGCAAGATAATCGAAATCCGTACCCTTGGTTGAATGGAATTTGCTTGAGCCATCATCAATGCGTTGTTATCATTCCATCATATTTCACGGTTGTTGTTGAAGTTTCTATATATACCGTGAAACTTCGTGATTAATTTGTCTTCTCATAACACGTAATTTAGAGATGAGTTGGTGATGTATATAGTATACTCTTCATGAACGTTGCGCATGAAACCATTTGACAGTGGTGGATCCAGAAATTTACTCAATGGGTGCCAAAATATTGGTAAAAATAACATAAACAAAAAGAACAGTATTAAAACGAGTTCTTTTAATTTTATTCATGGATTTAATATTTCAATTTTCTTATTCACTCCTTTTTACGAGAACCGGAATGTACAGACGCAAAGCTCATCGACAAAGAGCTAAAAAGTAGCGCGGGAACTAAGCATTTTCATTTGGGGGATCAATTTATAAAAAAAATAGTTGTTATTATACATCAATTAATTATTTTCCAATCAATAATCATTAAACAAGTAAGGTTCATCATAAGTAATTACATTTTCAAAATGCAAATAAATAAAATAACTATCATAATATAATAATATAATGTATGGCCTAAGTTTAAAAACTTAAAAACACTTTTCATAATATAATAAATAATGTCTTAAGATGACAAAATAGGATAAAAGATGAATTTTAAACGAAGAGGTTATGATTTAAATCACACATGTTACAAAGATTAGGTGTAGACGAAAACGTCGGCATCGGTGTTCGATTTTTTCTAACTAGAGATCGACCGCGCGTTGCTGCGGTATTTAAGGTTAAATATAATTTTAATTTTATGAGTTTTGTATATTAAAATATAACAAGATGTCGCTACCCGCGCGCTGCCGCGGTGGCTGGTAGATCGTTTTTTTAAACGCTAAACATTAAAAGATTTATTAAAAACGAAAATAAAACAATTCGACTGGATAGGTGTTGGTGTTATTGCATAGATGTTGCGATCCGCGCGTTACGGCGGATGTTGTTCAATTGTGTGTTTTGTATCCCGCTACATTGTCACTGGAAGTGAAGCGTTAACCAAATCTATCAAATATATACGTCTTGATAATTTGGTTGCATATCAAAATAATCACAAAAAAGTGAAGATACATTCGGAAATAATTCGCACACAGTTACATGGGAATCTTTGGATTTCATTGTCTTGGGGCGTAGCTATTTTAGCCTTTCCAATATAATAACGCGCTGGGTTTCTTTCATCTACATAATGAAGTATAAAATTAAATTTTAACATGTTGTAAATGTAATTACCTGTCTCATCAAGGACCATTGCTTTATTCATCTACATAATCAAGTATAAAATCAATTTCTTTTACACAAAGCAAAATCTCAAAGTTAAAAAGATATGATAAAAGTTTACCTGCTATATATCTATGGGATTTCAGCATCTTTGTAGAACCCTTTAAGGTTGCAATGATTCAACTTGCCAATTTCATCTGCAAATAATAATTAACATGAAAACAAAAACTTACATTTAATCAAACAGTTCATCTACCTAAATAAAAAGAAGTTCCTTAACCTTCACTTCATTTAAATTAGCAATCTTGCAAGGTGATTTGGGATACTCCCCTCACAATCCATCTAAAATCACATTCCAGGTAAAGGAGGCAAAAAGCTTTAGATACCTATTAAGAGGCAATAATCACTTTTACATAGGAGCAGCATAATTTTTCTTTTGAAATACTCAAATGGCAAACACAAAGAGCCTAGAAGAAACTCCACACAAAGACCTCAGAATAAAACCCAAATCCACCCACCCCACACAATTGTTAGTTAGATCACAATTGTAAACACCAACATAGAAGGGCGGCGATTACATACACCATAACTCAAAAATAGAAACCCAAAAAACGAAAACAACATAAGGAACTTACCTTAAATCAAACACAATAACCTTCACACAGCAATTTCAGTACCTGTAGTCCATAAAAAAAAAACCGAATCAGGCACATAGACAGGATAAAAGAAAGTGCATGCATAAGAGCATTTATACAAACACCTGCAAGGCGCCAACCTATAAGCAAACACTCAGACAGACCCATGAAATTTAAACACCCAAAACGACTTCGTAAACAGAGAAACATTCTAAAACGAAACCGTCAGACCACCGAAGAAAGACATAAGCCAGGAAGCCTGTAAGATTTTACGTACAGGAATGGAAAAACGAAGAATGACTCGAACTGGTAAGCACATTCGCATGTAAGACTCAACCAAAGGATTACGCACGACATGAAGGATGAACCAAAGAAAGACGAATCAAAGAGCAAAGAAAACGGAGCAGAGTTACCAAATCTCGCAGCAATTGAACGTACAGAGAAAAGGAAGAGAGCCGGTCATATAAGGTGAGTAAACCAACCTCTTTCAACGCAAGCCATACCCAAGGACAACGACTACATCAGAAACAGTGATTGAGCACTATAACTGTTAAGAAGAAAAGCACGCTAAACAGGGGTCATGATGGCGCAGGAAGGCGTTGGTAGGTCGGTACACGTAAAAAAGCATGCGGCGCTGGTGGTTGACGTCGGATATGTACCAGATACAATTCTTTAATAGAGAGGGTATATTTTAATCAAATCTAATGCATTTGAATTGAATTTTGAATAGAATAATAAGAAATATTACATATCAGTTGTATTATGTAAAGAGGTATAAATAGAGATAACTCCTATGTTTTCGTGCCCATTAGAAGTTTCCCTACAAACCTGCTTTTAAATATATTTATTTTAACATAAAATTGTTATTGATTGTGATCTTGCCGTAGTGGTAAACGCAGGCCTGAATTCTTTCTATCATTTCAACCAATGAATGTTAAGACAAAAACATAAACCTGAATAACGAAAGTTCAACGTCCAATATAGTAGCTGGTTCAGAAACCTATGCTCATCAGATCTATCATGTTTCCTGCAAAAAAGTAACCATATTTTAGCATTCTTTACATCTGATTTTCTCTAAAACATAAATTGTCAGAAAACGGAAAGTGCCACTAATGAATGAAGCAAATATAGAAAGTTTGAACTAAAATCAAGCTATTAAAGAAAACCCGAATCTTCTCTTGCTACTAATCAGTTTCAATCCGATATCAAAGACAAATCTGAAGTAGTTTACGAATACATGTCTATACATTTAGGTCAACTTCCATTTACTTGCTTCCTTTTTAGTTAAATCTTTTAGAGAAAATAAGACAATCCATATGCACCCATTTTTTGTATACGAATTACTATTTCTACCCGAGTGAGGAATTTGAAAAAAAAATATGTTGGAAGATAAAATATTAAGCAAAGAGGCCCAAAAAATGCTACATACCTTAAAAACCATGCGTGCTCCTTTGTCCCTATAGGAAAGAAACGAAATAACCTTCACCTCAGTTGCTGTGGTGGAACCAAATTCAACAGAGAACACTCGACTTTATAAAACATCCAATTGTAAAGATAATGGTACTTACAATAATTAGTTATCAGCTGAAAATAACTTAAATCTTCATCGCACATCATGTTCTGATAAAAAAGTTAGAAGGCAAAGACACTATTAAGTAATCTTGTAAACCAAAAAAAAAAGATACATTTACATGCAAGTAAAAGATACAAACCAACTTATGCAGAGTACTTGTATATTTTTATATGTGCTTCAAAAAGCCTTCATATGTTTATCATTACTTTAACTATTATATCTTCAAAGGATTCAAAAGAAACTTAGATTCGATGCAATATCATAGCATTTACAAATAATAACAACATGGAGCTGAAAATAACAAAGTAGAAGGCTCAACAAAATTACCTAAGGAGTAGATATGTTCCAAAGTCCTCTAACAGACCGGACGCCGTTAAGCTGCAAGAAAAAAAAAGTGGATCACTTCAAAGCTTAAAAGATTATACTACTAATGGAAAAACCTTGACCATTTGACTTTAGAATCACAAATAAGATTTAAATAGCTTATAATACTAACATGAGCTTCAAAAATTAATACAAAACTATACAACAAAAACATATAAATATAAGACGTCTTAGAAGATTTCATTATAATACTTGTCAAACCAATAAAAATTCCCAAAATCTGTACAGAAAACCAAAAAGAAATCAATCAACATCCCAAGAACAACAAATTATATAGAAGACCGAATAAGGCAAGGATAATACAAAAACAACAATGCAGGAAACATCAAAACAACAAACGGAAAATTCTACCAAAAAAAAAGGGAAGCAGTAGCGAAGCGATGAGAAAATAAGGAGAAATAGCGGAACAAAATAAACAACAAAAACAACCTATTTTTGAAGATTCGCTAAAACATGATATGCCTCAGCAAAAATCATACCTGCTTAAGAACAAACACAGAATGAGCATAGAAAAATTCAAATGGATTGCTAGAACGAAATATGTCCCTAGAAATATATAGGCAGGTCAAACATAACAGATGTACTAAAATAAAGTTGAAGTTAACACATTTAACCCACTATCAAATTTTGCAATTTTTAAATTAAGAAACTGGTACTACAATGGCCATACCTTGCTTTACTAAATTGTAACATATGTAGTCTGGATGGCACCAAAAAATTAACCTCTAGAGCTATGTTTCAATAAAAAAGAAGCACACAAAGTCACATTTTCTTAATCTAACTTATGCCTAATTATCCATATCAATGAAAAAAATTGAATACATTTGTATTACATTGTCATTTTTAAAATACAGTTAGCTTAATCACAGTATAGGTAAATGCAAGTCACAAAATCAAACATGTACAGAAATTAGAAGATTAAAAACCCCCAAAATCGTCATAAACACATCCCCAAAACTACCAACAATCAATCCTAGTTATGTACAATTCACATAAGCATAAATTAGAAACAGAAGAATACTTACATAATGAACACCCCAAGAATCTGAAAATGGAGGCAGAGAGAGAGAGAACTTCAATTCAAAACACAACAACCTGTTACAACAACGGAAAATGATATAAAATCTACCAATATAGAGATACAGCAACAACCAAAAACATACCTTACCACATTCAATAAGGAAGGAAACGACAGAGAATGTGAATACCCATGGCAACTTCAAACCACACTGAACAAAATAATAATATAACCAAATACACAAATATATAGACATTCATGAAAAAGCCAATTCAGTACAAATTATTTCTACCATTTTACAAACCTATATGGTATAACCTGCAAACTCATGACTCAAAATAGTGCATCCAAGTAAGCCCACACAATTACCAAATTGCATAAAAGATTTATAAGTTATATTTATATGTTAATCTAAAGTTTAAATCATACATGGGCTAATGTATAAAGAAAAATTAATTATTGGTTTTAATATTTCAAGGTATCAATTCATTCACAGTTTATCATATCTCTTGCCATAGAAGATAAAAATTAAAAACTCAACCACCTCAGATTCGCCATTTAATTTGTCTCTATCTCCAACCCCAAAATCACAATCACTTAACAAAATTTAAGATTTGTAATGAAGATATATACCATAAATAATAATGAAGTGGCACACAATATATAACATACCATGGTACAAAATAGCGTAAAAGGGAAGCACCGGAAAATGGACAGCCGCTTGTCTTCTTCTAAGATTTTCCCTCTCCGTTGACGGCGGCGCTCTGATGTCGACTTTTCTAACTCCGATGGGTCCTAAAAACTCGAGCACTAGCAACGGCTGAGCCGCGTCTGACCTTTTTCCCTCTCCGTTGACGGCAGCGCTCTGGTGTCGTCTTTTCTATCTCCGATGGGCCCAAAAAACTCCAGCAGTAGCAGCGGCTGAGCCGCGTCTGACCTGTTGAACACCCGCTAGTAGGGTGGCTAGGGTTTCAAGAATCACTTTTCCGATAAGAAATCGAACGGTGGTTTTTGCTTTTGTGTGAAATAACCTTTCTATACCTCCTATTTCTACTTGCATGTGCCAGATCTTGTGTTTGAGGAAGAGAAATCGGAGAGATTTCAAACACATCAGAAGAGGCAATCGATGATGAACATGAAGAAACTGATCTATTTACCTTAATCGAAAGATCGAACAAAAGAGCGGCGGCGGCGAAGATGGAGAGACCTTCGCCGGAAAAACGACGGTGAAATGCGTAGAACGAATGGAGCCGGGGAATTCGTCGCTGTCGCATGTTGGCCGGAGGAGAGCTGGGTTCGCCGGGAGTGATGAGGAGGGGGGGGGGGGGGGACGGAGGTTGGCGTTCGATTGGGAGAATGGATGGATGGGTAACGCCGTGACTGTTTTTGATGGGAAGATCCGGATCCAGCTCCGACCCGGATCCGAATGGCACAAACTCATAAGTTGAGTTGTCTAATGTATATATATACAATACATGCCCACACACATATATAATAAGGGTTAGGATCAGGGGAAAACTTAATAAAAGTGAAAAAACCAAAAAACCTAATTAAGTGGGGGTATTTTAGACATTTTGCGCAACAAAACCCAATGAAATATTTCAGGGATGCCCAGCCCCCGTATTTCCGATTCAGATTCCGGCTACTCAACAAATTTTTCCGGTGGCCTTGAACTAACTTCAAAACACCATATCTCGAGATATACCCAACAAAAATGGAATCTGAAACTTGCGTTGGATTCGTCTCAACGACCTCTACCAAACTAGCACCATTGTTGTAACGTTTCGTTGAGGTTAAAAAAAATTCCGGCGACTAGCTTAACGAAGAAGATGATCGGAAATTCACAAACTGAACAAAACTCGATGATTTTTTGCTCGTTGGATGCGTATTTGGATGCTGAAACTAACCAGACCAGTGAGAACCTCCAAATATCAACACAAATCTATATTTTTTTATGGTCAAAACGTATGAACTTTGACCCGTAAAAGTCAAACGACGTGAATTAGCTCGATTAAGCCATTGATTTCGATCAAAAATGGTGTGGAATCACAGCCAAAAGCTCTGATGGTTCCCCAAATCTGTTTCAGATCATGCTCTGACATTTAAGCAACATTGTCGTAATGTTGCATCATGCAACAATGTCGTAATGTTGCATCATGCAACAATGTCGTAATGTTGCAACATGCAACATTTATCGTAATGTTGCGCAACAATGTGAGAAAAAATTAACTGACATTTAAGCAACATTGTGGTAATGTTGCATCATGCAACAATGTCGTAATGTTGCATCATGCAACATTGTCGTAATAATACCTGACTGAACTTAAGCTTGTGTTCTTCACCGGCGAGCTAGAGAATGCTGCTGACCAATGTTTTTAGAACCGGACCGGAGAGCGAATCGGTCTTCTTTCCGGTTTACCGGTCGGACCGGTCCGACCGGTCGGACCGGATTAAAGAACCGGGTGATGATATAATAATTTATTAACATTTTATATAAATATTTAATGGTGCCGGGGGCCAAGTTAAATGATTTTAATATGACAAGAGACTGAATTTTAAAATTTGTAAAATAGAAGGTTAAAAGTAACATTTGTGTGTTCAACTTCAAAAGTAAAACCTATCTCCACATTTCTGCAGCCGCCGTTCTTTCTTCTCTCTATCAATCTTTTTCCTTTGTTTCTCTAAATTTCTTTTATCCTTTATCATTTATCAATCTAAATTAGCCATTGAGAGATTTAGATGCACGATTGGAAAAAAAGATCATATTTTTGTTACTTTAAACAACCACCTAGTCGTCGCCGCCGTTGATATTACCGGAGGCCACAGCGTTCGCAGTGACATCTAAGCCTGTTTTTCTTCTCTTTTTTCTGACTCCGCTTCTCAAATAGCATCTTTCCGGCCCGATTGCGGTTGTCCGGCCACCCGGTTGGACCGTCGACCGGCGAAACCGGCCAGTTATTTTGAAGGCGGTTCTACTATGTCTAACCGGACCGCCGGCGACACCGGTTCCCGATCCCACCGGTCCCATCGGCCGGTCCGGTCCGGTCGTGAAAACACTGCTGCTGACCAAGGCTGACGGGGGTTGTGTAGAGTTGTTTGCTTGATTTGTGATTTTTTTTTCAATTTTCCATTTATGCCCCTCTGTGTTTTTAATGAATATTAGATATATTTTTAATTTCAGTCCCTTAGCCTTAAGTTTTTTAGTTTTTACATAATGTTTGGTTTTGTGTGGAACCTAACCCAACAAACAACAAAAAGTTATAGAAACAAATAAAATAAAATAAAAACATACTTTATCGTAATATAAAACAAAAAGATAATTAATATAATTTGAAAAGGCAAATTCTATACTCACACCCCTTGATTCTATTTTAACACCCTTTTACGACCCCGTAAATGTATTTACGCCCCCGTATAGCTAAAAGACAAAATTTCTAAATTTACACCCCTTTACAGCCCCGTAAATACATTTACACCCCCGTAAAACTTTATTTTTTATATTTTTTTATTTTTTACCTATCACATTGTAGTACCTCGTAATTATAATTACACCCCCGTAGGAACCCACTATATATACACTTGAACGGTTCATTCCAAACTCCCCACATTTTTTCATTAAAAATCTTAAATTTTCCACTCCAAAACCCATAATAACTTCCACTAACCCACGTTTGTATTCGATTCGTTCGCCTAATGATCACGAGGGCGGGTTATATCCCGAGGTTATTAATCAATAATGTTATGTTTTTTTTTCTACAGACTCATCTTCTACCAACCGGGTAATTATTATTAATATCATTACCGTATACTTATTAGTATTATTACTATACTTATTGTTTTAGTAATTTTTAGACTCCGTATTTATATCTACAGAATTATTATTATTTTATTAAATTTATTTGATTATTATATTAATATTATTGTTAGAATTTTTAGTATTAACTTTAGATTTGATATTATAAAAAAAAAGAATTATTATAATTATTATTATTATTTATTTATTTATTATTATTATTATTATTATTATTATTATTATTGTAGAATTTTTAAACTTTACGGCCCCGTAAGTTTTGTTACACCCCCGTAATACAATCAAATCAGTTAGGGAATCTCTGAATTCCTCGAAATTGGCGTTTTACGACTCCGTAAACTAATTTACGACCCCGTAAAATGTTTACGACCCCGTAAATCAATTTACGACCCCGTAAAGGGGTGTAGAAAAAAGTCAAGGGGTGTGAGTATAGGAGGACCCTTTGAAAAAACCATATATTATAATAGTAAATCTTATTTAATACAAATTGATTAAAGAGCTAGATACTAGGATGATTAGTCTGTCACCCATCATCACGTCAATTTTTACTAAACATTATTGAAAGATGTAATAGTTTTCTATATTTTTTATTTGGTAATCATCTCTTTCTTTCATCTTTCTTGTAGCCTTAGGCCTCTCCCAATGGTGACCAAGTCATCACCTTTTCACCACTGCCATGTCATCGTTTCCTCATTTGATTTTCCTATGACATTCTACTACCAATAACACCTCTTCATCACTTCTTATCCACTCCTTCCTCATAAATAAAAGATACATTTTATTTATATAATGAATTATTTATGAATGTGGGCCACCTTTGGGTAAGTCACAAGTATGTCATAGGGGTGACATTTGTGGAGATACCTAATGGGTCACACCATGGTGTCACCCTATGACATAGTGGTGAAGAAGGTGGTGACTTAACCATTGGGAGAGGCCTTAGCGGAACCTATTGTCGGCCGGAAAATTCTTATTTTTCTATCATAATTGCGTCATTTTCACACCTTGGTTTCTTGAACAAAAAAAACTTTGGATGTACCTTTTAATCATTTAAGTAATTATCAATTTATTTTTTATTTGAGTGAATGTCTAGAACGTCACTCCCTCCTTACATCTGCCCCTGCCATTTGGGTAACCCGCTCCCCCGTTGGCGGTTATAGACTCTTCAGAATCATCGAGTCAAGCTCTGGCTTCCTTTATAAATAGAATCAACCATCGATTCTATGATTGCGCCCCCTTATTAAGGTTTTATTTGAATAAAATTTTCAGCCCATTGCAAACAGAACTTAAATAACCATTAGGTTAAGGAGTAATTAACTGTGATTATCAAGTCATGTGATTTATAAATAACATGAAGTTGCGATTTACGCATCGCGATGGATTCAATTCGATGAAGTTTTTTGGGAGCCCGGGTTTGAAGCTACTATGGAGAAGAAGACACACAGATATAAAAGCACAATTAATCTCGCTTCGGGAAAAAAACCTAGAAATAATCGAGTAACGAACCAAAAAATCAGAAACCAATAATAATAGCGTTAAAGCAGAGTGCGAGAACAGTAAACTAATAAAACGAACAGAAAAATACTAGCAATACTATACTCGAATTAAAGAGAAGAAAATGCTCGATTTTATGGTGAACTTTTTTTTAAAAAAAAAATTATGTCATATAAAAAAGTTATGGACATTTAAATAAACTGGGGGAACTTGAAAAACGTCAACAATTGTAGGCTCTACCAATTTTACCTCTCCAGATTCTTCTCACGCTTATTTCCTTCTTCTTCTAATCTGGATTAGATATATTAGATATGGACCATTCATCTTCCAAAATCAATGGCTCAAATTACTTCCTACACTTCGCACGCAAATCTTCCTTTGTATTTGAACTTTCACCTATATATATATATATATATATATATATATATATATATGTCAATTTCTTCATCTCGATATTTTATATTTAATTTTTCATATGATTGATGATTTCCTATAACACAATTAGTTGAAGTATAGGCCTTGATTTCCGTGGACAATACATCACAGAAACACATTACTGAATCAAACTCATCTTAGATATGTCGGATATGGTAAGGATTTGGAATAGAAATGACTTTGAAGTTGATCCGGAAGATTCTAGTTCATCAAGATGAACATCCAGATAATTAGAGTTCATCGGAAAAGTTAAAGTTGTTCCGATTATGATATTTCATTTTATTAGAGAACCTAATTAATTGAATTGTAGGTCTGTTCTGCGAGAAAGGAAGACACTCACCCATCTAAATCATCCCACCAAGATCATGAAAGCGTAACTAATTAATAATTTCTTTATCATTTTCCCTTTTAAAACCTAATAAATTAATTAACTAAATGATGTCTTTAGCTAAATAAAAATGAAAAAAAGAAAATCGACACCTGCTTCTAAAGTAACTCTGTTGGTGGAAAAATCAAATATTGATCATGCCAGTACTGCCGAGGAATCAACCAAACCAACTGAGGCAGAGGTATAATTAACTATTGATTTTTTTATTCAATCTAGCTTTGACTTTATATATGTTGTTAATATATGCTATATGTCACTCAGGAGGGAGAGGTGAACTTGTACCATGGGGGTAAGAGGAAACACGTGGCGTTTGCTAAAATAATTAATTAAAATCGAAGAAAATGAAATGCTTCATGGCGAACGACTAAGGGATGATTGCTATAAAGTTAATGTTACTAAATGTTTGGAGGGGGTGGACAATATATTTATACCATACAAAACACGAGAAGTGACTTATGTAAGTCAAGCATCTAAACATTTTATTGCTTGACCGAAGGACTGGGTGTTACCACTTCCAGGAGATCAGGTTTGTTCTTTTAATTCCTTTAGTTGCTTTCCACTAGAAGAATCACATGTGAGTGAAAGTCCACTTAATTTATGGTTTGACTATAAATATTAATTGTTCCTTTATTTTTCATGTTTTGCAGTTAATTAAACATGTTAAAGCTAAGAAATTCACTCGTATTCAAATAGCTGCAAGTGCAGGTGGTAAAGTAACGAGGAGCAAGACAACCAAGGAATAGAAACATTTGATTAGTGTGTTTAATTTGTATAGGGATTTAGATTTTAGGGTACAAAAAGTTGTATGAATATTTTGTTAGTATTGTGAATTAGTATATATATATATATATATATATATATATATATATATATATATATATATATATAATTTGATTTTTAGGTTTCTTATATTGATATATATGCAGTTTAATTTGTAATTTGACAAAAAGGGAATTTGGACATAATAGTCACATACAACAATCAATATGTGTCACCAAAGCTACCCTTTAGCAACGTTTTTTTATAATAGATGTGGCTAAGACATAAATATGTGATATATAATACCAACAACCACACTTTTGATATTTTAACGTGACCGTTTCCACCCTTTAGCCATGCTTATTGGGACAAAATGCCTGATTGTAACAACCCTTTAGCCATATTTTTTTTTCTTTCTAAAAGACGTGACTAAAACACAAATATATGTGACTATATAATACCAAAGGCCACACTTTTTCATTTTTAACGTGGTTGTTACCACCCTTTAGCCACACTTATTGGGACAAAATGTCTGATTGCAACAACCTTTTAGCCACGTGTTTTCCAAATACACGTGACTAAAAACTAAATATATGTGACTATAAAATACCAAACGGCCACACTTTTAATGTTTTAACGTGGCCGTTGCAACCCTTTAGCCACACTTACTGTGACAAAATGTCTGATTGCAACAACCCTTTAGCCACGTTTTTCTCTAATACACGTGGCTAAAACACAAATAAATCTGACTATATGATACCAACGACCACACTTTTGATATTTTAATGTGGCCATTGGCACCCTTTAGTCACATTTATTAGGATAAATTCTTGAATAAACAACCCTTTAGTCACGTTTTTTTCTAATACACGTGGCTAAAACACAAATATATGTGACTATATAATACTAACGGCCACACTTTTACTATTTTAACGTGGCCATTGACACCCTTTAGCCACACTTATTGAGACAAAATTCTAGAATTCAACAACCCTTTAGCCACGTTTTTTTCTAATACACGTGGCTAAAACAGAAATATATGTGACTATATAATACTAACGATAACTCTTTTAATATTTTAACGTGGCCGTTGCCACCTTTTAGTCACGTTATTGGGATAAAATGTCTGATTACAACAACCGTTTAGCCACGTTTTTTTATAATAGACGTGGCTAAAACCAAAATATATGTGACTATATAATACCAACTGTCAAACAAAAATAACACATGTGGCCATTGGGTATCTTTAGGCACACTTATTAGGAAAAAATGCTTGATTATAACAATAAATATTGGTACCCTTTAAGCACGCTTTTAGGTGGATTCAGCCACTAATATTTTAACGTGGCTGTATCATATGTATGGTTACGTATGGTGACAAGACCTTTGATCACGTTTGATCTGGGGAAAAACGTGGCCAAAGACCTATGGCCATGTTCTTTTTCCGTGACCAAAGACCAATTTTAACGTAGTGCAACATGAGTAGCCAACACTAGTTTTGACATTTTACCTAACCTGCCCAATCCACCAATTCAACCAACTCTAAGGCTCTAACTATATAAACAAAGTAAAGAAACAGAGGCAAGAAAACAAATAAATGTATTTGGTCATGGCAAAGTCTAACACGAGATCCGGCTTCATCAATCAAATAAATGGCTTTATTAAGATAACAGTCACTGCACCATATAACATAAGCATTTAAGTAATAACCCGGCCGCTCACGAAGGTAGATTTTTCCTGGAATGAGTTCAACTTATATAAATAGTCTCCGGGTTTTCCGAGCATTCGTTGACCGTTCAAAAAAAATATCATAATAGCATGAGACGAACTAATAATTTATCCAAACAATAAAGACTAATTATGATTAATGGATATGATGAATACTATAATTCAGAAAATTTTTGAAACAAATTTTAAGATACACAAGGTGTTACGTCCCTAGATACACAAGGTGTATATCATTGACTATGCATATAACTACAAGATCCATAATTTGAATGATTCCAACATGTTTTTTAAAACTTTAGACCTTCGGTTTTCATAATCAAAATGAACAAAATGGTTTGAAAAACAGACCTCATAATTGATGCTACCACATCTGGGTT
Source organism: Deinandra increscens subsp. villosa (assembly GCA_039602395.1). NCBI lineage: Eukaryota > Viridiplantae > Streptophyta > Magnoliopsida > Asterales > Asteraceae > Deinandra > Deinandra increscens. Next base: position 3,441,840 of record JBCNJP010000023.1, read on the forward strand.
CGGTTCCTTACCATGTTCATTAACTACCTATGAAGAACAACCAATCGTTGCTACTGATCCTGATGAGGGGATCATCTCATTTGTGCTTCTTAAATTTTCACCGGAGGAAAGGCACTTCAAGATTTTCCCAAACGCTAAAAACCCTAATTAAAAACCTAACAAAATCTTGAAATTGAAGTTGCAAGAAGACGCAATTTTGACTCAATCAGAGCCCAGAAAACTGTAGATTATGAAGAGAAGAAACTGGGATTACCTTTCTTTACGGGGATTGAAATTGAGGAGACAGCACAAAATAAATCAACAATGATGAACATTATCATCGATGCGAGAATCAAGGGAAAAAAACGAATACTAAAAAATGAACATCGGAAACGCTATTGATCACCAAACCAATCCCCTTTTCGCCGCAGATTACTTCGGTTGATGATTTGTGATGTGTGAAGATGTTGATGGTGGCTGAGGAGTTCGCGTAGAAAAGAATGAGAAAGGAGTTTTTTTTTTCCACCGGGTTATAACAAATCAAACGGGTTGAAGGAGATCTGCGAGTTTTAGATTTTTTTAGTGAATATTTTAATTAAACGGATTTTTTCTGTGTCACACCTTAAAACATGTCACCTGTACTTTAAAAACTCATGTTTAATACATGTATAGATAGATGTTTTTAAATAGGGAAAACTTCACAAAATAGTAATCAAGTTTGTCCATTGTTTCATTAAAATTACTCATTTTTTATTTTATTATTCAGAGTCTTTTTTATAAATTTATTTTCTATTTTTTATTTGTTTTGATTATTTTAATATTCATATAGTTTTAATCATATATTCTCTTTTAATATTCAAAATCCAATGACTCTTTTATAAATTTGAATATAACGTCGTGATATGTTTATTTTTATGTATGTTTCAATGTAAATTTTATTTAAAATCGGATTGGGGCCAATATAATGTATTGTATGTTTTTTTTTCTTCATAAATTTAGTTTGTTGCTTCTTTAACACTCATTTTCACAACAATGTAATTGTGCTTTATTACGTACTTAATTATTTTTTTACCTACGTTTCAATATAGATTTTTTTCCCAGACCGACCTAGTATAAACGCACCAAACAACATGGTAAAATCGCCATATAAGTTTTACATCATTTCAAATACACTGTGAAGACATGCTAGTTATTTTTAATCAACATTTCGATATAAGTTTTATTCAAATTGAGCCATTGAAAATGTGATAACTAAATACTAACATTTTTTAATGGTGTTTGGAACTACGTATCCCCATATCTTCAATATCTAAATGAGTTTTTTCGAGACGGAATTGCAACCGTCCAATCGTCCATATTGTATTAACACTTCAGAATTGACTCACACAACCAAGAACACCATTAAGGAGGAAACTCATAACTGAGAAAAAAAAACCCTCGAATCAGGTCTAAACTTAAAACCTCAAAAATCTCAAACTCTAACCACTCCTATACCATTGGGCCAAATGGCTTTTGGTATAACTAAATATACTAATTAAGATGAAGTTTTATTAGAGATGTATTATAAATATTCTGTGTATTTTAGAAATTATATATCTATAGTTTTCTTAAAAGGCACGTGGGCATATATAAATCATATTTTAAATATTTAGAATTACAAAAATTAATTTAAATATAATTAGGTGATTTGTTGTTTTCGAACTAGAGATCGATATATCAACCGTAAATAATGTTGTGTTGATTATCACCTTTTCCATCTAGTTAATGAAAGTGTACTCACAGGACCTATATATAAACCAGAACCATTCATCGTTTAGTAGTTAAAATTGTGAACCATAGAAAATTCCTCCTGCTCCAAATTTGTGGTTGCTATATGCCATTATTGCATGCATTCATCGTTTACTAGTTACACATATATATATTATATACACACACAAGATATATCTATATGTCAAAAGAAGAAGTGAAGCTATCTATGAACGCCAATGGCCAGTCCAAAGTGCCTCCCGGGTTTCGGTTCCACCCGACCGAAGAAGAGCTTCTTCTGTATTACTTAAGGAAGAAAGCTGCTAATGAAAAGATTGATCTTGATGTTATTCAAGAGGCCGATCTTAATAAGCTTGAACCATGGGACATCCAAGGTTTAAGTTATTTGTTCACTTATCCAAAGATTTTGATAATTAACTTCTAAATATATAAAGGTTCTAAATATATAAAGGTTAAGATTTTTCATTCTTGTTCATCTACTTGTAGAAATATGCAATCTAGGCTTCAACGCGCAAAACGAATGGTACGTTTACAGTCACAATGATAAGAAATATCCGACTAGTACTCGAACCAATCGTGCCACTGGTGCTGGTTTCTGGAAAGCCACCGGGCGAGATAAGGTGATACGTAGTAGCCTTCAAAGAATCGGCATGAGGAAGACACTGGTGTTTTACCAAGGGAGAGCGCCTCATGGTCAGAAATCTGATTGGATTATGCATGAATATAGGCTTGATGATATCATCATTCCCATCCAAGATTCTAAAGTAAGTTCACTTTATAAAATAACACACTTCTACTTTACACATATGGTCCATATTTAGATGACCCATAATTATATGGGGGAGGATCATTTCATTTGAGAACCAATTGGTTTTGAGAACTCTTGAGAAATATTCTGAACGACTGAGCCACTAGTTATATATAAGAAAATCCCCCGTCACCCCCCTCCCCTCGCTTGAAAATTAGTGGTCCAGAATGATTCCCAAAAGTTCTCAAATGAACCTAACTCTAGTTACATGATCCATACTAATGGATCAATTAATTAAGAAGATACATTAATTTGTACCCGGAACATGTGTTTATGATCTAGGTTTCTAACAAGTTGGGTGATAGCACACACGAAGAAGGGTGGGTGGTATGCCGTTTGTTCACGAAGAAAAACTACCACAAGTCCTCCGAGACTCAACAAAGATCGTTATTTGGCTCGATGGACACAAGGGCACAGTTGCAGCTGCCGAACAACAATGCTATGAAACAGTTTATGAACCCTATCAATGACACATCCATTAACTTACCTAAGCTTGAGGGTCCCACGATGACGACATCTCCAGCTCGCATGAGCTCTAGCACTTTTGATCAGGGTTCGAGTGTCATCAAGAACTATAATATTGCATGTGATAGTTGCGATCAGTATAGTAATTGGGCAGATGTAGACAAGTTTGTGGCTAACCAATTTGATGGTAAAATGATGGGAACCAAATGCTTCTCCTCTTGCTATGGGGAATCTGATGAGAAATTGTGTCTCGCCTTGGACCCCTTGGACTGTATAAACGAGCCAGTTTTTTCTTGGCCCGATGAAGATGTTTGGAGCTTAGATAGATTATCCATCGACCCGCTATATTACTTGTCGGTTTAATGTGTACGAGTGTGCCAAAATAAACCATAATGGAAAACCAAACAATAATAGGAAGAAAAAAAATTAATAACCAAATGGTTGTTGGTTGTTAAGTGTAACTCTAATAGTTTGTATGTTGCCGTCCAAAAAGTCATGTATGAGAATATTGTGACCCCTAGGTCGCTAAATGTTGTTTTTACACGTCTAGGTTTTGCTATTCAGAAAGGGTTAATGGTGCAGCTTGTTGCCCGTCTTCCTTGTATGTCATCTTGAGACGAATTGAATGAATTAAAAAGAAGATCGATATATTTTAATTAAAAAATATATTAATTTGGTAAATATTCAGCCAATCATTTAGTAATTATTAGAGACCGAGTCAAATGTATTATATAGTTGATTGGGTGATCAAGGGAATCGAAGATTCACTTCTCTACAAACTCCATAACATAGACATCACTACCTATGGTTTCCGTTATGTGTCATTGTTTAACCGTATTAACCGAAATCGAACAAAACCTTGTACTTTCCATGTATTTTTGATATATATTGATAATCAAGCTTGGAACGCCGCAGCTGATCCAAAAACATGTACATTTCAGCTTAAAACCTGGATATATAATGACTGAATCCTATTCATGTTAAGGGACTAGTTCAAGTACTATTTTCAAATACCTTGCATGTTTATCCACATGCAAGGTTTGTCTAGTTTATTAAGTTATATCCTATTGTTAAGGTAGCTTAAGTTTATCTAGTCCATGTATTCATATATATGTTGAAGTCGGTTTCTAATGAATGATATGATTCTCAACAATTATTCTAGTATTAGAGCAGGCTAATCATATCAATCAATAAATCATAAATTTTTAATCACCAAGCATGGCGATCAAGGAAAAGTCAACGGCAGAAACAAAGAGACAACGATCGATTCATCGTCTCCATATTACATACATGCGTCTGATGCACCAAGGCAGATGCAAGTCAACGACCTTCTCAATGATAAAAGTTACAGTGATTGGTGCCAGGAGATGATGAATTCTCTCTTTGCGATAAATAAGATGGGTTTTGTGGATGGTTCTATCCCTAAACCCGAGAAGGCAGACAAGATGTACATGGCGTGGTTAGATGCGATGCCATGATTAAATGATGGCTAACCACCGCCATAGAAAGGGCATTCGCCGAAATGTAAAGTATGCTCACACGGCCAAGGAGATTTGGGAAGACCTCGCTGAACGATTTGGCAAGGAAAGCGCTCCGCAGGCATATGAGTTGAAGCGGACTCTTACAATGACTCGCCAAGATGGGTATGTTGTTTCTACCTATTACACAAAACTGAGGTTGCTGTGGGACGAGATCCGGACTGTACAACCAGCATCAAGATGCACCCGTGGAAATTGCTCATGCGATGCTGGGAAACGAATGAATGAGTTTGTAGAGAAGGAGCAAATGTACGAGTTCCTCATGGGACTTGATAGCGAATATACTCCCATTAGGACTCAACTTTTGTCAATGAAAGCACTCCATGCCTTGGAGAGGCGTATCGTTTAGTGTCTGAGGATGAGCAGCAGAGGAATATAGTCGCATCCAGAAAGAAGCAGATAGAGGCAGCGGCATTCCAAGCCTTTTTGCAACCATCTCGAGACTCAAAATAGCAAAGGGGTA
>JBCNJP010000023.1:3447359-3469146 GCA_039602395.1 Deinandra increscens subsp. villosa
AGACCTGGAGCTGTTGTTTTCATCGCCTTAGATTTCGTTCCTCGACATCTTGATATCGACGTCCATTTCTACTTCATATGGTATATCTCCGCCGTACACTTCGTGCTCTGCCGTGTGATCCATGAAATTAACGCTTGATCAAGGGTTGAAGAGTTCTATGGTGACGATCTGCGAAAGATCAGAATGAGAGTTAGGCTTTCTCCGCCGATTTTTAAGGGAGCAGAGAGGCGGAGAAGTGAGTAATGGAGGTTGATATAACAAATGTAAATTTTAGAGCAAAAACTTGTTGATAGCGCGAAATGAAATTTTAGGGCAAAAAACATAGCGGGAAAATGAAAAATATAAAGCGACAGTTTGTAGATGACGCGCGTCTTTATGTCTCCTCCGTGTTTTTTATTTATGACAGAAAATTTATGACGGGTAAAATTGCGTGTCATTTATCCTTGAGATTTTACAATTAGTGACAGATTTTTAATGACACACACTTTTGCGCGTCAAGAAAGGTCGTGTTTCTACTAGTGTTAACTACGTATTATCTTATGTCATCAGGTTGGATGTCAGTCATACGGTGGTATACATACTGTATCTGGTCAAACATTTGACACCTATCATGCAGCATGTGGAAAGCTAGGACTTTTAGGAGATGATTGAGAAGGGCTACACACTTTAAAGGAAGCATCTTTTATAGCTACGTCAATTGGGTTTACGAACTTTTTTCACTCACATGGTACTATATTGCAACGTGTCTGATCCAATGCAATTATGGAACAAATATTGGCACGAAATTTCTGATGACATCACATACCGTCATGGATTTATAAATCCTGAAGACATGAAAGAATATGTATGTTTTGATATTTAACTTTTACTACGGACTCTTTCTTCATCAGCCACACTTATTGATTACGGCCTACCATAACCATGAGAAACTCTTCTAGCTCTGTTAGACAATAGGCTTCTCATGGAAAAGAAAAATTATGACAGAGTTGCCCTCTCTCAAGAACATGAGAAACTGAAAAAATTAGTTACATATACAACATCGATAAATTTATGATTATGTGATGAATACATTACAATTGAACAACCAAGTACTCGCTTTTGTATATGGACATAGAGGGACACGAAAGACTTTCCTATGGAAAACAATTTTATGTGCTTTACGTTCGAAAGGTGATATAGTGTTAGCAATAGTTGCATCAGGTATAGAATCACGACTTCTACCAGTTGGAAGGACTGCACACTCAAGGTTCCGACTTCCAATAGACTTGACAAATTTCTCAATGTGCAACATTAGTAAAAATACCAACTTGGCACAGTTGCTGATTGAAAGTAGGCACATAATTTGGGATGAAGCCCCTATGAGTGAGCGTAACTGCCTTGAATCTTTAGACCGAACATTAAAAGATTTGTTAGATGCTCCTAACATCCTTTTCGGAGGCAAATCACTTTTACTAGGCGGTGACTTCTGACAGACATTACCTGTCAAACGAAAAGCATTGAAATCTAAAATCTTAGAAATGTCCTTGCCACGATCTTTTCTTTGGATCCAATTCATAATCTTCAAGCTTACAGAGAACTTACGATTACAACACCAAGCCTAGATCGTTTCAAAAGATATGAACTGGCTCAGTTCTCAACATGGCTATTAAATATTGGCAATGGAACAATCAACATACCAACTGACACAACATCAAATGATACCAAATTAATTGAAATACCAAACAAATTTATTATTCCTCATAGTGAATCAGCTTTGCAAGAACTTGTAGGTTTCATATACGTTGTTTCAACACTTACACATCCATCTGTAGAAACATTATCACAGAAAGCTATAGTTTGTCCAAGAAACGAAACAGTAGATGAAATCAATGAGATTGTACAAAAGATGACTTTAGGTGGTCTAAATAGCAGTCAACTTCTCATTTTGAGGAGAGCCTAGTTTTGACAACAAAAGATGGTCTAGATCCGCCCTGGCCAGCTTGGCTTAGCTCCGCTCCCACTTTATCTTTAATAATGTAGTTTTTTTTTTCTTTTTATTTTTGTTTTCTACTCTTTCAATCTTTATATGTTTGTAAGAATCTTCACTTAATATGAGATTGTGTAAACTTTGTTTATGAACTACCCATCTTTTGTTAAGCAAATCTTCAAAATCATACTTATGTTTGATCAAACTCTACACTTATTTGAGAAAAACAAGCTTTTGGTAAAATAGTAAATTGAATTTGCATGGTTACCTTAAGGTAAGTATAAATGACTTTATGAAAACTCTTCTACACTCTTCTAAATCGAAAGTGTATTATTAACCTTTTTGGAAAAAAACGTGCCTTGCGTATTGTAGACCATTTGAGGAGTTGAAAGCTCATCAGTCGGAATTGTGACACACGACTAGGGGACGATGCATGATCCTAACGGTGACTCGCACCCCATGAAAACCGGCGAACCGTTATCTTCTTCATCATCCATTAGCATCTTTCCTTTCCCTTTGGAATTCACTCGCGATGTCCTCGACACCACTGCTATCCCTTTACCGATGGACCGCGTGTGCCAGCCATCCCCTTGCGACTGATGAAACGAATGAGGGTTTCGACCCTCCGTTCGCACCCCTGGTAATGTTGATTGACAACCCGCGCTTGTCCCCTCCAGCGGGACACGAGTAGATCTCCAATTATCCGACTTGTCTGCTCTACCCTTTGCCTTTTCCAGTCCCTGCGAACCCGTAAAAACCCCTTGCGAACCTTTGGCTCTAATACCACTGATATTCTGCGTGTGATCTTGATCACGCTTCTTCATCCTTTCCAACATTGTCTTCAACATAGTAAGGATTGTGATTGAAACTTGAATGTGAAGAATACAAAGAAAAGAAACTGTATAATTTGTGTGTGTGTGCGTCGGATGTGTACAGCGAGAGAGAGAGGAGAATTTTGGAAACCAATCTGATGGAATATTAGAATTAATTGTTTTACACAACAGCCCCCCTATCTATACATACTATCATAACTAACTAACTAACGGTAACTACTAACGCCGTTAGTTTAACCGTTTAACTACCTAACGGTGTTAAACATAACTAGATAGGGACTTTCGGATCCGACACAACATACACGGGTTGGGCTCCCGTTTAAATACATAACCCAATTGACACTTGGCCTCCGGCCCATAATAATACTAAGTGTTTGACCCGTTAACTTAAGAAACAAAAGACTAATAAACGATTTACCAACAATACACCCCCTAAATCGTTTATGTCTTCGCTGCTGCGTATCTTCAAGTTTCGGGCTCAAGGAGGATGTAATCCTCATCATCAAACTGACATGCGGCTGCCTCCTCTTCTTCGGGCTCACTTTGTTCGATCTTTGCATCATCTTGCACGCCACCAAGTCCTCCTATTGGTCCACAACCGGCTGGAAACTCGCGGACAGCACTAACACATCTTTTCTTCCATTTCAGGTTGCTTTGGGCAGCCCGTCCTTGCTCCTTTTCATGCTCGATGCGTTCCTTGAACTTCATTTCTGCCTCCTTTGCTTGCTCTATTTCCAGCCTCTCTTCTTCCGAGTATTTGACACGCATCTTCGCTTCGGTGTAGTAGTACTCCAACAATTCCAAGTACTTGATGTAAGCCATTCGAACCTTTTCACCCATACCAAAACCAAACCCCATGTCTCGACCAATCTTGTTCCATTTTTTATCTTCACAAACCATCTCGAAACCCCCCTCCTTTTGGATCTTCAAGTAGAGATCCATCATGTCGATGCGCGTACCATCACATAAAGTGGGAGGGTACGTTTCTTTCTTTCGGATTCTTAGAAAATCCTTAGTAAACCACTCAACCAATCGTTCAAACTCGATATGAAAAGAATACTTGTGTTTCATGAATAAATCATGAACCTTTAAAATTTCAAGAAAGTTAACACAACTCTCCACATTATAACCATTAATCAAAACATGTGACTCACCCGGCATAATGCTTGATTCTTGACTAACCCGGTTCCATATCTCGTTTCTTTCATCTTCATGGTTCTTGAATGGTTCTCTCTCGACTAACATAAGAAACTCACGTATGGCCTTTTTCTCCTTCACGAAGTGTTCTTCTTTACCATCTTCATACATCACCGAACCCAAATCGTTTTCATCTCCGCCTTCTACTAAAATGTTTAATGTTTCTTCTTCATCGGATTCTTGAACACCTTGGCCACCCCAGTTTCTTACGTATGCCTCTATTGCTTCTTTCTCACGTTCGACCTCTAGTTTCTCATCCAATCTCTCGAAATAACGATACAGAAACTCATCTTCTAGATCCGCCAACGCCTTCATGTGAATTGGCACTTCGTATTTGACTTTTCTTTTGATCATTCTCTCAATGAAACAACTACTACCATCAAACACCACATCATACCCTTGATGTGTCAATTGATCTAGACTCAACACATTCCTTGTATGCTTCAGGACATAGCATACACACTGAATGGTACGAACGGAATTCTCAACAACCATCTTGATTTCCCCGACTCCATGAATAAACACAAAATCGTTATCCCCCTCATTTGTATCCACACCAAACATTCGCTTAAATCTCGTGAAATGTGATTTGTTAGCACACATATGATGTTTTACACGTGTGTTAACATACCACATATCGTCCCATTGGCCACCCCCGGTGCCATGCACGAGAAACTCCGTCTCCTTGACGGGTTTTGGTAGATCAAAATACTTAGTCGGACAAAAAAGCGCGTCATGACCAGTGTCATCACATAAATAACAACACTTTACATACCTGGGCGGTTTACGCAAACCCGCATGTCCCGTAACCCCCTTCTTGCGGTAGGCCTTCGCCCGTATGGCAACCGGCGAACCGTTATCGTCTTCATCATCCATTACCATATTTCCGTTCCCTTTGGAATTCACTCGCGATGTCCTCGGCACCACCGCTATCCCTTTACCGCTGGACCGTGCGTGCCCGCCATCCCCTTGCGACTGATGAAACGAATGAGGGTTTCGACCCTCCATTCGCACCCCTGGTAATGTTGATTGACAACCCGCGCTTGTCCCCTCCAGCGGGACACGAGTAGATCTCCAATTATCCGACTTGTCTGCTCTACCCTTTGCCTTTTCTGGTCCCTGCGAACCCGTAAAAACCCCTTGCGAACCTTTGGCTCTAATGCCACTGATATCTGCGTGTGATCTTGATCGCGCTTCTTCCTCCTTTCCAACATTGTCTTCAACATAGTTAGGATTGTGATTGAAACTTGAATGTGAAGAATACAAAGAAAAGAAACTGTATAATTTGTGTGTGTGTGTGCGTCGGATGTGTACAGCGAGAAAGAGAGGAGAATTTTGGAAACCAATCTGATGGAAAATTAGAATTAATTATTTTACACAACAGTTTTCCCACCCCCCCCTATTTATACATACTATCATAACTAACTAACGGTAACTACTAACGCCGTTAGTTTAACCGTTTAACTACCTAACGGTGTTAAACATAACTAGATAGGGACTTTCGGATCCGACACAACATACACGGGTTAGGCTCCCGTTTAAATACATAATCCGATTGACACTTGGCCTCCGGCCCATAATAATACTAAGTGTTTAACCCGTTAACTAAAAAAACAAAAGACTAATAAATGATTTACCAACATATATAGCCCATTCAAAATGACATTATATTACTGTCCTACCACTGTTTTTTAATTTCACTGTAATCCACATTAACATTTAGTAAAAAATTTGGATATGAGAAAACATGTTTGAATGAAATCTAGTAAGTTATGTTTGAAAATTTTAAAGCCTTATAAGGCAGGACGGAGTGGGCGGCGTCCACGCCGCGGCGCCGAAATCCTTGGCGGCAAACACCGCCGCCGGTCGATCGGCAACGGCAAAAATCGAAGATTCCATCTACATGTCGCCGATCGGCAATTGTTGTTCCCCATAATTTTCTAGCCGTTGAACGGCTCTTTGAATAAAAAAAAAATTTCTTTTATTTTTTTCAATATATATATATATATACATACATTATCACTTAGGCTAAACGTAATGGGGCGTTTTCGACCTCGATAACGCCCCATAACGCCCGTATATAACGCCCCGACCATTACCCCCCGGCGTTATGGGGCGTTATGGAGGTCGAATTCGCCGGGGGGCGTAGCGGTGGCACAATCTTTCGTTAACGCCCCGACTATATATACCCCATCTATTTTATAAACTTTCACAAACATTCACAATGAATATGGGTAGTTGGAAGACCGAAGACGACGTAGCGGTGGCACAATCTTTCGTTAACGTCGCACACAATTGGAATGGTGGACGCCCGCCAAACGAGTTTTGGCCTGCCGTGATTGATGACTTCAAACGGCGACGTGGTGTGGAAGATGTAAACTTTAACTTTATCAGGGCGAAATGGTGGGCCTTGCAATCGAATGCACGAACTTTTAATGATATCTATGTACGACTCGAGCGACAATATGGCGCGGAGGGTAAACGCTCAGTGCTGCAAAGGTCGTTGAGCGAGTACAAAACTGAAATTGGCAAGAGCTTTGTAAACGCAGGCGTTTGGGCTTTTTTGAGGCCATACATCAACAACCCGGAAGATCCTATTTTCACGTTTAATCGTTATACATAGGCGTTCGTGTTTTCTTTTTAAGTTGTGATGTTTTAATTTATTTTGTTGTCTTTTATTTTATTTTTAATGAAAGTACTTTTTAAAAAAAAGTTAAAAAAAATAATAATAAGGTAATGATGATGGTGGGCTTTATGAGGAGTAGTTTTTTTTTTATTGTATTGTATTGTCTTTTTATTTTAATTAATGTAATGTCTTTTTTTATTTTAATGTAATGTCTTTTTTTAATAAATGTAGTGTTTTTATAAAATAAATATAGTGTTTTAAAATTAATTACAATATAAAAATAACTCAAAACATTAAAATATATTAACCTACAATTCTTCATAATCCTAACCACTCCCTCTCAAAATCCTTCAAAATTCTTCAAAATTCTTTCTTTTTCTCTTTCCTGCGTGGCACTCTCCTATTGGCTACAACCCATTCTTCAAAATCCTAAAAATTCTACCACTCCCCCCTCCCTAATATCTTCAGAAAAGCACCATATTTTGGTTCTACATGTATATGAAATCAAGATTACTTTATGTACACATGGCAGTATCGCTCATTATAAAAAAACCTTATATTACTACCTATTTACTCTAAGGACAAGACTATACAATGTCAACTATTGATGATATGTACCCCATTTTCACAAATCTTTAAATTTAATGCATGATATTTATCACTCTCCTTTAGCATTTTACTACACTCTTTTTGTACATGTCTTTAACTTAATCTTCTATTAAAATATACTACTGAACATTACGAACCACTTCAGTAAGTGCTTATACAAACTACATGGTACTATAATAATAGTTACTGTGTAAACGGTCTTCTCATGGATGAAATGGCTACACTTCCTGTCGTTATTTTCAATGAAGCAATGGCTACCACCAAGTACAAAAAGTGGAAAAAAATTTCGTACTAATTTTAAAATTAATGTTTTGTAAAAAGATCAAATTCTTAAGGCTGTTTGGTCCATCAAAAAACAACCCTTAATGATGACAATACCAGAAACTTTATATATGTTAATAATCCTTCACACATGTCCTAAGAACAAACATTTAGAAAATGATCTCTTGACTTAACTTCATGGATTTCTTAACTATTTTGAACTATTATATTTGTCTTTTACATTTCCATACTATTATATTTTGTAATGTTTACTACATTTATTTACCTGCAGATGACAAAGAAAGTAACTCCAAGAAGAAGAAAGAAAAGAATGATTGACAAGAACCAAAGGCATCCCAACATTTTGGCTAACACTAGATTAGCATTTTAACCCATGAAACACTAATATATCATGTATGTAGCTTCATGGATTGAACGGAACGACTTACCATTTTGAATAAAAAGAAAGTCTATAAAATGATATATAAAGCATGCTACTTTAAATCCAATGCCTAAAACTTCCAGCCAAACACAACGAAACTTTGCCGCCGCAACGCGTGGCCGGCAATCTTCTTGTTATAACTATTATGTATTTTAGAATTTATATATATCTAGTTTTCTTTAAAAACGCACGTGGGCATATATAAAATCATATTTTAAATATTTAAAATGTAATTAGGTGATTTGTTGTTTTCGAACTAGAGATTGATATATCAACCGTAAATAATGTTGTTAATTATCATCTTTTCCATCTAGTTACTGAAAGTGCACTCACAGGACCTATATATAAACGAGAACCATTCATCATTTACTAGTTAAAATTGTGGTTGCTATATGCCATTATTGCATGCATTGTTTTTTATGCTCGATCTCCTAACTGATTACATACATACATATATATACACAAGATATATATCAATACGTCAAAAGAAGAAATGAAGCTATCTATGAACGTCAATGGCCAGTCCAAAGTGCCTCCTGGGTTTCGGTTCCACCCGACCGAAGAAGAGCTTCTTCTGTATTACTTAAGGAAGAAAGCTGCTAATGAAAAGATTGATCTTGATGTTATTCAAGAGGTTGATCTTAATAAGCTTGAACCATGGGACATCCAAGGTTTAAGTTATTTGTTCACTTATCCAAGATTTTGATAATTAACTTCTAAATATATAAAGGTTAAGTTTTTTCATTCCTGTTTATCTGCTTGTAGAAATATGCAATCTAGGCTCCAACGCGCAAAACGGATGGTACGTTTACAGTCACAATGATAAGAAATATCCGACTAGTACTCGAACCAATCGTGCCACTGGCGCTGGTTTCTGGAAAGCCACCGGGCGAGATAAGGTGATACGTAGTAGCCTTCAAAGAATCGGCATGAGGAAGACACTGGTGTTTTACCAGGGGAGAGCGCCTCATGGCCAGAAATCTGATTGGATTATGCATGAATATAGGCTTGATGATATTATCATTCCCATCCAAGATTCTAAAGTAAGTTTACTTTATAAAAGAACACACTTATACTTTACACATATATGCATGAATATAGGCTTGATGATATTATCATTCTCATCCAAGATTCTAAAGTAAATTTACTTTATAAAAGAACACACTTATAATTTACACATATGCTCCATACTTATTAGTTTTGAGAACTAATTAGTTTTGAGAATTTTTTAGAAACATTCTGAGCCACTAATTATATATAAAGAATTCCCCCCCCCCCCCCCAACATGAATTTGAATGGTCTCATCTGAAAATTAGTGGCTCAGAATGGTTTTTAAAAGTTCTCAAATGAACCTCCCTAGTTATATGGTCATACGAATGGATCAATTAATTAAGAAGATGCATTAATTTGTATCCGGAACATGTGTTTATGATCTAGGTTTCTAATAAGTTGGGTGATAGCACACACGGAGAAGGGTGGGTGGTATGTCGTTTGTTCACGAAGAAAAACTACCACAAGTCGTTCGAGACTCAGCAAAAATCAATATCTGGCTCGATGGAGAGAAGGGCACAGTTACAGCCGTCGAACAATGATGCTATGAAACAGTTTATGAACCCTATCAATGACACATCCATTCACCTACCTAGGCTTGACGGTCCCACGATGACGACATCTCCAGCTCGTATGAGCTCAAGCACTTTTGATCAGGGTTCGAGTGTCAAGAACTATAATACCGCGTGTGATAGTTGTGGTCAGTATAGTAATTGGGCAGATGTAGACAAGTTTGTGGCTTACCAGCTTGATGGCCAAATTATGGGAACCAAAATCGTCTCCTCTTGCTATGGGGAATCTGAAGAGAAGTTGTGTTTCCCCTTGGACTGTATAAACGAGCCAGTTTTTTCTTGGCCCGATGAAGATGTTTGGAGCTTAGATAGATTATCCATCGATCCGTTATATTACTTGTCGGTTTAATGTGTAGGAGTGTGCAAAAACGAAACCATAATGGAAAACCAAACAATAATCTGAAGAAAATAAAAAACAAAGGGTTGTTGATTGTTGGTTGTTAAGCGTAACTCTAATAGTTTGTATGTTGCCGTTCAAAAAAATATATAGTTTGTATATTAATTTGATAAATATTTAGCCAATCATTTAGTAGTTATTAGAGACTGAGTCAAACGTATTATATAGTTGATTGGGTGATCAAGGGAAATCGAAGATTCACTACTCTACAAACTCCATATATTAAACATCGGTACTTATGGTTTCCGTTATGTATCATTGTTTAACTGGATTAAGCATGTACATTTCAGCTTAAAAACTGGATATGTAATGATTGAATCCTATTCATGCTAAGACTAAGAGACTAGTTCAATTATTTTCAAATACATTGCATGTTTATACACATGTAAGGTTTATCTAGTTTATTAAATTATATCCTATTGTTTAGGTAGTTTAAGTTTATCTAGTCCATGTATTCATATATATGTTGTAATCGGTTTCTAATGAATGATATGATTCTCAACAATTATTCTGGTATCATAATTATTATGGTATCAGAGCAAGCTAATCATATCAATCAATAAATCCTAAATTCTTAATCACCACGCATGGCGATCGAGGAAGAAGTCGACGGCAACAACAAAGAGACAACCATCGATTCATCCTCCGCATATTACATACATGCATGTGATGCACCAAGGGAAATGCAAGTCAAAGACCTTCTCAATGATAACAACTACAGTGATTGGTGCCAGGAGATCACAAATTCTATCTTTGCGAAAAATAAGATGGGTTTTGTGGATGGTTCTATCCCCACACCCGAGAAGGCGGACAAGTTGTACATGGCGTGGTTACGATGCGATGCCATGATTAAAGGATGGCTAACCACCACCATGGAAAGGGACATTCGCGGCAATGTAAAGTATGCTCACACAGCCAAGGAGATTTGGGAAGACCTCGCTGAACGATTTGGCAAGGAAAGCGCTCCACGAACATATGAGTTCAAGCAGACTCTTACAATGACTCGCCAAGATGGGTCTATTGTTTCTACCTATTACACAAAACTGAGGTCCCTATGGGACGAGATCCAGACTGTACAACCAACCCCAAGATGCATCTCTGGAACTTGGTCATGCGATGCTGGGAAACGAATGAATGAGTTTGTAGAGAAGGAGCGAATGTACGAGTTCCTCATGAGACTTGATAGCGAATATACTCCTATTAGGACTCCAATTTTGTCCATGAAAACCACTCCAAGCCTTGGAGAGGCGTATCGTTTAATGTCTGAGGATGAGCAACAGCGGAATATAGCCACATCCAGAAAGAAGCATGTCGAGGCAACGACATTCCAAGCCTTTTCGTAGCCATCTCGAGACTCAAAACAACAAAGGGGTAAGGCTACGACAAAGGAGGTCAGGCATAACAATCCTACTGATGCCGACTTGTCTACTCATTGTGGGAAAGTTGGCCATACTCGGAAGGGTTGATTCGAAAGAATAGGCTACCCTGAACGGTGGCCAGGAAAAGCAAAAAGAGAAAAAGGGAAGTCCAAGGCCAGCTGTGTCGACGCGAAGCAAGGCATGGTTGGAGGGTTGACGGATGAGTAATATCAAACTCTCTTGAAACATCTCGCAGAATATAAAGAAACTCTACGAGGTGACAAAACTCCTAGGGCTAACATGGGTGGTAAGTATGAACTTAAAGATGAATGGATCATTAGCTCTGGCTCCACAGAGCACATAACTTATAAAAAAATTATCTCGAAAATCAAATGGAGAACAAAGGAGAAGCTCATGTTTTCATTCCTAACAGGGATGGCATACTCGTGAAGGCCAGGGGGGATAACTTTGAGTACATGGGGAGGCCCGAGATTTTTTTGGGTTACCCACAAGGAACCAAAGGTTACAAAATTTATGATGTAGAGCATGGTAAACTTGTTACATCAAGAGATGTTCGCTTCAATGAAGGGTAATTTCCGTTTCAAGTGGTCAACACGAAGATTCAAAATACTGAAGTGTTCGAATATTCCTTTGATGATGAAGAAAATGGTGTTGCATCACTTGAGCCAAACCATGCTTCTGAGATTCTTGGTGATAGCCTTAGTCTTGAAAGTGAGGGGTCACAAGTGTCACCGACCGGCTCCGAAGACAAGACTCAAGAGTCTTCGAACTCAGAAACTCAAATAGCTCATCCTGAGCACACGCTCAAAACTCTTGACCCTAAAACTCAGACGACACATATCAAGCACACACTCGAACATGCCTTCACGAACCGTCAGCCAAATGAACAACCAAGGGAAGGTTTTGATGTAAAGTTGCCACCATCACTAGACCATACACGGACCAATCAGTCTTCTTCGTTAACGGTACATCCTCTTGTTAACTACATTTCTTATAATAATTTACTAACTCACATAAAGCCCTCTTAGCAGCCATCACTAGAAATGATGAGCCAAAATATTTTCATGAAGCTATTAAGGACAGGCGTTGGGTGGAAGAAATGGAAATGGAGATTAGCGCCCTTCAGAGGAACAACACATGGACTCTTGAACAATTACCAGACGGAAAATGAGCCATCCACTAGAACTGGGTGTACAAATAAAGTACAAACCAAACGGTGACATGAAACGGTACAAAGCGCGAGAAAAAGGGTTCACTCAAATGGAGGGAGTGGATTTCCATGACACATTTGCCCATGTTGCTAAACTAGTCACTGTGAGAGTTCTTCTAGCAGTTGCTGTGAAAATTAAGGAACTGGCGTCTACACCAACTTGATGTAAATAATGCTTTTCTGCAAGGAGACTTTGAAGAAGAGGTATACATGAAAATTCCTCAAGGTTTCTCAGAAAAAAGAGATACGAGAGTGTGTCGGCTCAGGAAGTCTCTTTATGGCTTAAAACATGCCTCTCGCAATTGGTATAAAAAATTCACCATGACATTTGTTAATTTTGGTTTTTCACTGTCAAAGGCAGATTACTCTTTATTTACTTTCCAAGTGAACGGTCGATTTGTGGCAATTCTTGACTTATGTTGATGACATCATTGTTACTGTGGATCTGGAAAAAAATATCAAACAAGCTAAAGATTACCTCCATGAACAATTCAACATTAAGGATCTCGACCCATTAAAGTATTTCTTAGGGATCGAAGTTGCTAGAACAGAAGATGGGATGGTGCTCAGTCAGTGAAAGTATACACTTGACATCCTTGAAAACAGTGGCATGATGGGTTGTCGACCTAGTTCTTTTCCTACGGAAAAACATTTAAAACTCGACCAATGCACTGAAAGTCACAAAACGCACGCAACTCAATACAGGAGACTTATCGGGCGATTGATGTATTTACAAGTAACTAGGCCTGATATTGCCTACTCTGTTAATTTTCTCAGCCAATTTGTCTCAGATCCAAGATAGGAACATATGGAGGTTGCTACTTGCATTCTTCGCTATCTTTAAACTGCTCCTGGGCATGGCATTTTTATTCCAAAAGGTGGTGGATTAAACTTGGTTTCCTACTGTGATGCAGACTGATTGGGAAGCCAATTGACTCGACTATCCAGAACTGGCTACATTCTCCTCTTAAGCGATGCACCAGTTTCATGGAAAACAAAGAAACAGGCAGTCATTTCTTTGTGATAATCTCGTTGCCAAAACAAATAGCTAACAACCCCGTGTTTCATGAGTGTACTAAACACGTGGAAATGGATTGCTATTTTGTCCGAGAAAGAGTGGATTCCAAAGAAATTGTTCCACTGCATGTACGTTCTACCAATCAACTTGCATACTTATTTATCAAACAATTTGGCACTCAGCAACTTAGAAGTCTTCTTGTCAAGATGGGTATTCGTGACCTTCACACTCCAACTTAAGGAGGAGTGATAGAATCTGATTCATGCTAAGGGACTAGTTTTATTATTTTCAAATACCTTGCATATAACTGAGTTAAAACTCTACATGTCTTGAGAAATACATTAGATAGTTAAAAGATGATTAATCGAAAACCACACATAACCAATGCTCGATTAGCAGTTATTACGATTAAGCCTTTTTTCAATAACCAAACCAACGGTTATGAGTATAGTTAAAGGTCACACTAAAACCAACTCTTCACACCCCTAAGTTATTATGATTTAAGGATGAGACATCCGATATAATATATACATGTAAGACAAACACGCAGATGTGTGGAGTATCTCATCTATTAGACTATGTGTAGTCATAAACTTTTTTGAAGGGCATTACACGACACGTGTCAAGCACGTCATTAGGGGCTTATGACTGAAAATATGTGTAGTCATAACCCCCTATAACCTCCATGATCATTATTACCCAATTAATGTTTTCTTTTAAATCTTTTAGAAATGGTGGACCAATCAGATTTGAAAAAGGAGAAGATCGGGTACTATGGTAATGACGCCGTGGAGGATTTTCAAAGCCATAACACCTCAGGGAACGGTGTTCCCAGGCGTTATGGGGCGTTTTGAAATGATGATGACGCTCACTACGATTAGTCTTAATAATAGAAATTGTAATGAAACCAGGGTGATCACTACTAAAGTAATAGTTTGCCTGTGCAATCTTTCTAATTTGATCATAAGATCATAGATATTATCAAAAACATCTTTAATTGAGTTGACGTATTCTTTTCAATCTTTCTTTGATCATAAGATCATAGATATTATCAAAAACATCTTTATTTGAGTTGACGTATTCTTTTGGTTGTTTCTGTTTTGGCATATTTGTTTCTTCCTCGTTGGACTTAAGTTGCCACTGCTAGTGTCGTGCTTGTCGTGGCTTATTTTGGTATTTTATATTGATCTCCTTAAATTGTTAAAAAAAAGAAAAGAAGCATCTTTCTTTGGTGAGAAAATCATACATCTCAACCTAAGCTCTGAGCCCACACTCGCCACCTTTTAGGAATACTTTTGTGGCATTAGTCTAGTGGTGGGGTGTCTAAAAAGTAAGAGCTTCCTCTCCAATCTTCCTTAAACAAAAAGTGGTCACAACATTATTAAAAGGGAAAATCACTAGCTTAAAAGGATCACAAATTTTTAAGATTTCTCATTAACACTCACCAGTTTTCAAATGTAAAATACATATCATTCTCATCATTCTTTTAATTATTTAAACTTTTTATTAGTATATAAAATAATAAAAAAAATTATCTAAAACTAAATATAACATTACATCATTTAAAATAAATTAAAACATTATATAATTAATTCAAAATAAAAATAAAAACAATACATAATTTTTTAAAAAAATACATTAAAATAATTTGCGTCAAGTGGCGAGATGATTTTTGACCACGCGTCAAGCCAGGAGATGATCAAAATCCATGTATACACTCGGTGGAATGATATTTTACTTGAGCCATCATCAAATCCTTGATATCATTCCATACTATTTCACGGTTGTTGTCAAATTATAGATATCGTGAAACATTGCGACTTTTCCTCTCATAACACACAACTTAGAGATGCGTTGATGATGAGTAGGTACCCGCCACATGCATGTTATGCAAGAAACCATTAGGTAACGCGCTCCCAAAATCTTTGACCGTTGGCAGTTAAAGGCTCTTTGGAAGCCTCGAGCTTAGTCAAGTTTTGGCTAACGTCTCTTTCTCTAGAACCGACCAATGAACCTGGGCTGGACCCATTTTTTCGATCAAAGTTTTGGTGAGTTTGGGATAAAAATTAAAGTGTGTGTAGAATTATAGAGTCGTGGTGAGGTTAGTTTTATTTTTATAGTTTAAAAACTGAATTATATTTAATTAAATTAATTTAATTTATAAATAATCGTTAGTTAATTGTCAAAAAAACAAAATGCATCTGTTTGATTTAGCCATTTACTCGGCATGATGGTCATGATTTTACCCTCCCCCGCCGTCACGAAAATGGAGTGAGGTGGTGTTCAAATTTTGTATCGCACCTCCATGCTGAAGGTGTTACATAATGTTTTTGTGAATTATGGCCAATATTGAGTGTATAAGCAATATTTCAAATCCAGAGCTTAAGCATATGCTGGCAACTTTATGTAAGGCAGATTTAGATGTTGTTGGAGTAAAGGATCATCAACAAGCGTGTTCTATTGCGTTGTAGATTCATATCCAAGACTTGTATCATTTAGTGATGTCATGGCCAATTATCCAACCAATAAAACTACTTCTTACCAATAGCATCTTGCCATCGTGCAAAACCACATCGTCATCAATTGTCATTTGAACACCAGAAACCCTAAATCGAAGGGAGAGGAGTAGATGGTAGACGGTGTTCCAAATGATGTGCTAGAGTAGGGCTGATGATTGTGGTGTGATGGAAAGTTAAAGGTTTGAGCAAGAAATATTGGGAACACTAGCAAGAAGATAAGGCAGCCCACTGCATAAAATACTTGCACAATCAAAACGCATAGACAACTTATACAAAAGTTGACAAATTACATAGATAAAATGTTTCAACCGTTCTAAAGAGATCTTAAATAACCATTTGTTTTAAGGAGAAATTCTAATTGCTAAATGCTAAATCATGTGATTTACATACAATAAGTTCAAATTTTAAATCGGGCAAGATGTATAGGTTATTATATATTTATTTTAAAATTATATGAGTTGATGTTAAAAAGAAGATAAATATGTAGAAAAACCATTCGTAAATTTTTAAATAAAATAATATTTTATTTAAATACGATTACAATAAAACAAAATAGACTAGCTATTACAACACAGAGAAATGGAATATATCTAATTCATATTACAATACACTGAAGTAAAAAGTATAAAACTACAATAAACTTACAATGATAGGAAAATTACAAGTACATAAAAGAACATAAAAAAAATAGAAATGATGACAAATATAAAGTTGGACTAAGATATGGTTATAAAATTGTTAATTTAAAGAGATTAAGAAAAATGTGAAATCTAAGGAAAAACAAGTGGAAAAGGATTCGGATTAAAATCCGGGTCCCTTTAACAAATTTCAGGTCTACCAAAGATTTCATTTTATTTCCCATATTACAATCGCCTGAACCGGTTATACGGCCGGGATGACTCTAAACTTGATATTACCTTTAAAGAACTTGAAGAACTTGAAGAAAGTTGGACGAGCTTTAGAGAATTTGATAGGAGGTTGAGATATTAAGAAATCTGTGAATTTCTTGGTGTGTATAGCTTAACAAATGAGCTCTCTATTTATAGGGTGGAGAGCTCAAATGAAACACCCAAAATTTATTTCGTAGTCAAAATCTGCATTAAACGTCTTCACTGCAGATTTCGATTTTATTGACTAAACAGGGCTATTTCAGCTGAAATTGAAGTGATCAAAATAAAAAACCGACATAAATGCGTAACAGACTCATTTACTGGATTGTTTCAGCAGTTGCAGACTGGACGCGCGCCAGCCTGTCAGTAGCCGCGCCACGCAGGCGCGCCATCTGATCCCCAACTCGCGCGCAGGTCACCGAGACATGCGTTCCTCACCAGTGTACGCACGTAGGCACGGAGGTCCGACCAGCCTGTTGGTCCGCAAGTCGTGTACGCGCCTGCAGGAGACATCTGTACACACCTCCAAGAGAGGACTCGCGCACCATTACAATGGTATGCGCACTAGACCTAGTTGCGCCACGCAGGAAATACTCGCGGACTAGTCATGCCATGTGCGATCTCTACTTGCGCCAACCTCGTGCGCGCCACATGAGAATCCAAAAATACAAAGGCGTTGTGAGCGTGCGAAGTGCAAAGCGCACCGTTAAAGCGTCACATTACGTACATCGGCGCGTACAAGTGCGAGTTAGGGGTGCTGCGCACCCTTAAGGGTCCAAGGGATGTCTCTTATTCAAGGAAACAATCTTGGGTAAAGTCCTTACCTAATAAACCACTTTAAGTTTCATCCCCCAATCAATGTGGGATGAGTTCCACTCTATACTAAGATATTTTCTCTCATTTTTCATAGCTTTTCAAACTTTGAGATCTCAACTTTGAGCATCGATATCTCATTCATATGAGCTCAGTTTTAGACGCGGTTAGGTGCGTTGGAAAACCCTCACAACGTACTACACAAACCTAGAAAATACAGCTGCATTAACCTCTGTTTAGTGCAGTTTATTTTTGTCCCTGAAAAACACATTTTCACACTTACTAAAAATACCCATTTTCACTAGTTTTTTCTTCCAAAATTCTAACAAAATAACCATGTGAGAGATACTTTTGACTAATCATTTTCCCCAAATAACATTTTACTGCTAAGCAAGCGATAAAAATGCATATTATACGTTTCATAATATAATTAATCATTATTTAAATCATAATACGATCATTTCAATACAAGAAAATATAACTCGCTATAACTTACTCATAATCTTAGAATCTTAGTCATTTAAGTTTTCTGGTTTTAAAAAGTAAAATTGACTGATGATCTAACTGAAAGTTAGGAAGAGATCTCGTGAAAATCAGTCATAAAGACGAGGTTAAAGTCCAAATAATAAATATTCTATGTCAAGGCACCCAATTATCATCTAATAGACTACATCAAGGGTTTAAGCTTGTCACACCCCCCAAAAATCCACACGTATAATACCACCGCGGAGAGCGTGACAAACTAGGATCGTAGTCCATTAGTTATACCAAACGATCAATAATTAATAAAAATGTTTTATATTTTATTAAAATATAAATGAATAGCTTTATAAGTGCGGAAGTGTACTTACAATAAAAGTACGTACATATGTAAAAACGTTGTCACCCCAAGGTGTCGTGGCTTGTTCAAGACACTAAAAGTGTTAAGTTTCAAAGACTCATGCATGTGTATTCGTGATACTCGAACATCTGCAACCTAAGAAATAACATGTTAAAAAGTGGCAACACAAAGGTTGGTGAGTTCACAGGTTTATCAGTTCAAAAACAGTTCAAGTTCGATGTCAAATGACTGTTCAACAACAGTTCAAGTTCAGTTTAAGATCACAATAAAACATATACAATAGCTGGCTAGACCATTTTCAAGAATCTAGGCATGTTAAATAGTTAGACTGTTACTGAAGCTCGACCCGTTAGGTTTTGCCTCGTTAAGACTAAGGAAAATTATAATACTTGTTCGATATCCAATCGAGTCGTCGCGAGTGACCCGCGTGGGGTTTATCAGACCCAGTAGTACTACTTAATAACTTTCTGCTAATACGATACTAACAATAACTTTCAAGTGGGGACTTTTATGTTTGCATGTGCTCAAGTACTCGGGCGATATGTTTATCAAACAGTTAAAGTTTGCATGCATGTTAATCTCCCCCAACAGGATTAAAATACTTAAAAGGGGCCGTGAAACTCACCTTTGGGTGCATAGCAATTCCAGATAAATAACACATCAAATACCAATTAGCAAGTCTCGTGTAACCTACCAAGCACCTAACGAGCATATGGATATAAGTGTGTGTTCAATCGAAAGTGACTAAGTCTTGATCAACAGTGAAATCAAGTAATGTCAAACCATGACATGACGGAGGTTCAATAAATCCAAAACGAATTGACAGTTGGCATATTGCCAAAATAATGATGATTACGAGAATCGATAAAAAGTATATTATTAAACAATAATATTCGTCCACGAAATCAAAAAATAAAATATCTATCTATATCTATATATATATATATATATATATACACATAACTGATGGGAGTATATTTTGTAGTGCTTTATCGTATTTAGTTCTATATTTTTATCAGTTACATTATATTAATCTCTATCATATTTTTCATATTTTGTATTTTATGTGTTTGAAGCTTGCTTTGTATAAAAATGGCATTTTGGTGAGTCTTAGAAGTGGTCAAGAAATAAGAGGTGAAACCCAGTGTTGGAGAAATAAGTAAAGTTGAGTTCGTGAGTGCTCGGGATGTAAAAGAATGTTAAAGAAGTCATTGGGCCATAAGTACAAGTTAAATGGACTAAAAATGCAGATTGGGCCAAAAGAGGAGTGTTGGGCCGAACCAGAAACGAATCTGGCCCAAAATTGCGCAAGCCCAAGATCCCCCGAGTGCCGCGAGGGTAACTCCCAAATCCCTCACGACACGATCCGGGTCGATGTCGGCAGATTTTTGAGATTTTTGGTTTTTGACGTATTTAAGCAGCTTTAGGGTTTTTTCTACTGGCAAATCGGCCAGAGCCGACCAGAAGTCATTGGGGACAAATTTTGTGAGTTTTATCATTCTTGAACATGAATTTGATGTTTGTAATGTCCGGCTAAGATACGGTGAATACCAAAGGTGAATGGTTACTCTAATATCTGTTTTTATTAGTTATTTGAAGTACGTTTGGGTTGTGAGCTATTAACAATTTTGAACCTTGTTGTATGGTAGATTTAATTGTGACAACTTCGTTTATTGATTTCAGTTTGTGTGTCAATTCTGTCTGGACCTACTAGTCATAACGTTATGATTTATCTTGTCACCTGAATTGGGGTTATATATATATCGGGTTGGGTCGAGCAATTAAAACAGAGCTATGTCTATGTAGTCGCCGAAACACTCAATTTGGTAAAAGCAGATAAACAGATTAACCAGGATCCTGAGGTTTTCACATTTAAACATTATTGTTTTTAATCAAATTTCAATTCAAGATAATAAATTAATCAATCAATCAATCCACTTGCCATACAATCTCCTGGGCCACCTGACGGTTGCGACGACGATTGTCGCGACCCAAGCTAAGAAATGCGAGAGAATCAATCATGAAACACAGGATACGCCCGGGTGAATGTTCAGTCCGTAATCACGAGAGTGAGAGACATCATATAGGACACTCGAATTGGAGTGTCACAACACGACCGAATATGAAAAAATCATAGAATACCGAGAATCATAAGAGCAAATAGCAAAATCACCAATACATAAATTGAAAATTTTGGTTGAAAATCCATTTAAGACACAAATGATTGAGTATAAAACCTGTGTGATTGTGAAGTGGTGTAACTCAGATGATCATAGATTATTGAAAACTTCCACATAACACATTCACCTCAAAATCGAATGATTTTTGAAAAACATACGGGATGGCCCTCATTTCTCGAGTGGGAAACTACAACCGTGACTGATCAAGGTAAGATCCTAGTGATTGACATGCTTTGGCCTAATAGGTTTCGACACTCTCATCGAGGCGTCCCATTTGAGCGTCCGGATCCGTCAATTCGAATTTGTACGCAACGATTTGCTTAGTCTGAGACCCCGACTACCGGTGCTTCTACCCTTCCAGTTACTACAAGTCAATCACTATGGCCCCATTCTGACGAGATCATAAAAATCAAAAATCAATTTTCCTATATGGCACATAACGCACCATTACTAAGGAAGGAGGCTAGGAAGCCTCAAGTGAATTGTGTTCAAGTGTGTGCTAAACGAGAGGCAGCAAGTTGAAATAGGCATGATCAAGAAGCAATTATAGGACATATACATTATATAGGCATGTTATGCATGAGGCACTCATGCAGGACACCTAAGGCATAAGTCTAGGTCAAGCCAGTTCTAATAACCTAGATCCCTATAGCCATGGCTCTGATAACAATCTGTCACACTCCAACCGACGGTGGAATACGCCGGGGCGCGATGATTGTCCAGATGCACACAAGTTCACAACACTAATTAAATGTTGCGATATTCTTAATCATCCCATTTCATAACAATAGAATAGTACATGATAATTCGGTACATTCAAACTATAAATCACAGATTAACTTGATTATTTTAGGTCTCACTAAGTCCACATGCATCCTAAAGTGTCATCAACGCGATCAACAATCATCAACAGCAAAGTCTGCAACATTTACAAAATAAAGGTCAACTACGAATAGCTGGTGAATAAACATAGGTGTAACGTAC
>JBCNJP010000023.1:3469646-3599043 GCA_039602395.1 Deinandra increscens subsp. villosa
TCTAAAAAGTAAGAGCTTCCTCTCCAATCTTCCTTGCATATAAAAGGGAAAATCACTTAAAAGGATCACAAATATTTAAAATTTCTCATTAACACTCACCAGTTTTCAAATGTAAAGTACATATCATTCTCATCATTCTTCTTAATTATTTATACTTTTTATTAGTATATAAAATAATATTTTTTTTTATCTAAAACTAAATATAACATTACATCGTTTAAAATAAATTTAAACATATATTATATAATTAATTCAAAATAAAAATAAAAACAATACATAATTTTTTTTAAAAATACATTAAAATAATTTGCGTCAAGTGGCGAGATGATTTTTGACCACGCGTCAAGCCAGGAGATTATCAAAATCCATGTATACACTCGGTGGAATGATATTTTACTTGAGCCATCATCAAATCCTTGATATCATTCCATACTATTTCACGGTTGTTGTCAAATTATAGATATCGTGAAACATTGCGACTTTTCCTCTCATAACACACAACTTAGAGATGTGTTGATGATGAGTAGGTACCCGTCACATGCATGTTATGCAAGAAACCATTAGGTAACGCGCTCCCAAAATCTTTGACCGTTGGCAGTTAATTATAGGCTCTTTGGAAGCCTCGAGCTTAGTCAAGTTTTGGCTAACGTCTCTTTCTCTAGAACCGACCAATGAACCTGGGCTGGACCCATTTTTTCGATCAAAGTTTTGGTGAGTTTGGGATAAAAATTAAAGTGTGTGTAGAATTATAGAGTCGTGGTGAGGTTAGTTTTATTTTTATAGTTTAAAAACTAAATTATATTTAATTAAATTAATTTAATTTATAAATAATCGTTAGTTAATTGTCAAAAAAACAAAATGCATCTGTTTGATTTAGCCATTTACTCGGCATGATGGTCATGATCTTACCCTCCCCCGCCGTCACGAAAATGGAGTGAGGTGGTGTTCAAATTTTGTATCGCCCCTCCATGTTGAAGGTGTGATTACATAATATTTTTGTGAATTATGGCCAATATTGAGTGTATAAGCAATATTTCAAATCCAGAGCTTAAGCATACGCTGACAACTTTATGTAAGGCAGATTTAGATGTTGTTGGAGTAAAGGATCATCAACAAGCGTGTTCTATTGCGTTGTAGAGATTCATATCCAAGACTTGTATCATTTAGTGATGTCATGGCGAATTATCACCAATAAAACTACTTCTTACCAATAGCATCTTGCCATCGTGCAAAACCACATCGTCATCAATTGTCATTTGAACACCAGAAACCCTAAATCGAAGGGAGAGGAGTAGATGGTAGACGGTGTTCCAAATGATGTGCTAGAGTAGGGCTGATGATTGTGGTGTGATGGAAAGTTAAAGGTATGAGCAAGAAATATTGGGAACACTAGCAAGAAGATAAGGCAGCCCGCTGCATAAAATACTTGCACAATCAAAACGCATAGACAATTTATACAAAAGTTGACAAATTATATAGATAAAATGTTTCAACCGTTCTAAACAGATCTTAAATAACCATTTGTTTTGAGTGCTTATATAGACACCCACAATTTTACTAAAGACACCCATATAAAATGATCGTTTCACTCCAAACGATCCCAAAACGGTCGTTTCAAATGAAACGGTCATTTGGAATTGTACGTCGACATCAAAAGCTGTAACCCTATCAAATCATGTTTATTCCTACGATCGTTTTGTATAAACGACCCGATTTTTAGGCCGTTTCACTAGAAACGGTCGTTTCGGTATTTTTTTGAATTGCACAATCCGTCATTGTGTAGATAACGATGTGATGTTTTATTCTATTTAAATCGTATATATATATCGATCGATCGATCGCATATATTTTCATATAATCGATCGATCGTCCACTGTTTTATACTACGATCATTTTCTCAATCTATAAGATTCGTAAGAGATGTCGTGGTTCGATGAATTATTTAACGGAGGCAGCGGAGGTGATCTACAACCCCGGCGGTTATGATGGAAGTGATAATTATGGAGGTAACTACGGAGGAATTTACGAAGGAGACGTCGGTAGTTATGTCGGTAATTATGCAGGAAATTATTCTGGTAATTACAACAACAACGACGACGACGGCAACAACAGTAACAACAACAACAATAACGACGACGACAACAACAACAACAACGGCGACGACGAAAACAACCGTGGGTATTATTAAACCGACCAGGTACCACCTATTCATGTTTTTCGTCATTTAATTTTTATGATTTATACATATTATCGGAATCCATGTGTATATTATCACCACTTCCAATTATGATACTTATTTAATAATTTTAGATCTTCGTATAAAAAAAAGAGCTGTTTGACTGGGCCTTTGAACGAGCTTGCCCAAAGGGTTATGTTCTATCAACTAAACGTAGCTCAACGCACGCACTTACGGGAGAGTATACAAAAATCTCGATATGGTGTGATCGTAGTGGCAAATACGTACCAAAGGGTACTCAGCAGAGAAAGACGGGCAGTAAGAAATGTGACTGTCCGTTCTTGCTGAAAGGTACGTACATTACTGCAAGGAGTTAAAAAAGCTTCAGAACTTCTCTTGGCCTGGTTTCAAAATTGTGTGGCATTTGGCTAGTTTTCTCCAACGGCTAGATTTGTATTTTTTTAACAAATATTTTTAAAGAATTTTTAATAAATAATTTTGTTTTTTTAATAAAGAATTTTTATATACACACAACGGCTATATACCCAACGGCTGTATTTTATAACGGCTATATACTCAACGGTTGTATTTTATAACTTTCTCCCCTATAAATAGGGGTCATTTGTTTGATCTTGAACCACCCTGTACATGTCCGAAGATCCAAATTTTCTTTCAGTTCTTCACCAGTTTCACAATCTTGCTATGTCGTCCACACCTCCTAGAGATGTCCTTGAACCATGGACTCCACCTCCGGCTTTGCTTCCGGCGCCTGGTTTTGTGCCACCGGTCGAACAGCCGCCACCACCACCTGTTATGCAGCCTCGACCTCCTGCCCCCCCCCCCCCCCCCGTTAATCGTCGTCCATATCCACCACCCACTGTTGTTCGACCCCCCCGTCCCCTCGTCGGAGTTGAAGAGGAGGATGAAGCTGCCTGGAATGAAGCAAACAAGGAGGACATGGAGGTCCTTTGAGAGTACTGGGCGGAAGAACATAGTAGGTCCAAGGAGGTGGATGTCGAATCTGGAACCGCTGGGCATCAGACGGTGACTCCGACTCAGCTTCAGACTGGTCTTATTAGCTGTCATGATGTTTTTCCTATTCTCTTGCGTTTGTAACGAATCTGGGTTGTCTTCGTGTTATCAATAAATATGTTTTTTTTTTAAACTTATGTGGATTTTTGGAACACTAAGAAATATAAATAAAAAACATAAAATACAAATTTAAAAACTTATATTCTAAAAATAAGTTAAAAATAGGATTATTTTAAATAATAAAAACAACCAACTTAAGACTTTTTACCCCAAAAATAATGAAACTATGAAAACGGTCGTTTTATACAAAACGACCCGACAAACATTCCCTAATCATCACCTAATCATTGTCGTTTAACGGTTTAGATTTTTATCTCGATCGTTTCAGTCCAAACGATCGTTCCAAGATCGTTTCAGATGAAACGATCGTTTTGTTTGGGTGTTTTTAGTAAAAGACTCGGGTGTCTATAGCCGGACCCTTTGTTTTAAGGAGAAATTCTAATTGCTAAATGCTAAATCATGTGATTTACATACAATAAGTTCAAATTTTAAATCCGGCAAGATGTATAGGTTATTATATATTTATTTTAAAATTATATGAGTTGATGTTAAAAAGAAGATAAATATGTAGAAAAACCATTCGTAAATTTTTAAATAAAATAATATTTTATTTAAATACTATTACAATAAAACAAAATAGACTAGCTATTACAACACAAAGAAATGAAATATATCTATTCATATTACAATACACTGAAGTGAAAAGTATAAAACTATAATAAACTTACAATGATAGGAAAATTACAAGTACATAAAAGAACATAAAAAAATAGAAATGATGACAAATATAAAAGAACAGAAGGTTAGGGAATTATTTTTGTCAAAATTAGACTAAGATATGGTTATAAATTTGTTAATTTAAAGAGATTAAGAAAAATGTGAAATATAAGGAAAAACAAGTGGCAAAGGATTCGGGTTAAAATCCGGGTCTTTTTAACAAATTCAAGGTCTACCGAAGATTTCGTTTTATTTCCCATAATACAATCGCCTGAACCGGTTATACGGCCGGGATGACTCTAAACTTGATATTACCTTTAAAGAACTTGAAGATCTTGAAGAAAGTTGGACGAGCTTTAGAGAATTTGATAGGAGGTTGAGATATTAAGAAATCTGTGAATTTCTTGGTGTGTATAGCTTAACAAATGAGCTCTCTATTTATAGGGTGGAGAGCTCAAATGAAACACCCAAAATTTATTTCGTAGTCAAAATCTGCATTAAACGTCTTCACTGCAGATTTCGATTTTATTGACTAAACAGGGCTATTTCAGCTGAAATTGAAGTGATCAAAATAAAAAACCGACATAAATGCGTAACAGCCTCATCTACTGGACTGTTTCAGCAGTTGCAGACTGGACGCGCGCCAGCCTGTCAGTAGCCGCGCCACGCAGGCGTGCCATCTGATCCCCAACTTGCGCGCAGGTCACCGAGACATGCGTTCCTCACCAGTGTACGCACGTAGGCACGGAGGTCCGACCAGCCTGCTGGTCTGCAAGCCGTGTACGCGCCTGCAGGAGCCATCTGTACACACCTCCAGGAGGACTTGCGCACCATTACAATGGTATGCGCACTAGACCTAGTTGCGCCACGCAGGAAATACTCGCGAACTAGTCATGCCATGCTCGATCTCTACTTGCGCCAACCCCGCATGCGCCACATGAGAATCCAAAAATACAAAGGCGTTATGAGCGTGCGAAGTGAAAAGCGCACCGTTAAAGCGTCACATTACGCACATCGGCGCGTACAAGTGCGAGTTAGGGGTGTTGCGCACCCTTAAGGGTCCAAGGGATGTCTCTTATTCAAGGAAACAATCTTGGGTAAAGTCCTTACCTAATAAACCACTTTAAGTTTCATCCCCCAATCAATGTGGGATGAGATCCTCTCTATACTAAGATATTTTCTCTCATTTTTCACAGCTTTTCAAAACTTTGAGACCTCAACTTTGAGCATCGATATCTCATTCATATGAGCTCAGTTTTAGACGCGGTTAGGTGCGTTGGAAAACCCTCACAACGTACCACACAAACCTAGAAAATACAGTTGCATTAACCTCTGTTTAGTGCAGTTTATTTTTATCCCTGAAAAACACATTTTCGCACTTACTGAAAAAACTCATTTTCACTAACTTTTTCTCCTAAAATTCCAACAAAATAACCATGTTAGAGATACTTTTGACTAATCCTTTTCCCCAAATAATATTTTACTGCTAAGCAAGCGACAAAATGCATATTATACGTTTCATAATATAATTAATCATTATTTAAATCATAATACGATCATTTCAATACAATAAAATATAACTCGCTATAAATTACTCATAATCTTAGAATCCTAGTCATTTAAGTTTTCTGGTTTTAAAAAGTAAAATTGACTCTGAAAGTTAGGAAAAGATCTCGTGAAAATCAGTCATAGAGACTAGGTTAAAGTTCAAATAATAAATATTCTATGTCAAGGCACCCAATTATCATCTAATAGACTACATCAAGGGTTTAAGCTTGTCACACCCCCCCCCCAAAAAAAATCCACGCGTGTAATACCACCGCAGAGAGCGTGACAAACTAGGATCGTAGTCCATTAGTTATACCAAACGATCAATAATTAATAAAAATGTTTTATATTTTATTAAAATATAAATGAATAGCTTTATAAGTGCGGAAGTGTACTTACAATAAAAGTACGTACATATGTAAAAACGTTGTCACCTCAAGGTGTCGTGGCTTGTTCAAGACACTAAAAGTGTTAAGTTTCAAAGACTCATGCATGTGTACTCGTGATACTCGAACATCTGCAACCTAAGAAATAACATGTTAAAAAGTGGCAACACAAAGGTTGGTGAGTTCACAGGTTTATCAGTTCAAAAACAGTTCAAGTTCGATGTCTAATGACTGTTCAACAACAGTTCAAGTTCAGTTTAAGATCACAATAAAACATATACAATAGCTGGCTAGACCATTTTCAAGAATCTAGGCATGTTAAATAGTTAGACTGTTACTGAAGCTCGACCCGTTAGGTTTTGCCTTGTTAAGACTAAGGAAAATTATAATACCTGTTCGATATCCAATCGAGTCGTCGCGAGTGACCCACGTGGGGTTTATCAGACCCAGTAGTACTACTCAATAACTTTCTGCTAATACGAAACTAACAATAACTTTCAAGTGGGGACTTTTATGTTTGCATGTGCTCAAGTACTCAGGCGATATGTTTATCAAACAGTTAAAGTTTGCATGCATGTTAATCTCCCCCAACAGGATTAAAATACTTAAAAGGGGTCGTGAAACTCACCTTTGGGTGCATAGCAATTCCAGATAAATAACACATCAAATACCAATAAGCAAGTATCGTGTAACCTACCAAGCACCTAACGAGCATATGGATATAAGTGTGTGTTCAATCGAAAGTGACTAAGTCTTGATCAATAGTGAAATCAAGTAATGTCAAACCATGACATGACGGAGGTTCATTAAACCCAAAACGAATTGACAGTTGGCTTATTGCCAAAATAATGATGATTAAGAGAATCGATAAAAAGTATATTATTAAACAATAATATTCGTCCACGAAATCAAAAAATAAAATATCTATCTATCTATCTATCTATATATATATATATATACATAACTGATGGGAGTATATTTTGTAAAGCTTTATCGTATTTAGTTCTATATTTTTATGAGTTACATTATATTAATCTCTATCATATTTTTCATATTTTGTATTTTATGTGTTTGAAGCTTGCCTTGTATAAAAATGGCATTTTGGTGAGTCTTAGAAGTGGTCAAGAAATAAGAGGTGAAACCCAGTGTTGGAGGAATAAGTAAAGTTGAGTTCGTGAGTGCTCGGGATGTAAAAGAATGTTAAAGAAGTCATTGGGCCATAAGTACAAGTTAAATGGACTAAAAATGCAGATTGGGCCAAAAGAGGAGTGTTAGGCCGAACCAGAAACGAATCTGGCCCAAAATTGTGCAAGCCCAAGATCCCCCGAGTGCCGCGAGGGAAACTCATAAATCCCTCACGACACGATCCGGGTCGATGTCGACAGATTTTTGAGATTTTTGGTTTTTGACGTATTTAAGCAACTTTAGGGTTTTTTCTACTAGCAATTCGGCCAGAGCCGACCAGAAGTCATTGGGGACAAATTTTGTGAGTTTTTATCATTCTTGAACGTGACTTTGATGTTTATAATGTCCGGCTAAGATACGGTGAACACCGAAGGTGAATGGTTACTCTAATATCTGTTTTTATTAGTTATTTGAAGTACGTTTGGGTTGTGAGCTATTAACAATTTTGAACCTTGTTGTATGGTAGATTTAATTGTGACAACTTGGTTTATTGATTTCAGTTTGTGTGTCAATTCTGTCTCGACCTACTAGTCATAACGTTATGATTAATCTTGTCACCTGAATTGGGGTTAGTATAATCGGGTTGGGTCGAGCAATTAAAACAGGGCTATGTCTATGTAGTCGCCGAAACACTCAATTTGGTAAAAGAAGATAAACAGATTAACCAGGATCCTGAGGTTTTCACATTTAAACATTATTGTTTTTAATCAAATTTCAATTCAAGATAATAAATTAATCAATTAATCAATCCACTTGCCATACAATCTCCTGGGCCACCTGACGGTTGCGGCGACGATTGTCGCGACCCAAGCTAAGAAATGCGAGAGAATCGATCATGAAACACAGGATACGCCCGGGTGAATGTTTAGTCCGTAATCACGAGAGTGAGAGACATCATATAGGACACTCGAATTGGAGTGTCACAACACGGCCGAATATGAAAAAAATCATAGAATACCAAGAATCATAAGAGAAAATAGCAAAATCACCAATACATAAATTGAAAAATTTATTGAAAAATTTGGTTGAAAATCCATTTAAGACACAAATGATTGAGTATAAAACTTGCGTGATTGTGAAGTGGTGTAACTCAGATGATCATAGATTATTGAAAACTTCTACATAACACATTCACCTCAAAATCGAATGATTTTTGAAAAACATACGGGATGGTCCTCATTTCTCGAGTGGGAAACTACAACCGTGACTGATCGGGGTAAGATCCTAGTTGATTGACATGCTTTGGCCTAATAGGTTTCGGCACTCTCATCGAGGCGTCCCATTTGAGCGTCCGGATCCGTCAATTCGAATTTGTACGCAACGATTTGCTTAGTCAGAGACCCCGACTACCGGTGCTTCTACCCTTTCAGTTACTACAAGTCAATCACTAAGGCCCATTCTGACGAGATCATAAAAATCGAAAATCAATTTTCCTAAATGGCACGTAAGGCACCATTACTAAGGAAGGAGGCTAGGAAGCCTCAAGTGAATTGTGTTCAAGTGTGTGCTAAACGACAAGGCAGCAAGTTGAAATAGGCATGATCAAGAAGCAATTATAGGACATATACATTATATAGGCATGTTATGCATGAGACACTCATGCAGGACACCTAAGGCATAAGTCTAGGTCAAGCTAGTTCTAATAACCTAGATCCCTATAGCCATGGCTCTGATAACAATCTGTCACACTCCAACCGACGGTGGAATACGCCGGGGCGCGATGATTGTCCAGATGCACACAACACTAATTAAATGATGCGATATTCTTAATCAGCCCATTTCATAACAATAGAATAGTACATGATAATTCGATACATTCAAACTATAAATCACAGATTAACTTGATTATTTTAGGTCTCACTAAGTCCACATGCATCCTAAAGTGTCATCAACGCGATCAACAATCATCAACAGCAAAGCCTGCAACATGTACAAAATAAAGGTCAACTACGAATAGCTGGTGAATGAACATAGGTGTAACGTACTAATATATATTTGAAACATGCGATTCAGTGAGCTAAGTGTAAACATGTATGATAAACATGTAATGAATCAAAGCACATAATAGGTGACACACTCAAGCCCTCGGCATTTAGGCTTTCAATCACAAGGCGCCACACGCGAGGTAGGCCAAGTGGGTTGCCACACCAATAGATTTATTATCTAAACCCCGGCTCAATGAGTTAATGATATGCGTTAATTTGTTCCATCGTTCAATCGTTCACATCATAATCCACACAAGTTTAATCACACAAGTATACACATAACAATCACATCGATCGCATTTAGTTTTAGACTAAAGCATAAAGAGTTTACGTTCTGAAGTGAACATGTTGCACCCCAAAACCAATAAAAGAAAATGGGCTATGAATACTCACCTGGAACTGGAGACACAACGGTAACACGACCCTAACACAAGACTGATAAACCCCGAAGATGACCATTGGTGACTAAACGAGATTAATAATTAATAAGTAAACAAATAAATAGAGGATAAACAATTGATTGAAATTCAGGACACAATTGACTCGACGACTCCGTTGGTAGATTAGTTATGGTAATAACGTACGGGTAAGGTCATGAGATAAGCCATTCATAGCATTAACATGCGACGTCTCGAATATATTTATTTAATTTTCATAGAATCACATAGGTCGCAAACATCAATGAACAACTAATTTATCAATAATCTAGACTTAAACATATCATTCAATCATTAACACGACATAATACCATCAATTATTTATTTATTTATTTTTCTTGCGAAAAATAATTATTTTAGTCAAAAACCTAATTTAACCATAATCGTTTAAGTTTCAATAATTTCCATGTAATTATACAAAGCGAACTCGTTTAGGACTAAACATGCAAATCCATTCTAGAATTTCCAACCCAACATCATAAAGCTATCAAATTTTCATAGATCAAAGCTTAAATGCACAATATATATATATATATTATATATATATTGTGAAAACGCGAAAACCAATATTAAAACCTATATAACTTCTTCATACATTAATGTTTTTCATAAAATTCGCGCCAAAAGTCTTAGAATTACGCTATCTCTGGACAAAACGAATTATCATGCGAAAAAACACTCCTTATATTAAAAACATATTTAAAACACTAAAACATTTATGCTATTAATGATAATGAACATAATGCACATGTGCAACATATAATTAAAAAGTTATAAAATGCCCGATTTTATGGTGAAACATTTTGAAAAAAAAATAATGTAGTATAAAAAAGTTATCGATGTTTAAAAAAACTGGAGGAACTTGAAAAAAGTCAACAATTGTAGGCTATACCAATTCTACCCCTCCCCCTTCACGCTTTAAGTTCTTGTTTTTTAATTGAATCTGGACAAAATCTGAACCATTGATTTCCTAAGATCAACGGTTGAGAGTCCTTCCTACACTTCGCACGATTTGAGCCCTTTGTATTTGAACTTTAACATATATATATATATATATATATATATATATGTATATATATATATATATATATATATATATTCCATGAAAAAATCCATCAAAATTTCGTCTTTCACCAACGAAACCCTAGATCTATAGACGATATCAATCCTTTATGATGAAGCAAGTATAAAAATATATGCTTTAACATGATAGACCAAGATCCAAGAAGTTCCATCAAGAAAAATTAATAAAACTCCATAAAAACTAATAAAAATCAAATCTTTTATCAATTTAACTCAAGATCTACTCTCTACAAGCTTATATGTTCAAGATCTAACATAAAAGGTTCCTAAAAATCTGATCTTTAAGATCTAATAGCAAGAAAACATGAAGGTGAAAGCTTAGTTTTAAGAAAACTTACCGAAATGACGAAATCGGCGCATAAATAAGCTTGTAACCACTCAAAACGGGCTCAAAAACTCCATAGGAGATGATCTAGGTCGGGTCTGGTCGAGAGTAGCCACCACATGATATTAGGGTTTGAGGGAAAGTGACAAAATGAAAGAAAACGAGCTAGAAACAAGTACCAACATGATTTATAAACGTTTACATTTAGGTAATTGAATTAAATAAAACATTTTATGGTTTTGGCTCGGTTTCACCATTTTCACCATAACTCCTTCGTTTTTAATCGGATTCGAGTCCCGTTTTTACCATTTTTTTATCATTTTACATTTTCAATCATAAGAAACACATCCAAGCACATAAAATTGAATGTAGAATATTAAACATAGAATTATGAGCAACAAAACACGATCTCGGGTCAATTTGCGTACGTATCACCGTTAGGTTGATCACTGACGTTTCGAGACTCAACTTGTGTGTAATGACTCATGACATGATAATTGATTATTAAACTTGTAAAAATGCTGAATTTAACATACGGCGATCAAACATGAGATTCCTGATAAACGACGAATCGCGTACTGAAATCGCGTAAAACCGGAAGTTGCTTTATTTTCAATTCGAAACATCCAATTTGATTCCAATTGATTGAAATTAAGTATTTGATTTCAAAAAACGATTATAAATCATTTAAACCCAATAATTGAGGTATAAATAACCGAAAATTCTTCCTGTTCTCAGTAATTTGCAAATCGGTAAATCATGAAATTTCAAAACGGGTCGGATTTCTCAATTTGGTAAAACGCAAATGTTACATCATATTAGGTCCATAATTGTTGTTCACCCGATTTTGCTCATATTTGTAATCCCTTCTTGATTGGTAGTATCCTTGACAATCTGGTGGCAGTGGCTCGTAGTATTGATAAGATGAGGGTGCTTCATTATCTTCATATCTCTCAAATCCCTCATTCTGGTTAAAGAACACTGGACAGTTTTGAATCCAGTGAAAGTGGCTCCCACAAGAATAGCACGCATCATCGTTATATTCATCCATCTTATAGGTATGATCAGAAGTAAATTAGTCAATCATATTAACAGAAAAATAATTTACTATCACTATACCATTTCTTCGTTATAAGGATATCCGTAGTGGGCGTTACCTACCCAATTGAAGGCCCTATAGCGCCCTCATAACCACCCCTCGAGGCGCTATGGGCTCCAAATCTGTCAAAGGACGTGAGGTGTATCACGCCGTGAATAGAAAGGAAAGAGGATGAAGAAGGTGATTTTTATAATGATTGCATGAGTTTTATATTGCTTTATCAACTACACCATATTTTACAAAAGGACTTTATAATATGTAACCACTATACATATTTTATTAAACCAACCAAAAACTAAAAAGTTTTCTACACATTAATCTATAAAAATGCTAAACTGAAAAATACTCCCTTTGTCGTTTGGATCCAGCCACAACAAAGAAATTGATCTTCTCGGTACTCGCACACTTGTAATTACCTGTGCTTAATTTCTTTTTTTGTTGCTGCTTCCTCAAGTCTTCTCGAAATGGGCCCAAGCCCATTTAAATCTAATTCTTTGCTTCCTCCATGTTTCACGAGAAACACATCCTATTCATTGAAAAATAATTAACAACAAAATAATAATTATGAACAATGATTATAAAGTTTGAGTTATTAACACGTTATGAATCATGTTAAACTTAATAATAACAATTAAGCTTATTTTCTTCAATTCTTCACATGCTACTAATTACTAAAAACGATAAAGTCAATATATTTTGAGCTCATGACACGGGTGTACTTTTAATATAATTAGTATCAGATAGAGTGTATCTAAACACCAATCATCAAAAGTTTTCAATATATTATTTAAATTTCATGTATAAACTGAAGAGTTTGAATCAAGTGACAATTGCGGAACCCGTAATACAAACACACAGGAACGTGAACTCGAACTTCTGTCGTAGACTTGTGGTGGCGTGAATTTGATCAGAAGCCAAGACACGTAAACACCAATTTTATTAGAACTGAACTTCAATTTTTTTAATACAAAACATAATGGGTAAACACCCTTATTTATAACAAAATAAAGCCTTGCACATCAAGGACTTCCTAGCTGACTTAATTTTAACAACTAAATAAAATTGACACTAATGACCCCTTAACTCTAAGACTTAATTAATATTGACCTCCTACTTTATGATCTCCACCATAAGTCCATAACCACCCCTTGAGATCTCCGTACCTCCCTTTTAAGCCTTTGGTAACAATGATATATTTTAACATAAACTAGTTTTTACGAATTAGATACATTTGAAACATAAATATATGTATATTTGTTTTTCCAGTTTATTATGTAGTTTTAGTTTTTTACTTTCATTTGAATACAACATTTATATTAAGCTAACTTAAATTTTTAATAGCTCAAATTATATTATAGCTCGGTTTGAATTTGCTCATGACTTTTCGAGTCTTATAGTGTAAGTCACTAGTTCGAGTCTCATTCCCATCAAAAAGTTGATTTTTGTTTTAGTAAAATGAAATTTCCTGTTAAAACAAGAAAATAACCAAAATGTGAGTACTTCGAGTTTCGAATGCAAGTCACCACATTCCATAAGCACTCGCTTCAGAATTCAAAGGATATAACTTTAATTGTTTTCTTTCTTACCACTTAAATATATGTATTGTTGTTGAATTTGAAACAGGAACCGTAGACGAAATCAAAAAATTACTTGGATTATACTACGAGTCGTGATATCACTTTCAGAACAAACAATTTGATCGGTACAATCAAATAGTTGAACGGATAAAACGTAGTATACGTACAAGAATCGGATTTAATCTCTTTGAGAATAATCATACCGATTAGTAGAATCGAATAGGTCTTTGTGTGTTACATTCATATTGATCGAAGTTATCTTCGAAAAACTCAAAACCCATAACTGCCATGTAATCGAATTTCAAAGAAACCAAAAGAACCGTGTTTAAGATCTCCTCAACCGATCTCTGTTCCCCCTCTTTTAGAAACATGAAAACCCATGCCTCTATCCAAAGTTCCTTACGTGCCTTTATATGGGCATTTCATTTAACATTGATATGTTAAATTATCAAATATTAATTATGGAAAACAAATTAATCAAGTAAAAACAATTGATTATTTAAATACGGTTTAACGGTAGATATTTAGCTCAATCAATGAATAACACACACCATCTATTAGGAATAACCGAGCTCGCACTCCTGCATCACCTAACTCGGTTAATTACTAATGAGATCAACTTAAACGACAAGTTAATCCAATATCACTGATGGCATTGATAACACTAAAATTACCAACATTCCTCCCCCATTTTAGTGATATCCTTGATTAACTTAATTTTAATCCTCAAAGAAACTCAAACGTATGCATAAATGGAAATGTCGCGACGATTGAATTTCCATCTTAGTATATTACACATTCCAAATATTCGAATATTAAGGGTGTCACTAACGGATTGAACCCTTACTATTACTTTGAATACCCGAAGATAATATACACATAAGTTTATAAATCCATATGTTCTTACCTGACACTATATTTTACTAGCCTGTGTCCAATCCTTCAAAGAGTATATCGAAGCCAAGTCCAAACTTCTTGAAGCGGCTAAACTTCATACTCTTATAGGTAGTTCTTTCATGCACCTGCAAATGCACTTTTCAAAGAACTATTAAGAAGCAATGCTTCAACCTCTCTCATCTTGCAGTCTGAACACAACCTTGAGATGGAATTGATCATGTGTTCCAATATCTCTATGACAAGCTTTCCACATTGAATTCAGCATCTAAAGTCTATTAGATGGGAATTGGGTATCTTGACATATGATATTTAAAATGTGGACTTTAAACCCATCTCTATATATGACTGATTTTCACGAGATCTCTTCCTAATTTTCAGTTAGATCATCAGCCAATTAACCTTTAGAATTACAATCTCAACAGATATCACACCATGCATGATGAGCTCATAAATCATGCCATGTATAATGCATATATATAAATAACCGTCTAGACTTTCCATTATACATCCAACTAATATCCTTAGTCATTACTATCATACTTGATAGATATTAGTGATATCGGTTTAACTTACAATGGAATACTATAATACAAGTTTCTCAGCTACTCGGTTGCTTTACCAACTGCAACAAATGCTATAAACCCATATTCCATTAACAATTTATGCAAGTTTATTTCTTAATTATCCAATAAATAAACCTCCAAAGAGAAAAATACACATTCTCTTAGTTATTCAACTTGAATAATCCAAACCATAGTTCATGATTATTTTTAGGTACTTGAATAATCTATTCGAAGTCAAAACATTCATATGAATCATGTTATAATACTTTCATATATCCTCATAACATAAGTTATATCAAGCCTATTGCCCAGTATAACATACTTCAGGCAACCTATTGCTTTATAATTCCATTTGTGAGATAAATTCACCTTGATTAAACACAAGGTTGATATTAGGATCTTTAGAAGCATTACTGAATAACAATAAATTCATTTGTTACTCCAATTTCCTTATTCCTAGGAGAACTACCTCCCCCAGATCCTTCATATCCTCCGTATCATAATTAAATATGCTACATTCACACTTATCTATTTAATTCAGAAAGAACCCATTAGATAAAATCACCATAACAATGCATAAACACTTTGTGAGTTAGCCCAGGCAATACAAAACCTTCTGGTTTGATGTATACCTTTT
This sequence comes from Deinandra increscens subsp. villosa, assembly GCA_039602395.1. Taxonomy (NCBI): domain Eukaryota; kingdom Viridiplantae; phylum Streptophyta; class Magnoliopsida; order Asterales; family Asteraceae; genus Deinandra; species Deinandra increscens. Next base: position 3,485,354 of record JBCNJP010000023.1, read on the forward strand.
CATCTAATTCACCATTTGACAATGTATTTCCCACATTAATCCGGTGAATTAACAGATTACAAAGTGTGGAAGAAGAAATTAAATGTATACTAGTTTAAATCCTAGTATCATGAGCATATTTATCAAAGAAATCGATTCTTTCCTTCGGCTAATGTTACCATGAACCTTCATATTTCCTTTAGAGATCCATTTGAAGCCCAATAGCTTGCATCCAGGAGATAAATCAGTTGAATTCCAAGTATATTGATATGCATAATAGAATCCATCTCATCATGGATTGCCTACTATAAGAAAGCAACTTCTCAAAAATCCATTGCTTCATTATATACCCTTGGATTCTTTTCAATATTAAAACAATATTGAAACTGATGTACAACCTCACTCCTAATCTCTTTAACTAAATAAAGATGATCGTCAAACCAAAATTTAGGTTTTCTTGTGCATGAACTATTCTTTATCAGAATCAATAACTATGTTATTAATAGTAACATTTGATTCTATGACGGTGTTTATAAACACTAAGTCATTAGATTCTAAGACATAGAACCTCTAGGCCTGTGAGATTTTAGCATATCCTATGAAAATAGACCCATTAATATTCTCACATAAAGCTTTTATATTAGGTTCAATAAGACTTTCAAGAGCACTACATCCCAAACTCTTAGATGGCTCAATTTAGAACTTTACACCTAAGTTCACAAGGGTTTCTTGATGTAATAACAATAGACTATAAACATAAGCCTAAAAAGTGATTTAACATGAATTGGACAACTCATATTGACCATTTATTTAGGAAATACCACATGTCAATAAAACTCAACAAGGCATGCTTATCAACACAAAGATACATGAAGTAATATACTAAAGTGGCTCAAACTCTATCCAATTTAAAGAGCCACTAAATTTAACATCATTCAAACGTAACAAAATAAAAGAGTTTACTTGACAATCAACCTTATTTCATTCATAGTTGCATACAACATGATATATATTCATGTCATTTTTGTTTATTTCACTACATAATTCTCGTTATACACAAGGTGTTCATATAAATCATAAAGCATGCTTGTTGCTCATTTACACACCCTTATTTCCTAGCTGTCATAGAACACTTCAACATAACAAGTAACAAAAACATGTTATAATACATACCAACTACATGTGTCTTATAAACTATATGTGATTTAAATAATCTCATGAAATTTTTCATAAGCAAACCAGTTGGGTGACCGAGCATCTTACCAGTAAGCTTATTAAACCAGATCACAGCATACAAATCATGTTCACATAATTCTCTAATCAAGTATATATGATACAAAGGCGACGGTGATCCCTACGTGCCAAGCACGTAAAATTCCACCATACTTATATGGTTTAATTCACACTCATGATCCGTTAAACAAACATATCACATGCGGTCACAATATCTAAAATTCCATGTTGATGGATAACATCTATGCTAGTTTCTTTGATCAATCAATTCATTCATGTTTATCAATTGTTAAGATGAATAAGGCCAGATTTCAAAGCAACAACTAGAAATAAATATAATCTTTTACTAATCTACCAATTTAAAAATGTAAATATAACTTAGAAGTAACAATGAATATGAATATAACCTTTCATTAATGCATCAATCTATCAGATCAAAACAAACTATAAACTCAATTATAATTTCTCTATTTCACGTAGTAAGCTGCCCGTAATGGGGCTCCATGGGGGCGCCATGGAGCCCTATAGCGCCCCTATAGCGCCCGCACCCACCCCCGGGGCGCCATCTTAGCCGAATTCGTGATAGGCGCCATGTTAATGGCGCTGGTTGAAGGTTGAGAGGATTAAAAAATTCGACCGTTCAACGGTCAATTCCTTTTTTTTTTTTTTTTTTTTACCTAATTTAAACACTATAAATTAAACCTCTCCATCCAATTTTTATACACACTCTTCTACCCATCTCTCCATTTTTATAAAATTCTCTCTACCTACAATCAAAATGTTTCCCCGTGGTGGACCTTCGTCAAACCCACGCTTCCAAGCCCCGCGACGAGCAAACGATCCCGAGCAACAACCGCGTGACGATGGTTTGTTCGCGTATGTTGCGAACATGCCGCCCCCGCCACAATCCTTCCCATCTTTCCCTTACCAAAACTTCGGCTTCAACTCGTACTCGCAACAAAACTACGCACCATATCAAACGGGCCAAGGTTATCCACCGTTTCAAAATTTTCCATCTCCATCTCCTTCTCCTACCCCATCTTCCCGCCCGTCTTCACAAGAACCAATTCCGGTTTCCCCGGACGAACCCGAGGCGGTTCCGGAGACGCAAGAGGAGGCGGCGCCGGTTGGACCGAGAAAACGGCGATCTCACAAAAAAAAAGACGCCGGGGAACCGAGACAACGAAAAGTTGTTCAACATTGGACCGAGGCCGAGGAAATCGCACTAGCTCGAGCGTGGCTTGACACGTCGGAGGATCCTATTCACGGTAAATATTACTTCTTTAATTTTTTTATAAATATGTTTTATTTATATTTTATAATAATACTTTTATTATTTTTTTTAGAAATAATTTTTAATAACTTTATATTTTTTGTGTAAACGTAGGTAATAGTCAAGACCTTGTGACTTTTTGGTCGCAAATTCGTCAAAAGTTTTTCGCTCAAATGAAACAGGAACCATACCGACCGAACGATTCGTTCTCGGGAAAGTGGACGGAGATGAACAAAAGGATGAAAGCTTTTTCCACCGTATACGGTCGGATTAAAAGTGCTCGACCGAGCGGTGCGGACGACCAAGACATCATCATAGCGGCATTGGCGGAGTATCGCGCGACCGGGCCGGCGTTTAACAACCTCAAGGCTTGGCAAGTGGTTCGAGATGCACCAAAGTGGTTGAATCAATCGGACCTCTCAAGGCCGACAAGACGACCAAGTAAAAAATCTAAAACGTCGTCTTCCGCCGCCGCCACCGACTCCCCTAATTTGTCCGACGCACGAGCATTTGATTTGAACGACGTGAACGACTACGACGAAGATGTCGAAGTCGAGCGGCCTAGGCCGATGGGTAGGGATAAGGCAAAGGCAAATGCGAAGGGGAAACGAGCGACCTCCTCATCGACAAGTCAAGCACCATCCTCCGACTACTCCGTTCGACATGAAGAAATGCGCGAACGTTTTGATGATTTCTTGACACTTAAGAGAGAACAAATCAATGCCGTTAAAGCTCGGAAAAAAGAAAAAACGTTGGAGAGGCTCATGCAACCGCTACCCGACGAAGAACCCGCTCGTAGCCTCGCGTTGCAAATTCGAGCGGATATCATGAAAGAATATGGCCTTTAGATGTTTGTTTTTTTTAATTGTCATGTTTTTTTTTTTAAGAATGTAGGTTTGTTTTTTTTAATTTCCATGTTTGTTTTTTTTTTAGAATGTTGTAAGTTTGTTTTTTTTAAAAAAATCTTCTAGTTTTATGTCTTGTTTTTTTTTTTAATTTTAGTTTTAATATATTTAATACTAAATTATATAAAAAATGATTAAATAAATAATTAGGTAATGATTGGTAGGGGGGTTATACATGGAGCCCCACTACACCACTTTTGTCATGGAGCCCCTCATGCTGACGTGGACGCCACATGGCGCATAACGCCCACAAGGGGCTCCATCCACTACACTTAGCCTAATACACTTAGCCTAACAGATTAAAGCACAAAAAACCCAACCTAAACTAAGACAAGAATAAGATAGAAGAGATTTACACCTGGAAGTAACGTGAGAACAAACTCTGATCTTCATCTCCGGTCAAAACGAGGATGATCGGCTACGACGTGTTCCATATCCCTCCACCGTCCACAGGCCGACGCAATACCGAATCTCGGCGGCGTTCCAGCATCAACAAGAAACTGCACATCCAGAATCTCGACCACCGTCATCCTCTGGTTTCGGTTTAAACTCCGAACAGTTGAAATTCTGGATCACGGCCGTTGCACTCACGGGAGAACGTCGCCGGAGAGATCAAAATCCCGATAGTTTAACATCGTTTTCTGTTTCAATCTTTTGTACTCCGGCGACGAAGTTCACACGGCGGAGCACCATCCCCTTACGCTGCTTGTAAATTGTTTAATTTCTCAACCAACAAAATTAACCGTCTCCAATTCTTCGATCATAAATTTGTTACATCACAAGAACACAGATTTGAAACATAGATTCAAACCCAGATGATCTAATCGGCCTCCGATTCCAACACAAAAGCCACCATAAACTGTCACAAATTCACCCATCACTTTCCTCAATCTCAATTAGTCACTGACCGATCGATCGATCGATCCATCGAGATGGGATGCGGATGTCAGTTACTAATACCGTCTATTGATTACACGTCCAAATCAAAATTCCGATTCCGTCATGAACACCAAAAAATTGTTTGTTCTTTTGTTGTTGAATTTGAAACAGGAACCGTAGACGAAATCGAAAAATTACTTGGATTATACTACGAGTCGTGATATTACTTTCAGAACAAACAATTTGATCGGTACAATCAAATAGTTGAACGGATAAAACGTAGTATACGTACAAGAATCGGATTTAATCTCTTTGAGAATAATCATACCGATTAGTAGAATCGAATAGGTCTTTGTGTGTTACATTTGTTGGACACAATTGATATTTGGATGATGAATGAACTAGAACTTGAACAAGATATTCACGTAATGCTTTGAATAAAACTAGACTTTCAATTGATTTTGTGGGGTGTAAAACCCAAAACATAAACCATCCTATTTATAACAGAAACTTGACCGACCTAATCTATGAATTCTACCCACCTAATGCAACATATCCTAAACTTAATAAAATAATAAAAAACTCTTCAAATAGATATCCTAAATCTAAACTTACGTAACCTATTCAAACTTATAATATATTAACCAATTAACCCTCCAACTTTTCCATCCTTTCAATGTGCCCCCTATATTAAGATTAAGTCATCATTCTCCCCCTTAATCTTAATATGGGTTCTTTCTCATCACATCAACGCTGGCTCGTCCTCTTTTGATTTTGGACACTCAAAAGCATAGTGACCATACTCTTGACAAGAATAACACTTTATGTCTCTTTTATCACGATAATTATCTCGTTCTCTGCGGTCTTCATTAGATTGAAACCGGCCACCTCGACCTCTACCATTACCACGACCTCTTCCTCGTCCACGGTAGCTTTGACTTGAGCACCCCCGGTCACAACTTTCACAACAAGACTCATCCTTTTTTAAACCCTCCTTTTCATTTGTTTTAGATAACATTAATTTACTTTGATTTTCTTCCTTTTCATCCGGTTCTTTAACTCGCTCTTCATATGCCTTCAACCTTCCAACGGCTTCTTCAAACGGCATAGTATCAACTTCTGAATATTGTTCAATTGAGGCAACAATAGGAAGAAACTTTCTAGGGACCGATCCAAGCAACTTTCTCACGATAACTTCATCATCGAGACTTGAGCCAAGATTACTAAAATTAATAGATAACCCACTTAATTTTCCCGCGAACTCATCAATCGACTCGGTATCTTTCATCTTCATCAACTCCAACTCACTTCTAAGAGTTTGCAAACGCGCCTTTTGCACTCTTTCGGCTCCAAGAAATCGAACACAAATAGCTTCCCACACATCTTTAGCATGATTATGTTTTGCCACTTGAACCAAAATATCTTCGGGTAGAGTTTGAAAAATTACCGCCTTCGTCGTGTAATTTTTCCTTGCTTCAACGGCCGCTCCCGTCACCGGATCTATAGCTTCCCAAAGGCCTTGAGCTCTTAAAATTGTCTCCATCATAATCGACCAACTCGTATAGTTTGTAGTCGTTAGTTTCGGACATTGCAACGAGATGTTCCCTTGATTATTTGTTGGTACCACTGCACCTGCACCCGCACCCGGATTTCTGTCCGCCATATTTTATGAAGTTTCTTTTTCTTTTGCTCCTTTTTTCTTCCTTTCGTACGTCAATTAATTGACAACTTTTGACTTGTGAATGACAAGTCTTAATTTCCTTGGACTCTGCCAAACCTGCACACAAAAAACAAAAGAAACTTGCCCTCCTTCTTTATTTGTTCACGCAACTACAAAACCCTACTCACGTTTTGTTTTTCTTCAAAATCACGCAGATTTTTTTCTTCATCAAAATCACACAGATAACCCTCAAATCACACAGGTTTGAGTTTATTGGATAACAAAGGTCCAATAGCCAAGATCACACAGGTTTTGGTCTTCTCGTCTCCTCCCTCCGATCACACAGGTCGGTCTCGAACTTCTACTCTTATTGGATCACACAGGTCCAATAGCCAAGATCACACAGGTCTTGGTCTTCTCTCCCCGATCACACAGGTCGGTCTTGAACCACGAAGGTTTTTCTTCTTCTTCCACTCGACTCACACAGGGTCGTTTTCTTCCTCGACTCACACAGGGTCGTTCTTCTTCCTCGACTCACACAGGGTCGTTCTTTTTCCTCTCCTCCCACGATACGAGCCTATGCTCTGATACCAATTGTTGGACACAATTGATATTTGGATGATGAATGAACTAGAACTTGAACAAGATATTCACGTAATGCTTTGAATAAAACTAGACTTTCAATTGATTTTGTGGGGTGTAAAACCCAAAACATAAACCATCCTATTTATAACAGAAACTTGACCGACCTAATCTATGAATTCTACCCACCTAATGCAACATATCCTAAACTTAATAAAATAATAAAAAACTCTTCAAATAGATATCCTAAATCTAAACTTACGTAACCTATTCAAACTTATAATATATTAACCAATTAACCCTCCAACTTTTCCATCCTTTCAATGTGCCCCCTATATTAAGATTAAGTCATCAACATTCATATTGATCGAAGTTATCTTCGAAAAACTCAAAACCCATAACTGCCATGTAATCGAATTTCAAAGAAACCAAAAGAACCGTGTTTAAGATCTCCTCAACCGATCTCTGTTCCCCCTCTTTTAGAAACATGAAAACCCATGCCTCTATCCAAAGTTCCTTACGTGCCTTTATATGGGCATTTCATTTAACATTGATATGTTAAATTATCAAATATTAATTATGGAAAACAAATTAATCAAGTAAAAACAATTGATTATTTAAATACGGTTTAACGGTAGATATTTAGCTCAATCAATGAATAACACACACCATCTATTAGGAATAACCGAGCTCGCACTCCTGCATCACCTAACTCGGTTAATTACTAATGAGATCAACTTAAACGACAAGTTAATCCAATATCACTGATGGCATTGATAACACTAAAATTACCAACATGTATAATTGTCTGAAAAACGAAATATATACGTATTCGGTGTCCGAAAAACTATGGTGGCACTCACAAAACCCATACCTATAGTTATACATAGACGTGAAAAATGAATGTATTCTTTGCGACTCCACGCCCAGCTGTCTTTTTTTTTTTTTGAACGACATTTTTTATCACTGACGAGGACATTACACCACTCATTCGCTCATTTTCAATCTCATCAAGAGGAAACTCACCATAGGTGAGAAAACCACCTGGCCCAACTTGTAAACCTCATCTATTTATTTTTTGTTGTAAGTGGGATTTGAACCGACCTCTCATTTATAATGTCTTTGGGTACCTCCTCCTAACCAATTGTATTGTGTGCTAAAGATCATTGACATACCCAGTTATCTAGATCAGCCATTGGGTACAAACGCTACAACACCATGGTAAAACCCGCCAAACGTATTTTACAATATTTGTACTAAAACTTTTTAAGTTTCTTATTTTTCTCTTATGTTTTTTTTTTGTCAATTTATATCTTATTTCCTGTCAAATATATTATTTTGTGTCATTCCATCTCTTTTGTCGTTTTGTCTATATACTATATCTAACAATGAAACTTAATTTTTTTTTTGATACAATTGACCAATTTTACTACTTTTCATGTCATATATTATGTGAATATTATTTATGATTAAATATGTAAATGGCATGTTGTTTAGATGTGCACCCAATTTATATATTTTTTAACAAACACGTGAATTGTTGGATTTATTTTATTGTGACAATATTTTATTGAATAGTAGGTATATATTGTTTGTACGCATAACATATGTTTCTACTTTTTGTCCATAACAGTTTGAAAAAATCACATAATTTCGCTTCCTCGGCTATGAAATTGCAATCAAATGAAGAGTTTAAAGAACTTGTGCACCGATCTCTTTGGCGTAGTAGATTATTATTATTTACAATAACATATATTAAAATATTTTTTTATATGAATCTTTAACGTAAATTATATATTAAATTTTTTAATAATTAAACCCGTGTAATACACAGGTTCTATCCTAGTATAAAATAAACAACTAATATAATCAAGAAAACATAAACTTCCATTGTGAATTACTACTGAGTATCGGGTGAATAGTACAACTCCTAAGTTAGTGTGGTGTGTTGTTATATCACCCTTAAACTCTGTGATATGCTAGGTACTAGGTAGTGTACGTTTGTTTTCTCCGATAGAAACTAAACATAACATAAAATAATAGCAGTTAAAAAAGAAATAACATGAAATAATAGGTTTAGCATTTTTATAGATTTTAATAATAGATCAGTGATCAGTACAACTATCCCTAAACTGATCCATTTATATATTTGTTTCATCTTGTTCACTTCATAAGAGCCACCGGAGGTGAGAGGCTTCCTCGGCCGGAAAATCATTGATGATATCAGTGTAAAAAATTAAATAACTGAATTGATTTACTATTTTTTTAACATCAAAATTTTCCATCAAATACCACAAATTTCAAATTTATAAATATTTAAACCATTACCACTTATATGGAGGATAAACATCATACCAGTAGGCTATAATGTCATGGTGATTTACTGATAATTAATGATTTATCTTGCAATATATAAAGATAAAAAAAACCCTAAAAACTGAACCCGTGACCTCAATCTTCACTCATAATAATAATTAATACCAATTCTAATAATATATATATTCTTATAATCTGATTCAATCATGCTTTTTCACCATCTCCACTTCTACAAGGGTCAAAACACATAGGAAAAAAAAACTTTGTGGTTTAGACTATTTTTAAAAGATCTTACCCTTTATCGGTTTTGTTTAATACTAATTAGCTCAATTTATCCTTAGAAAACCACTAGATTTGAGAAATGCAATGTGGCTTTAGTATTTAAAAAGGCTAGCTATATAACATAAGTTATTATCTATTTACCTTCTATTTAGATTTGATCCATTTGCATATATTATATTGAAATAGAACGTGACAATATAAAATGAGAACTCAATATACACATGTAAGACAAACATGCAGACGTGCAGTATAGCAGTATTTCAACTATTAATAACAAAAATTGTAATGGAAGCAGGGAGACCACTGCTAAAGTAATAGTTGCTTCTGCAATCTTTTTTTAATCAGAAAATAATACATCTTATTAAAAACATCTTTATTTAGGTTTGTGATGGCTTGTTTTCCATGTTTGTTTTTTTCTCTGTTTGTACTTTGCCACTACTAGTGTCATGCTTGTAGTGGCTTATTTTGGTTATTTTATATTGATCGATCTCCTTAAATTGCTAAAAAAAAAGAAGCATCTTTCTTTTATCAGAAGATCATAGGTCACAATAGAAGCTCTGAGCCCTCACTCAGCACCTTTTAGGAAAACTTTTGTGACAGTAGTCAGTGGTGTTTCTAAAAAAGTAAGAGCTTCCTTCTCCAATCTTCTTTAATCAAAAAGTGGTCACAACATTATTAAAAAGGGACAAAGGTACTCATCATTTCATTCAATTCTTCTTATTAGGGTGGTATATATATGGTATATTCTGGGTGGTGTTATAGTGATTTTATCATATATTACATGGATGATAACCGGATAAACATCATCGGGGTGGTGTGATAAGGATATCCATGATGTGGTGTGTGGTATTAATTGTTTTTTTATTAGTTTAAACAAAAAAATTAAAAAAATACATGTCATTATTTGATTGGAAGAAAACCCACACTTTTCTCCTCTCCACGCCATGGAGATTCCCACGGGAATTACCACGCCACGCCAAAAACGTTACATGGGGATGATTATCAGGCTGTGAAGGTGGCTTGATACCCCCTTCACACCAACTTAACGCAACCATACCAAATGCCCTTATATTTGTATTTTTCATTTCCTCACTAGCATTCATTAACCAGATATAAGATGAAAATACGTACATATACTCTTTTATTATCTATATCTATATCTATATATAATACAATTTAGATGGGCATGATAATCTTTTCACCATAATTTTAAGAAATTCAAAGGATAATATGGTCATTTACAAAAAAAATATATGGTTACTTTTATTTTGACAGTTGATTTTGGAGGTTTAATTCCATGATGTCCACACTTTCTATTTTCATGGTTGCCAAGCCCCAATCTCCTAATTTTCATTCAACCTTTTAGCACATTAGCTCTATCCAATCAATTTTTAGTCTGCAATTCCTAATGGATTGGATGGTGTGTATATTCTTCAATTTGATTTGAAATCATCGTTGTCGTTTCTATCAATCAGTTTTCAGTCCTCAATTCCATCTTTCTCGGTTATAAGAAGTTCAACGGCGGTTATTGACGGTCACCACAAAGATCGGATGACGGAGTATTGGCTCAGAATTTATGAGCGTTTAATTTTGTTTTTTTTTTTTTTTGTCATTTTCAGCCGTGGCTATGGCCATAGCAATACAAAAATCTTCAAACGCTATGGGGCGTTTAAATGACACGTTTTGGGATGATGACGACGCTCACTCCGGCTACTCTTGATAATAGAGATTGTAATGAAACCAGGGAGACCACTTAGGGGCGGATTCTACCCCTGAACTTGCGTCGCGATGTGGGCTTTTTAAAAAAAAAAAATTAACGTTTTATGTATTTCGTTACCCCTGAAATGACTTTTTTGTTACCCCTGAAATTATTTTATGCTATCTCTCAAACATTTTATGGTTTTTATTTAAACCTCGACATGAAAATATGATCTAAAGCCCATTATATAATTAAAACCGGACAACTAACAAGCTGGTGAAATTTAAAATAGAAGTTATAACTTTAAGGGGTATTATGAAATTTTTTTAAAACAAATAAGTGTGTTTGGACTTTGAAGATTACCCAAGCAGACAAGTTTCTACTGAATTTTCTCGAGCTTGTAGGGGTTTTTAGAGCAAGGAACAATTATTTTGGTTGTGGGTTTTGTTAAGGTTAGTAAAGGCTTTGCTGCTAAGTTCATGAACCAGTTAATATGGGAGGGTAAGATGGGAAATTTTTCAATGTAATTTATGCAAGTAGGGGTGGGTTCAACGTTTGAGATTTATAAGGATTTTGAGGTGGGGTTCTAAAGTGGTCAAAGGGTCACTTGCAAGGACTTGGTTATAAATTCACGGTTATAAAAAACCTATTGGCAATGCGAGAGCTTATATAAAAAAACTACTTTTTTACCCCCCGTGTGTTACACAGCTGGGTTTAAAAAAAAAACTATAAATACAATCATAATCTATGACAATTATGTATTTTTGTAACTATATAAAGATTTCTTAGTAATTCTAGGTGGTCAGAGGTTTTACAACAGTGAGCATTTAGGCGGTGAGTTTCCTCTGTGATGAATGTGCAACACAGATAGTCTTGGTTACTCGCACGGACTGCAGTCGTAACGTGTCGTGGGTAACATCATTTACTATGATGAGACCCCAGGGTCAACATTTCAATATAAATTATATTCAAGTTGAGCCGCTGAAAAACGTGATAACTAAATACTAATTTATATATATATATCAATTGTGAGTGCTAGGTGTACTCACAAAGAGCACTATTCTGCACTATTCCCCTCCACGTCAACACGTGTCGTGCTGACACGTGTCATGGCTATATTATTTTTTTTATTTTTTCATTCGGTAGTGAGTGTTTATTAACTTAGTGCTTGAATATTTTCTCAGTTGTTAATGTAGATCAGCTGGTAGGTTTCCACTTTGCCTCCAGAGTGATCTCGGGTTCAAAACCCGGTTGAGTCTTTTTCTGGTGTAATATTTTTTTCCCAGTTTCACTTCTCAAATACCATTGGCTAAAACCAGGGACAGCCACATGTTTTGGTCGATACCAGTTTTTTTCTTATTTGCTGAGAGTGGCGGTGCAAGCCATCTCACCTCTCTCACGTACTCCCAAGGCCTAGATCTCATCTCAAGCACTATGTCTCCACCGATTGTTGCGCTCTCTTTCTCTCTCTCTCTCTCTGGCGATGTCGACCCCTCTATCACGTCCTTCTCTGGCGAAGACGACCGGCGGTGTCACACCCCCAAAAATCTCACGCGCGATCACGCGCCGTAGGGAGCGTGACAAACCAGGATTGCCGTCCATTAGTTACACCAAAGGAGCAATAATCAATATGAACGTTTCATATTTCATTAAAATATATAATTAGAGTTTTACAAATGCGGAAGCGTAAATACAATAAAAGTACTTATGTAAAATCTTTGTCACCCAAGGCGACGTGGCTTGTTCAAAGACATTAAAAGTGTTTCAAGACTCATGCATGCGTACTCGTGATACTCGAACATTTGCAACCTGAGATATAACATGCTAAAAAGTGTCAACACAAAGGTTGGTGAGTTCACAGGTTTATCAGTTCAAAAACAGTTCAAGTTAATGTAAATCGACTGTTCAACAACAGTCCCAGTTCAATGTAAATCAACTGTTCCTCGACAGTTCAAGTTTTAGTTCAAGGTTGACTGTTCAACAACAGTTCAAGTTCAGTTTAAAATCCAGATAATATATCAATAGTTAGCTAGACTATTTTCAAGAAATCAGTGCACGTTTGACTAGATCAACTAGCTATCCAGTTACTGAAGCTCGACAAGTTCAATTGTGCCTCGTTAAGACTAAGAAGTTTATAACACCCGTTCGATATCCAATCGTGCCAGAGCGACTGACCCGGGTGGGGTTGTCAAACCTAGTAGATCTACTAAATAAGTTCCCGCTGATGTCACATTGACAGTAACTATAAAGTGAGGGCTTTATCATAAGTGTGCCACTATCATTCAGGTGATATATATCTAACAGTTCAAGTGTTTGCATGTTAATCTCCCCCAACAGGATTAAAATAAGTAAAATGGGGCCGTGAAACTCACATTCGGGTGCACAGCAAATTCCAGATAAATAACAATAGCTACTAGCAAATTGCAGGTCTTGTGTACTCAACCAAACACCTAACAAGCATATACACATAAGTGTGTTCAATTGGAGATGACTAAGTCTAGACCAACGGTGAAAATAAATAATGTCAGACGACGACATGACGAAGATAGTAAATTCCAAACGAGTCGAGGATGGCACATAGTCAAAATCATGACGATTGCGAAAGTTGATGGAAAGTATATTATTGACCAATAATGTACGTTTCATGAAATCGAAAAATGGGTTTATATTTAAATATATACATCACCCAAAATAACAATTGTGTTAATAACAAGTACTCATAAGATACCTGTATATTTTTAACCATCTATGTAAAAATATAGATTTCTAACACTTAAAATCTTTATATCGCAAATGCATATAATAATTATTCGATTACAAAATTTCTACACAAGTGTAGATGTTTACAAAAGCGTTCTTCTTATATTCCCAATAACAATATTTATGTATTTTTCCAAATGTCTCCAATTTACGTGTCTATAATCCATTTCAAATTCTCCAACCAATGTATACGATAATATATGTACATTTATGTTTATAAAACTTGTATTTTATGAAATAACTTGTTGACTATCAAGATAACTATCCCTACGAGGGTTCCACGGGTTCAAAACAACTTATAAAACATTTGTTGATAGGTTCCGCGTCCATCAAACCACTAGAACTCGTTTTAAAAAAAATAAAACAGAAAACATTGGGGGTCACCAGGATCGAACCCGCGACCTCCCGTTCAGTGATGACCGCCCTGACCACCAAGCTAACACCCCAGTTGTTTGCTTGTTTGAGAAGAAAATGGTTTTGTGCATACATAGTGTTCGAAATCCGGATTTTATAAAAAGAAATAGAAAGAATTGTGTTGGCCCGGATTCGAACTTACATAGGATGTCAGCGCCTAAACCACTGCGCTACCCTTGTCTTTTGGTTACAACCCGAGTCCTAAAAGTTATAACCTGACGTCGTTTGGTCATCTTCTTCCCTTTTAACCCTAGAGTCGCCGGAGTTCGACTCCGGTCACCGGAAAACCGTGACAACAGAAAAAAGGAGTAGGAAACGATGCGAATATCAAGGATGAATAGTTACCTTAAATCGGAGATGAGATTTTGATGCGAATAGATGACGAAATCGAACCCAAAACCTCAAACCCGAAACCTTGAACGTCGACTCCGAGATCCAAGCTTGATCCGGTTGCTTCCAGCAGTTCGTGGTTGTTTCCTGGTGGTGTACGATGTCCAAAATAGTGTCCAACAGTGGCGGAGACGGTTTCTTCGTCGCCGGAAAAGTTTAGAAAATGAGAGAGAGAGAACAGAAAGATTACGTGAGAGATGGAGGGTGAGTCTTGTGAATGATCTAAATGATGGGTGTTTAGTTGGTGTTACAGATCAACAAATTGTAACCGGTGAGGCTTGATTTCGAAATTATCGCGACTTCGGTTATCGGCAGACGTACAGGGCTATTCAATTCGTCGGTTACAATAGTCTTCACAAACGACTTCCCTTTATCGACGAAAATAGTCCCTCATGAAATTACAAAGAAGGAAACAAATTTCTGGGATTCACATGAATGGACCTTGCAGGGTTGTTTAGGTAAAATGAGATTAGGAAAATGTCAAACTAGTCCCCTAAAGATTAGGAAGGGTTAACGAGACTAACGGGGTGGTTAACGGAGAGCATAATCGATGCCATACGAATATATATATCAACACGCGTTTAACTCGTGACATTAATAAAATATAAACCTTAAGTAACCACATAAAATCATAAATAATAATCCATAATTATTTATTTTTAAGTTCACATAAAACCATAGATTTAAATCTATACCTATGTGTTCAAAAAAAAAAAATTCTTATGAAATCATAAAAAGCTACATATAATTTTATATGTAATATCTTGCCACATAAAAATCGTAGAGAAACATATGAATACATATATATAAAAGTATATCACATAAAATCATTACTTCGATTGTCACATAAAATGACAAAACGTTCACATGAAATCACAACACATGATTTACATAAAATCATAGAATATCAACCGTGTGTACTTAAGTGCATGCTCGTATAGTGATGGTTACACAACCCTAGTTGCTAAGTTCAACACAAGTCAATCACATAAATGTTCACACAACATTTATATCAGTTAAAGTAAATGTTCTCATGATATTTATGCCAGTAAAAACAAATGTTCTCATGACATTTATATCAGTTTAAGTTTATATAAATTAAGAAACGACCTAAAAATACGTATTATCACAGGCGGCGACCTCTTGAAAAACTTAGAGGAACCGGCCACCGCTGTGGCTTTTCCGGTGTCGTGGTTATGGTTCGCCGTCTGAAGCGAAATCGATAAATGGCAGTCGTTGCTCCATCTCCGACGTTGGGATGTCGATGGTTTCTCATCACCACATCGAGACGTCGCATTCTCATCACTCGGAGCAAGATTTCAAGGTTAAGAGATCATCATCGTTCTATCCAAGCGCCGATTTTGATCAAACCCTACCTCAACGAGATCATCATCATCGTCGTTCATTCCTGCGGTTTTCAGAACGGCGACGCCGAATCGGACATGGTTTGAAAATAGATTTGGCGTTACTGCGTTAGAACTAATAATCTCCGGCGGTTCAGTTTTGACGGAAAAGATCGATGTTGTGGCTGCGGGTTTTGAGAACACCGACGCTGGATCGGACTTTGGGGCCGAAACAAAATCGGTAAACCCTAATCTTTGAATAACTTAGTATTTATTCTCAATTCCGTTTTCATAGTTTTTACTAAAATTGATAAACCATAATTTTGGATTCACACAATATGTTACTGAATCGGATACTAATTCTTCAATCTATTAACATTTTATCAATTTTGCTTCATTAGTTTCAAATAAATATTACCCCCAATTTTTTTTATATATCTCAGTTATATCGATTCCAATTAAATCTCAATTTCATTTGCAATTTTATTGCTTTGTTGCCAAACAATGAAGTCAAACAAGCCAATGAATTGCTAGAAAGACTTGGAAAGGTACTAACTTGAAGCTATTGGCTTAGTGATTTTTATTGCTTATTTTGTATTTTGGTGTCAGTTGACAGAGCTAATTAGGAGATCTCACCTATGAAACCAGTTCCTAAATGAATACTTTAAGTACACTTTCTACCTTTTGGTACTTGATTAAATGTTTATATGCTCTCCACAATTGCAGGACAATGTGTTTGCAAATTGCAATATCAAACAAGGAATTTAAATATCCAAATACTCCAAGTAGATTTAAGGTCAAATCTTTTGTATGTTCATATACTCATTTTTTAAATGAATACTCTGAGTTTCAGGTAATATTTTATTGGGAACAACGATGACCAGCTTTTCAGTTCTCAAGGTCAGACACATATTTTATGTTTTTATTATGAATTGAGTATTGTGCAGGTTGTGTGCTGCTGGTCTGTAGTGATTTTGCGTCCTTGGTATAAAGGTCTGTAACCCATACTCGGTTTTCATTCAAATGTAGAAAATAAAGTGCATCTGATTTTTTATTCCATTATTTATATGTGTGACCATTTCTGTTTTAGGTCTGTAGATTATATTTTGATTAGTTAGTACTTATAAATTGTTCAATGGTATGTTTCTTCTTCATTTCTATTTATGCATACCATGTTTCTCTTTCCAACTCATGTGGTTGTCTTGCTGCTTGGGAATGCAGCAGCAATACTGTTACACCATCGCAACAAATCGTGAGGATATTATTTTAGTCTTATAGATCACTACATTTAGGAGGAATTGAAACCGGATCGATTGCTGAATTATATGGCGAGTTCCGTTCAGGGAAGGCTCAACTTTGTCACACTCTATGTGTAGCTTGCCAAGTAATACATGTTTTTTTTTTATATTTTAATTATCTTGAATTAATGTGTGTTTTACAAAAGACTACAAAATATGCTAACTTTTGGTTTATTTAATTTCAGCTTCCATTAGATCAAGGTGGTGGTGAAGGGAAGGCAATGTACATTGATGCTGAAGTTACATTCAGGCCACAAAGACTCTTACAGATAGCAGACAGGTAATGGACAGCATCATCAAGATCAGTGTGTTTTTAAGCCTTCTTTAGTTTTTTTCTACATTTTTTCAATCATACATTCATGTTGCAGGTTTGGGTTGAATGGTAATGATGTATTGGAGAATGTAGCATATGCAAGAGCTTACAACACAGATCATCAGTCAAGGCTTTTGCTTGAAGCAGCTTCCATGATGGTTGAAACCAGGTTTGTCTTCATTTGTTTACTTTCTTGAGGCACTTCTCTAGCCCTTGCATAAATGTGGTTGTATTCTTATCTGACATGATAAGGTGTGTGCCATGTGTTTTGGGTGTGACTACAGGTTTGCACTTATGATAGTGATTGTTTCTAAATGTTCCTAGAATAATACAAGGTTGGCTTGCAAATCCAAAAACTGCACATGATGAATTTAGAAATTTTCTGCTATTTATTTAAGGTAGGATGAGAGAGCCCTTTGAAGAGGTAAAGCATTTATTTAAGGTAGGATGAAAATACAAGATGAATTTAGAAATTTTCTGCTATTTTAATATCATTTATAGTGTTAGTATTTTAGATAATTTAATTTAATTAAGTTGATATATTTTTTTTTAATGAATACAGTGTATTTGTATACTTTGGCATTTTAGGTGACAAGTCTTAGCATCATTGAAGCGCTGATGATGGTGATAGTGATCGTGTAAGTACCGCTGGATGCTTGAGGATCTTCTTAGAACATGTTCATATGCACAAATGTATCTTCCCTCTACTGCTGTCGTTTGATCGTTAAAATTACTGTCTCGACCCGCCGCAAAGCGCGAGTCGAAAGTCTTGTTAACATTAAATTTTATTACAGATTTATTATAAATATTATGTATTTTAGAAATTATATATATCTAGTTTTCTTTAAAAACGCACGTGGGCATATATAAATCATATTTTAAGTATTAAAATTAAAAATTTTGATTTAAAATATAATTAGGTGATTTGTTGTTTTCGAACTAGGGATCCATATATCAACCCTAAATAATGTTGTTGATTATCAACCCCTTTTCCATAATTCCATCTGGTTACTGAAATCTGGTTAGTGAAAGTGTACTCACAGGACCCATATATAAATCAGAACCATTCATCGTTTACTAGTTAAAATTGTAAACCATAGAAAATTCCTCCTGGTCCAAATTAATGGTTGCTATGCCATTATTGCATGCATTATTTTATGGTCTCCTAACTATCATCTGGGCCTTATATAAACTCATATGCTTACAACAAAATTTAAGCACACCAAACTGATTACATATACATATATACATATATATACACAAGCAAAATCTATATATGTCAAAAGAAGAAATGAAGCTAGCTATGAACGTCAATGGGCAGCCCAAAGTGCCTCCAGGGTTTCGGTTCCACCCGACCGAAGAAGAGCTTCTTCAGTATTACTTAAGGAAGAAAGCTGCTAATGAAAAGATTGATCTTGATGTTATTCAAGAGGTTGATCTCAATAAGCTTGAACCATGGGACATCCAAGGTATTTCATTTAATTATTTGTTCGTTATTTGTACACTGATCCAATATTTTTTTTATTATTTCTAGCTTTCTAAATAGGGGTGGATTTAGAAAGATTAAAAAATTACACATTACAGTAAAAGTTCAGGGTTAGCTGGCACTACCCCTGTTTCTAAATATATAAAAGTTAAGATTTTACATTTTTGTTCATCAACTTGTAGAAAAATGCAATCTAGGCTCCAATACGCAAAATGATTGGTACTTTTTCAGTCACAATGATAAGAAATATCCGACTAGTACTCGAACCAATCGTGCCACTGGTGCTGGTTTCTGGAAAGCTACGAGACGAGATAAGGTGATACACAGTAGCCTTCAAAGAATCGGCATGAGGAAGACATGGTGTTTTACAAAGGGAGAGCGTCTCATGGCCAGAAATCTGATTGGATTATGCATGAATATAGGCTTGATGATATTATCATTCATAACCAAGATTCAAAAGTAAGTTTACTTTATAAAAGAACACATTTCTACTTTACACATATGGACCATACTTGGATGGTCCATACTTTTGATCAATTAAGAAGCATGCATTAATTGAACTAGGAACATGTGTTTATGATCTAGGTTTCTAACAAGTTGTGTGATAGCACACATGAAGAAGGATGGGTGGTATGTCGTTTGTTCACGAAGAAGAACTACCACAAGTCAATTGAGGCGCATCAAAGATCGTCGAACAATGATGATGTGTAACAGTTTATGAACCCTATCAATGACACATTCGTTCATCTACCTAGGCTTGACAGTCCCATGATGACGACATCTCCTCGAATGAGCTCAAGCACTTTTGATCAGTATAGTAACTGGGCAGATGTAGACAAGTTTGTGGCTTACCAGCTTGATGGCCAAATTATGGGAACCAAATATTTCTCCTCTTGCTATGGGGAATCTGAAGAGAAATTGGGTTTCCCTTTGAACTGTATAAACGAGCCAGTTTTTTCTTGGCCTGATGAAGATGTTTGGAGTTGCGTAGATAGATCATCCATCGATCCGCTATATTACTTGTCGGTTTAATGTGTAGGAGTGGGCCGAAACTAAACCATAACCGAAAACCAAATCATATATAATTGGAGAACAAATTAAGCGAACGGTTTTTAAGTGTATCTCAATAACTACTTAACCATTGGTTATGGTTTCGGTTATGTATCATTGTTTAACCGAATTAACCAAATCCGAACAAAACCTTGTATTTTCCATGTATTTTTCCAGTATATTTTCGTGTATTTTTTGCACGTGTTTCTAAATTTCATGTATTTACATTTATATTTTCATGTATTTCTTACATTTGCTCCTCTCCACACCTCTAAATTAATATGATTTAACGATGAGACATATATATATATAGACATATATATATATATATATATATATATATATATATATGATATAATTTATATTTGTATAATACTAGTTTAATTAAATCCAGGTTGCGCATTGCGTTTGTCACGATATAAAATAGCAAATTGTTTATCTCTTTGAGGACGAATAGACAAACATAGACAAGTTTTTAAGCTATGAAAAACATTTGGAGTAAATAAGAGGCATGAATGTGATTTTGGTTAATTATTATGACTAGTTGCGATGATCTGGTGGTTTGACTTCATGGTGTTCATATTGTTTAGTTGAAATGTGAACAAACAACTAAGATAGATCAAAGGCATTTCAAATCTTTGCAACTAGATTAAGGATATGGTTTTTTTCTGTTATTATCTTCACAATGCCATCTATCTCTTCAAGTTTTATTTTTTCTATCCTACATGTGGAAAATCGTTGTTTATAGGCTTTTTACTTCCTAAACTTATTACCTGCTAACCTGCATTTGAAAACCACAAATTTATATCAAAAGATTGTTGTTCATATATAAAAAAACACCGTGTGAAGATCCCTGCATTTTTTATGTATAGGCTAAATTTTATGCCCTCTCAATGGATGATTTCATTCTGTGTTCCTCATTTTCTACAAGGTATTTGATGCGGATTATCAATAATATATTGTTTTTTTTGTATTTTAGTATTTTCCTATTTGAATTCATATGTTTTCTTATTTATATTTGGTGATTGTTTCTTTTGAGTTTTTTATTGATATTGAATGATAAGAACCTTGTTCTTGAACCTTTTGGTTCCTTTTAAGACGTTGATTATCAATTGCTTATTGAGCCATTAATTTGATTGCTTCCGTAACTGCATCACATCAGTATTACTATATCAACTATATCATAATAGCTTTAATAGAAAGAATATGCCAAGACTACTAATTATAAATGTGGTATTTAAATACCTTTTCCCTAACCTCAGTTGGCCGTTTCCTATTGATTATTATATCAACTTAATGTTATCTATCATAATTTTTCCTATTAGCTTTATAATCCATAAATTGTCTGTTTTCCCTATTAGCTTTATAATCCATAAATTGTCTGCAAAAATATTGTGAATATGTCCAAAGAGGAGCCTAAACTAAAACAGTAATTTTAACAAGATCAAAATGTTATATTTTTACACCTTCTTGGGTGTGAGTCAAATGGTCATGCACACTGAAAAAGGAAAAAGTGTCACCAAGAGCACTTTTACCGCCAAATCAGGAAGGTTAGACAAAAGTGAAAGAGATCTGAGCTTAGAGAGAAAAATGGTGATTATTGATCGAGAATGTTACAAATGATCAAAGTGAAATGATACAAGTCTCTCTAATCTAAATCTAATCTCGAGTATTTATAGGCTTCTAATTCCACTTCTCCGGCTCTTATCTCGGATCTTGACTCAGATCCTCGCCTTGCATCCACCTGTAAAACCACTTACAATATTTTGAGGACTTAGATGTCCGATGGTCGGATATGCAGACATATCCGACAAACTCATCTACTCATCAAGTCCCCAAGTCTATTAAGTATAATGCTTAGGATTAATAGACTTATCGTTTAAAAAAGTGATTTTAAAAAATTCCACCTATCCATTTGATTTTAACGATTCGTCTTTCGCATCTAATCAAAAAAGGCTTCATCTATTTGTACGGTACAATCGTTCCATACTTTATGTCACATCCATCAACTGTCCTTGTTCATTTAAACTTGCTCCTATAAATACGCAACCCAAGCCTCTACAACTCTTTTATCTTCACCCTTTCTTACTTATACTCTCCTCTGGCTAAAAAGTTTACTACTTCATCTTCTTCATTCTCCGACAATCTGCAGGTCAGTTCTTTCCATCCATACCCTCTTCTCCTTCTTTCAAAAAATTTTACTTTTATCTCCTCTGTAATGTCTACTTCCCCTGAATCACCTAAACCTAATCCAGTCCCCGAGACTGATAATCTCGACGTAGCACCCGAAATTGAAACTTCAAAAATGGCGGCCACTTCTGAAAACCTAAAACCTGAGAAGGTTCCAACAAAACACAATCTTGACATTTCTTATTGTCTAATTTCTCAAGAAGTCCTTGATACCTTCGTCGAGGACTTTCACATTCCTTCAAATTTCCATCCCACTCTGCCTGGTTCCAAAAAACCTATTTACCCATTCCCTGAGGGTAAAATAGGGTTGTATTTTGACTTCTTTAAACAAGCAAATTACAGGATTCCTTTCACCCCGTTCCTTTTTGAAGCCCTAGAATATTTCGGGATTCATATTGCTCAATGCAACCCACCAGGCCTGTCTATCTTAAACCACTTTGAGTTATCATGCCGAGCCCTTGGAATTACCCCCAACGTTACTCTGTTTCATGCCTTTTATCGCTTAACCATGGGCGGAAACTGGTACACGTTTGAAAAACGCCGTGAACTCAGCCCAATTTGTAGCAGCAAACCTGCCACTAACCGTCTTTGGAAAAACCAATTTTTCTACCTTGACAACACATGCGTTCCATCAACCATGATCTGGCGCGATCCAAAGTTCGCTATTCGCGATGATCCCCCCAAAAAAGAAACCATCAACCAAAAGCATTTTACCCTTATAGGCAGCTTCTCATTCCCCGTTCGCAAACTTCCTGAAGAAATTCTAGTTGCTGCACAGATCAGCACGCACTGGTCTAACCCTCACTTGCGACCTTCCTTCTTTAACGAAGGCGCTAGTGAGTTTCATATTTCATTTTCTTCTTTCTTTATTGCTTTATAACATACTAACTTATGTTTTTATCTTTTTTGTTAGAGATGGATCTATCTGGTGTACTGAAACTGCGAGATTTCTCGTCTTTAACTTTTGAATCTCCTACCGACCACTCAGATGCAACTCCTACTTTGGAACCAACTGGCGCAACTTCCAGCACCACCGTTGCTACTGACAAAACACCATCTGAGACCCAAGAAACTGATTCTGTTCAAAACCCACCTACTGTTACAACCAAGAGAAGGAAACATATTGCCAAAGGCCATCATGAATCCCCAAAGAAGGATGAACCACTTGCGAATAAAAGGAGCAAGAAAGAAGTGCCGAGAAAAACCGAAAAAGCAGTGGATGCCAATGCACCCCCTGTAATTGTCCAAAGTGAGAAAACCGATGTTCCCCGGCGCTCTCCTCGACACAATGTTCAAAACCTCACACCTTCCGGAAATGACAACACTCCCTCTAGCGAAACACAAATGGATCGTCTGGCTGATGCTGTTTCTCCTTCTGATGATGTAAGTTTCAAATTTGAAAAATCCAAATCTTCACCTGTCAGCCCGCCCAGTTTGTCATATATGATTTCTAGTGACGACATCACTATGAATGAATACTTTGCCACATCACCCCCAGCTACCTTAGAGATTACCGAAGAGAATCCCTCTACCACTCTCACATCCAGCCATACCATCTTACCCCCTATTCATCCTAGCACTGGAACAATCTTCCCAGCATCTCAAAGCGGCCTGTCATCCTCCAGTATCTCAACCTTCCTTTCCTCTACCCAGAATGAAATCGAGTGGTTGAAAAGTGAATATGCACAAGTTAAAACAAGAAGAACCGCAGGATACAACTTAGGTGAACTGTTCCTTCCCAATTGGAACATAAACAACAACGACAGTTTCACAGATCCTGCAATTGCAAAAGACATGTTTTTGCACAGTTCCACCCCTAATGATGTGAAGTTCCTTCAAGGTCTTCCCCCTTCTGTTTTAGCCTCCCGCATTGCTGCTATTCAAGCTGAGAATCAGTCAATCATACCTGAGCTCTACAACCGATGGATCAGAGCTGAAAATGCCAATTTGTCTAACGAAATTGCTCAAATGCAAACCCCAGCAATTCAAAGCAAAATTCAGCGTTTGGAAAAGGACAAAATGGCTCTTATGAAGGCAAAAAATGATATGGCTCAAAAGAAAGTCCTGGCGGAACTTGCGTTGAATGAAACTCGCTCAATGGTTGACATGCTAAAGAAACAACAACTTTCTCTTGAGAAAAAGAACTTAGATGCCTTGAAGGAAACCGAGTCTTTAACGCAAGAAAAGAAATTGCTCAATGATCAATTGCAAACATCTTCTGCCGGTTAATTTTCTTTACTCTACATATTTTTACATTGTTCTTTTATTTACGTCTTACAATTTTCCCGCTAAATCTTCTTCCTTATCCTACTTGCATTACCAGAGGTTACTGGCTTGAAAGATGCGTTGACCCAACAACGCCATAAATTTGAAGAAGAAAGGAAAGCCTTGGGGAAAAAGCTTGAAGAACTAGAAGAAGAGAAGCGTACCTTACAATATGACAAATCATGGTTACTCCAAGAAGGCATTGATGCTATCGTGAAGAAACTGTTCAAAGACCCTGACTTGGTGTCCACTGTTGGGAACATCAACAATGCGATGAACGCATGTGGAGTTAATGAAGGTTTAATCCTCGGGTTTCACTATGCAAAAACGCCAGGAACTTCCGTTGGAGCTTTGAAGGAATTTGACAAGGATGCGAACAAGAAACTTCATGAAGCCACTGAGGCCTTCAAACACATGAGCATCCCATTTCTGAAGCAATTCCCGGACCTTTATGATGCCCCATTGGAAACAATCCAAGAAATCATTCTTGGCGACAAACTAACTCACCGTTCCGATCAACCTGAATCTGCTACCAAGTCACACAATACACCTTCCAGTTCCGCATGATCACCTATGGTACTCCCTTGTTTCCTTTTGTGTTCGAAAAACTTCAGCCTTCTTTAAACAATTCCCGCTTGCATGCGGATGAACTTACTAAGCCCGTATGTGTAGGGCAATTAACTTTGATATTTTGCACATTTTGACTTGTGGTAATCGCATGTGTTTCTTACTATAATATCTCATGTTTCTTTATTTAACTTTGCTTAAAAAATTTATGAATGCCGCATACTCATGTGTTGATCAGACACATGAGTACGAATTGTTTAAGGAAAAGAACTTCAGTAGCAAAGTTAAATTTAAACCTTACTCATACACAAGTAACATTAATTAATTTAGAACACATCCATTTTTGGAACATATCCATGTTTCGGAACATATCCAATTTTGGAACATATCCACGTTTTGGAACATATCCACTTTTAGAGCGAAACATATTCACTGCAAGTCTAATTTAGACCAAACCAATTTTGTGCAAAATATTTCCAACTTAATTCTTTGGATCATATCCTCCTTTCAAACGAAACATATTCGAATGGTTTTAATTAGAATACATCTAACTTTGCATGAACCATATTCAATCAATTTAATCAGAACATATCCAACTATATAGAATTTTCACATTCACAAAGTTTTACTCATTGAGACATACTCAATCTTATTTCGAAAATGACTATCATTAAACGAACTGAAAATAAAAAACAACAACTTCGATAACCACCTCCGCATCATCCTCTACTTGATTGCTCACACATGATACTTACGCAAGTGAATTCCATTCCACGACCTTGGCAGAACCTTTCCACTCTCATCTTCAAGTACATAAGATCCTTTTCCTAAAACCTCCACAATTTTATATGGACCTTCCCATTGTGGTGTTAGTTTCCCTTGCTTCAGCACTCTACTTACATCATTATTTCGTAAAACCAAATCACCCTCCTTAAAATAATAAACCCTCGCATGTGCGTTATAATATTTCTCCATCGCAGTTTTGTACTTCCCTTCTCTAATAGCTGCAACTTCCCGTCTTTCCTCTAACATGTCAAGGTTTTCCCTTATCATTTCATCATTATTATCTTTCCCAGCCATCCTTTGTGTCGGAACTCCCACCTCTGCTGGAATTACTGCCTCAGAACCATACGTCAAACTGAAAGGCGTCTCCCCGTTAGCAGTTTTTGGCATTGTCCTATAGGCCCACAACACATGCGTTAGCTCGTCAACCCATCCACCTCCTGTTTTATCCAAGCGTACTTTTATGCCTTCAACTAAACTTCTATTAACTCGCTCAACCTGCCCATTAGCCTGCGGATGCGCAACAGATGCAAAAATTTGTGTTATAGCAAGTTCTTCACACCATTCCTTAAAGGGGTTATCAGCAAACTGTTTTCCATTATCGGAAATTATATATAAGGGTAGCCCGAATCTTGAGATGATATACTCCCACACGAACTTCTTCACTTGCACCCCAGTAATGCTTGCAACTGCTTTGGCTTCGACCCACTTAGTAAAATAATCAACAGCCACAATTAAAAACTTAACTTTTCCCGCAGCTTCTGGAAATGGCCCAACAATGTCAATACCCCATTTCTGAAATGGCCAAGCTGATACGATTGGCACCATTTCATGCTTCGCTTTCAAGCTAACCGGAGCAAATCTCTGACACTCATCACACCTTTTAATTATGTCACTAGCAAACTTATGCATATTGGGCCAATAATAACCCAACAAAATCAATTTGTTAACTATCATCCGAGGTCCCATGTGATTCCCACAGATCCCCTTGTGAACCTCATGAATCACATAAACTGCTTCATCTTCGGTCAAACATTTCAACAAAGGACCCACATATGTCTTTCTATATAATATTCCTCCTTGGATTTGGTATTGCAAAGATTTAACTTTTATCTTTCTCGCCTCTTCTTTCCCTTCCGGTAACTTCCACTCTTATTTCCTTTCCCAAGTGCTTGAAAGATGTTGATGCCAACTTACTCAACACATCAGCTTTCTTATTTTGACTCCGAGTTATATGTATAACCTCACATTTACCGAATTCCTTCATCAAGATTTTAACCTGATCCAAATATAATGCCATTGCTGCGCTTTTAGTTTCGTAATCACCACTTATGTGCTTGACAATCAGCAACGAATCAGTACACACTTGTACCTCGTGCGCCCCTAGCATCTTTGTCATTCTTAAACCTGTTAATCCAAAAATTTGTGAATAAAACATATCAAAACAAGCTAATTAAAACAGTTTCTCTTGTCACATCTAAGCAACCTGCCAATACGGCCTCATACTCAGCCTCGTTATTTGAAACTCCAAAATTAAACCGTATAGCATAAGTCATTTCATCGCCTTCTGGGCTCACTATTAGTATTCCTGTAACTCATAATACCAAAATGATTAAATTTTTACGAATTTTTGCCATCATATAAAAACAATAAAAGGAATAGATGACTTCTTTTTTATGGATAAAAAAGGTAGATAAGATCATACCTGCACCCGCTCCTTCACTTCCTGTTGACCCATCTGTAAATAGTTTCCAGAGCAACATCTTTCCTACATCCATCACATCCAGTGGCTCCTGCTGACTCATAGGCATTTCAGCCAAAAAATCAGCAATCACTTGCCCTTTTACTGCAACCCTTGGTTTAAACTGTATGTCAAACTGCCCTAATTCCACGGCCCATTTGACCATTCTCCCCGACATCTCCGCTCTGCGCAAAATTTGATTGATTGGACAAGCCGTTAATACTTCCACACAATGCGCTTGAAAATACCTTCGCAATCGTCTTGCAGCCACAACCAATGCCAACACTAGCCTCTCCATAGGTACGTATCTCCTCTCATAATCTTTTAACACCTTACTCACATAGTAAATCGGCATCTGACCATGCGCCCTCTCAGCCACAAGAACTGCACTCACAGATCCTTCTGTCGCTGCTATATACATTTGCAATGCTTCTCCCACAATTGGAGCTGTTAGAGTTGGTAACATAGTTAATATTACCTTTAACTCTGCAAATGCATCCTCCGCTTCTTGAGTCCACTGAAAATTTTCCTTTCCCAAACATTCTTTCAAAACTTTCATGAAAGGCAAAGACCTTTCTGCGGCTTTGGCAACAAACCTATGCAACGCAACCAACCTTCCATTCAAAACCTGAACATCCTTTACTGAAGTTGGTGATTCCATCTGCAATATTGCTTCCACTTTTTTCGGACACGCCCGAATCCCCTCATTAGACACCATCATTCCCAAAAACTTTCCGCTTTGCATGCCAAAAGAACATTTCTTTGGATTTAGTTTCATATTTATACTTCGCAACTTTGCAAATGTTTCCTCAATGTCCCTAAACATTCCATCCTCCTCTCTGCTCTTAATCACTATATCATCCACATACGCCTCTAAATTCCGTCCGACCTGATCTTGAAACGTTTTATCCATCAACCTCTGATAAGTTGCCCCAGCGTTTTTCAGACCGAAAGGCATTTTAGTATATGCGTGGTCTTATCCTCATCCTCCACTGCCATTTGTATCTGATGATACCCTTTATATGCGTCCAGAAAGCATTTCCACTTAAACCCAGTGACCGAATCAACCTTCCAATCGATCTCCGGTAGTGGGTAACAATCTTTAGGGCACACATTATTTACATTTTTGAAATCGATGCACATCCTCCACGGCCCGTCACTCTTTTTAACTAACACGGGATTTGACACCCAATCTGAAAATTGACTTTCTTTAAGGATATTTGCTTCCAACAACTTATCCACTTCGACCTTCACAACTTGTGCCCTTTCATCATCCATCCCTCTCTTCCTTTGCTGATATGGCACACTTCCTGGGTACAAAGCTAATTTATGTTCCGACAGGTGCCTCGGAACGCCAGTCATATCTGAAGGCTCCCATGCAAAAACATCCACACTTTTAATCAGCAAATCATATAACTTTGCCCTCGCCACCTCTGACAATTGATCACCAATTTGTAACTGTTGATCAGGGTATTTTGAATTGATCGCCCACTTATCCTTTTTCATCATCTCCCTTCTATCTTCCTTCTTTACTTCTGGCACCTGCACAGTGTATACCTTTAAACATGTATCAGAGGTTAAAGATGCGACCCCTGTTGGTGTTGGAAACCTTATCATGCCATGAGTTACTGATATGACAGCTCTCAACTGGCTCAACACCGGTCTCCCTAAGATTACGTTATGAGAGGATGCCGCACTGACTACCAGAAATGTAACATCCAAGGCTCGAATCTGTTCTCCTGTCCCTATAACCATTGGCAAAGTAATTTCTCCCATGGGTTTGACCATTTCTCCCGAAAAGCCCATCAGAGGAACTTGTGACGGAACCATCTTTTGTCTTACTTCGACACCCATTTTCTGAAAACACTGCTCATACATTATATCCGCCGCACTTCCACAATCAATATACACTCTTTTAACTTCATAATCTGCTATACATTATATCCTCCCCGTGGAAGTGTATTGCGATTTTCCTGCTGAGCAAAACTTCCACATGCATTTTTACCACGAACATAAGCCCTAGCTTTATCCATCAACACTTCCATAGACTTTGGCAGATCCTCATGTAGCTTCTCAACCAACTGAGCGCATCTGACTCCATGACAAAAACCTGAAATACGCAACTGATCACCTGCCCCAGAAATTTTCATACTTTCTCTATTGAACCGGCCTATAAAATCTTCAATCGATTCTTGATCCTTACGCCGGATGTTATGCACCTCCGTTGGGTCTCTCGTACATTTTTTCTGCTGACTAAATTGCCGCAAAAATTTTCCTTTTAAATCTTCAAAACTTACAATTCCACCAACTTGAAGTGCATCAAACCAAACTCTGGCTATGCCTGTAAATGTCTGAACAAACATATGGCACCAAGTTTCTTCGGCCCAATTTTCCAACCTTGCCGCTGAATAGAATTCGAACACATGATCATCCGGATCTGACAACCCTCCATACTTTCCGACTGTAGAAGGCATCTTCAACTTGCGAGGGAACGTTGCTTCTGCTATCCAGGAAGTAAACTTTGACTGTGACGTCATAGATTCTGGCATGTATGGAACGACCATCCCTGCATCTCATCAATACTCAAAATAATCAACCATTTACGATAATGCATGACTTATGTTCACATACATCATATTACTAACTAAAAAATTGTCGTCATATACAATTTTAAACTTATGTCGAAAAATAATCAACAACTCGCTTACAAAGCCTTAAAAAACTTAGGACTTAAAAAACAATTTTACGCCCAAAACTTAGCTTAATAAACAACTAAAAATTCTCATAAACCATACTTAACGCTCAAAGAAATTCTAAATTGTCAGTAATAAAATGCCAACATATCAACATCATACCGTTCACCGGAGGTTTTGTCGCGTTTGCCACGCGTACCACGTCCTTCGTCGGAGACTGATACTTACTTTTATACTTCGCCAATTGAAGCTGGATATCATTTTCTTCTTCCTCTTCGAGACGCTGTTGCTTCAAAAATAACAACAGATCCTTGTTCCTTCGCAAAAATTCTACATCAGACTCCAATAGATCAACATCATCCAACTCCTTTACCGGCGAATCTTCAACTTTTTTCGCAGTCTTTTCCCCAAAAACCACCATATCTTGCTTATCGGCATCATTTTTTCCCCCGGATTTTAGCGTTTCATCGACATTCTTCGGATTTGAAGCTTTGGAATCCAAAAACGAAGCCGCAAATATCGACGTAGTCTTCACCGGTGAATCATCACCGGAAAAACCTGAATTCTGTTTAAAGGAAGAAATCGACTTCATCTTTTCACTCGAAGCTGATACTGAAAAGGATTTCTCCAAATCATTCATGATTCTAACTCAAAACTCTATCACAAAGGATCCAGTCAACTAATGGATGGCGCCACTGAAAAAGGAAAAAGTGTCACCAAGAGCACTTTTACCGCCAAATCAGGAAGGTTAGACAAAAGTGAAAGAGATCTGAGCTTAGAGAGAAAAATGGTGATTATTGATCGAGAATGTTACAAATGATCAAAGTGAAATGATACAAGTCTCTCTAATCTAAATCTAATCTCGAGTATTTATAGGCTTCTAATTCCACTTCTCCGGCTCTTATCTCGGATCTTGACTCAGATCCTCGCCTTGCATCCACCTGTAAAACCACTTACAATATTTTGAGGACTTAGATGTCCGATGGTCGGATATGCAGACATATCCGACAAACTCATCTACTCATCACACACCCTCCCTATTCTTGTATATATCTCAATAATGTTAAGGTTGTTGACCGTATTGCTGAAGGTGTTTATAATCTTCTTGAAAGTTACTTTAAGGACAATCAAACAGCTAGCGTATATATTTACAGCAGATTGTGAAATTCTCAACCAATTTCTTTGAAATCACGTGTCCTTCATAGCATTTATGAAGTTCTTATTGTAAGTTATCCTTGATTGCCTTTCACAAAGAGAGGAAACTGTCTATAAATAAGGAAGAATACAACAGACGATCCTATAACTAAGGAAAGCTAATTACTAGCTAATAAAAACCTAATTAATGGGCTAATCAATTTAAATATTACAGGATACACAAATATAAATGCTAATACACCCCCGTAGTCTGAGCGGTAGAAGGGCGAATGCGCAGACTGAACTTGAAACGAACGAACAATGGTTTCGGTAGACCTTTAGTAAAGATGTCGGCATATTGGTAATCTGCAGGGATGTGGAGAACTCGAACCGTCCCAATGCGAACTTTTTCACGAACAAAATGGATGTCAAGCTCAACGTGTTTTGGCGTGTTGGTGTTGTACGGGATTCTCCGATAGATAAACGGCTGATATGTTATCACAATATACGATTGTGGCCGATGTTATGGGAACCGAAAGTTCGAGTAGAAGGTTGCGAAGCCAACTAGATTCTGCAACGGCATTCGCAACGGCCCGGTATTCCGCCTCGGCACTAGAACGAGAGACGGTTGGTTGGCGCTTAGCGGACCATGAGATGAGATTTTCACCTCGGCACTAGATTCTGCAAAGTGAGATTTAGTATAACTAGGGGTTATGGAAATCTTGTAAATTGTCCCGGTAATTATATTTTGTGAATTATTCATTCCTGGTGAAAACTTTGATAGGCATCAGTGGCGGATCCAGGAAAGAATATCAGGGGTAGCGGGGACTAACGGGGGTTCGGGGGCAGCGCCCCCGAAAAATTTTTTTAGGTAGTTAACGGGCTTTTAATCATATTTTTAAGAGACTTTTGATCATAATTTTAAGTAAAAGCCATAAAATTTCTTCCAGGGGTCGCGAAAAATTCGTTTCAGGGGTCGCGAAAAACCGAAAACCTATAAAAAAAAAAAATTTGCACGTCGGGGTAAAAGTTCAGGGGTAGCGGGCGCTACCCCTGGGCTCTATGTGGGTCCGCCCCTGATAGGCATGATAGTCAATTAGTCATGGCTGTCTTATCTGGTTTTGGAGCTGTGAATTTGCCATACAGTTATTTATCTCTTCATAATGTAAGATATTAATTGAAATTTTACATTCATTTGTGCTAGTGTGAAGGAAAAGTCTTAAGTAATGTTTATGCTCAAACTTTACTCACCCAGAACACCATTAAGGAGAAAAACACCACTTGAAAAAAACACTTGAGTCCTATTTTTGAACTTAAAACTCAAGGATCCCAAGTCTCCAACCATCATTCTCCTATCAGCTCCTCTATGTGGAACTTGCACTCGGTTGATCTAATTACACTTTAATATTTATTTTAGAGTTAAGTTCGTTTTTGGTCCCCGATGTTTACCAGTTTTTTCACTTTTAGTCCAATTTTAAAAAATAATCAATTTAAGGGTCTCACATTTGTTTTTTTTTCTCAATTTTGGTCACCTTAAAAAATTCATCCAAATTAATCGTTAAAATGGATGACATTTATGTCCGAATTGAACTCTATTCACCTTTAGATAGATCGACTTCCCTTTTAAGTTGGTGAATTAGAGTATAATTTGGACATAAATGCCCATGATTTTAACGATTAATTTGGATGGATTTTTTAAGGTGACCAAAATTGAGAAAAAAACCAAAGGTGGGGCCCTTAAATAGATTATTTTTTAAAATTGGACTAAAAGTGAGAAAATTGGTAAACCTAATGGACCAAAAACGAAGTTAACTCTTTATTTTAAGTTATAAAAAGTTTATACTATGATAATTATAACAATTTGCGGAATGTTTTAAAAACCAGGCCAGACTTGTGTCAAAAAAAGATTTAACCAGTCGACCTTTAAGGTCGAACGGAATTGACTTTTTTTTTTTTTAACAGCCAATTTTTTTTTATTTCACCAAATATCATCATTGTCAAGGTTTGAACCTTGGTCTACACCAAAGAGGCTTTGTCCCTTACCACTAGGCTACAACCTAAGTGGCGAACGGAATTGACTATTCAAACTTGTATATTTATAGTATACATTTATAAATTTAAACACGAGAAATGACGAAAAAGATTCAATATAATAGTTTATCAAACTATACTAGGCTACAACCTAAGTGGCGAACGGAATTGACTATTCAAACTTGTATATTTATAGTATACATTTATAAATTTAAACACGAGAAATGACGAAAAAGATTGAATATAATAGTTTATCAAACTATATACCAATGGCATCTAGTGGAGTTGGTTGGGGCTTTGGCTTGAGTTTATAGGGACTCAAGTTCAAACCTCACCAATGACATTATTTGTTTCTTTGGTACCCTCAAAGCTCTTTGGGCTTGGGAAGCTTTTAGCGACCCAGGTTCGAATCTTTGGGGAGGGGGTTTTACCGGTGGCTGCTCGCAGGCCGGGTTTCCCCCGAACTGGGGCAAGGAGGTGGTGTTCTGACTCGCTCGCACCCGCAGACTTGAGACACTCTCAGAGACACTGAGTCATCGTGGTGGGCTGAGCATCAGGTTCGACTGAGAAATCGCTGTTCAAAAAAAAAAAAGTTTATCAAACTATATTTATTTAAAATAAACTACATTATATGCATCCCAACTGTATCATTTTTCTACCTTAAACTTGATTTATAAGTCTCGGGTCTGAGCTAGGGATGAGCAAAAAACCAAAAAATAAAAACGGAACCGAAAAAACCGATGAAACCGAATCGAAAAAAAAAACCGGTCCGGATAGAAAATTGAACCGAAAAAAACCAAACCGAAAATAACGGTTCGGTTTCGGTTTCATGTCTATTATTAACCGAACTGAACCAAAAAACCGAACCGTAATAAAAACCGAGGAGCAAATGTGTCATTTAACATTTTAGGAGTGCACATTGAAAATCTTTAAACCTTAATTTATATTTTAAGTTAACACTTAACACTTGACGTTAAAATTTTTAGTAACCTTTGTTCCGTTAATTTATATGTTAAGTTAACACTTAATAGTTTACGTTAAAATCTTCAGTATTAATTTTTTTAAAATTTAAAGTCTCTTCGTATTTTTTATGATCACACGCTTCACGTCACTACTTTTGTTTTTTTTTAGTTCAATAGTTATGACAGTACTTGTTATTTTTATTTATCTATCTTTTAAAATTCGACATTTAAAATTTAAAATTATATTAAGAATATATTACAAAAAGAAAAAAAAACCGAACCGAAAAAAATCAAAACCAAATGGTTTTTTTTTTCTTAGGAACCGAAATTTTCAGTTAGAGCTAAAAACCGAACCGAACCGAACCGAAATATGCTTAAGCCATTAATCCGTAAAAACTATTTTAGCTCCTCACCGGTTCGAGGTCGAACCCGGCCAAAAGATTTTAAAAAAAATTTGCGTATCACCAAACTCCTTCAACGCGGAAACAGACCAAAATATCGTGATTTTTTCGAGCGAAAACCAAAACGCGAATTTAAGAAAAGTAATGGAATTGAAGATCCATCCACACAGAAAAAGGAACAAAGAAGTGAAATCAACAAGTAGACGAAAACGATTCCGCCGTGAGGATCACCGGCCGGCGATTCAACCACCTCCGTCGTCACCAACACTAACCCTAACGGTTTCTCTATTCGATTTCCAACTGTTTCCAACGGTTTCCACATATTTGTGATACATCAGTAGCTTTATAACATAATTTAACCGTCAATTTCCGTTACTCTGCATTCCTGTTGCGAGATCTGGTGGATCTGGTGGATCTGGTGGATCAAATGGATGAATTCGGCATGTTCGCCAAGGATTTTGGCTTCCGGCCTCAAGGAAAATCTGCTCCGATGAAACCGAGCGGCGGTGATCGCCGGAGTCGGCCGGCATCATCGTCAACGACGTTCACGGCGGACGAGAATGATATGTTTAACGACGTGTTTGGCGGTCCTCCGATATACACCAACAGTAACTCCAAATCCACATCGTCGATTTCTGATTTTGATTACGATTCGATTTTCAAGGACTCGGTGGATATTCATGAAGCGAAAACTAAACCTAAGTCTCCGAATTCGAATTCGAATTCGAATTCGAATTCGAATTCGCCGGTTTACGATAAGCCGGTTTATGATGACGACGTTTTCGATGGATTGCCTGGGATAAACATAAACAGCAAATCGGCATCTTCGAGATACGGAGATAACATTTTCGCATCTATGACTAGTTCTCCGCCTAAACAGAGTAAACAAAGTGATCAGTTCGATGATCTTCTCGGGAATTTAGGAAGAACGGAGAAGGCTGAGCAGACTAGTCTTCGTAGTGATAAGAGTTCGAGAGGTTTGGATGATTTGATTCCTGGATTTGGAAGCAGTAGTCCTACATCCAGTAGCAGGTACTATGCTTTGTTTTAACTTTTAACGGCGGTTTAGTTGTTCAATTTAATACTTTTGAATGAAAACGTTTATGCATATCAATTTGTTTACCTTGGGCATGAATATGATGCAGAATCACTAACACTGTCCTTAGCTTTGAGATTGCATAATTATCAAGTGTCATACTGTCATTAATTTACGGTTAGGTTCAGTGGCGTGGGTGTCAAAAAAAAAAATCATTGAAAAATAAAATAAATAAAAAAATAGTATTAAAATGAGTTATTTTTATTCAAGAATTTGATAACTTTGGTGTCTTGGGTGCCAAAAAAGCTAAAAAGAAGCTATTTTCACAAACCTTGGGTGCCAAAAACAGCTAAAAAGAAGCCATTTTTACAAATTTTGGGTGTCTAGGAAAAAAAACCTTGGGTCCCTTAATCATTCGGTTCAAGTGATTACCTATAAATTTTGCAATTTGAGTGAGTGCTTAGGACCCCACTGGGTCCTAGGTAGATCCGCCACTGGTTAGGTTTTTACATGGACCCATAATTCAATTTAGTAGTTGCTGTTAGAAATCAGTATCGTAGGATTATATATATTTAGACGAGCAGTTTCAGGTGTTAACTGTTAATTCAGTTGTGTTGTTTTAAGTAGCCCCAGTTGTAAGCTTACTTGTTATCCATCAGCATTGGATAACTGCAAATGTTTGCAAGTAAGTATGGTTAATTGCTGGGGAAAAATACATAGGGTTATATGAACTCCCATGCATTGGAGAAAGACATAGTCGATGAAAGAGTCGATGCAAACATGTGAATATACTTCTACACCTTCTGAATTACATTCTTGAGCACTGTTTTTATATTATGCATAAGTATGACCTCACAGTTATATTCGTTACATCATTTATAGTCCAATCTAAACCAAGTTTACTAATATATATGTTGAGTTTCTGACAAGAAGTTGATGGAGTTCAATTTGACATAGAAACTGTTCATAATTTCTACTGAATCAAACAAACATGATGTAATTGATTAATTTTGCTCTGTTATGCAACTGAGAAAAAGAATTGAAGTACATTCTCAAGTTTATATTTTTCACAATTCTTCAACATTTATTATGCTTTCTTTAATAGATGGAGTTCAGAACCAAGTCCCACGTCGACTAGCAAAATTAAGGAGAAATCTAATCCAGTGGATGACCCATTTTTGGTTGTAGAATCTATGCCAACCCCAGTTGCTTCATCCCAGGGTCTTTTCACAGATCCACTAGAACAGCTTAGCAAAATCGGTAGATCCAAGAGCACAAAATCTGAAGTAACATCACCAAGTGGGCATGTATTTGGTGACATGGACCCCCTTAACAGCTTTAATAAATCGCCACCTACGTCTTCGAAGGAAACACACAACAGGAGGAAGGGCCAGAGTCAGACCCATTCAGAAGAAGGTTCCAGTGTGGGCAGTGCACGAAGTTCTGTTAGTAGAGAGCCAATAGACGAATATTCTTTTGGATACTCTGAAAATCAACCACAGAAGATGCCTTTTGACTATTTTCAAGAATCTCGTCAAACTGTGCATGGCATGACAAGTGTATCTGGAAATTCTCCAACTTCACATACTGGTACAAGTTCTCATGTGGACACATCTCCTAAACCAGAAGAGCATGTGCAGCATGCAGACGATATATGGCTCACTGTATCAGAGATCCCTCTATTCACACCAGTTACTCGGGCTCCACCACCTTCAAGACCCCCTCCTCCAATACCAATACATGCTTCAAGTACCAGAACCTTTGATAATGATTTCTCTTCATCATCAAATTATGCCAAACACTCCCAAAATGCGAATGCTTTTAGAAGTAAAGAACCAGTGCAGGTACCTACGGATGAAGAGGGAACAAGGGAGAGGCTAGTAAGGGAAGGAGAAGAGGAAGAGCGAGAGCATAGGAGACTTGAAAACGAGAAAATTAGGGAAATTGAAAGGGAAAAAGCAAGACAAGCTGTAGAGAGGGCTAATAGGGAAGCCCGTGAAAGAGCAGCCACTGAAGTTCGATTAAAGGCTGAACGTGCTGCTGTTCAGAGAGCTCAAACTGAGGCCCGTGAGAGAGCAGCTGCTGAGGCTAAGGAAAGAGCAGATCGGGCTGCAGCAGAAAAGGCTACTGCAGAAGCCAAGGAGAAAGAAGCACGCGAGAAAGAGAGAGCTGCTGTTGCAAAGGCCCAAGCAGAAGCAAGGCGTAGAGCGGAGCGTGCTGCTGTAGAAAGGGTCACTGCTGAGGCTAGAGAGAGAGCCGCTGCTGAAGCTCGAGGGCGGGCGGCGGCAGCGGCTGCCGCTGCCAAGATGAATAAGCAAAGAAATGATGATAATGACCTTGATTCCTTTTTTAGCATGGGTTCCCAACCAAACAGTGGGCCAAAAGCAAGAGAAAGTTCTAATGTGAGTAATTTTAACTTATCTACTTATGAATGAATCACTTTGGGTATTTTTATCTCAAACAGATCAAATCGGTAAAGTAAAAATATAGCTAGAAGGGGGACGATCAATGGGTTGAACTGTTAAAGCCACCCATTATCTATGCACGCATCCTTGTAAATTGTTTTTTTAAATATTCAGGACATTCATTAATGTGAAATTCTTGTTTTTGTAATCTTGATTAAAGCATTCGTAATCCATGATACATTCCATAGTAGTCAAAGGCGCGCGCCTAGTTGCTCAGGTGAAGGTAAAACGCAAACATAGCAAGGCAAAAAAATCGGCTTGAACCGACCAAAACGAATTTCATAGTGCCTGAGCCAGCCTAAACCAACCAAAAGTGGCCTGGGCTGGAGTCTGGACTAAACTAGTCTAAAACCAGCCAAAAACCAAGCTGTGCCTTGCTTATCTCAGGTGTGCACTTTTTTGTGCCCTGTGCCAAGTCGACTGGCGAGGCTGGCCTTGAGCGCACCTTCGACTACTATGTAACGGATGAAACTGTTAGTGGGTCAACATAACTTGATAATGTGATATGCTCTGTCATAAAAAAATGACTTGTTTCAACCTGTTACCCAGCCCTCCCCCCCCCCAACCTATCAAGTTTGCAACCTCTATTATTTTGTATTTTAATAACATTTAGGAAACTTCTCTTTCTGTTCTCATATAGGACTCTACAACTGATCCACTTTCCCAGAACATACGTGGGCAAGAAGGGGCTAACAGGGCTTCCAGTAGTGGAGTTCCTTCCAATGTGAGGAAAGCATCTTCCACCACCAATCTTGTTGACGACCTTAGCTCAATATTTGGAGGTATATTTGTATTAATGTTTTTTAAGATAACCGTATAGTTTCTTTATCACTTTCAACATTTACACCATGATATCCCAAAAGCCGGTATGCCAGCTGGAGAATTCCAAGATGTTGAAGGGGAAACTGAAGAACGGCGGAGAGCTAGGTTGGAAAGACAACAACGTACTCAGGAGCGCGCGGTATGTGATTTTGAATAAATATTTTCATGGTTTGTTTTTTATTAGGGACAACATGATCTGAATTCTGAAGTGGTATAATTTTCTACCTGATTTCTAACTGTTAAGGTTTTTTATATATAGGCAAAAGCACTGGCTGAAAAAAATCAACGGGATCTGCAAATTCAGAATGAACAGGAAGAAAGACAAGTGAGCATTGGAAATGATTACAATATTACAATAACAGGATAATTTCATATATCCCCTTCAAAACTTTCATAATGTCATATTCCCAATCCCCCATCATAAATCATAATATTGAATATACCCATTTTCATATATATGACACTTATATCATTCCCTTAAAACTTGCAAAGTATCATATTTTCCCCCCAAAAAATCAATAATATCAAATATGCCCATTTTCAGATTATGAAATTTATTTTCTTTTGCCCATTTTCATAT
Source organism: Deinandra increscens subsp. villosa (assembly GCA_039602395.1). Lineage (NCBI taxonomy): Eukaryota > Viridiplantae > Streptophyta > Magnoliopsida > Asterales > Asteraceae > Deinandra > Deinandra increscens. The sequence goes on from JBCNJP010000023.1 coordinate 3,524,886, forward strand.
CTTACTGGCTATGGTTTTAGGATTTATTGTTTATAGTTTAGTCGTTAGGATTTAGTGTTTAAGTTATGAGTTTGAAGTTCATGGAGGAGTAGGGTATAATGTCATTTTTATAAGTTGTAATTAGTTAAGTGGGTGAAAATGAAATTTTAATGTTTTGGAAGGGTATGTATGTTATTGTGCAACTTTTAGGGGTATATATGAAATTGCTCCTATAATAATTTATAGTTTTTCATCAATAAACTGATAAAGTGATTTATTAAGTTGTATGCGATAAAGAGCACTCTATGGTTGACTTTCGACCCCTTTCCTTTTTAACAAATATATATGTTTTCACCCTTTTATTTAATATCTGTCTGACCTTTGTGTTTTCATCTCAGAGGATTTCTGCAACTTTAGATATTGAAATCAAGCGTTGGGCTGCTGGCAAGGAAGGAAATTTACGAGCAATGCTATCAACGTTACAATATGTACGTCGCATTATCTGTTTTTCTATGTATATTGTTTGAGTTATGGATTTTAGATCCATTTATTGGCTATGTGACAGCATAATTATCTGTGGCATAGTTAATAGTATTGAAATGTCAATGAGCCTTTGTCCTATTGGTCAAGGGGGGAAGTGGTAAGACTTTGCCTTACCTGGAGGTCCTGGGTTCTATCCCTATCCCAGGCGTAGTCGGTTCTTGAGGGATTTATGGAGTTAGCTTAGGAGTAGAATAGATTTAGCCGTTAAAAAAAAAAAAAAAAAAAATAGTATTGAAATATTTCAAACTTATCTGGAGTTGGTTGTGTCAATATGATTTTTCAACGATTGACTAGACCTCTAAAAAATAATAAACAATTTCTATACTTTTACAATGAAGTGATGTAAACAACCTTCAACTAACAATTGACAGATCCATGGTTTGTATTTCTTTGTTGTCTAACCGGTCAAACGGGTAAATACATGTTGGCTTAAATTGAAACAGATAAAATAGTTTAAACAGGCCTAAAGTTACCAACCATGTATTTTTAAACATTAACGTATAAAACCTCCTATATCACTTTATTCTAAAATTTAGATCGTTATCGATACAGTATAATTGGTAGATCATATTGGACACTAAACAAAACCAGTTTACCATTGAAACAATGTAATTGGTGTCAGCATATATGACACTGTCTATAAAAACATACAATTTTTTGGACACAAACCGTTTTGACCTGTTCCGTGGCCCTTTTCAATCTCTAATAATGACTGAAGTACTGAACCATACCTCGATTGATGGCGTACACTATATGTTATCAACCGAATAGAGGTGGCAAAATAGGCAGGTCACGTGGGTTGAGTAACCCGTAACTTTCACTGCTTGTCAAAATAGGTCAGATCGGATATTCGGATTAAAGTAAGTAATTTTAAAAATGATCTGGGGAAAAAAACCATACCATTGAATGATGGGCAAGTGAGCAACATCTGATGGCTGGTTACTTTCAGGTTCTTTGGCCCGAATGCGGTTGGCAGCCTGTTTCATTGACTGATTTAATCACCGGTGCAAATGTGAAAAAGGTATATAGAAAGGCTACTCTGTGCATTCATCCGGATAAAGTGCAACAAAAAGGAGCTAATCTTCAACAGAAATATGTAGCCGAGAAGGTTTTCGACCTCCTTAAGGTAATCATTTATACCGTCTCATATGAAATAACCTATGAGATTTGTAGCACATCTGATTGGTTTGTTATATCAATTTCAACTCTTTATTTATAAATGGGTTAACTTGGGTAATGTTTGATCTCTAATGGTAAAAAAAAAAAATTCACCTAAAAGGATACAGGTCAAAGGTCGAAAGACACCTATGGTATCGTATAATCCATCAATCCTCCATCATTTTATTCATAAAGAATAAAGTTCTTATTGAAATAATAATATATATATAACCATGCTTGGAACTAATAATTTATAAGTATATTTAACAAGTGTTTTGGGTCAATCAGTTTCGACCCTTTTCTTAATGTACCAGTTACCGGTTACCCGACCCACCCATGTGAGTTGTGATCATGCCTTGTTTATTACGTAACAGTAAAAGGGTGTTTGGATGTGCATTTTTAAAGTCATAATTGTGACTTCAATAATCAAAATTAGATATCAATTTGACTGTAATTTTACGTCTATCCCAAAAATTAGTTTTCTTGGATCAGCTTACCTCCAAATCCGCGGTTATTATGGTCCTAAAAGTATCAGAACTATAACCAGTTTTTACAAAACCAATTATTGCGACTTCAAGTTACAATATCAATTTGCAACACATCTACCCCCCAAAACCCCCGTGGATGCGGGGTCAGCTGTATAACAACTTACAAGTTTTGTATTCCAAGCACACAGATCTCACCGATGTTTGCATATTGTGTTTTGTTAATACGATAACAGGAGGCTTGGAACAAGTTCAATTCAGAGGAGCTCTTTTAATCCTGCAGAAGGTACTTATCGGGAAAGAAATACATTTTAAAGAAAAGGTATACGTGCCCGTTGTTTAAACATTATATACAAGTACACATATCTATGCCTCACATAATCGGGCAAAGCGTGATGCATATGGTCGTATGCAAAAGGTTGTTTTCGGTAAGGAGATTTCATGGTGGTTTTGAGATAAATTTATTGGCACATTTCTTCCTGATTTTTATTTTTTTATTTTTTAGTTTTAGTAACATATTGTATAGGTATTTTCTCTTAATCCTATTCTTTTATTCATTAATGGATCACTTCGTAGTTTGTTCCTGATATATAACATTGTCCCGGCTATGACAAATTCATATATGTACTCTGGGATTTGAAGTAGTAGTAAAGAAGACGAGATTTACTTATTGAAAATGTCACTTTATGGTTTGAACTTTGAAACAATCTCTTAAACAATGGTATAGGAGATTTGATGATTATGTGCTTGCTTGTGGGTTCAACAAGATTAGTTTATAATCCAAGAATTCAGGTCAGTTCTCGTATCTTTTGTTACATGTTGATGACATGCTCATAGCATGTGAGGATAAAACCGATTGTTGATGTCAAGCAAATGTTGAAAGAAGAGTTTCATATGAAAGAATTAAGAAATGCCAGGAAGATCTTAGATATGGGAATAACCAGAGATAGATATCAGGGAAGGTTATTCTTGTCTCAAAAGTCTTATTTGAGCAAGGTGTTATTTAACTATGGTATGGAGCATGCTAAGTCTACTATCACTCTTATGGCTCAACGTTTCAAAGTTTCAAAGTTTCAAATAATGATCATCCAAAGTTGGCGTGAGTATTTGATTCACAAAGCCTACCTCACAAGTCGGTGAGTGTGTCGGCCCAAGCTTAAGCAGGAGATGGGTTGGAGACTAATTCTAATAAGTTGTTAGGGTTAGTAGGAGGCTTTGTATTAAACTCTGATTCGTTGCCTTATTCCCCAATGATAAGTTTAGGTCTATAAATAGAGATCAAGATTAGGGTTTCTATAATAACAAAATTATCCAATAGAGTTTTTTGAGTTATTTTTCTTTATTCACGAGTATTCCCGGGTACCAATTATCTTTGATCCAAAACATATGAATACGAAAGGATGGAAAGAATTCCATATTCAAGTGAAGTGGGAAGTCTCATGTACTTGATGGTATGCACAAGACCTGATGTTGGATGTGCTGTTGGAGTAATTAGCTATATTTGTCAAATCCTAGAAGGAAAAACTGGGAAGTTGTAAAATGGGTGATAAGGTATTTGAGTGGTACAAGAAACAGCTGTTTGGTTTTCAAGAATGATCATGTACTTGGTGAAAGTCCTGCTGTTTAAGGATGTTTGCTGATTTTGCAAAAAACTATGACAAGACAGATTAGTGGCTGGTTACATAATCAAGGTATTGGTAAATGTGGTCAGTTGGAAGTCATCCTTACAAAAGGTATTGACTTTGTCATCCACCGAGTCAGAGTACATTACTCTGACGGAAGTAGTGAAAGAAGCCATTTGGCTTAAAGGGTTTGTCAGTGAATTAGGCGTAATAATGGTATTGCTATTATTAAGTGTGATAATCAAGGAGTAATACAATTATCTAAAAACCAAGTATTTCACGAAAGGTTTAAAAATATAAATGTTAAATTGCATTTCATTAGGGAGGTTGTGAACTCTAAGGAAGTGACAACTGAGATGGTGAAAACCAGTGATAATGGATGAGATATGCTAACCAAAGTTGTTCCTGGTACAAAGTTGAGAAGAGTTTGAAACTACTGGGAATGGCTAAGATGTATTCAAGTTTGAACCAAGTTGGAGTTTGTTATGTGTAGTTCAACTTGGTACTCAATTCTAATCATCTAATTCTGGTCAATAAAGTCGACTAAAGGTTTGGGCTAATAATGACAACTTGTCATAAGTTGAAGGGTCAATCCTGCTAATCCCAAATAAGGGCTGTTAGTCATAACTAGTGGCTGTTATAAGTAGCAGATTAGTTCAATTCAATAATGTTATCACTGTTTTTTTTTTCATATTTCTTTCGTAAATTTCGTTTGCAACATTAGAGTGCGAGTAATCAATAAAGACTTGAGTGATTTCTTCTTAATTGTTCTTTGATTTATCAACATAATTGTTCTTTGATGCATGGAAAGCTCCAATATCCACTATCAAAACTGAAGCTCCAAAATAAGATTCAATTCTCATATACTCTATTTAGATTTAGATTAGAAATATCCGAACTGCCGTATTGATGATGCCCACAGAATTATTGGACCAAAATATCGTAGTCTAGCCCATGTGATCCATATAAACTCCCTTTACAGTTTTACTGTCCGCAACACTGATACTAGCCCTTCTCAAGGGCTATTCAGTCAGCATGTCAGTCAGATTTTCTCTAGTTCTAATCACAAACAATTTTAATCCAAACACAACTTTCCCATAAACTTTTTTTTTCAAATCACCATTTCTTTTATCTAATATATTAATACATTATATTTATATAATATATTTTATCCACAGTATTAATTCTTTTTATTCATATAAAATATTAATTAAGTAAACATGATTAAAAGAAATAATTATATACTTAAATTAATAATTAAATAAACAATAGAAAAAATAATAAATTAAATAATTATTAAGAAAAAAATTATAAAAATTTAATACTTAAAACATTAAATAATTAAAAAAGAAATTTATTTTTAAATAATTTAATTATTAAATTTAGTTTTTATTTATATATTTTTTAGATATATAATATGTATGTGTGTGAGAAAAAAAACCCACATGGAAGCCTCTTCTCCTTCGCCCTTGGCCAAGGGCTTCCGCCCTTCCCTTACCAACACTGCCCTTCCGAAGGGCTCTCAACCTAAGCCAAGGACATAGCCCAAGGGTCGTGGGTTGCAACCCGGTATTACAATTAAAGTCTCATAATTATTATATTCTAACTCGCTCTTTTTCTCAAATAACCGAGTATACTCTGTAGTTACATGTAAGGGTATTACTGTCTTTTCAAGACCTTTATTTATAGAGTTACATGCCATTTTCGTCCCTGTGGTTTGTCACTTTTTGCCACTTCCCTCCATATTCTTAATAACCGCAGTTTTCATCCATAAGGCTTTTGATTTTTGTCAATTTCCAATCAACAACATTTTAGAATCGGGCTATCCCGGACAGCCAGATAGGAAGGATCTAGGACGGGTCGTCTGGACAGTTGACCTACCGAGTGACTACAAAGATGAGCCAGGACTCGAGTGGAATACTTGGATCTTCTGGGTTATCTGTAAAAGAGAAAAGACGGTTGTTCTTGGAGCGTATGACAAGATGTCCTGCGATCAAGCTCGGACGTGAGGATAAGTATTTGTTTAGGAATCAAGAGTATGGACGAATGGGGTGAATTGAATGTGTTACTTACCTGGTGGTTGGGGGTATTTATAACTCTCGACTTTTGTCTTGGTTGTAATAAATGCAGCGTTACCTGAGCAGGCAATTTGTCTCACTGCCCTAGTGGTCGGGTCAAAGTGCTTCAGTACCCATTTCAAGTAACCGGCCTCTTGATTAGTGAGCCCCAGTGGCGGAACTAGAGAATTTTTTGAGGGGGTCCACGATTTTTTTTTATAAAGTTACTATTTTTATATATTTCAGTTTCATAGAAACATACATAAAGAAATTTGGTGTGGATCAGGTTTGTCACATAAGACAAATACGAGACAAAAAAGAAAAAATATCGTCATTAGAATTTAAATAATATAGAATAAATAAGGATGATGAAAGATGTCAATAAAAAAATCATAGAAGAAATGAGGATGAACAATTTTGTTTTGAATGAAGCATTAATGTTAATGTATTGATAACTAATTTGTAGATTATATTTTTTTTGAACTATCATTTTATTAAACGAAAGACGCTACCAAGAATAATTGACAAACATCAAGTTACAATGTTACATATATTTATTTTGTCTATTATAACCCTATAACTTTATTTTTATTTTATTGAACGGCGGAAGTCATATTAAAAAACTAGCAAGAAGCTAGCAAAATTACAAGAAAAATAAAAAGATAATTAACTCATTTGAGCATTATTAAGTATTAACTCATTTAATTCTAGAGAGCATTCAAACTATTAATAATAAGAACAAATTGGAAAAAAGGAAAAAGGAATACTTGAGCATTATTAAGTATTAACTCATTTAATTCTAGAGAGCATTCAAATTATTAATAAGAACAAATTTGAAAAAGGAATACGCAGACCAGCATTTAAGTGTGCAGAGCATTGAAATTAATCAAAACAAATTGAAAAAAGGAAAATGATAGAGGCAGCCTCGAACTTGTGACCTCCCGAAACTCGCCAAACTACTTACCACTAAGCTAACAGAAACCTTTGTTTCACTTCTACCAAACTATTTATTTAATAACTCTCTATTATAGTATTTTTTATTATCTAAAACCGTTCATATAATTTCCACTTTGCGTACGAAGTTGAGGGGGTCCACGGGGACCCCCTGGGCCTATTACAGGTCCGCCCCTGGTGAGCCCGATCGAGCGGATAGCATCCGACCGGTATACCTTTAAGTTCCTTTAGATTTTTTTTGTTAATGTTGACAGCGACCATTTGTTTCTACAAAGGCTTTATACCAAATTTTGGAAGAGTGTGTTCATTCGTGGAGTGGACAGTTATAGAGCATGTATGTGTTACCCTCGTCAGCTCCACTTTATTATTATTTTTTCTTTCCTAAGAATTTCTTCAAGTAGAGTTAAGTTCAAGGCTATAGAGTAAGTTTATCATTCTCTTTTATGCCAAACTAGATATACTTATACACTTATTATATATATATATATATATATATATATATATATATATATATATATATTGAAAAGTTCATTGTAGACACCCCCATAAGTGTAGACAGGTAGACACCTTTTTCACCATTAGATCTCTTGATCTAATGGTTGTGATTAATTTTCTTTTTTCTTTTTTTCTTTTTTCTCATTAATTAGAAACTTTCACATGTGAAAAAGAGCTATTTCACATGCGAAAGTGTCTACAATGAACCTCACCCTATATATATATATATATATATATATATATATATATATAGTGAAAAGTTCATTGTAGACACCTCCATAAGTGTAGACAGATAGACACCTCTTTTCACCATTAGATCTCTTGATCTAATGGTTATGATTAATTTTTTTTTTCTTTTTTTTTCCTTTTTTCTCATTGTTCAGAAAATTTCACATGTGAAATAGGGTGTCTACCTGTCTACACTTATGGGGGTGTCTACAATGAAACTCACCCTATATATATATATATATATATATATATATATATATATATATATATATACTTATACACTTATTATTATATATATATATTTAATAAATATACAAAACAAATTCAAGGTGAATAGTGAAGATTATGTTTCTTATAGATTGACCACAAGTTTATTTATAAATGACATTTTTAGTCCCTGTGTTTTTCTACGTGTCGTGTTCACTGTGCAACATTTCGACCACTGAGATTATGACAACATCTCTTGCTGATGACACCTCTCCTTACTTATCAAGAGACACATCTCCTTACTTACCTTACACGCGTCCTTTTCATTCTATCTTCCCCTCTCTCACACACACGCACACTCTCTTAGATCCCTATCTCACAAACAGTCTCAAATCCATCGGAGAACCTAACGATTTTGGTGATCCTGAAGACGGTGGCGTCCACGGTCGTTGGTGAGGAGTGGCGAAGGTGGTTGTGTGTCTTCTTCGTTTAAAGCTACTGATGCTCCGATTTTCTTCTTTAGACTTCATCTACTCATCAGGTACGATTTTGTCTCTCAACCCGCTTCCATTTTTAGTGTTTGCTTATGTAGATTGATATGGTCGATCGATGTCTTACGCATTGATCTTTCATTTCTTCAATTTGTTTTTTTACAGACGTCGGTGGCTTGGTAAGGAAAGCGGCTAAACTGTGTCAGATCTATGCTGCCGGTGAAGGTATTATCGTCTCTCCTCCCCGTTCTCAGAATCTAACTCAGTCTAGAGATTTCGGTCAAGTGCAGTTCAAAACCCTAGAATCCAAATCTTAAGCCATCTGCTTCAAGGGTTTCAAGCTCTCTCTCTTTCACTCAATCACGTCATCGTACGACCAGTGAATCCCCACAATCTTCGAGTGTGGGTTTTTGCAAAATGATTGTAAATTAGGTTGATTAGCAACAAAACGGTTAAAACCTAAATCAGTTTTGGAATTGAACAATCCTGATTTTGACTTGGATATAAAGTTATATGGCTATTTTTCTGGAAATGAGGGAGCAACAAAGTTTAGTTCTATTGATTATTGATTCCTGTACTTAGAGAGGCTTATGGAGGATTGGCTTATCTTACATCTGGAGATTTATGTTCTTTTTTTGTTTAAGAAAATTAGTCATTCTGGAATGATTATAACAATGGCAAAACTTAACAATAGGATTGAATGGTGAGAAAAAAAGAACATCGATTTAAGTTTTTATGAACTTTTCAGTGTGACCATAATGAAAAATATACTCCTTGATGCATGTAGGTGTGACTTATGTAGTTATATGCCTACTCTTTATGTTTTATTTATTTTTATATATTTCGCCTCTATTTTTTGTGACTTATTGATTGTTTCTGTCTTTAGTTGGTGATAGTATTTGTTACAACTTATTTTTAGTTTAACAGTTCATTTTTAAGTTTGTAGTACAAAACCATTTATAACCATGTTTTCCCTGAAAAATGTATATATTGCAGCTTCTCAAAATTTATTTGGATGTTATTTGACTTATGGTTTGAAGTTGTGTATGCTATGAGGAGAATTTTTAGACTTTTATTTATACATATGCAGAAGTTGGAATAATGAAAACATAACATGGGTGACAATCCAAGAAGTCACATATTTGACGTTCTAAACACTTGATTAACGTTGAAAACTGTAACACCCCAAAATTTCATGACTTAAATTATATACGTGTGCTATATTTGTTAAGCAGCTGAAATATATGTGATATAATATATATAAGTATAATAGAGAAACGTCACGATTCGCGTATGAATATTTGATACGATATTTCGAGGAAACGTCAGGAGGCAAAATTATAGAATATGGTAGATAACGTAAAATAAAGATCGTGGGCGCTGACGGATCTGAAATCTGAGATATGACGAAGCGAGAAAATGCAAAATAGTGATTTAGGCCCGGTTTGTAATAACCGTAATTAAGACACGAACGTCACTAAATTAACACCGAGGTGAAAGTAAAATATCAGGTATTGTTAAATACTTGATTTATAATCGTTATAAAATATATTCGTAATTTTCGGCACGAAAATCGATGGAACCGGTAACTGTTGCTGTTACGCAATAATAACTGAAATCAACTCGGCTAACCGTTCGAGATGATTTTAGTGACTTGACAAAGCATAAATAATTATTATAATAATAGTTAAGAATTTCAGTCAAGACGGCATATTCGGTTTATGAAACGGCCACGATCAAAACACTGATTAGACGTTTTTTTAGCGCATAGTTAAATGAATATTCAACGGCTTACGTTATGACCGAAGAATAAATATAATATTTATATTTATTAGATCCCCGTAATATTTTAGATGTTCGGGAAATTTTATAATCCGTTTATGAAATATTATATTATTCTACGGGTACAATTTACGGGTATAATGCGTACCTATTAAATATTATACCATATTAAAACTAAATATCTTATGTTAACTTGATCGTTACTTCTCAATCTTGTATCTGTCAAAATTGTTTGTGATTCAGCCCTTAAAAACGTTAGTCAGATTTGTACGTGTCATATATTAATGAACAATCTTTGTGTATATATACATGCATACAATGAACTATATTTACTCACAATTCAAATACAATTCACAAACATACATGCACATACGACAAGAAAGAAAGAAAAGAAATATGAAAGTAGAGAGAGAAGAGAAAGAAGCCGGCTCTCCTCTCCCCCTCTCTCTTCGATTTTCCGGCGGTACACCCGCCACCCCGTTTCTCCTCCCTCCCCCATTCGTTTTCCGGCAGCGACCATGGCGACACACCCACCTTCCATGTCTCTCGTTTTTCTAGTGGAACCCAACCGCAACCAAGAAACCAGCGACCGTCCTCCGGCGACCCCTGACGAGTCCCCTTCTCCGGCGAGTTGGTAACCCACGAGGCCCCCTGCTCCCTCGTTTTCCGGCGACGCAGCTCCGGTGAACCTCCCCCTGCCCGTCCGTTTTTCCAATGAACAACAGCAGCTCAGAACCATGAATCCGGCGAAGCTCCTCCCTTTCCGGTCGACGAACGATAACGATAAACCGCCGGTACAGCGGTAACGGAGATGGTAGCAGTGATGGGCGGTGGCTGTGAGTTGAAGAAGGCGGTGGTGGTGGTTATCCTTAAGCAAGAAACGAGATGGAACAGAAAATAGAAAAACCAGTTACCGACCCCTCTTTCGGTTAACTTTCGGTGACGCTCGGTTAACGACGGGTAACGACGGCAGCGACGGTGAACTCCCGGGATGGTAGTGAATAGTGGCGGTGATTGGCGGTTGTTAACAACAGTCGTAAGTGGTCGCGATTCGAGTTTGAATAGGTGGTGGTTAAGGGTTTTCTAATTAAACCCGGTTAAGTTCGGTGGAGTTTTCGGTGGCATAACGAGGTCCAAACGACAAACCGACAACGGGGAAATGCTCGTGGCAAGAAAATAGTCGGGAAGGACTATTCGTTTGTCAAGAACGGACAACTTTATTATTCGGTTATTTTGGACTCGTTTCACGACCCGTCAAGAGGTAATCACGTTAAATATTTGTTATTATTACAAATATTATATTTTAAGTTAAAGTTTATATCAAATCATAATAGAACGGGATAAATGATATAAATATATATTTAAGACGAATAAATATATATAATTATTAATCGGTTTTATTTAAATAAAATTGATTAAAAGAAAAGATTTAAATATTAATATATATATATAAATATATATATTTAATATATAAGTTAACGATAATTATAAAGTAATTATCGGGTTAAAGAATGTTAAAATATATATTGAAAAATATATATAAAGTGTTAATGTTAAAATTAGGGTTTTCTAGACACTGTTCTGTCAAAACCGAGAGAACGGTAAGGAACTAAGCTTTAAAATTTTAAAGCATGTTATAAAATATTATAACGGATAATACCCTAAGTCAGTTTTGAATAAAAATGAGTTTTGATAAAGAAATAAGAAAAACATGAAATTAGGGTTTCGGAATATGGTTGTTTAAAATAAAACAATCCGAAAGGCATAAGGACTTGGTTTTTGGTATGGAACTATGTTTATATATATAATAAGTATATATAAAGTTAAAATGGATAAATGATAAAGTATTCCAAATACCGAGTTAATCGGATATTTAGAAGTTCGCGCGGACCGGAAGGGTAGACACCTGTACACTGGGGTTTCTGGCAATAGCGGGGGTGTCGCCATCCCATCTGGGCAATGGCATCCCAACACTGGGCGATCCCGGAGTGAGTGTCTACTTATAGGAATGCGCGTCTTCATAATTATCGATAAAAGATAAGGATAATGGCCTAAAGGGCATTTTGGTCATTTTGACCTTTAAAAGGAATAAACTTAATAACTAAGTATTATTAAGTTAATAAAGAGTTAAAATAAACATAGGAAGTGTTTATTATATTAAACATTGCGTTAACACCATATAATACGCGATTAGGTTTATTGGAAGGCATAACGGAGATTTCCTCTGAATTAACTGCTTAAGAGAATAAGGTGAGTTCTATGAGCCCACTTTTAAATGTTTTATATGTTTTAATGTTTTCGGGCTGATATACATGCAATGATACATATTCAACTGTTTACTTGAAAAGTATTTGAGATGCCTTTACTTGTTTTGTGTTGATACACATACGTGAAAAAGTTATAATACTTATAACTGTTTTAAAGTTATTATTACCTGTTATTACTCTTTTCGGAAAGGTTATAATGAACGGGTAATAAAGAAGTTAAAGTTTTAAAGAAAAGTTTCAAAAGAGGAAAATGAGTTTTTGAGGATAAAGGAAATGACCTTTGGGGTTATTTTAAAGAAGTTTTAATCTAAGCACAGATTGTCTGGTAAGAGGGGGGTTGTACAATCCAAGCAGTGGAAATGAAGCCACTGGAGTAACGACGGTTACTCAAGAGGTCGGGAGGCGACGGCCAACCGAAAGGGGCTAAACGTAGTCCCAGAGGATAGACAATGCTTAGTAAAAAGAGGTTTTGCTTATAATGTTTCGTATGACTTTATTATACGTAATGATTATTTGCACAAGAGGATGGGTCCCGGAGGCCCAAGGTATTTTAGAGTATTAAATGATTTTTAATACTGATGAGTTAAAACGTTTTGGTATAATCCTGTTATGCTTTATACCTGTTAAATGTTTATAAAGAAGGGGCCGTTAGGTCCAAATGTTTTGAGGTATGTTTTAGAGTATTAAATGAATTTTAATACTGAATGTTAAAATGTTTTGGTATAATTCTGTTATGTTTTATACCTGATAAATGTTTATAATAGAAGGGGTCGTTAGGCCCAAATGTTTGAGGTAAACCTTTCAAGGAAAGGTGAAAGTTTTAAAATACTTAGAACTCACCAGCGTAAGCTGACCTTTAAAAGCATGTATGTCAGGTATCGGTGATGTTTAAAGTAGCAAGGGAAGGGCTCTAGCAAGGGCAAATTAGATGGGCAAGCTATCAGGAAAGACTCGGTAGTAGACTGGCATAGCTATAGATAAGATCTAGTTATAGATTATGTTGTTATCTTCCTTACTGTTGTAACCTTGTTATATATATATAAATGAAAAGTTTTTAATTTCCGCTGCTTAGTTATCTCTGTTGTACCATGTGTTCATGAGTAAATCCGACACGTGACCCCTCCTGGAGCCAAGACTGGGAGTGGGCGTCACAAGTTGGTATCAGAGCCTTGGTTTAAGAGATTTAGATACTAGCACAGTATCTAGACTTAAACTAGGACTCTTGGTAAACAAAGTAAGGTAAGATAGGGAATGTAAATGCCAGTCAGGATAGTCATGCCCATAGGAAAAAGGTTGCACCTGGAACATAGGAGGTAGGACTTAGGGTATGCGAAGTGCGGAGACTACCCGATTGCAATTAGCTACTGCAATTTGGTATTCCACCCAAATGAACATATCATAGGTTCTAACTGTTGTGTGGCCTAGTGCGGGGTAGGTTAATTGACAGTGAGATACGTGGTCAATAACTTGTAAAGAATGCCTAGAGAAATGTAGTTTTAAAGGACCGGTTTTAAAATTTCCGGTAATAGAATGAAAGGAATAGGTATGAACACCAAGGAATGATTGTGATGAGAAGTAACTGGGTTTTGAACAGCATCGTAATTATATAATTGTATAGCACTTGTAATTATCTAATTATCATGAATTCAAAATTTGGAAACTTCACGTCACATGAGTTCTAAAGTGTCAGACTATTTTGATCCTAAGATCAGAAGATTAGAAATCATAGTCATGATAGGAATGCGAATAGGACATCCGATACGAAATCTGATGTCGGTAAAAGGTAGGACGAGTACCTTCAGCAAAGAAATGAAAGCTCATTATGTTAGAAATAGTGGCAGAAGCATTGAAGGTTACGTTGCTATCAATCGTTAATCGATTTCCGGAAGCTTTGACGAGAAGAATGTCCAATAAAGCGACCGCTAGTGGAGCTGGCTCCCGAGGAAGCTTCTGGTAGAAATAGATTCTCGATAAAAGGCAAACGGAAACGGTACAAGGATGAAGAAGGTCTTGAAGACAATGACGGTAGATTCCACAAGAAGGCTAAGGGAGCTTCTGAACAAGGAAGGCCGATATGCCAGATGTGCGAGAAACGTCATCATAGGAATTGCATTGGAGAACTCAGGAACCGTTGAAGATGAAGAAGAGGTATAGACAAGCCTAAGATGTCACCTTAGAGCAAGGAAACTGATAGACGTGATAGACGCTGTCACGGTAAAGGTAGAAATGAGAGTTGCTATGGCAAGAATAGTGGAGACAACGTTCCAAGCTACGTTGCTACCTTCAAGAAGACCATCACTATAGGTGATAGGCCGGAAGGCTCAAAGCAGAAGCTAGCAGTTGAAGTTAAGGATGGATCAAGGAAGAATGACGAAGGTTACCACAAGCTGGATCAAGAATCAACAAGCTTAGGAGTATAGAGAGTCCAGAGTAGGCCAAGAAGAATAACTTACGTCCTAAGGGATGTTGTTTCTTCAAATGGCAGAATGAAAGCATATGATGATTGGACGAGCTACACGGAGAAGAATTCCAACATAAGGAGAGGAAAAGCATTGTCAAGGAATCCCGTAGTCAAGCTACCTTAGACAGCTTAGGATTACGTCTTCCTTAGGACAAATGCAAAGACCGTCAAGATAAATGTCCTCAAGACGAATGTTGATGCGCAGGCGAGCCTGGCGATTCGATATTAGCAGCAATGGCAAACTTAGAAGTCTGAATTCGATATTAGGAATTGTCACACAGTGTATTGCACCGATGCGAGTAAATGATCAGTATTTGACAAATGTTCGTCTTAAGATTAATGTCAAGCTAGGGTTAACGATAGATAAATTTAGACGAATTAACTCGCGGGATGCTACGCGCAAACTGGAAGGCTCGACTTCATATGCAAGGATCGTGATGGCTCGGCAGTAAAGATTACAAAACAGGGAAGTATATAAGTCAAGAGGTAAGTCATACTCAACGTATGCCATTGACTCGAAGGCAAAACCAAGAAGTTGAAGAACGTACCAGTGATGTGTCAGATCCAAACAAATTATCCAGAAAATCCAATGAGCAGCACGAAGCAATACCAGAAGCAACCGCTGGAAGCAGCGCCCGAAGCAACAACGCCAGAAGTAGAAGCACCGTACCAGCTATCTCCAACCGAAGCAAGAAGATTTCTTTAGACCAAATATATCGCCTTAGGATGCTCCAGCCATTTCACGAAGAAAGACGGAAGCCAAGGATATGCATAGACTGCAAGAAGAAGCCATCGGTGAGAAGCAGATATCCTTTGTCAAGGATCAGCAAATCATCCAACTAGCTACAAGGAGCAAGACGATTCCCCAAAAAAAAAAATGATCTGAGATAGATTAGCACCAGCTAAAGGAGTACGAATAAAACTGTAAGAGAATGACTTTTCGGAAGCAAAATAATCATTACAAGTGATTAGTAGTGTTGATTAAAATGACGAACGCTCCTTCAATCCCAGAAATCTCATAACTGAGCATGCTGACAAATGACGTTCTAAAGTTCTCAAGGATGATGAAGAATGCGTAAGGCATTGGAAGGAAGTAGCAAACGGATTAACTTGGGCATCGGTACGATCATTACCGATTAGGCCTAATGAAAAAAAGGAAATTGCAGGAAAAGTGTTTACACTCAAGAGATGCAAACACCAAACGAGGTTGTACGCAGAATGTCCGAATTAGTTATTTAAGTAAGTAATAGATAGTCATGAATTATACTAATTTTGTTGTGGTTAGAATAGTAATATCGTCCTACACCAGACTAGTGATAGTACACCTCTAGTTGAATCATGGGTGTGGTGGATACGCCGCTGGTACATCCTATATATATACACCTGAGGTACAACTAGAAGTGGCACTAGAATTAGTCTAATGCAAGTAGATATTACGGGCCACCGGGAAACGAATCGGTAGCATTTATGAATATGTATCACTTACTAATGAACAAGTGAGGGACTATTGATATCCAGAAGTAAAGTTCAAATCTTGCAGCAGGCGGATAAATATCTAACGTACGCAGAAGGTTAAAGCCGAGTAGCAGAAGCTTCACGATAAATTTCAAACTTGAGGAAATTCCGAAGCGTATTTTGGTGGAGTTCATAATTAGGCTACCCTATATAGCTGAAGAGTTATGACACCACCTAGATAATGTGTGACTGATAAAAGAAAGAGTTCCTTTATTTTGAGAGGCGTATTCTCCCAAATGTTAGCTAGATTGTTCGTTAGGGATACGTTCCTAAGAGTACTAGCAACAGTTATAGAAATGCGGTTCACATTCTAATTGTGAACATTATTTTGTGAATAGAATAGTTAAAGTATTACCTTATAGGTAATAGAGTTAAATGATAGATGGTCATAGAAAGTTTGTTACGATGTTAAAATCGTAACCTAAAAACCAGATGGTTCATATGATATGGATGCATTAGATGCATAGAAAAGTTTCCGGATTAATCCGGGAAAGGAAAGAAATTTGAAAAGGTAAAGAACTCATTGTAAGTTAAATCGCAGTTTGAGTAAGTTTCGAGGACGAAACCTTTTTAAGGGGGGTAGAGTTGTAACACCCCAAAATTTCATGACTTAAATTATATACGTGTGCTATATTTGTTAAGCAGCTGAAATATATGTGATATAATATATATAAGTATAATAGAGAAACGTCACGATTCGCGTATGAATATTTGATACGATATTTCGAGGAAACGTCAGGAGGCAAAATTATAGAATATGGTAGATAACGTAAAATAAAGATCGTGGGCGCTGACGGATCTGAAATCTGAGATATGACGAAGCGAGAAAATGCAAAATAGTGATTTAGGCCCGGTTTGTAATAACCGTAATTAAGACACGAACGTCACTAAATTAACACCGAGGTGAAAGTAAAATATCAGGTATTGTTAAATACTTGATTTATAATCGTTATAAAATATATTCGTAATTTTCGGCACGAAAATCGATGGAACCGGTAACTGTTGCTGTTACGCAATAATAACTGAAATCAACTCGGCTAACCGTTCGAGATGATTTTAGTGACTTGACAAAGCATAAATAATTATTATAATAATAGTTAAGAATTTCAGTCAAGACGGCATATTCGGTTTATGAAACGGCCACGATCAAAACACTGATTAGACGCTTTTTTAGCGCATAGTTAAATGAATATTCAACGGCTTACGTTATGACCGAAGAATAAATATAATATTTATATTTATTAGATCCCCGTAATATTTTAGATGTTCGGGAAATTTTATAATCCGTTTATGAAATATTATATTATTCTACGGGTACAATTTACGGGTATAATGCGTACCTATTAAATATTATACCATATTAAAACTAAATATCTTATGTTAACTTGATCGTTACTTCTCAATCTTGTATCTGTCAAAATTGTTTGTGATTCAGCCCTTAAAAACGTTAGTCAGATTTGTACGTGTCATATATTAATGAACAATCTTTGTGTATATATACATGCATACAATGAACTATATTTACTCACAATTCAAATACAATTCACAAACATACATGCACATACGACAAGAAAGAAAGAAAAGAAATATGAAAGTAGAGAGAGAAGAGAAAGAAGCCGGCTCTCCTCTCCCCCTCTCTCTTCGATTTTCCGGCGGTACACCCGCCACCCCGTTTCTCCTCCCTCCCCCATTCGTTTTCCGGCAGCGACCATGGCGACACACCCACCTTCCATGTCTCTCGTTTTTCTAGTGGAACCCAACCGCAACCAAGAAACCAGCGACCGTCCTCCGGCGACCCCTGACGAGTCCCCTTCTCCGGCGAGTTGGTAACCCACGAGGCCCCCTGCTCCCTCGTTTTCCGGCGACGCAGCTCCGGTGAACCTCCCCCTGCCCGTCCGTTTTTCCAATGAACAACAGCAGCTCAGAACCATGAATCCGGCGAAGCTCCTCCCTTTCCGGTCGACGAACGATAACGATAAACCGCCGGTACAGCGGTAACGGAGATGGTAGCAGTGATGGGCGGTGGCTGTGAGTTGAAGAAGGCGGTGGTGGTGGTTATCCTTAAGCAAGAAACGAGATGGAACAGAAAATAGAAACACCAGTTACCGACCCCTCTTTCGGTTAACTTTCGGTGACGCTCGGTTAACGACGGGTAACGACGGCAGCGACGGTGAACTCCCGGGATGGTAGTGAATAGTGGCGGTGATTGGCGGTTGTTAACAACAGTCGTAAGTGGTCGCGATTCGAGTTTGAATAGGTGGTGGTTAAGGGTTTTCTAATTAAACCCGGTTAAGTTCGGTGGAGTTTTCGGTGGCATAACGAGGTCCAAACGACAAACCGACAACGGGGAAATGCTCGTGGCAAGAAAATAGTCGGGAAGGACTATTCGTTTGTCAAGAACGGACAACTTTATTATTCGGTTATTTTGGACTCGTTTCACGACCCGTCAAGAGGTAATCACGTTAAATATTTGTTATTATTACAAATATTATATTTTAAGTTAAAGTTTATATCAAATCATAATAGAACGGGATAAATGATATAAATATATATTTAAGACGAATAAATATATATAATTATTAATCGGTTTTATTTAAATAAAATTGATTAAAAGAAAAGATTTAAATATTAAATATATATATAAATATATATATTTAATATATAAGTTAACGATAATTATAAAGTAATTATCGGGTTAAAGAATGTTAAAATATATATTGAAAAATATATATAAAGTGTTAATGTTAAAATTAGGGTTTTCTAGACACTGTTATGTCAAAACCGAGAGAACGGTAAGGAACTAAGCTTTAAAATTTTAAAGCATGTTATAAAATATTATAACGGATAATACCCTAAGTCAGTTTTGAATAAAAATGAGTTTTGATAAAGAAATAAGAAAAACATGAAATTAGGGTTTCGGAATATGGTTGTTTAAAATAAAACAATCCGAAAGGCATAAGGACTTGGTTTTTGGTATGGAACTATGTTTATATATATAATAAGTATATATAAAGTTAAAATGGATAAATGATAAAGTATTCCAAATACCGAGTTAATCGGATATTTAGAAGTTCGCGCGGACCGGAAGGGTAGACACCTGTACACTGGGGTTTCTGGCAATAGCGGGGGTGTCGCCATCCCATCTGGGCAATGGCATCCCAACACTGGGCGATCCCGGAGTGAGTGTCTACTTATAGGAATGCGCGTCTTCATAATTATCGATAAAAGATAAGGATAATGGCCTAAAGGGCATTTTGGTCATTTTGACCTTTAAAAGGAATAAACTTAATAACTAAGTATTATTAAGTTAATAAAGAGTTAAAATAAACATAGGAAGTGTTTATTATATTAAACATTGCGTTAACACCATATAATACGCGATTAGGTTTATTGGAAGGCATAACGGAGATTTCCTCTGAATTAACTGCTTAAGAGAATAAGGTGAGTTCTATGAGCCCACTTTTAAATGTTTTAAATGTTTTAATGTTTTCGGGCTGATATACATGCAATGATACATATTCAACTGTTTACTTGAAAAGTATTTGAGATGCCTTTACTTGTTTTGTGTTGATACACATACGTGAAAAAGTTATAATACTTATAACTGTTTTAAAGTTATTATTACCTGTTATTACTCTTTTCGGAAAGGTTATAATGAACGGGTAATAAAGAAGTTAAAGTTTTAAAGAAAAGTTTCAAAAGAGGAAAATGAGTTTTTGAGGATAAAGGAAATGACCTTTGGGGTTATTTTAAAGAAGTTTTAATCTAAGCACAGATTGTCTGGTAAGAGGGGGGTTGTACAATCCAAGCAGTGGAAATGAAGCCACTGGAGTAACGACGGTTACTCAAGAGGTCGGGAGGCGACGGCCAACCGAAAGGGGCTAAAGTAGTCCCAGAGGATAGACAATGCTTAGTAAAAAGAGGTTTTGCTTATAATGTTTCGTATGACTTTATTATACGTAATGATTATTTGCAAAGAGGATGGGTCCCGGAGGCCCAAGGTATTTTAGAGTATTAAATGATTTTTAATACTGATGAGTTAAACGTTTTGGTATAATCCTGTTATGCTTTATACCTGTTAAATGTTTATAAAGAAGGGGCCGTTAGGTCCAAATGTTTTGAGGTATGTTTTAGAGTATTAAATGAATTTTAATACTGAATGTTAAAATGTTTTGGTATAATTCTGTTATGTTTTATACCTGATAAATGTTTATAATAAAGGGGTCGTTAGGCCCAAATGTTTGAGGTAAACCTTTCAAGGAAAGGTAAAGTTTTAAAATACTTAGAACTCACCAGCGTAAGCTGACCTTTAAAAGCATGTATGTCAGGTATCGGTGATGTTTAAAGTAGCAAGGGAAGGGCTCTAGCAAGGGCAAATTAGATGGGCAAGCTATCAGGAAAGACTCGGTAGTAGACTGGCATAGCTATAGATAAGATCTAGTTATAGTTTATGTTGTTATCTTCCTTACTGTTGTAACTTGTTATATATATAAATGAAAAGTTTTTAATTTCCGCTGCTTAGTTATCTCTGTTGTACCATGTGTTCATGAGTAAATCCGACACGTGACCCCTCCTGGAGCCAAGACTGGGAGTGGGCGTCACAAAAACCGAATCAAAGTGGTGGTAGATCTATGGTATACAATTACAATCACACAATTATCATAAGCAATCTATCAGACAAGAGAAAATACTATGGATTTTTAAATTTCATTAGAGTGCTTATATGCATGCTTCTAACTAATGTTGTAATTGTATAATTTCAGGCTGAGTCTGAAGTGCAAAGACAATTAACTACTCAGGCATCACGTAGGGTATGCTTCTTTTCTTTTATCTTACTTTAGTTGGATATTTGTCATTCAATTAAAAAAAGTTCTATTATAGTTTTTTTTTTTTAAATCATAATAGACAAGAGAGTGTACGAATTCACAAACTGAAGGGAGTGCACAAGAAAAAGTTATTGGAGGTATTGATGGACAAGGTAATTGGATTCCAGGTTTACGATCTTCAATCTTGAATCTTTATATACATGTATAACTTTATTGGTCTTTTATTTAAAATGTGAAGTAACATATAATAACAGAGAGATTCATCCGATTTAATGATCTCTTTTACCTTCTCTTCCACCCAAACTTGATTTCTGAAATAATTTAATCATCATAGGTATAATGTTTGTTATTCGCTATCGGTTTGTGATCTCAAGTCGCTGAGTTTTGTGTATAACTGATATGCTTATTGCAACCAGCTTTCAAAACATGTAGAGAACGGGGTTGACATAATGAATTGTTCATGATCAGGGAGAAATATTTAACTATTTATCTTTATTGCTATTTGATAGATGCTTTTTGGGAGAATCTAAAAATTGCTGCTGCAAATAAGGTATGGTTATATGTTTCTATAATGGTTTTATGCCCAAAATAACTCTTATGTTAGTTTCTTGGGATTCTGATACAAGTTGAAGGCACATTCTCAATGTCAACCTCATTTTCAGTCTTATCAGTCTTACCAGTATTCTAAAACAATAGTTTATATGTATTTTTAACTTACTTTAAATACAATTTCATCCTATAATCTGTGTAATTTTAGTTATAGTTACTATATAATATATTCAATAGTTTAACTTGAGTTTTAAGTTAAACAATATTCATTCCTACACTTGATGTACTAAAAAGCTTGCACATTGGCGTTTTAGGTTTGCAGTCTTTGTTTCCAGGTTATGAATATTACCGCACCTCTAATGGTATCCCAATCAATAAAGTCAAATTAAAGGTATTTACAATGAGCTGAGCATGTGACTTCAAGCTATATGAGAGTCATGACGTAAGCGTAGGCACCAAAGGTTAGAAGGTATTTAGCAGAAACAATCATACCCAAAAAGTTTTAGATTGATTATATATGGTGAAGGAATATTATTTTAGTTATATGAAAAGTAATAAATAGGCTAAACATGATATGGAAGACTATATACATCTTACACATATTCGAATATATTTCAATTCTAACAAGAATTTTTAGAAAATCAGTCACGAAATCACACAACCATTTATATGCTCTTAACCAGGATAATCACCTAACTACTAACCATTCAAATTTACTTATCTTACAGAGGCATGGTTAAAGTCTGTGGCATGGTTAGAGTCTGTTAGAAACACTAAGACAAAAAAAAAAAAGCTTTACCCTTTTGGACACTCAGTTTTGGTCAACAAAAAAAATCACTTGCTGCGAAAACTAGAAGCAATCTGAACTTTTATATACATGCTTTTGGTTAACAAAAAAACATTATTTGTATGTAATTACACAACCGGAGGTATAGTGATTCAAAAGATATTAAAGCACCATGATACAAGCTTTTGATGCAGGTAGTAGGTTGAGCAATATGGAATGCTACGTCTCCCACTATTCAACGACTCATAAGAGAATGACCTTGCAAATAACCTAAACAGTCTAAAATGGTGATTTAACTGTTTGTCATTGGATTTTCATAACACCAAATTTCTCTGTTTTGAATGAATATATGGCTGCTTGAGCTGCCAGTAAGGTAGTAGACACATAATACAAGGAAATTTGGAGGCAACTTCATTGACAGGAAGGGACAACGAGCCTTTTATTGAGGTAGATTAAAAAGCTTAGTTCTTAATGATATACTACTGTTCATTTTGATTAAGCTATCGGACAATAGGAGTATCTATTTGTGTTATTTTATTTTAGGAGTTTAAGAAGTTTCCTACTATGATTATTACACAAAACTGATGATATTATATTGGGGCATTTCAGGAATTCAGCCTTAAGCAAAGAAGAAAGCAAAAAAAAGAAAAGAAAGTTCAAGATAAACGTTGCAAAAACAAGTTTCATGGCCAACACAAAAAGCATTGCCCGAAAACGAAGAGGAGGGTGTTGCCGAGGTATTTTTCCTCAAAGCTACTTTACAATCTCTAATTTTAAAACATTACCATGCACAATTTTGGGAATTGCCTGTTTATTAGGATACTAACATTAATTGCAACAATATATCCTAATGTCTTGGTGCTGATCAACATCAAACAAACTTTTATCCCTCTTTTGTAAATCTATATGGATAGATGTTGATCAGCTAATGGTTTGTAAATATGATGTAAGTTTTTGAAAACGACATGACAAAGTTTCATGTTCGTTTAACCTACTAATATTATGACGGTACTATAACTATTTAGTGTACATATTATTAGACATCTTTAGCCGTTTATTAGTATACAATTCCAACCCCGCGGCAACGCGCGGGGTGGGTCAAACAACTCGTTTATATTTATATATATATATATATTACAATTGGAATTGAAGTGTTGTGAGGAGTTTTTACTATTCATAACGGGTCAATAATAAATTTACACGACTTCTCTTCATTTAGGCATGAGTGACGCGTGTATGGAGAGGCCACAAGACAAAGACGCATGCACATGCTTTTGTATACATCATCCGTCTCTTCTCTCCTCTATTCCTCATTATTTCATCCAAATCTTAGAAGACAAAGACTTAGAGTTCCTGCCTCCTACCATCGTGTTCCGCCACTGCTTTGTTGTCGGAAATCTCTCTGCTCATCTTACCCGTCCGCATTCTTCCTCTATACACGAGAAACTAATTTTGGGGAAAATATCAGATAACTAGGGTTAGATAAATGGGTTTTGTTGGATCGAAGATCTGGGGAGATTGGGTGCTATGAATGCGAAGAGAGCTTGAAGTCGGTAAGTGCCATCTTTAGTGGTGATTTTGTTCCCATTGCCACGAAAACGTTCGATTTTGTTCCACGTATTTGATTTTGATGATCTTTTCTTCATCATGTTCAACTTAAACAATGACTCCGATCCCGCATCTTGATATCATCGATGGTAAAAACCCAAATACAGAATTAAAGCGAAAGGGATTTTGGTTTTGAAGGTTTCAAATTGGAAGTTGGGTTCAGAATTCTCTCATCTTCTCCATTTCAAAAACCCTAGATCTCCGATCTGATAGTGACCATGTTTCCGTATTTTCTGAATATAATGGAGTTCATCTCGGTTGTAGATTTATTGCTTCGTGCATGTCATTCAGGTATTCAACATCTGAGCAAATCAATTCATTATCCATTAGACTATGTATTTTTTTGCTTTCACGTTGATTTTTCTATCATTGTATTAGTTTTCAAAATCCGAGATCACTCGAAGTGTGTCGAGCAAAATTTTTAGTTCTCTTTGCTCTCAACTTTTGATGCTTTTGTCATTTCTTATCAAAATATTTGTTGATTCTGTGAAGTACGAAAATTGAAGATGCTTATTAAGTTTGTCTTTATGTTTTCTATTTGCTTTGTTTGTCAATTTACCAAGTCTGGACTCAATAGAGTCATAACTGATCTGCAGTTAAGTGGTTTACCTTTTGTGGTGAATCCTTGTTATAAAACTGCAAAGTTGTCACTGCATTATGTTGTTAAAATCACATAAAGACCTGAAAATGTGGCTCATTTATGAAAGATTAACAACTTCAAAATATGGTCTTATTTCACACTCTAATGTCTTATATATGATTTTGTTACTTTATTAGTTAATCTTTTGTGCTTTCTTTATCCATTTATCAGTTTTGGACCGCCTCATAGATGAGATAGTATCTCAAATTAACTTAGAATATACTTCAAGCCTTTCGCGTTTACAGGTATTATTGAGTGTTAAAAGGGTGTTTTCTTGCTTGATTGTCATTTAGGTTAGTATTAAGTGTTGTTAGTGTCTCAATTTCATAATAATTGGTGCTATAATAACTTAGGAGGTCATGTCATAATATATGATTTTCAAAAGTAAAGAGGGCCAAAGAACAAGGGAATGGGAATGCTTTAAAATTATCATCAAGTCAGTTTTAGCTTCCATTCCATTAATTTTAATTTTAAAAATTTAGGAGTTTTGGTTTTGGACTTTTTAACGTTATGCCAGGTTTCTGCTTTTAGAGTTTTACAACTAGAATGAGTTTAAGATTTTTAAAGGAAGAATGAGATTAAGACACGAGCAGCGGCGAACCTAGGATTTTTTTATGGGGTTCGGAAATTTTCGATCTATAAATTTCTTTTTGATCGTCCACTCTATATACAACTTTTTTTTTGTTTTTTTTAATCGTCCACCCTATATACAAATAATTTTTTAGACCGATTCGGTTCGGGTCGGGTCCGGTCGAGGACGGGTCAATCGACATTCGAGAATAAAATTACAAAACAAGACATAAATATAAAAAAACTTAGAACAAACTTCATCATTCAATTCCCCAACTTAAATAATTGCAAAACACTTAAACTTGCTCTCTACGAGTTTTTATTTTTTGAAACCTATCAATCATATTATCCGTAGACACATTTTTAAGCAACTCCGTCTCAATATAACATATCTATCACTCAAATTTTCATCTCCAATTCGGTTACGCAAATTAGACTTTACAATCTTCATTGCAGAAAAGCATCTCTCAACACTTGATGTTGCTACGGTCCCCCAATCCAGTTACTTTTTTTAAAGGTTTTTGGGCAATTGAGCTTAAATTAAGGGACAAGGGTTGGGCTTTTTCATAAGTATTTAAATTAATGGTTGGCCCAAATGCAATTCTTGGTGTGAATTACTAATTATTTGGCATTTTTTTAGTTTTTTTTAGATTTTTTAATTTATTATTATTAATTATTAGTGATATGAAAGAAAAAATTAAAACATTTTTTTCTTTAAGTTGAGGGTCGGTATAAAAATTCTATGGGGTTCGGTCACAAAATTTCTTAGGGTTCGGTTCGTAAAACAACGAAAATTTAGCACACCGCGGAAAAAAATCATGGGTGTCGGGCGAACCCGTACCCATGAACTTAAATCCGCCACTGGACACGAGCAATCCAATTTAGGATTTCTCCACCTTTTTTTCTTTTACCCCTTTTCATTTTTTTCTAAATTGGCAAATAATGAAAGCATTATTTTATGTGAAACCCAACCTAAGCTAAACAGTGGATTTGAGATTAGCATACTCATTTTGAATTTAACTTGACATGTAGCTCATAACCTTTGTGATTCCAGGACAGCAAACCAAACGCCACATCAGTTAACAATTCAGCTACTATGTTAGAAAAAAACATGCAATTCACAGATTTTAAGCAGATGTGTTTACTTGACTCTTTATCACTTTAGTTTTTAAGTGCTTTCAGCCTGCAAATGTATCAATATTATGGGATATGGTACTTATGAGGCCATGACAACGATATTGTTTGTATAGGCGTCTCTATGTTACTATTTCATTTGGTTCAGATTAAGTTCAGGGACAATAGCTAAAGTTGACCCTTTATCATTTTAGTTTTCAAGTGCTTTGTAGCCTCCAAATGTAAGAATCTTATGCGATATGGTACTAATGAGGACATGACAAAGTTACTGTTCGTATACATGTCTCTATTTGTTGTTTATGTCCTTTACAGCAGAAAACTGTAAAGAGATGTCTTAGTTGAAAACCAAACATGCAAAGACATGCCTCAATTGGAAATTAAACATGCAAAGACCTACTGTTTATAGCTATAGTTCGTATGAATAAGTTGATGGTTTGTTATTTACTAATTGGTCTTGGGTAATAGTACACCCGTTTTTCGATTAGGCTACATAACACATGTGTTCATTATGTATGTAATTGTATAATTTGTCTAGCAGCGTGCAAGATGAAGTGTGTTGCAAGATGAATCATTCAGTTTTAACCACTTGCTAAGACAAATAACGAGGGTGGCCAAGACAAATAACGAGGGTGGCCCGTTGCAACGCGCGGGCGGGTCACCATCTCATATATATAACAATACAAATTTGTCAGGAATAGTAAACTTTTTAGGTTTTCAAATTTGATCACAATAGTTTATAATATTTATATTTTTAACAAAATTTAAAAGGAATAGTCAACTTTTTAGGTTTTAAACTTTGGCCATAATAGTTTATAACATTTATATTTTCAACCTTAAACTTTACATTTTCTTTATTCATGGTTTGACATTTTCTTTATTCATAGTTTGGCCACCAGACTTTAGCATATTGACAAGTAAACTTTTTCTTATTCATAGTTTAGCCACCAGACTTTGGCATATTGACATTTTCTACCCTAAACTTTAACACTTAGTTTTTTTATTGAATAGTAAACTTTAGGTTTTCATAGTTTAGCCATATAAGTTTCATACTTTTACGTTTTCTACCCTCTAACTTTTAAAGTTTTTTTTATTTTATGTTGTGTGGTCTTTTACTTTGGCCACGAAACTTTTAACTTTTCTATTTTCGTTTTTTAGTATACTTTTATAGTTTATACTTTCACCACGAGATTATTAGACTTTTATGTTTTATATCACTTAACTTTTTAACTTTCGTTTTTTTATTAAACTACTTTCATTTTTTAGTATATTTTTAGAGTTCTTGACTTTGACGACGACTTCTTATAGTTTTATACTTTGACGACACAACTTTTAGACTTTGACTTTTTATTCCCCTAAAATTCCTTACTTTGATTTTTTTAGTATACTTTTGATTTATAGTTTTATACTTTGACCACACAACTTTTAGATTTTAACGTTTTATTCCCCTAAAATTTTGTACTTTCGTTTTTTAGTATACTTTTTGTAGTTATATACTTTCATCACAAAACTTTTAGACTTTTATGTTTTATACCCCTTAACTTTTCTACTTTTGTTTTTTAGTATACTTTTAAAGTTTTCGACTTTGGTCAATATTTTTTTATAGTTTTATACTTTCACCATATTAAAACGTTTTTTTTACTTAAATTGATGGGTAAATGAGTAGCCCGTCATGAAGTGCAAGTGGGTCACGAGGTCAATAAAAACTTAACGACACAGTTATTGCAGGCCACCCGCAACGCGCGTCTGCAACTTGTCATCTACAAGTGTGGTTTAGATATACCTTGTTATGAACTAGAATCGGAGTTTTTCATTCGAAACCATGTTTTATTGGTTACGTATAAGAGATGAACTAGAACCGAAAATAACTCCCTTAATGGAAGTTTAAATTCTAAAAAAACTTAAGATCTGGTATCGATTTCATCATCATCTGTCGTGGATGACTTATCTGGTTTTGATGTTCTTCATAGGTTCCATGTTCATCTAGATTTGAGGATAAAAAAGATTATCTAAACTCTTTTGTCAACTCTCATATTTTTACTTTTATTTTAATTTATAGGGGTTTAAGAAATCAATAATTGTTTTTAGTTGGTTTTAAAAAAATTATTTGCTTTGCAGGGGGTTTGCTCGTGGAGGAAGGGGACTCGCTAAATGTGTTTGCTTGAACAAAAATAAAATGTTTATTTTATCTTTTTCTTTATAGGTTTTTTATTTTATTTTATATACACTTTGGTCCTTGTTTAATAACTTGTAATATTTAATAGTTTTTATTTTATTATAGTTTGGTCTTTGTTTAATAACTTGTAACTTGTAATATTTAACAGTTTTAAAATATAGTCTTGTTTGATTTTATTTATGTTGATAAGTCGATGAAGTGTTGAGCAGGTTACTAAAACATCTATTAAACATTTAAACTTGTGAATAGATAGGACGACCTATTATATCACTTGGTTAAGCAGCTAAACAACCTTTAAACGAGTGATTTTATTAAACTGAAAGCAACAACATCATATATTTAAACGAGTGATTTTTATTCTCGTGATTCTCGTGTTATGGTGGGGACCATAGTTATATAAAAAGAAAGTAAATCGAATATGAATGACTTGGCTTTTAAGAAAATTTAGATTGCAACGTAGATAGCATTAATTGATTAAAGTAAAACAGAATGACAATATAGTATCAAGTAAAAGAGACATAGAAATGTAAATACTGTTAGAAAAGCTTTTTGTTATAACTAAAAATGGGTTTACCAAAAGAAAAAAAATTAAGAAATAAACGAATATTGTTAGTTTTTTTCACATGTAACACAAAAGAGAAATTAAAATTAACAATCAAAAGATATAAAAAGGAAAATAATTGTAATTCAAAAGGGTCCAAAAAGCATTTTTCATCTATAAGGAACTCACTATTCGAACCCGGGTCTTTATTGTGGAATTAATCAACTTTGCATGAAGTAAAACAAATTAATTAAGCAAACAAAGAGGAAAGGGAAAAAAATAACAAACCCTAGTTGAGGAGATTAAATCTAAGCTCCTAAGATTAAAATGCACATCTACTAAAAGGACAAAAAAACAAAGAATAAAGATTGAATGAAAAAAAGGAAGGTTTACATATATCTTCTTACTAAACTATTCAATTACATATTTTACTAAACTATTCAATTACATATTTCCACCACTCCCCCTTTGAATCAAATCCATCCACATCGTCATAACTGAGGCTAATGCGATAAAGAGTATTCACCAACCGAACTTGCAGCCCACAAGGTTCAACCAAGGTCCTTCTAGTCCTCTAAGGAATCACTCCAGCCACCGTCGTCTCCGTCAATTCCTGCGGTTGTTTGTGCTGATGGACACCAGACCAAACCTCGTCTCTCACTTGTCTTTGCTTCAGATCTATGCTTTATTCTCTTCTCTGCTTGTAATTATGCGATTGTTATACCTTTATGGGTTGTAATTCGATCGATTTAACCTAATCTTTTTGGGTTTGAACAACACAATTTATATATAGAGTAAATTGCAAATTTTGTCGCTTCGGTTTAGGGGTATTTTTAATATCATTCAAAATGAAACTTTTTTGCAGATACCTCTGTGTTATGAGTTTATTACAAATTTAGTCCAAAACACTAACTTCCTTAAAAGAAACTCTATTAAATCCAGGGGTATTCTTATATTTTTAACTAATGTACAAGTTATTAATGCCAAGTACAATCTGTTAATGCAATGCACATTTTTTTATTCATATTTATATTAGTTTTTTTTGTCCCCGTGTGTTACACAGCTGAGTTTAAAAAAAAACTATAATACAATCATTATCTACGACAATTAATTATTTTTATAACTATCTAAAAATTTCTCGGTAGTTATAGGTGAGTTAAAGGTTTTACTACAGCAGACATTTAGGTAGTGGGTTTTCTTTGGGATGAATGTGCAACACATAGGGTCTTGGTTACTCGCACGGATAAAGGTCGTAACGTGTCGCAGGTAACATCGTTTGCCATGATGAGACCCCCGGGTAACCGGATGTTTGCAGTTTAAAAAGAAAATCTAGTCACGAAAAATAAGGATTTTTTTTTATTTATATTGAAATGAAATACTTGGTAACTTTGAATTTAAACTCAATTAAAGTACAAAAAAAGTTATAAAATTAAATAAAAAATATTTTATGTAACATTTATAATATTTAATTAAACTATTATTATGAATAAAGTATTATAAGCATTATATTAAAGTAATAAAGTATATGTAATAAAATATATTATTTTAATAAAATCTAATATATACACAATAAAAGTATTATCTTGAATAAAATATTAACCTTATATGTAATAAAATATTAATCTTAATATTAAAATTTAGTATTTGATAATTATAACCTTAATATAAAAAAATTTATATTTGAATAATCATTATTGGATAATTACTTATTAAAAATTTAAATTAAATAAACCATAATATGAAAATTTAGTATTTGGATAATTACTTATTAAAATTTTGACTTAATCCAAAATCAAAATGGTGATGACAAGTGTCCTTTTTTTACTAATTAAAGTATGACAAAACTTTTTGTTTATTATAAATTTGTGCTATTTCATGGGATGCTTCTTGAAAAAGTGATTGTTGGAAGGATTTTTGCATGGTTAGTCCTCAGCTAACCCTGCATTAATTATATGCCGTAATAAGTTGATATGCGGTATGTGATTGAAGATAAATGAAATTGGTATCTTAAATCTATACTATATAAAAAACAAAAAGTTTATGCTTCTTGAAAAAGTGATTGTTGGAAGGATTTTTGCATGGTTAGTCCTCAACTAACCCTGCAGTAATTATATGCCGTAATAAGTTGATATGCGGTATGTGATCGAAGATAAATGAAATTGGTATTTTAAACTTATACTATATAAAAAACAAATTTTTTTTATCATACTTTAATTAGTAAAAAGTACATTTGTTATCACCACAAAATTTTGGATATATATATTAAAGTATTAAAGTATATACAATACAATATATTATTTTAATAAAATATAAAATCAATTAAAGAAAAAAAGTTATAAAATAAAATAGAATAAAATATCTTATATTACATGCATAATATTTAATTATTATATTATTATGAATAAAGTATTATAAGCATTATATTTATTAAAGTATTATTATACATGTAATAAAATATATTTTTTAATACAAGATAATATATATGCAATAAAATATTAAATTAAATATTAACCTTAATATTAATATATAGTATTTGGATAATTACTAACCTTAATATAAAAAGTTTGTATTTGAATATTTACTTATTGGATAATTACTTATTAAAAGTTTAAACTAAATAAACCCTAATATGTAAATTTAGTATTTGGATAATTATTTATTAAAATTTTGACTTAATCTAAAATTTTATGGTGATAACAAGTATTGTGATAAAAAGTGGTCCTTTTTACTAATTTTAGTATGACAAAACTTTTTGTTTATTATACAGTATAGATAGATATAGATATGTTGTGATGAATATTCTCGATGTATGTGTAGACTTTGTAACTACTACCATGATTCTTATGTTTCATGTCATCTTATCAGCAAAATAATTGACTTACATTTTGGTTATTCTATATTCAAGTTTTATTGGTAGATACTCATAAAATATTTTAGACCAAGGAAAATATAATTGTGAGAAATAAGAACACACAATCGAAGGAATAGCCGAATGCTTTATTGAATTACCAAATTGAAATCAAGTACAATGGAATTAACAAACTAATCAAAAACAGAAATGAACAATAATGATGAAGATCAATCGTATTGATTTCCCCTCTTTCTTCTTATATATGATGAATCACAAGCTGAGTTGTTGAGGTAACAACCAATTTACACCAGAACCCCTGAACTTTAAGCTAACTAGCAAGATTAACCCAAATGTACTCAACGACTAGATTCCTTCTAAATGAACGACCCGGTAAGCAACCCAAGTTCGAAACTGTATAGCAGCAATTCTCATTATTATTTTACAATCTCCATCTTGAGATTGCTGCAACTTATAGGCTAAATCTAAATTACAACTACAACATTCAAAACAACAATGAGCAACAGCGGTCCGATAGACTTGAATATCCGAAAGTGCTAGCTCCTAATATCATAATTGCAATAAGATATAAACCATGTGTAATATATTTTCTATCCAATTCCCATGCCATCCAAGTACTTATAATAACTGGACCCCTCAACAGCTTTTGTAAAAACATCAACCACATTGTCTTTAGTATCAATGTATTCTACCAAAACTTCCTTAGAACTTATGATCTCTCGAATGAAATGAAGTTTTACATTGATGTGCTTCGTCCTTTTATGGTACATTTGAGTTCTAGATAACTGTAATGCTCCTTGGTTGTCACAACATACAACAATATCACAATTCTGAACTCCTAGTTCATGCAGAAACCTCTTTAACCATAAAGCTTATTTTATTGCTTCTGTCAAAGCAATCTATTCTAATTCAGTGGATGACAAAGCCACTATTTTCTGTAAGGTTAACTTCCAACCGACAGTATTCCCCATTACTTGAAACAAGTAACTTGTGACATATCTTCCTCTATCAAGATCTTCCTCTATCATTACTTGAAACAAGTAACCTGTGAACCACCCATTGAATTTACTCTACCAGCCCCCCCCCCCCCCCCAAGTCTGTGTACTCCCTTCCCAAATTTAACTTTATGAGCCTTTCCTTAGACACAATGCTCAAAGAATTCAAAGTTTGTGTGATTTAACCCTTTTAAAACCCCAAGTTTATAAACCTCATTTAAACCTTGTTGACTGATATGACCCATTCTATAGTGCCATAACATCCCACTATCCATATCATCATTTTTGACAATATTTAATGAATTATTGTTATTCATCACACTACCATTTACTATGTAAATGTTATTTCCTTTTCTGGTTCTAGACAAAATAACCATTGCCCCACTAGAAACTTTAGATTTTCCATGCCTTAAGTTTACATGATAACCAATTTCTTCTAAAGTGCCTAATGAAATTAGATTTCTGGATAGTTTAGGAATGTACCTCACATTTTTCAACTTAAATTCTTGGCCACTGGTTGACTTTAAAATCACTGTTCCAATCCCTTTAATAGAGCAGCCTCTGTCAACACCAAGATGCACTTCTCCAAGTTCTTGCATCTTCAGTTTGTAGAATAGCTCTTTGTTTGGACACATGTGATAGGAGCAACATGAATCCATGATCCATTCACCTTTTACAACTTCATCTGTTATAACCAATACCTCAGAACTCTCATACCCTTGAGAATATTCTGGTGATGATTGTTGACCACTTGTGCTTACTTTGACATAACCAGAATCATACTTCTTCTTCCTTCTTTCAGGGCACTCTTTCTTTAAATGTTTTTATGAACCACAAATATAACACTTTCTCTTTAACTTAGAATTTGACTTGGACCTTGAATTATTCTTGAATTTGTTTTGTCTTTGTTCACTTCTGCCTCTTACTATTAAGCCACTCCCTTCATCAGATTGATCACTTTTTTTCTTTAATTCCTTTGACTTTAATGAAGACAACACTTCATCTATGGTTACTGACTCTTTACCATACATTAAAGTGTCTACAAAGTTCTCATATGACGGAGGCAATGAAGATAAGAACAAAATTGCTTTATCTTCACCCTCAATTGTAACCTCAATATTTTCCAAATCAAGAATGATGTTGTTAACTCATTTCATACATCAGTAATAGATTTACCTGATGTCATCAGAAAAGTATAAATCCGTTTCTTGAGGTACAACCTATTTGAGAGACTTTTCGTCATATACAGTGACTCTAATTTGAGCCACATTGTAGCAGCCGATTTCTCTTTTGACACCTCCCTCAATACTTTATCATCGAGACTGAAAACAATGGCGCTATGTGCTTTGGCTAACATTGGTTTCCAGTCTTTTTCTTCTATCTCCTCTGATTTATTGGTTTTACCAAGAAGTGCATCCACGATCCGTAGGTGTACCGGCAAGGCCCTCATCTTGAGTCTCCACAATCCGAAGTCATTCGATCCATCAAATTTCTCGATATCAAACTTTGTGGTTACCATAGCTCCACCTCAGACTGAAACTCCGATCACCGGAAACCTTCGTTTGACTGAATTCGATTTGTAGCTTTGATACCAATAATGAGAAATAAGAACACACAATCGAACGAATAACCGAATGCTTTATTGAATCACCAAATTGAAATCAAGTACAATGGCATTAACAAACTAATAAAAACTGAAATGAACAATAATGATGAAGATCAATCGTATTGATTTCCCCTCTTTCTTCTTATATCTGATGACTCGCAAGCTGAGTTGTTGAGCTAACAACCAATTTACACCGGAACCCCTGGACTTTAAGCTAACTAGCAAGATTAACCCAAATGTACTCAACAGGTAGATTAATCCTTCTAAATAAACGACCCGGTAAGCAACCCAAGTTCGAAACTGTATAGCAGCAATTCTCATTATTATTTTACAATAATTGATTAACTAAGTATGTATTTAAGCTTTCAAATGATTGTTATTAATTAATTAGAATAATAAAATAGATAATAACTCTACTAATATTCTTGTTGTGTGTAGACTTTGTAACTACTATTATGGTACTTATAGAAATATAGTTAGACTTTAGATTTGGTTATTCTATCCAAGTTTATTGGTAGATACACATAGAATATTATAAATTGAGGCAGATATAATTTATATATTAAGTATGCACTTAAACTTTCAAATGGTTATTAACAATTGATTAATAATAATAAAATATTTAATAACTTCACTCGTATTCTTGATGTACGTGAAGACTTTGTAACTACTATTATGGTACTTAGGGTGGGGCGGTATGGTTGATTTTAAAGTCTAAGGTTTCAAAATATCCACCCGATAGTATGGTGCTACATAAGAGAGAATGGTGAGAGAGAATTTGAAGCCTAAGGGGTGGGTATGGTTTCAAGTTTAGAATTGAAGCCTTAGGGTGGGCGGTGTGGGCTTCCGATTCGCCCCCATCGGTTTCTAGGCTTCATCGGCTTGTCTAGGCTACCATACCACCTTCATCGGTTTCGCCCCCATCGGTTTGGAATTGAAGCCTTTAGGCTTCACGAAGCCGAGTGAAACCGATGATATCTAAGGATATTTGGAACCATTTGAAGCCTAAGGCTTCAATTCCAAGCTTGATGGAGACAGATTTAAGTAATATTGATGGGTGCGAATTGAACATATGTGCATGAAATAGAAAATTCAATATACTTACAATTTTTTTGAAAAGAAAATTAAAATGAATGTATTTAGTATGCAACCCCAAAACGAAGCACATATGCGACTCAAGCTACCATATAAGGAAGGCGGGCAACAAGCTGCGCCGTCAACCCTTTTTGAATATATAGCAAAACCTAGACGTATAAAAACAACGTTTTTCGACCTAGATGTCGTAATATTCTCATGCATGACCTTTTGGATATGACTAAGCGTGTCCACATCCTCTGATGCGAGGTGACCGAAAGTATCAAACGCGAAGGAAACAAACACATGTTGAATTTCGAGGCACGCTTTCTCGTGTTAGTTCACCTTCCCAGCTGCCGCTTTGAAAGCTGCCTAGCCAGCCATGAACACGCTAGGCCTCAGCCCCGCAAGGGGGAAACCCCGTAAGATTCACACAAGCATGCTTCCCGCTTTTCCACCAAAAAATAAGAATGTCAGCCGGTCTGAGAGTTGAGCGACCATCCAAGGGGTGTGACGCAAATTTAACCGGGGCTTCCTTCTTGGCCAAGATCCCCGCCCTCTTGAAAATGTCAAACAGAAGATCCCGCACCACGTCATGTCAGTACTTGAATATGAGGAGCTCGCGACAGTGAACAACATACTCTCCGAACGAGTCCAAACATGCCTTGTTACATACAGGGCATTTCTCATCAGCAGGAAACAAGCGGATCATGAGGCGATATTTGAGGAATGGTCGATATTCATCCAGCGACATGTGCTGCTCCAACCCGTCAATGGGGAGGGCAAGGAGGAAATCCTGAGCATGCGCGGTTGTCGAATGCATTCCCATACAGTCTTTTGTCTGGCTGACATCCCAAAAGTGGCTTCCATTTCTTGCATAGTTTTACTAAAGAGGGCACTCGCCAAAACATGTTGGGTTTTCGGTGGGCAATGTCCTTGTTAGTGAAACCGGTTAGATCAAAACCCGGAATTATATCATGGATACAAGCCAGAGCACTCGCATATTTCGAGTCCATGCCACAAACCCCACTGTCCCGTAAGATGTGGTCCTGCAGCACCCAGGATTGGGCTCTCGATGCCACAAAGGCATACGAGGAAGCCTCGACCGCCGAATAAACCCCAAGCCCCCCATTTCGGATAGGCAAAGAAGCAAGACGCCATTGGAGGTCCCCAAAGAAGGACCCCCCCTCCACACACACACAACTATATCCTCGATTGCCGAACGCAAATCATTATCGAAGCTAGATGTCGCCTCCAGCATGTGAGCGGGGGGACAGGTTCTTAATCCAAAGAGAAGCTTGGCAATACCCATATAGGAGCGAAGCATGAGAAGCTCACATTGTGGGTCACCAAGTTTAAGGAGGAGGCACATTAGATCCGTCGCAGTAGTCGCTCTCCTCGAAGCCAACCCTTGTATAAACCATCCATCTCTGCTGACAGCTCCCCCAAAGAGCTTCACCCCGAGGGTGGGTCTACGAATGTCTGGTGGGGAAAGACGGGGCAGGACCTTCCTGCCATCGTAAGATGGCCAAAAGAGCTATGTCTTCTTAATATTAAGGTCCAGACCCGATGGCGGACCCCTCTCCTTAATGATCTCAAGAACCTTAGCGACCTTCACGGAGTCCCCAATGATCGTGCCATCATTGAGATACCAAGCGTGGAGAAGCAGTTGACAATTGGAAGAAATTACAAAAACTAACATACAGAGTGGGCAGTTACCTTAATAAGTTGTTACCTTAATAAGTTGATGGAAAATGAATCTAAAGATTATTCAAATCAAAATGTTGGTCTACTATGATAGCAGACCTACATCATACATGCATAATATAAAGGCAATTGAGCAAATTGGTGACTAACGTCGACCTGTTGACCAAGGACACAATAGCTACCAACTAGCAACGAAACCCTAGCGGGGGTTACGGTTGTCTTCGTTGAGAAGATGGAGTTAAGCAAGTCATTGTCATGACGAGTAGAACGGAGTAGGATAGAGACTGTTGCCGACAGAAAAGGGAAAGTGAGTCTATGCTCTTGTGACCATCACCGGAGAGGATGGTCGGAAACTGGCTGGAGCTGACAGGCTCCTCCTCCTCCTCTTCTCTTTTCTCGGATGAACATAAAATAGTGTTTTCCTTTTTAGTTATTTTAATTTTTTTTGTTTCAGGGGTATTTTTGTCAATATATACCAACTTAATATAAGTCTTCTGACATTGTTAGTCAGTTAGACTAAAATTATAAAGTTTGGTGTCTAAGTGACCCTGGTTCTATCCTTGTTCTCGGCAATATTGTCATGAGGCATGGGGGCTCTATGAAGAAGATCAGGATCTTGCAGTCTCTGGTTCGATCCCGAGAGCCATCTGATTCTACCACTAGTGGGCCTTCGGGTGTGCGTGTTTTTTCCGAAACTGAAGATAACTTGGGTGTACTTTAAGACTTGGGGCTGGGTTGGGTCAGCTGACAATAACATTTACCATTGAGTCACCCTGTATGAAGGACTAGACTATTATATGTTTGTTGGCCATTAAAAAAAATGATATTTAATGTTTTGGACTAAAGTGGTAAATTTAGACCAAACACCTCAAGGACGAAAGATGAACTTAACTCGAAAGAAAATATACACAACCTTCAATCAGCACTAAACCACATGGACTAAATTTATAATTTACCCTTAAACTAAATAGTATTATATTTAAATACAATGAAAGTAAATAGTTTTATATTTACCACTGAAATTATGTTATTAAATAAGTTTGCATTATAAATAGGCGATTTACTTCTACATGCACTCATCGATCAGAGACCAACACGACACCTTATTCCATTCCTCTTCGGCGAGTTGATTTGAATTCTGGTAAGTAGATTACCTAATTCACTTGAGTTATAATATATCCAAAATTGATTAAAATTGTTAGAACATAAAATCACACGTACACTTGCTACTTCTAATTCCATTTGGTTTGCAAAAAGTCAAGGACCGTATATTTTTTGATTTTCAGTTTGTTCTATTTTATGATTCAGAAAATACGTGCTAATTATTGCTAGAGTGAACACCACATATATATATTGTTAGTTGAAGATATTAAACTAATAGTTATGAATTTTTTAAAGTTAGCTAATTGTTATGTTATATGCTCGCCTACTCTCTTACCCTTGAGTATTGATCTAACTCTTAATTGCATAGGAAATAAAGTAGTTCACCATGGAGGACAACCATTTGGAGCTTGGATCCGGAGATGTAGACAATATCCAACTTCTTCTTGCTCATCATGTTGACAAGGAATCCAGCTATAGGAATCGAATTTCACCATCAATTTACATGGTACCTAGTCGACTACGAGATCTGAGCCCAAGCTCTTTCGAGCCTCGGTTGGTCTCAATTGGTCCTCTGCATAGGGAAGATGTGAATGTGCAAGCATTTGAAGGGCATAAATCAGTTTATCTGATTAAGCTAATGAGTCGTATCTATATTTATTCAAAAGAGGAAGTATGGAAAACATGTATGCAGAAGGCGGATTATTGGAAGAACGAAATCAAGGCGTGTTATGATTGGCCGAAGAACAAGAATTATAGTGATGCTGAAATTGCGGAGATGATGGTTATAGATGCTTGTTTCATACTTGAGTTCACTTACCAACTGGTACATGGTAGGGAGGAAGATTGTTCTTTAAACCGGGTGCAATTAGTAAGTGTATTAGCTGACTTGGTGTTGCTAGAAAATCAGATTCCTTTGTTTTTCCTTGATGAAATATATCACTGCACTATATCAAAGTTTACGTCTCACGTCTCGCTTATTCGACTTATCCGTCCACTTCTATATGGCAAAATCAGAAGCATCTTTTTAAGCGAAACACTAGAAATCAATATCGATAATGTTTCCATTAGTACCGCTGATCATATTCTTAGCCTTTTACACCAATGTTTCATGCCTCCGGATAATATTGAAAAAGTTCAAATGGGCATAAGAATTCATTCGGCTACAGATTTGGACATGGCAGGGGTCAATTTCAAACCTAACAGTGAAAATTCGACATGGGTGATGGGGATTGAAATGAAACAATATCATAGGTTCCCTTATAACCCTACTCTTACAATGCCGGTACTACAAGTTCATGATTCCACAGAGTTTATTTTAAGGAATCTAATTGCATATGAGCAATCCTTCAAGCCTAGAATGTATTTCACATCGTATGTTGTTGCATTGGATATGTTGGTAAATAGTCCGAAAGATGTTGCGAAGTTGGTAGACTCGAGAGTCCTCAATAATATGATGAGTTCAAATGAAGAAGCGGCTACAATGATCAACACCTTAGGAAAAAACGTTCTAGTTAACTATACATATTATGAACAAGAGTGGGAAAAGGTTAACAAGTACTACAATGGTTACTGGCCAAAAAATATAGCGAGCCTGAAGAGTACTTACTTTCGTAGTCCATGGAGTATCATTGCTCTAATTGCCGGGATCATCCTATTTGTTCTGCAAGTGGTTCAGACAATCTTTACTATTATGCCTTCCGGAAACAAGTAGATTTTACTGTAAGTTTCTAATTCTCTTTTATGCTAGACTAGATATAGTTAACACATATCATCTACGAGTGTGGTTAAGATATGTCTTGTTATGAATTAGAATCAGAGTTTTTTATTTGAAATCGTGTTTTATTGATTACGTGTTAGAGATGAACTAGAACTGAAAATAATTCCCCTAATGTAAGTTTAAATTCTAAAGACTCAAGATCTGGTATCAGGTTCGTCATCTGTCATGGATATATGACTTAACTGGTTTCGATGTTCTCCACAGGTTCCATGTTCATCTGGATTAGTCTTTCTTTCAAGACGATAAAAAAAGGTGATCTAAATTCTTTGCCGACTCTATTTTTTATTTTTTAGGATTTATAAGGGTTTAAGAAATCAATAATTGCTTTTAGTTGGTTTTAAAAAACTTATTTGCTTCGCAGGGGGTTTGCTCGTGGAGGAAGCGGAGTCGCTACACATGTGTTTGCTTGAACATAAATAAAATGCTTATTTTATCTTTTTCTCTATAAGTTGTTTTTTTTTATATACAATTTGGTAGTGGTATTTGTATTTGGTATTTGTTTAATAACTTGTAATATTTAATAGTTTTGTAAGTTTTAAGGATATAGTCTTGTTTAATTTTATTTATGTTGATAAGGCGATGAAGTGATGTGCGGGTTATTGTGGATAGAGGTAATGAAGTGTACAAAGGTAAACATCCTATATATTGTAAGTTTAATATAATTATGAAAGCAACATTCCAACTAAAATTACAATACAATACCATAAATTACGAGAGCAATTAGAGAGGCACATCATATATTGTAAGTGTAATATAATATATACACAGGTAGTAATTAGTCGCTTAAAACATATATATACATATATATACATATATGTTACTAGGTTAGTAACGCGTGTATTACTAGGTTAGTAAGCCGTATATTACACGGGTTGAATAAATGATATATTATTTAGTAAAAATTATGTCCATAATATGATCTAATTGCATGTGATGTAGGTAATATGCCAAAATAAACATGAACCATAAGTAACAAAATATCAAATAATTACATGTCCACCAAAGAAACGAACTTAAGAGAAAAAAATCCACATAATTTTTTTAATCTATAACTACTTCACATAAATAAAATGATATATTATGAAAAATGACAAGTTACAATAACTCTTTATAAACTTTGAGAAATTATCTCTACTTCTATAATATAATTATATATAGTTTAATCACACATAGGAGATTAAAAGTTCAAAACAAATAAGGTTTGGCTTCAATTAAGTTTAGGAGACTAAAAGTTCAAGACA
Organism: Deinandra increscens subsp. villosa; assembly: GCA_039602395.1. Lineage (NCBI taxonomy): Eukaryota > Viridiplantae > Streptophyta > Magnoliopsida > Asterales > Asteraceae > Deinandra > Deinandra increscens. The sequence goes on from JBCNJP010000023.1 coordinate 3,566,331, forward strand.
AATACTAACATAAACAATGTTTGTTTGCGAAACAAACCTGGTTCTAATGATTCTTGTTTATGGCTTGGTGATGTAAGCAAGACATGCATAAAATGATACAATCCAACTGGATCCTATGAATCGGTAAGGGATTAGGATTCCTTAATGATTGCAAGTCGTGCTTAATGACATACTCATATTCCTTCACTCATTTGAGTGAACTGATAAATGTTCTTTCTTGGATGAGACACTCTTGAGTAGACTAACATTAAAAGACCATAGAATCATAAGAGATACTTCATAACTGTGAGAGTGATCATAGCAGGTATGCTTATGGCTATACGCAATAGTGAAAACTCTTGACTTGTTCAAGAGCGTTTCACGATGAAGTCAAAGAACTAGCTTGATGTGAAAACTATTGCTTAGTGTCGATAGTAGCGTTGATTCATGGGTCATGGATTCCAGTGCATCGTTTCATGCTACCCACGATAGCGATGGAATGCAGAATATTAAAGTAGCCGATTTTGGCAAGGTTGGGCTTGGAAAGGTGAAATTTTTTATGTGACTGGCATGGGGGGTATTGACTTGGTTACTACTTTGGGTACTACTTGGACTTTGTGTAACGTGGTGATCTTCTAGGTCTTGAAACGAGGTTAATCTCTGTTCGGCTTTTGGATGAGCAAGGTTTAGACGTGAAGTTTGGTAGTGGAAAGTGGGAGGTGGTCACGAATAATCTTGTGATTGCTAGGGGTTTCAAGAAGGGGTCGTTGTATCTTGTGTATGTTCCGTCTAAGGATGTGACCACCCCGATGAAGACGAACGCCATATTCGGGCTCGCTGATTTCAGAGATAAGAGAGTTCGATTTGTAGCAGTGACTTCGGGAGCTCCAGTTGATCAGCTTGAGCATATTCAAATGTTTGAGCGCGGACGAGATTTTCGTAACAATACGAACATTCTAACACAATATGGAAATCGGCGTTGGGTTTGAAAGACTAGAGAGCCGAATGAAAATGTCTCTCCTAGGATATTGCTACTATTGGAGAGTGTTCCTCTGGGTATTCTTGATCTGATTTGTTGGAGTCAGATGGGATAGATGATGTGATGATGAGGTATGTTAAGACCTGGTTGGGGCCCTCTGGAGCTCCTACGGGTCTGTCTGTTTACTTATGATGATTGCTCCGCCACAACTAGGTGGACTCGGGATGATTGGATTGAAGTTTGGTTTGTTCTTTGGAGGTGGACCTGAAGACTTCTGATCATGTGTGTTACCAATCACTGAAGACTTAGATTGTCGTGTGCCTGTTGGTGAACTTGATGTTTATCGCAAGGCCTTCAAGTGGGAGATTGTTAGTGTTAAAGTCCTTGGGCTTGGTGTTTAGAAGGCCTGTTGGGTTTACTTGTTCACCACGTCTATGTATTGTAATTTTTCGTACTGAACTTAATAAAAATATCCCTAGTTGCAGCCCGCAGATGTGGGTCACACCGACCAAACCACGTAAAATTCTTTGTTCGTGTTTCTTTATCCTATTATTTGCGTGTTCATTGTAAATCGGTATACTCCACTGCGCCGATTAAACCTAACAGGATCAACTTTGAAAGACTGGATACCTGAATCGTCCCTTACCTCCTGAAGAATTAGAAAAAAGCTCAGCTTAAAGATTACCAAGATTTCAACAAACGTAAATAAACACCTGTGATTTCTGACTTGCATGATAGCAAAGCAAGATGCAACATTCAAACCTAGATTACGTCAAATATAAATATAACACCGATGAACACTGAACACTGATTCAATCTTCAGCCGAACCAAAATCGATCTTGGCCAAACACCAATATAGTATTGATCCTCACTAGAACCAAAACGATCTTCAATGGAACCAAACTCGGCTTCGCTGAACAACAATATTTCACTCATTAACACCGATCGATGTTGGATGTTAATCTTGACATGGGTTAATGGGTTATGGTTTATGGGTCAAATAAGTTAGTTTGGGTCTAGAATAATTCTGCACGTTTCCATTGAATAAGGAAAGTTTAGGTTGTTGAGGTTTGACCGGTTTTTAAGAGAATGTACGTTGGAAGCAAGTGAGATAAAAGAGTGGGTCATATCTTTTTACCTAGTCTTTAGGTAGTAGTAGGTTTCTATTGGTTGCTTTTGAGTCCACGCTTGTATTTGATAGGCTATTTATAGCCAAATAGTTTATGGAATAAAGTACAAGTCTCCTTCATCTTTATTACTTTCTTCTTTCTTTCTACAACAACAGAGTTCATATTAATTCATATTTATGAGTTTAGCTTTGTTAAGAGTGTTAAATAAAGGCACCTGATCCAACATTTGGTATCAGAGCCCTGTCCGTGGGTTCAGAAGAAGGAGGAAGAAAGAGCTATTCGAGCTCATGTGAAGAAGGCTTCAATAGCAGCCAAGTTTCTGTGTGAAACTAAGTAGAGCCGATCTGTGTGATTGGAACAAAGAAAACCTGTGTGGTTAGAGAGTTCAAGCGAGGAAAGGAGACCTGTGTGGTTCGCGAGTTCAAGTGAAGACGAAGATCTGTACCTGTGTGTTACAGCCGTGAGAGAAAAAAAAAGCGGATCTGTGTGATTCTAAAGCAAGATCGAATACCTGTGTGGTGAAGAAAGCTGTATGGTGAAGAAAGTTGTGTGGAAAAATAAAAGGGTATCTGGCTCATTCATTCTTTAAAGAAGAAAAGCATCCAAAGTTTCTTGTCTACTGTGTGGTGTACGACAAAGGTACTATCAAACAAAAGTTGCTTTGTTTATTTAAAAAGTCAAAGAAGCAAAATAACATGCAACTTTGGGGTGTTTGTATCTGTACTTCACGAAAGGAAAAGGGAAACATTATCATTTATAGTTTTGTTTATTATATTAAGTAAAGAAAGAGATGGTAGATGGTGGTTCAGGAGGAGCATTGGTTACAACAGGTAACCAAAGTAACAACATATCCCTGCAGTGTCCAAAATTGACAACCACAAATTACACTTCGTGGTCCATTATGGTAGAAACAATTCTAAGGGCATATGGCTTGTGGGGAGCAATAGATCCGGTGACTGGAGCGGCAGTGGATGATAAGAAGAACTACCAAACGAAGGCGATAATCTTTCAATCATTGCCCGAAGATGTGTTGCTTCAAGTTGCAATACACAAGAATGCCAAAGATGTGTGGGAAGCCATTCGTGTTCGTTATTTAGGGGTTGATAGAGTTCAGAAAGCTAGATTGCAGACTTTAAGAAGTGAACTTGAGATGCTAAGGATGAAAGAAAATGAGACGGTGGATGAGTTTGCTGGAAGGATAAGTAGAATAGAGGCAAAGTTCAAGAATCTGGGTTCAACTCTTGAAGAGGTGGTACTGGTAAGAAAATTACTAAATTCTGTTCCTAAGAAATATTTGCAGATTGTGGCGTCCATTGAACAATATTCGGACATCGAGACGATGCTATTCGAAGAGTCTGTTGGGCGACTTAAAGCGTTTGAAGAACGAGTTAGAATGCAAGATGCTAATGATGATGAAGTTCAAGGAAATTTGCTGCTATCAAGAGATGATGGACCAGAAAAATCAAGGTATGGTGACACTAACCGTGATCAGTTTGGAAGAGGACGAGGTGGTGATAATCGTGGACGAGGTCAAGGCTATGGAAGGGGTAAAGGTGGTCGGTTCCAAACAAATGATCGAAAGGGGCAAGGGATGAATCGAGACAAGAGACACATCAAATGGTACAATTGTCAAGAGTATGGGCATTATGCTTATGAATGTCCTAAGCAAGATCCAAAAGAAGAAATGGCTAACTTGACAATAGGTGATGATGAACCAACCCTACTTTAGTGAAGCGATGATGTCAAGATTAAGGGTGTGTGTTGGATGTTAATCTTGACATGGGTTAATGGGTTATGGTTTATGGGTCAAATAAGTTAGTTTGGGTCTAGAATAATTCTGCACGTTTCCATTGAATAAAGAAAGTTTAGGTTGTTGAGGTTTGACCGGTTTTTAAGAGAATGTACGTTGGAAGCAAGTGAGATAAAAGAGTGGGTCATATCTTTTTACCTAGTCTTTAGGTAGTAGTAGGTTTCTATTGGTTGCTTTTGAGTCCACGCTTGTATTTGATAGGCTATTTATAGCCAAGTAGTTTATGGAATAAAGTACAAGTCTCCTTCATCTTTATTACTTTCTTCTTTCTTTCTACAACAACAGAGTTCATATTAATTCATATTTGTGAGTTTAGCTTTGTTAAGAGTGTTAAATAAAGGGGACCTGATCCAACAATCGAAACCCAAAAATCCAAACCTAGAAATCGCAGGAACACTGGCAAGATTCCATTTTCTCTTTGGGAGAAAGTGAAGAGGTATGGATCTAGGATAGTTCTTGATAGACTCCACTGTTATGATGGTGATCTTTCGATACACTTTATTACTTTGGGTTATTAAACTTGTTTCTTTTCTCGTGCTTTGGTACTTATTTTCAATTTAAGGAATATTGATGCTTATTATTGATCCAACACATATAAAGCTATGAAACAAGTAGCCGGTAAATTAAAACTGGAACTGGCACAGTTCGCAGAATTAGAAGCTTTTGCACAATTTGCTTCTGATCTCGATAAAGCTACTCAGAACTGGTCTTCGTGTCTGGGGCCTTACAAATTATTTTTAGTTTAAGAATTATTTATGCTTAGTAAGCACCCGTTAGATATGCCCTTAAACAACATAAATAAATTTCATTGCCCACAATGGAAGTTTATGATCAGAATTCTGTTGTAAAAGACATCCTACATTGTTGGTATTTATCAAAAGCCTTGTGTTCTTGCCTTATAATGTATAAGGTATGAATCCTAATTACATGGCTTTTTGTTCTTTTTTGTTTTTTACTTTCTTTTTTAATGGAAACTTTCATTAACAGCAAAGAAACTTGGCTAGGCTTGTCATCTTTAGCCCATTGGCTTTAGGCTTTTGAACTTCAACCCAAGTTATTTTTGGGTCAAGGTTTCGGTTATCAAGTGAAAACCCAGCCAACCCTAGTTCTAAAACTGAAAAGTTAGAAATAATTTACACAAACGAAACATATTTGTTTTTTCTTTTTACACCAAAACATAATATTTTGTTACAGTTACGGTTTGATGACAAAACCTACACTTGTTATTGATAGAGGTGGTAACAATAAACCTACACGTGGTTGTGGGTTCGAGTCCCACAAACAACATCAATGAAAATAAGTAAAAATGGTAAATTTAATAATTGTTTTTCTCTATCAATAGTGGTTCTTAGTAAAATCAAAATGTCTTTGGAGTCCCATTAGGGTACTCTTGATGTGTATACATATAGGGTTATCCTCACAACATTCTTTCTATGCGACATGTCACATGCTCATTTGGTGATTATAATATGCGGTCTTTCCTTGATTGCTCTCTGACGTCATAAGGGTGAGGAAGAGCAGGTGGATCCGTTTTCTTTCGGGTCGGGTCATACCTCGTCAGTTATGGTTATGGTTAAGATTATAGACAATGTATTACTTTCTTTATCAAGTCTCTAGTTTTTATCCAATTTGTAACTTACCACTAACGCCATCTGTAGCGGGCGTTATGCCTTGACATGCCGCCCCCATAGCGCCCCGAACACCGACCCTGGGCTACTATGGGTCTAAATTTTTTCCCAGACGCGATGGTGAGAGCGCTCTCCATTTCATTATTTTCTTAAAAAACTAGTTGTTGAATGACCTTTGTAAACAATATTTTTTCCCTTTACGCCCACTATTAATTCACCTCTACAACATTTTTTTATAACACATACAACATTTTTTTTTATAACACATAATTCTCACATTCTCAGCTCTATACTTTATAAAATTAAAGCAATATGTTTCCTCACGGTTTAGCTTACTAAGCTCCCTACAACCCAAGTTTTCAACCACCTAGCTGGGTTGGTGAAAACGAGCAACCAAATCTGCAACAACCAAGCGACCTGTTTCAATACATAGCCAACATGCTCCAACTGCAACAATCATTCAATTTTTCAACAAAAACATTACGATTACACTTCTTATATGCAAATTGGAGGCCTGCTCAATCAAGCCAACCTAAGTTTGTTCCCGAAACGCAACTGGGGCCTTCACAACTGCGCAAACGATCACATAATAAAAAGGAGCAACCGAGAACCCAAAAAATGGTTCAACCTTGGACAATGAAATAGGAGTGCACATTAGATCTTTGTTGGCTAGACGTTTTTAAGGACTCGATTACAGGTATTTTTACTTTTTTTTTTTTACATTTTCACTACTTTTTATACATTTTTATTATATTTTGCTAACTTTTTTTTTTTTTTTTTTGGAAAACCATCAAGACAATAACATCTTTTGGAACCGAGTTTGAACTTGTTTTCGCGAGCAAATATAAAAGCCGGAGGACTACCGTCTAAGAGACTCAATATCGGGCAAGTAGACCGATATGAACTCAAAGTGCCAACTTTTCAACTGCACGTTCAACGCATCCGCAAAGATTGGGGATGTAGTCAAAGCGACGAGGATATTCAACAAGTGTCTTTGATCGCGTTTCAAAGTACTCGAGTCTCAAAAAATTAAAGTCGAAAACGTCATCTTCAGTGGATCCTGAGTTGACGTTTCCATACCTTCAAAGTACTCGAGGCTCGTTTCCATACCTTCAATGTTGGGAACTAGTTCATAAAAGTCTTAAGTGAGGAGAGACCGTGAGTATCACGACGGTGAGTAGATGGCCCTCCAAAAATTAAAGTCAAAAATGTCATATTCAGTGGATCCCGAGAGTTAGCTAATAGGATTCTTGGACGTTTTATCTGAACGTAACCGAAAATGACTTTGAGGAGGAAGAAACCTTGGTTCAGGAGGAAGTTCCAAGAACCCCCTGGTCAGTCAGGCATAAAGGGGAAACGAGTGGCGTCGTCATCTAACAATATCGATCGACTTCAACAAACGATTTATAGAGACAAACACTAAACTTGATGTGTTAAACAAACTTGAAAAAATACGTCTCGAGTTGAAAGAAAATTTACTAGAGGATCATTTGGAGCAAATGAAATTTCTCAATGAACACCAAATGCACAAAGATTTTGAGGCGTTGTCCAAACGCTCGAAAGGCTAAGTGGACTGACACGGACACTAGCTGGAATCGTTAACGAAAAGACTCGCAAAAATGTGGGCTCTAGTTTTTTTTTAGTATTGTTATCTTTTTTAATAAAATCATCTAATCCTTTTTTTATGAAATTATTTTTGTTTTATTTTTTAATTAGAAAATCACAAAAAATAATAATTTGGTAATAATAAAAAAGGACCTTATGACTATACACTTTTCAGTTAGGGCTGATGGTATTTCGGTGTTGGAGGTGTGGAAGGGTTCATGCGTGTTTTTAACGGCGTTGACCAGCGTCCCGGACTCGCGTTGAACTACGATGTGATCAAATGTTGTGAAGATTTCAACATCGTGGAGGGACCAAATGTAGCCGTTGAATGGTATTATTTCTGACCGTTGCCCATTTAAAAAAATAATAATAAAATAAAATAAAACTTTTTTTACCCATTTTTACCTATTTGTATCTCATTTTTAACACCCATTTTTTACACATCTTCTTCTACTCATTTCTTCCTCTCTATATTTTATAAAAATTTTTAGGCATCATGAATCCCATCCAAAGCTCAAACAATCCAAACCCAAACAACTAAAATCCATGGCATGTGCCCACATGCACGGGGCAACAAAACCGGCAGTATATGGATCCAGGTCAAGTCTCGCCACCCCAACCCCGCATATCATAACTACGCTTAATGGGGACAGATCCCCCATCCCAACATCCCCAACAAGTGTTCTCACAAGCTCAACCCAAAAGACCCTTTGTAGATGATGACGACGACTTGGAAATAATGCCGGAAACACAAGTATTGGTTTCGAAAAAAACTCGACGTAGGGGCAACGACAAGGTTGAAGAGACTCAAAAACTAGAAGGGGGAAAGAAAAGGGACACAGACGAAGAACTACATTTGGTTCAGGCGTACGTGAATACGTCCGGAGACTCAAGATATAGTATAAAGTTTAAGTTTTTATATTTCTTTAAAGTTTTAATTTTCTTATATTTTAACCATCTAATACTTTATATTTCGTATAAATTTAGGGAACTACAAACTAAAGGGGCATTTTTGACTCGTGTTAGTGAAAAATTCCCTGAGAACGTCAAAACACACGCGAAGGCAGGGAGGTTTAAGTTTTCCGTAAGAACAACAAGCTTAGTAGCAAATGGTTCGACATAAAGAAGAAAGTTGGCAAGTTTCATGGGATAATGGCTGGACTCGAACAAAACCGTCAAAGTGAATCAAGCGACGTCGACTTGTTAAACATTGTCGTTGGTCGCTATCGTGACGATCATAACTCATTACCCTATCATTAAGCATTATGAAACTTTGAAAAGCTAAGGTCCCCTAAATTTCATAAAATAATGTTTGGTTCAACTTCAAGCAAGAGACGCCCATCGACATATATGGATAGTCCCATGGGCTCGGCTTCAATGAGACATTCTCAAGTTTACTTTAACGACACGGTCAACGTGGAGGATGTGGAGGAATATAATGTGTTGGAGATGTCAGTGGGGAAAAAGAAGGTCATGTGGCAATAAAAGGAAAAAACTTGAAGATGACGCATTCATGGAACAAGTCATCTTGTTTAACCAAGAACAAGCGAAACGAACCAAATTGAGGGAGGAAACAATGTCTACAGATGGAAAGAACGGGAATGAAGAAGGAAAAAACACATCTAGAACGATTGTGAGTGCTCAGCTTGGATAACTCGAGCATTAATAAATGATGAATGATAATTCTTTGAGGCTAAGAAGGAGAAGATAAGGAGAAATATTTTTTTCCAAGTATTTGTCATTTATTTCTTGTATTTCTACTTCTTTAATATTGTAATATTTTATTTTATGTTAAATAATAATATTTAATTTCAACCTCAATATTAAAAAAGTTGAAAAAAAAAATAATAAAATAATGGCATCACACCACGCCATATACCCCTTGTATGTAATGAAATGATGTGATCTAGTTAGTGACGGAGCCAGAAAAATTTTCCTATGGGGTCGTATTCTTTTTGTTTGGATTTCTAATTACTAGGCATCAAAATATTTAGGTTGGTTTGGGCGGTTCAGCAATTTGGTGGGGTCAGTCATATAATAACTAATTAATGTATTACGTATCAAATTCAAATTTAATTAACAGATTTAATCATCAAATCAAGTTCTAATCATATATTTCACAAGAACAAAAAATTAATGTACTATACTAGCCGATTTCAAGTTTTGAGAAAAAAATGAAGAATCCGAGTCTGATTTATTGAAAGAAAAAGACGGTTTGTTCAATTGTTAAAAATAATCGAGCAAAATCAAGAAAAAAAAATGAGCCAAAAGCACAAGTTAGCTTCTGAGTTTATTCAAAAACACATGAAATTGAGCGCTTACCTTCAAAATCAAGAAAAATAATTAACCAAAACAATATTAAACATGAAAGATCGAACCTGACTTGTTAAACGAAATCAAACCTTGATATCGATGAGATAGAAGGGGCTTTGAAAGGAAGTTGTAAAAGGTTAAAAGTCATCTTCGATGTCCTTTTTATTTTTTAAAATCTTAAAGTCGAGGCTCTGAAAGGGTCTGCCTTTTGATTGTAAATAGGGTTTGGGTGAGTGAATTTGATAGTTCGCGTATGTGTAATGGTATTATCTCAAAAAAAAAAAAATTGTAAGAGCGGAGAATCAAACTTGCGACCTAAACATTGAGTGTTTCTAAAATGAAAAAAAAAACCACCAAGATCTACTTATTGTCCACGTGATACTCATCATATCACCTATTACATCATCTATATCGCATACCCTTATATAACCCTCTCTGATGATGTAACTCTAACATAATAAATAATAAATCAAAGAGGACTCTAAATACACATTGCCCAATTGAAACCTATGGCCCAATTGAATTGAATCATATCAACCTATGACATTTCTGACCAACCATCCACCACCTTGGACCCACAATCACATTACTTTCCACTATGGACCTATAATCACGTGAGAAATTAAGTATGCAAACCTCCAATATATATCACATCACATCACGTTAATAATATAACAAAATAGGTTTCTTTGTTTCTATTTAAAGTAGTTGCTTGTGTGGGTGTATCCGTGTATGGGGTGAGCCCACCCACATCATAGAACAAACACTACATCACCTTATATGAGATTGGACCCACAATCACATACTTTCCAGTTTCCACTATGGACCTATAATCACTTGAGAAATCAACGCATGCAAAGATCCAATATATATCACATCACACTATTTTTTTTGAACAGCAATTCATTTCACCAAAGAAAAAGTACAAAAAGGAACTGAACAAGCAAGGTGCTGGAACAGAACCACACCAAAACAAGCATACAACTACTCCATGCTAAAATTTGACCGGTTTATATTTTTCCTACTCCTACAACAAAACCACAACTTACACCATACTTTTATATTACTAATAACTTTAAAGATCGATGGCTCAGCCCCATGGAACACCACTTCGTTTGTGTGGGTGTATCCGTGTATGGGATGAGCCCACCCACGTCATAGAACAAATTAACACTACACCCCTTTAGGTTATCCATAATGGAGGGGCTCCATGGGGCTCCATGGCACCCCATAGCGCCCTAGCGTAGTGGGGGTAGTGTCTATGGCGCCCATGGCGTCCGAAAGTGAGAGAGGGAAAGACGTGATGCTGGTAACGCCCCAAGGTCATTTATGCTAACATGGCACCCCGGGGGTGCGAGAGGGGCGCTAAAGGGGCGTTATGGGCTCCATGGCGCCCCCATGAACCCCACTACGGATAGCCTTATATGAGATTGGTGCATGATCCAGGTGGATCTAATGGCGTGAAATTAATTACAATATTGTGAGTTGGCTTGTGACTTTGTATCTATATCGGGACAGGGGCGAAACTTGACTAGAAAAATGGATGGGATCAAAAGTCAAGGGTCAAAAACGGATAGGACCGGACTAAGTATATAAATTTTCTTTGGACTGGACAGGTAAATTTTCACTTCTGAGCGAAAAAACTGGTAGGACCCATACCTGGGCGGACCCATACCTGGGCAGATCCTCACTAACTTCGCCCCTAATCGGGAAAAAAAAATGAGAGTGTGCCATATTTGAGTTATTATTTTATTTATTTAATAAAAACTTTTATTTAGGCTCAATTTTTATTTTTATAAATAACTTTTACATGCTAATTAAAAAATAACTAAATTTGTACTTTTTTTTTTCAGAACACCTTGGTATAATTTGAAAAAAATAAAAATAGAATTTTCTTTTGAAAAAAATATTTTTTGTTCTAGTAAGTGTTTTTCGATGTGTTTTTTGGTCTTGTAAGCGGTTTATTATATTTTGTTTGATGTAATTTTTTTAATGTTTTAATGAAATGTTTTTTATATTTAAAATATTTTGTTTTAATTTTTAAATAAAAATAGTTGTATGATAATAATAATAATAATAATAATAATAATAATAATAATAATAATAATAATAATAATAATAATAATAATAATAATAATAACGAGTAAATGTACCGCGCGTTGCTGCGGTTTGATTGTTTTTGTCTAGTTATATATGCAAACCATGCAACATGTCAACATATATTACATTAGTTAGAGTCATTACACAAACCAGGTATATTTTACAACACTCAATATTCCTTGAACCTCCTGCAATATTCCCATTTGCAAAAATCATTTACAACACTCAATATTCAGGATATCATTCTAGCATCATAGAATTCAGGATGCAACATGTTTAACAGGATGCAACATGTTCCATAAATATACAATGTAATATACATTTGCAAATGTTATAGTGTAACTGATTTTTACAATGTAATATACATTTGCAAAAATCAGTTACACTATAACATTTGCAAATAGAATATGATTGTTTTTGTCTAGTTATTTTTGCAAATGTATATTACATTGTATATTTATATGACTGTTATAGTGTAACTTTCATTAATAGAATATGGGTCTTGTAATTTACCTTTTGTTGATGTCGTTGGTAATAGTTTTTAGAAAGTATAAAAATATTTAAAAGTTCAATTAGAAAATGTGAAAATATGAAGCAAAAAGTTGCTTACTTCCATCTGCAATACCTAAAAGTTTATGTCTAGAAAGTATAATAATATTTAAAAGTTTAATTAGTAAATATGAAAATATAACCTAAAAGTTTATGTCACGGGTATCATTAACATACGAAATGGTTACACTATTTTTACTTTGGCTCATTAGATGTCTTTCTATGTTCCGATAGAGTTTGAATCATAAATTTCTTGTAATTAGGTATTAGTGGAGAAAATTTGAGCACAATAGAAATAGAAAGAGAGAGGCAAAAAGTAGTAAGAGAGAAAACCACTGGTATTGCTTCTCTACTACAAATAAGACAATAGGCTTGCATCTAGGTAACAGGTGTCTAACAACTGTCACAATTTAAGGCATCTGGCAAATAAATTGTACCATATGCTGACCACCTTGTTAAGTTAAATAAAATATAGAGAAAGTGATTTGGAAATCTGCAACAGAGATAAATGGGGGAGTGTAATATACAGAGGTAGAGCATCAAAAGCAACGCCACATCAAGAAAAGAAACGCGTGGACTGTTTAAGTGTTTAATAGATGAGTTATTATCTCGAGAAAGTCATAAGAAACGAATGCATCGCCAAGTTAACCAATAAGAAAAAACAGCCTGATTAAAATGTTAATATATCTAAAACCCATTGAACAACAACACCAACCTTAACAACACAAAACAGAAAAAAATTATGTAAAAAGAAAGAAACATAACATATCATTAATCAAATTGAGCTCAGATATGATAGAAGACTGAGATCAAACCCACGGCTGCGATAAACAAAGCGTTTATCGCCACGCCGTTAAGGCGACCATCGAAGCCGGAAAAAAGAAAGAATCATCATTGCTCAGCAACCCATCAGAAGAACAGACATCGTAGTTCCGGTTAACTGCCAGCCTAAAACCCTAAAAAACGAAACGGCTCAAACCCTAAGGGTTCATCATCGCCGAATCTGGGTTGTTCTTGAAGAGATAAGAAAAAACGGTAAAAACCCCCAAATAATAAACTCGGCAGTAACCCAGAATCGATCCGGCTCGAACCCTAAAGTTCATATCATCGCCGGATCTGGGCGATACCAGCACCTCCGGCCTACAATGTCCAGATCTGCAAGAGAATGAGAGAGAGAACAGTAAGCACAACACAGAACGACAAAACCATCGCTATTGCCGGCAACGGGGCATCACTAACCGCTAGGAGCGGCGGCGTCACCGGCCGGCGAACGGCGGCGTCACCATGCCTGTAAGACCAGCAGCCACCAAAGATGCGGCTGTAAAAGTTTATTCAACGACCGAACAATCGGACCACACAACCAAACCTGTTAAGAGAGGGCATCTGGCATCAACAGTTCTCAGATGCGAGACTACCATGATAACATAAATGATATATAAGGTAATCACCGTCGTAAAGGCTACGGAGCACAAAACCCCCAAATTGTCGGTAGCCCAACGTCAAGAGAAACTGCCGGAGAAAACCCCAACCGTAAAAAACGGAGCAACGGGCAAAAGAATACGACAGATCCGTAAAATACCAACCACCGTCACCGTCACCGGAAAGAGAGAAACCGAACGGCGGCATACCAGAGAGAGAGAGAGAGATGCGTGAATGTGTAGCAGAAAAAAGAAACATATATTGTGGATAAACAAACCCACCGCCCTTTTCATCCACTCACAAATACCCACAGAATCCACTCATAAATACCCACAGAAAGAAGAAAGATACCAGCCCACCAGCCCACCGCCCTTTAACTCCAACAAAAAAAAAAACACGCTCAAGGGAATAGTTCCTTTGTGTGACTGACAAGATAACATAAATGATATATAAGGTAATAATAATAATAATGAAATACCAACTCACAATCAGCATACCCATACATTTTGAGTTGGTTGTGAGTCTAGTCACTACTTGCGTGACAGAACTCACAACCCCAACTCACATCAGTATACTTTATATCCGTGCAAATTAAATGTCCGACCACATTATTGTGACTTGTCTATGGAATTAATCTTTTTTTATTGAATGACTGGATTTATTAGAAAAAGACTAGCAAAGAGCTATGTTACATGAGATGAATAAAAGAAAGTTACATCAATTTTCCTTATTCAAACATCGAAGGCTACTCCTATTCTTAATAAAAAACGTCATAATTTGAATTTTACCGAACACCAACTCCGCCCTTTTGCCAAGATTTCGTCGTGTTACGAAACTTCCAATATACCAAATCGTCGTTAATAAGATTATGTGTACGAAAAAATTTTAACATGAACTTTTGGTAGGTGAGAGATAAATAATAATAAAATCAGAGTAAAATATGGGCGAATGGGTGAATGATCAAATACAAAGCCCATTTTCCATGTGAAGTGTAGGAAGGCATATGGGCCATTGATCTAAGAAAATTAATGGTTCAGATTTAATCTACATCAAACTCAAAAATATGAAAGAAATTGTAAAGTGTGACAAAAGCTAGAGGGTATAATTGGTATAGTCTACAATTGTTGATTTTTTTAAGTCTTCCTTAACTTTTTTAAATGACTATAACTTTTTTATATGACATCATTTGAAAAAAATACACCATAAAATCAAGCATTTAATTTTCTTTAATTCGAGTATAGTATTCGCAACATTGCGTGATTATGAAATATATCTTGCGTGATTATGAAGTATAGCTTGCGCGATTATTAAATATAGTTTGCATGATTATCAATATAACTTGCGTAATTATCAATTGTGCACGAATAATTTTACCCTTACTTCGTACTTAAATACTTCGTACTTAAATACGAAAAACTCCTTTTGTACACTAACTTTCCCCTATATAGTTAAACATAAAATTCAAGATAATATGGGTGAGAATTTAACATTTACAATTACTTAAAAGGATAAATTTGAAAACTAAGAAACCATTTAAGCGATAGAAGTGACACTTAAAAATACTTTATGTACTCTTGCTTAATATTTTAAAATCCGTATCTAACAGGCTGTTTCGATTGGTTGAATTAACGACCGGAGGTTAAGCTGATTTTGGTGTGTCCGGTTTTAATATAATTCCATGTTAATTTTTTACCTGAAAGTTTTTGGGTTTAACCAGTCAAAGCCAGAAATCAAGCAGCTAATTGAAAAGTTATTGTAACACCCGACCCGTCATTTTTAACCAATTTGATACTATAAAAATACGGGTCGAAAAATTTCGATTAAAACGCATGCTAAACCAAGCTATCACCCTTAATTGCAAAACTCATTCATCATCTAGTTTTCGTTATTTATCAGAGTAGCGTCAAGATTTATCATGTATAATAACATTCACAAATTAAACATCGACACTGTCCACAATGGGTGTTCGGTTCTCCAAAAGTTCTTCTGCTCGATCATGACCCATCAACCCACTTGTCACCTATCATTAACACCAGTAACGTTAGTTAGTATTAATGACTTACAAACAATTATTTAACATTAACCATCTCAAACTAAGCAAACAAACATTTTAGACGAATTCAGGTTCCACGCGTATCACCTACAACTTCAAAATGTAGTAGGCGATACGCCTACCAACTCACGTGTATCGCTTACTGGAAGATCTGCTCCAAGCGATACGCTTGGAGCATAAATTCCAACGATTCAGCTAAAAATTGTAGTTCTGGGACTTAGCCAATTTTTCAGCTTGTTCCCAGATTTTCTTCCATACTTTCCAACCTGCTTCCAATGATCAAATCCTTGTTTTCCTTCATTTCCTTAAGGCATTACTAGGCCATAAACACAACTTCAATGATTCTATACATTCTTACCAAGAACTTACATCATTAAAATTGCAATAACCAACCCATGACCCGTTAAGGACCAACCCATACTAAATCTTACTTCCAGCCAACCTATAGTTTAAATTAAACATCTTTGTGCTTACACAATACCCATGTAAGGCTACACTACTCAATACACACATAAGCACACTTTATCATCCAACAATCATACATGAATTTAGAATGTCAAAACTTTCCTTGACACATGTTTTCTTGTATCAAGTTATCACACTGACACAAAAGTGTTTTCACGGCTTTTGGTAATTACTAACCACTTTCCCATCCAAGATCACTTGGACTTTTGTGCAATCACATTTAACCCTTACGGGTATAATCAGTTTGACCCTAACGGGTCAAAACTCTGCTTGCCTCATTACTACTATCATAAGCATAACAATTTCGTGACATGGAACAATTTCTACTATTACTTCTATTAACACACATATCTCATAACACATTCCCATATCAATCAATATACTTTTGTGTTACCTCAACGTTTAGGCTCTATCCTTCCTTTTTCTATGCTTGGTTGAGCTTTCACCTGCTTCACCACCTATACAATATCAATAGAGTTACTCATTTAGTGACCATCATTTACCTCATATAACATCATATCATCACAACTTGCTATGAAATCCTCTCTATAATATTTTTGCAATCAAATAGACATTTCATCAAACACCTTGTAGGCGTTTGATAGAATCATCCTAGTAAACACCCATTTAAAGCTCAAATGATCTAACCTCATAACATATGCACAAAATCTGCAACACTTTCACAATTCCAATATCATACAAGCGTTAAAAGAATCAAAACAACTCCCAAAATCCCCAACCATACATAAATTTTCGATTTTTATGTGAGGGCTCAAACCCCATCACAATTTCCTTCAATCACCACAAATTTCACACATGCAACACAAATCCTTGCATAGACCAAACCTATGACACATACCAAACCCAATTTCTTTATTAATTTCATCGCTAGTTGAAATCCATCAATTCATCTAACTCAAGAACTCGCTTACTTGACAATAATTTCAGAAACAAGGATGGAATCGCAATGATGATAGACTCATATGCTTAGAATCTCCATCCCCTTCCTTGATTTCCCTTCCAACACTCTCAATTTGATCAATTTAGCAAGAACTATCCTTTTCTCCCTTTCTCCCCCTTAGGTCGTGAACATATACATGTCTGGGATGAAATCCTAGACTAAGGGGCTGTTTGGTTGGGCTATATGACGTTTGAATGGAAGAAAAAGCTGACCGATTCAGACATTTTTGTGTTATGGAGGTGTTTGGTTCGATGGGTAGTAGCTAACCGAATTAGACATTATTGTCTGTTCGAAAAAGCTGTTGTGGAGATGCTGAAGCGTACAGACGCGCTACTGAAGGAAGGAAGGGGGCTGAAACGAGGGTCGTGAACCGAAGAGAAAAAGGGACGTGAGCCTGAAGAGAAAAAAGCAAGAAAAAAAGAAGATAGATTGACGTGAACCAAATAGAGAAAAAAGGACGTGAGCCTGAGAGTAACAAAAAACAGGCTTTGTTCCTGACCCGGGTTTTCGGGGTTGCATTCGTGTCCGCAGGTCATGCGGACGGGAAGGAAATTTTACCAAATTTGCACCCCCCCCCCCTGCGCGCAATAGATACCGAAGTAAAATGCAACATAAGAACTTAACATGTCGTGTATGTTTTCATATATAAGTTAACCGTGTTTTTGTTCCCACATCAATGTGAGACAAGCTTAATGAAAAAAACTAGACTTTTTGTTCTTACAACAATATGGGACAAGGTAATGAAAGAAAGTTTTTGGTGTTTTGTTCCCATACCAATATGGGACAAGATACATGAAAGAAAAAAAATAGATTTTTTTTATTCTCACACTGATTTGTTAGTGTTTTTATTTTATTTTATTTTATAGTCATTCAGATGTATAAACAAACAACACATAATGATTCAACAGCTTATTGATTCAGCCCTTTTTTTACCATACAAACAACTTATTCATTCAGCACCAAATGATTCAGCACAAACCAAACAACCCATAACTTTTCTTTCTAATATGCTAGTTACATACTACCCCCTCCAAGATTACAAATTTTATAAAATCTAGCTACAAGTTGATGTTTCACTTTTAGTCGTTAAGTTTCATTCTAGTTTTATTAAACACCCGAGATGTAACCCAACCATTAAAAATAGTCATCTCAAATTAACGACTAATCAAGCTTACCCGACTAAGCACTCACAAAATTTAAAATATTTAAATAAACGAAAATCGGGTTGTTACAGTTTTTAAAACTTAAGTCATGTAATTACGTTAAATGATACAAAACTTGATGTATACTGTCGCCAATGTAGTTTATTTTAGATAAATATATTTTAATTAATATTTATATTGATACTTTTTTTATGATTATAGTTTGAACTTTATTTAAGTTTTTTTTACATTTGTCGTATATTATAAATTTGCAAGTTTGGATATTGAATGCGGTACACCTTCCAAGTCAGTCAACCGCTGAACCTTTTTTTAACACAAATTCGTTATGGTTTAAAAATCTGGTTTTAAAATATTGGTGGCCTCCTTAAACGCCGATAGTGCCCTAGATCACTTACATACCTAGGCGTCACAAATTAATATAAAAAAAAATCACAAACCTTTTTGTTTTATTTTCTTTAATATATTTTTTCTTTTATTAACAGAGTTTGGACAACCACAAATCTCCAAGCTGAGTGAGTCTTTTCTAACACGATATTGCAACCATTAATACTGAATTTGACACTTTAGTCTTGTTCACCCTGAAACACCATCAAGGAGGAATGAAACCCACCACTTAGAAAAACATAAAACTCTCTTGAGTCGGGTTTTACGCCAGTGACCTCAGACAAGGATCACAAGCCCTTAGCCATCATCTTCATGTCAGTTACTCTAAGGCTCATCGTAGTGGGCGACTCACGACTGGGCGACTGGGCGTTAAATCTCAATTTTTGCGCCTTATAGCACCCCCCAACACCGCCCCCATGGGCACTATGAAGGCAAATCTTGCCATTGGCATGATGAGCATGGCGCCTCTTCCTTTTGTGATTCTTGATTCCTATTGGTCCACATATTTTTAGGATTTAAAAAAATAAAATAAAAAATGATTGTGTAAAAATTAAAGGTTTTATGGGGCTTTATCCACTACACACTTAATGCTATATAGTCAGTCCCCTACTGACTGGACTGTCACGTGTCAAAAAACGTCAAAAAATAAGGCTTTACCACTAAACATTGCCTAAGAGAATCTTACCGTAGCTCCATACACATAAACCGCCCTGATAACAACAATTAATCATCAGAACTTCCATTGGTGTGTAGTGGTAGGAAGCTTGTGTTCTCTACTTGAGATATAAGTTCAATTCCTACGGTCATCATTTTGGAGGGGGCATCCGGGTTTTACCACTAGTGGGCTTTTAGGCGGGTAAGTTTTTTTCAAAACTAGACATAACTTGATGCGTTTAAGAGCTCCATATGACTGGGTTGAGCCAATTGACGATAACATTTTCCCATTAAATCACCCCATACAAAGTACAGTTCAATGTTTCTTCACCGTTACAAAAAATATATACCTCTTCATTTATTAATATTTGATTCCCAATATATCCTCTTCAGCAAATTCCTTTTTATTTTCTCAAGAGTCTTAACAATCTTCAATGGCTGTATTGACGAATTGAAAGAAAGAGACGGAGAGGTGTCGTCTCATGTCCTTTATTTATTTCTCATCATCAAAACAACAAATAATAGAGCCCTCCTTTATCGAATAAAGGACATGTACGATATAAGTAAGCACGTGGTTACCCTGGTTCACTTTAACATCAACATTTGAACCCTAGCCACAAAACCAATTTGATAAATGTTATTTATGTAAGAAAATTTGAATTTAAATAATCCAACTATTAATTATTAGCCATATTAATCTTAACTGGGTTTTTTCTATAATAAACTTAATTTTTCGAGTGTTTTTTTTTTTGAACAACAATTTTTCGAGTGTTGTATTGTAGCAAACCTTCATTAGAAGAAAAAAAAAACCATTAGTTTTTACTGACTATGCATCGTATATATGTGTCATTCCTTTATCTATGTGTTAACTTTTTTTAAAATCCATATCACCTTATTTTCCTTTACCATATATTTTATTAATCCAACTATTCAATATTCATATAGTAGTACATCGATGTAGGTCTTCCAAAAAAAAAGAGAACCCCACGTCACCTTAATTTCATTTATCTTAATTTTTATGTTTTTCTAAGATCACAAACCCCACGTTTCCTTTACCTTAAGTTTTCCTAAGATCACAAACCCCACGTGGATTTAAAAAAAAAATTTGACATGTAAATAAAAAAATGACATGTAGGATGCATAGTTAAAAAAACCTAACGGGGGTTTGTGTTTTTAACGGTGGTTTGCTGTACTCCAATACTCGAAAAGTTATGATTATTGTAGGGGAAAAACATAGTTGGGATTAATATCGACATAATCAATAGTTATGATTAATTAAATCCAATTTTCTTTTATATAATAACGTACCAATTCTAATCTCAAGTAATTAAACCTTACTTGTTGTTAGACAATGTCACTTGTACTAGGCTGTATGCATTTTGTGTTTTAATTTCTATATGGTCATGGTCTAATAACCCGGTTATAATTCCGTGCAGTCCGAATAAGATTTACTATGGAAGAAGTCGTCGATTTGGAGCTTCAAGACCCCTTCGAGATTCGAGGAACCGTCCCACGTCTTCTTTATGGTGTAGTAAATGAGAACGGCTACAGGGAACAACTTCCATCACGGATATGCATGGCACCTGATACACTATGATATCTTAACCCAGATTCATTAAACCGTCAGGTGGTCTCTATTGGACCACTCCATAGAGACGATGAGAATGCGAAAGAATTTGAAGCCAAGAAAGCAACTTATGTTGACTGACTTGTTAGGACTGTGACACCCAACAATTTCAGATGATTCCTGACTAACACAAACTCATATTATTTCAAACATACATCCACGCATAATCTATTAGAGTTAGTAGATGTACGTGTCAGTTAGTCCACAAACACTCACATACAAGTCTGGTCGTGAACGTTGTTTGACTATTTAATTAACTCGTAAAATAAAAAAACGTAATCCAATCTTGATGCTTACAAATGAGAAAGAATATTCAACATTGACGTTCTTGAAATTGTTGGGAAAACTGCAAGCACTAGATCTTGAAATGAAAAATGTGAACAACACTCCTGCTGAAGTTCAGAATCCAGATGTGTATTATAGTTCAAATGCTGCAACAATATCTGGAAAATCTAGGAAACATACAAGTTCTGCACCAACAACATCATTTGTAGCTGGAAATGTACCACATGCTGGAAATGTGTCTACATCAGAAAGTTATGAATCAAGTTTTGGATCACAAGGATGTCCTGTGACAATTCCTGCTAGCAATACCATGAATGCTAGTAAACTACAAACCAAATGTGACTTATGTTATTTATGTGCTACATGAAATGTGTGAATTTGTGAGTTAGTATACTTGTTTAGTGTTTTTAGTAACGTATGCGAACACCCGAACCAATTTTGAGACCCGAGTAAAAAGGCAAAAGAATAAATCTGCTAAACTGACCCACTAATGAGTTGCAAATATAATCATGCTAACGATGTGTGGGAAGCAATTCGTGTTCGATTTCTTGGAGCCGAACGAGTGCAAAAGGCCCGTTTGCAAACACTTAGAAGCGAGTTGGAGTTAATGAAGATGAAAGACACCGAGTCCATTGATGAGTTCGCGGGAAAGTTAAGTGGGTTATCTATTAAGTTTAGTAATCTTGGCTCAAGTCTTAATGATGAAGTTATCGTGAGAAAGTTGCTTGGATCGGTCCCAAGAAAGTTTCTTTCTATTGTTGCCTCAATTGAACAATATTCAGAAGTTGATACTATGCCGTTTGAAGAAGCCGTTGGGAGGTTGAAGGCGTATGAAGAACGAGTCAAAGAACCAGATGAAAAGGAAGAAAATCCAAGTAAATTAATGTTATCTAAAACAAATGAAATGGAAGGTTAAAAAAAGGATGAGTCTTGTTGTGAAAGTTGTGGCAGAGGGTGCTCAAGTCAAAGCTACCGTGGACGAGGAAGATGTCGTGGTAATAGTAGAGGTCGAGGTGGCCGGTTTCAATCGAATGAAGACCGAAGAGAACGAAATAATTATCGTGATAAAAGATATGTAAAGTGTTATACTTGTCAAGAATATGGTCACTATGCTTACGAGTGTCCAAAATCGAAAGAGGACGAGCTGGCATTGATGTGATGAAAAAAGACCCGTATTAAGATTAAGGGGGAGAATGATGAGTTAATCTTAATGAAGGGGATAATTTACTAGAACCATAAAAGCTTAAGGGTTATTTAGTTAATAGTTTAATTAGTAATTTTAGTAGTTTACGTAAGTTGTTTTTTTTAATCTTCTAGAAGGTAATTTAATTAGGGTGAGAATAGTTATCTAAGTTTTAGGTAGGTTGATGTGTGTCTATTTAAAGAGTCTTTATCATGTAAATTAGGGTAACCCCACAATAATTCAAGTTTAGTTATACGTAAACTCTTGTTAGTTTAATCTAGGAAAATTGGATTTTAATAATACAAGTTTTACCTAATTGGCCGATAATAATACGAGTTTTAAAATTTTCTTACAATAATACCAGTTTTGTAGGTATTGGATTATAACGATACACCGTTAGTTTTTTACTAATGGTGTTAGTGGTTGCTGACGTGGCATACTATATATTTTTTTTTAACAAAGTAATTTAAGTGGAGGGACTGTTTATGTAATTTTAATAACTTAATTACCTAAAAAAACCTAATTAAAAATCCATCCCTCACCGTCGACTCCCTCCCACCTCTTCACCTCTTGTAGTTTTTTTTTCCGGTGAACACCACCACCATCGCCATCGGAAGCATCTCCAACAACCTATAGAGGAGATCAACGAGTGATTGTTGGTGTGAAACAGAGATCCAATCCTACAGAGGAGATCAGAGAGACGCAATTGGGTGTAATTGAGTATCTTGTTGAGTTAAATTACGCTCTGCGATGAGAGGAATTCGTGATTGGGGGATGAAGATGATGAGGGTATTCGAAATAATCTAATACGTGCGTTTATCGATGCCAAACTCGACGGCATCCAGAATCCGGCCATCGTGGTCATCGCCGTCTAAAACCCTAGATTTGGGATGAAGATCGCCGGAGCTTTCCAGGTGGTGATGGCCGGCGGGTTTTCTAATTGGGGGTAGCCGGAAACTGGTTCATTAGTGGTTGCTACAATCGACGTCGGAATTCGACTGTTGGCTGGAGATGGGTGCGGAAATCGATCATGTATATCTCTACTCACAATTTTCAAATCGGAGGTTGCTGATGATACAAAGATTGATCCATGAAGATATCCATAGGCGCTTCGAAGGATGTTTTTTTGTACTTCCATTTCCGGTGGTGATGGAGGCAGGAGGTGAGCCGGCTTTGGTAGTGCTCACCTGAGGCCGCCGGTGGAGTAGGGTTGAAGAAGAAGATGGGGGTTGGGTTAAAAGAATTTAGGGTTTTTTTCTTTTCTCCCTCAGTCTTTAAAGGAATAACAAAAATAGTCCCTCTTTTTTAAAACATGGTTAAAAAATGCCACATAGGTTCCACGTCACCAGTCCAGTCATCAAAAACTAACACCGTTAGTAAAAAACTAACGGTGTATCGTTATAATCCAATACCTACAAAACTGGTATTATTGTGAGGAAATTTTAAAAATCGTATTATTAGCGGCCAATTAGGTAAAACTTGTATTATTAAAATCCAATTTTCCTTTAATCTATTGATCTCAAATGATATATTCATCAAATATCAATTGTGTCCAACAATAACTACTTCCAGGATGACGTATTCTTACAAGATCAACATCAGTTTTTTCAAGCTAGCAACCCAAGTCATCAAAGTAAGCGGCTTCAACTAAATCGGCCGCAACAACAAAATGTATATGAGGCAATCCCTCATAATGATGGTGATCAAAGTGAAGCAACATGGGAGTCCGATTGGCAAAACGAGCCTCAATATGAACCATATGACTGTAGGTACGCAAACTACTGATATGAAGATGATGAAGACGGGTATGACATGGACTATGGGTATCAGGAACAACCGCCACCACCAGTGTACCAAAATCAACCGAGATATAACCCACCATAAAACAACTAACCTCCCGAGGGGTCCCGCGATTCAACGACGTAAATTTAACAATTGGGACCACCTTGAAGTTGTAGACGGACTGCCGAGAATCTATAGGAAAGCACCGGCCTAAGGGGTCGAGAGTCATTTTAAGCCGGTGGTCATTCCTAATTCATCCCTAGTGGTGACCCTGATACGTCGAGATCGGAGGTCTTTTGAAGTTCGCCCACAATACCTTAACCACCTCCTAGAGTTCCTGTGGAAAAAGATACGAAGAACCATACCTCCATATCGCATCATTCGAGTCCATTTGTGGTAAAATAGGAGGGTTCAGATGAGGTAAAATTGATATTATTTCAGTTTACGTTGAAGGATCGAGCGAGAAACTGGTTTGATAGCTTACCGGTGGGGAGTTTTTATACATGGCAAGAGATGCAACATGTATTTCTGGAGGAGTATTATCCGATGAGGAAAATGAGTGAAGCGCGAGAGTCTATCCGATCTTCCAGCAACACTCAGGAGAGCCATTTCATAAGGCCTTCACTAAATTTAAAGAATTTCTACGTAAGTGCCCACATCATGGAATTGAAACGTGGGACTTGATTAAATGTTTTTATGACGGGTTGCTTCCAAAGGATATCATAGATTTAATTTCGATGAGCAATGGAACATTTTTGACAAATTCTGAAGAGGTGGATTGAGGTAACCTAGAAAAATTAAGTACCAGGTCAAAGAGGTTGGCCCAATCAAGTCAAAGGTCAAGGTCCTCATTTAAGGCATTGGGGCATTGGAAAAACAGGTTGCTCAACTAAAAGTTGGTGGTGGTGAAGCACCAAAACAGGGGAGGGGGGGGTCCATTCACGGTTTGCTCGGAATGTGGTGAGCTAGATCATATTTTTGCTCAATACCCAGTTAGAGTTAAAAAGAGTGAATAAGTCAAATTTATGCAAGGGAAAATTTTTGTCAACACAGGTCAACAATATCAGTCTGGTCCACAAGGCTACAATCAAGGCTATCAAAGATTTAGTCAAGGTCAACCACAACGAGCATTTTAATGCATTTTAATCTTAATAAAATTTAGATAGTGGATCTAATACTCGTTTTAATGCTACAGTGGATGCAATAAAATGAAATTAGAATGACAAGAAAGAGATGAGAAGAGAGAATGAGATTCGGAATACGAACTATGAAGGGTTGCAAAAAAAGGTGGGTCATTTGGCGGTTGAAGCATCACATCGAGAAACAGGAAAATTGCCAAGTGACACAGTGGTCAATCCTTATCACCAAGTCTCGACTTCAGGTATGAAGAATGTTAAAGGGGTTCCTATTAGTGCAATAAATATACTAGAGGATGGTGAAGATCAAGAAGAGGAGGAGTTTGAAGAATTGAAGATACCTCTTATCCCGATTTAAATTGGAGAGTTTAAGACTAACAAGGCATTATTGTACTATGGAGTGTTGGTTAGTCTATTGCTGGGGTGCATATATATATATATATATATATATATATATATATATATATATATATATATATAAATCCAAAAAGAACTTACAAAATTATCAAAAATGTCTCACGAATTAATTGCCTTTAAATGGAAAATGATCAATTTTGAACTCAAGTGTGGGGAGGGAAATAACGCATTTTGTGTTTATTTTAGTGTGTTTAATATATATATATATATATATATATATATATATATATATATATATGTGTGTGTGTGTGTGTGTGTGTGAAAGTTTAAATACAAAGTGATATTTCCGTAGGAAGTGTGCGAAGTGATGTTAGCCTTTGATTTGATAAATGAGTGGTCAAGATCTGTGTAAATCTAATCCAGATGCAAAAGAAAAAAGTAAGCGTGCAAATAACCTTGAGGGGTAAAATGGGTATAACCTACTGATAACGAGTTGTCGAGACCGTTACAAATCCCCAACGAATTAAGATTTGCAGTAGTGGAAGTCGGGGTATCGAACCAAGGGAATTAGTGGTCACTTGTTAATTGACTAAATTATAACTGAATTAACTTAAATTACTTTAACCTAAATTGCAAGAAAATTAGAAATTGGCCTCTTAGCTGTAAAATTGGATTGGTTGATTTAACACTAAATTACTAAAACTAAATTACGCTAGTAAATGTTGACTTTAACTTATATGAACTAAAGGTAACCACTTTAAGATCCGGTTTCGTGAATTACTGATTTCGCACTTCGGGAATTTAACCTAGAAACCACATAGACATGGCTGTGCTAGAATTCATTCAATCTAACTAATCAATTATTACGAACGTACTTAGTATAGTCCTAGAGCTATGCAATTAAGGTAGTCCGGGAGCGGGGGGTACGAACACAACAATCAATCAGACGCAATTGAACAAATAAACACTGAATTAATGATTGTCACAAGTCAAGAATCCATCTACTGTCACAAACCCTAATTTTAAATCAGAAAACACTAACCTTCACTTAAAGTAATTACAAGAAAATTAGCCGGACATGGCAAAAGTCAAAAACACGAAAATCATTGAAAACGCCATTAAAAAGCTTGTCAAATGCTTGGAATTCTTCACCGAAGGCCTGGAAATCTCCTGAAAACCGTAACCAGCACTCCAAGGTCGTCAAAAAGGCAGAAGATCCGAATGATTGGCCTCACATTGGCTTAAATAGCCAAACCCTAATTTTTTGCCGACATTACACCCAGATCGTGGCGCGACGATCTCTCCTCCACAGGCTCGCGACACGATCTCGCCAAAATAGTCGGGGCTCCTTTTCTCAGCACGCGTCGTGTCGCGAGGAGCAAGGCTCAACCCTCGCGACACGATCTGACCTTGAAATCAGAATTCTTCTAGTCTTCTAATCTTCAATCCGTCCGATTTCATCACGTTAACGCACAAACCTGAAACAAACGAAACTATACAAAGTGATGCGTTCCCAACTGAATATAAACCATAAAAACTGGGAATTAAGGATATTAACACACTACAAATTACTAACACATCACATCCCCACACTTGTCTTTTTCCGTCCCGGAAAAACTGCCACGGAATCATAATCGGGAAATCAATTTCAAAACCCTTTAACATTTAATTCATCCACCAAATCAATTCCACAAACCATAATGTAATCACATGAACTAACTGCAATTGCCAGTATTTCGGTCCGACTAAACCCAACCACCGACCTTTTGTTTCGCCCCCAAAGTGTTTATAATTTACCGAATAGAGTTATCAATCTGCCTATGTGTCCCACATTCAGAAAGTTCAAGTTCAACCTACTTCCGAATCAAATTCAGTCAAAGCAAAGGGTACTCAAGATGATATTTATAGATTTTCCCCACCCGCCTTTAAACCAGATACTCCTATGTCCACAGAATGATGGAATAGATGGATGCGAAGTTTTGAGCATTTATTTTTCTAATTTGCTATTTATTTTCTCTTTTTTTTTTAATTGATAATTGGTCAATTTTAACTATTATTACCAACAGACATCATCAGAGGCATTCTCTCACAAGGTCTTACCCCCGAGATCATACGTGAGTATTTTGCCCGCGAGATCCGGAACATCATCAGAGGCACTTACCACGGGATACTATCCTTAGTTCGTACATGAGTATTTTGTCCTTTCACTCTAACTCATTAACCAATTTATTACCTAATATGCTCAAAAGATGGAAAGATTGGGCGCCGTTATTTCTCGGATTTGCTTTTGCAAAAAGATCATAACGTGCCAATTTATTCTGAGGACATATAAGTCTCTAATTAAAAGTGGTCTTTTTCCTCCTAAACATTAGTTTCAATCTCCCTATCACCCTAAAATGGAAACCCACTAGCAGACTGATTTAATTACATATTTATACAACAATAAACACAATGCGCATTTTAAGCTACTTCTAAGTCAGCTGGGCCTACCGACACATCACAGATTAGTCATGTTTTCCATTCTTTCCTTTCCTACCACTTTTCCCTTTTCTTTATTTTAATTTTATTTCTGAAAACCGATTCCCAATTGTACTATCATTTTCCATGATTTGTGCAAGTTATTCCAAAGACATATTCCAAAAGTTTCAAAACACTACAAATAACTAACTAAAAATGAAATTTTTTTTTGGATTTTTATGATTTTTATGTTTTTTTTTTTTTTTTCAAAATAACACAAAACTACCTAAAAATGTAAAAACTGACGTCCTGTCCCCCTCCCCACACTTAAGATCAACATCGTCCTCAATGTGATAGAAGAACACGCACAAACTAGAATACAGACACGAACGATAAGAGAAAAATAAAAAGAAAAATAAAAATAAAACAAAAGTTGGAACAGACTCCCCTGAGATAATTCCATGAAAGCTCCTTAAAAGTCGTGCCAACACAAACTCCATTCCGAAAGTGCCGTGGCCCAACGCATTCCAAATAAGCAACTATAACACTCTGATCACTATCACATATTCTAATCATCACAGACAAATCCATCATATCATCATATATATCAACAAAATAATCACAACCACCCCAACCGGTTATCCCGTACATGGCCCCCAGTATAATATAATATTAAGTACAGACCAATATCATGAAAACAAAATAACCAAAAGAGAAGTACAAGGATAGAAAGTAAACCGATCGGGTGATGCGTCTGCAATCTCTAATCTGCCTCCTGATCTCCTTTACTATACCTGCATGTTCCCTGCCAAAAACAGCACACTCCTCGGTGGTTCCATCTTCCTCATTGCAAGCAAAATAAGGATAGACAGTTCCATCGACAACGTCCGCTCGAAAGCATTCGTCGTCCTCCCGAGGGTCAGTTACATTTCCAAACATACTCAATCTTATCTTTCGATTACCGAATGTCATGTCAACGGTGCCCAGTTTACAATCAATTTGTGCATGGCTTGTGGCTAAAAATGGCCGACCCAAAATTACCGTTGGTTGAGAATCCTTTTCGACTGACACATAATCTAAAACCAAAAAGTCGACAGGATAGAAAAACTCATCAACCTTGACAATGACATCCGTTAATACTCCCCGGGGTAGCTTTGGGGTCAAGTCAGCCAAAATCACCGTAGTGTTGGCTTTTTTCAATGGTCCGAAATCGTACTGATCGTACAAGCTCCCCGGTAGTATACTGACACTAGCTCCAAGATCCAACAGGGCACGAGTCATTTGAAAATCACCAACTTGAATAGAAATCATTGGTGCCCCTGGATCTTGCAACTTCTGAGGCAAAATACCTGAAATAATGGCACTCACTTCTGAATTTGCATCAAGTCGTTTTGGAATTTTGTAATTACGTTTTTGAGTGCTCAATTCTTTCAGGTACTTTGCATAGGCCGGAATTTGTTTAATTGCATCCAAGAGGGGTAAATTAATTTTAACTTGCTTAAACACATCCCACATTTCCTCTTGGTGCGGCCCCCTTTTTCCCAACTCTTTTTGTTTTCCCGGTTCGATTAATGCTTTAGGAAAAGGGATGGTATTAACCTCCACACCCTCTTCCTTTGATTCTTTTTGATTCTCACCCATTACCCTATTTTTTGACTTTTGAGAAGTGACACGTTTTTTACTCTTAGGGCTAACAGGTTCGTTTTCGACCGGTTTTTCATTCTGAACAATTTCCTCTTCATCATCACTTACCCAATCCTCAACCACTCCATCAACCTGTGTTTGAGGTGTCCCCACCTTATTATCTACTAACTTACCTGACCGCAATGTTGTTACCTTGTTGATCGGCACATGTCTTGTGTTCTTTGATGTGGATGCCTGATGCTGCGGGTTGATGGTGGTATCACTCGGCAACTTCCCCGCTTCTCGTTTTGCTGACTCGGCCGCCAATTGACCCACTTGCTTGGCCAAAGCTTCATGATTTTTCTCTTGAATTTCGAACTTCCTCTCTAAACCCTTGAGTGACTCCATAATGCTCGTCAATTGTGCTCCATGGCCATCATCTTGCTTCGGTTGGTTCTGCTGATAATTGCGTTGTTGCTGATTCCCACCTTGATTGTAGTTATTCCGTTGGTAGCCTCCCGAGTTGTTTCCTTGACGATTCTGGGACTGCTGGTATTGCTGTCCTCCACCCTGCACATAAGAACCTTGAAAGTCAGGATTCAATTGATTGTTCGCATTACCATACCTGAAGTTTGGATGATTTCGCATGTTCGGATGATATGTGTTGGAGTTGAAATCGAATGGTTTCCCTTGAACATAGCTCACATCCTCCTGCCCGCTACCCAAAGTAGGACACTGATTCGCATAGTGTCCCAACTCGCTGCATGTTGCGCAAACTACAAATGATGATGCTGCCTTCGCTTCTTCACTACCACCACCGACACTGAGTTGTGTTAATTGTTTCTCCAATAAGGCACACTTCTTCTCCAAGCTCTCATACTTCTCTTCCACACCGTAATCCACTGCTTTTAGTGCTGCTTTTGGTCTTCTAGCGGATTGGGCATGTCTCCTTGATGTTGTAGACAAACTCTCCAGGTGAGCCCAATCATCTGCTTCAGGATTTGTGAGAAACGTTCCATTGCTTATCGAAAGCAAATCCCGAGCATCATCCTGCAATAAACCATCATAAAAACAATGAATTAGATCCCACATTTCAAAACCATGATGAGGACATTTTCGTAAAAGTTCTTTAAATCTAGTAAAAGCTTCATGAAAAGGCTCCACTGATGATTGTTGAAAGCCTCGGATGGCTGCTCTGCCCTCACTGGTCTTGCTCATTGGATAATACTCATCCAAGAACGCTTCTTACAACTCTGCCCATGTATGGATGCTTGCGGCGGGTAGACTATCAAACCACCGGCGGGCGCGATCCTTGAGTGTAAAAGAGAACATCATCAGTTTAACATCGTCAGTTGTGAAACCTGTTGCGCCGATTGTGCTGCAAGTGGATTCAAATGATTTTATGTGAAGGTAAGGCTCCTCCGTCCTCTTCCCATAAAACTCCGGCAAAAACCCCAAGTATTGAGGTTTCACTTCAAATGCCCTATTGTTCTGAGAGACCGGAGTTACAACTGCTGATGAACTTGGCATAATGATCGGCTTGAAATGGCTCTCAACTCCTTGTGCTCGGGCTGGTGTCACTATCCTCGGTACGCCTCCTTCCATGTGAACTTGATTCCTCCCTTGATTATTAGGGACATAAGGTACACCCCTTGGAGGTTGATTCTGACACACTGGTTGAGGGTGAACCGGAGGTTGTTGTCGTCGTGGGTTAGCTAACACCTCCGGTTGACCTCTAACTGGGTACCCATTGTCTTCATCAGGCTCGTACCACTCTTGGTCCCATTGTTCGTCCTGTTGCTGCCAATCTTGCTGTCCTCCATTGTCTGCGGCTCCATACCCGTACCTTTGCTGATCGAACATCGGGTTTTGCCAAATGTTGGCCTGGTTGGCAGGGTAGAATTGTTGAGGGGGTGGTTGTTGTGGTGCTCGGCGAAATTGGGGTGGTTGCTGTGGTGGTTGTTGTGGTGGTTGCTGTGGGGGTGGAATCGGGGGTTGACCTCTGTAACGGAGGTCTTCTGCGTCATGATGTGACGACCGAGCTGAGTGGTGTGAGTTTGGTCGCCCATTGAACGGGTCTTCAAGGTTTGGATATGGTTGTCTCTGAAAGGCTGGATCATTTTGTGGGTTTTGTGGCTGAACTTGCGGGTCTTGTGGTTGGTTTTGGAGATTGGGGTCAATTTGGGGTGGGATTACTGGTTGTTGTTGGTTTTGTGGCTGGTTCTCCATGTTTCTCCTACTTCTTTGCTCTGCTCGGTTCTGCCGAGCCGTACGTTCAATTTCTGGATTGTAGATCAACGGTGATTGCTTTTGTGAATGCCTAGTATGCATAAAACTTGCACAAACCTGCAAAACAGCCAAAACAAAGCAAACGGGTTACGTAGCACTGCTCTAGAGGTTGCAAGGAACACGTTAGAAGCAACGAAACACAAAGTTGGGGGGCCAAAAATTGGAAAAACTTTCTGTCCAAATGGTTCCTATCGTGGCGCGAGGCTTGTGGGTGGGGGCTCCCGACACGATGCAAGTCCAAACTCCGAATTTTCAATTAAATATATATATATATATTTTTTTTAATAAAAACAGAATAAAATGCAGGGAACAAGAACAAAACACTATTTTTTGGATTTTTGGAATTTTTTAGAAAAATTTAAAAACAAGTAAATCAACTAACAAACAAGCGCACGATTCCCCGGCAACGGCGCCAATTTGATAACGGGTTGTCGAGACCGTTACAAATCCCCAACGAATTAAGATTTGCAGTAGTGGAAGTCGGGGTATCGAACCAAGGGAATTAGTGGTCACTTGTTAATTGACTAAATTATAACTGAATTAACTTAAATTACTTTAACCTAAATTGCAAGAAAATTAGAAATTGGCCTCTTAGCTGTAAAATTGGATTGGTTGATTTAACACTAAATTACTAAAACTAAATTACGCTAGTAAATGTTGACTTTAACTTATATGAACTAAAGGTAACCACTTTAAGATCCGGTTTCGTGAATTACTGATTTCGCACTTCGGGAATTTAACCTAGAAACCACATAGACATGGCTGTGCTAGAATTCATTCA
>JBCNJP010000023.1:3599543-3633131 GCA_039602395.1 Deinandra increscens subsp. villosa
ACCTTAAAAAGATCGTAGAATCATAAGAGATACTTCATAATTGTGAGAGTGATCATAACAAGTATATATGCTTATGGCTCTAAGCAATAATGAAAACTCTTGACTTGTTTAAGAGTGTTTCACGACGAAGTCAAAGAACCAGCTTGATGCGAAAACTATTGCTTAGTGTCGAGATTAGCATTTTTTTCATGGTTGATGGATTCCAGTGCATCGTTTCATGCTACCCACAATAGCGATGGCATGCAGAATGTTAAAGAAGCCGATTTTGGCAAGGCTAGGTTTGGAAATGGTGAAATTCTTGATGTGACTGACATGGGGGATATTGACTTGGTTACTACTTTGGGTACTATTTGGACTTTGTGTATCGTGGGGATCATTTCAGGGCTTGAAACGAGGTTAATCTTTGTTCGGCTTTTGGATGAACAAGGTTTGGACGTGAAGTTTGGTAGTGGAAAGTGGGACGTGGTCACGGATAATCTTGTGATTGCTAGGGGTTTCAAGAAGGGGTTGTTGTATCTTCTGCATGTTCCGTGTGAGGATGTGAACACCCCTGTGAAGACAAAAGCCAGAGTCGGGCTCACTAATTTGAGAGCTAAGATAGTTCAGTTTGTTGCAGTGAATTCTGGAGCTCAATTTGATCAGCTTGAGTGTATTCGGAAGTCTGAGCGCGAACGAGATTTTCATAACAGTGGGAGCATTCTAACTTGTTATGGAAATTGCCGTTGGGTTCGAAAGACCAGGGAGCCCAATGAAAGTGTCTCTCCTAGGAAATTGCTACTATGGAGAGTGTTCCTCTAGGTATTATATTCCTAGATCTGATTTGTTGGAGTCGGATGGGATAGATGATGTGATGATGAATCCTGTTAAGACCTGGTTGGAGCCCTCTAGAGCTCCAACGGGTCTGTCTGTTTACTGATGATGATTGCACCGCTACAACTAGGTGGACTCGGGATGATTAGATTGAAGTTTGGTTTGTTCTTTTGAGCTGGACCTGAAGACTTCTGTTGATCATGTGTGTTACTGATCATTGATTACTGAAGACTTGGATTGCCGTGTGCCTGTTGGCGAACTTGATGTTTATCGCAAGGTCTTCAAGTGGGAGATTGTTAGGGTTAAAGTCCTTGGGCTTGGTGTTTATTGTTTAGAATGCCTATTGGGTTTACTTGTTCACCACTCCTAAAACCCTATATTTTTTTCTATATATTATCTCGTCTATGTATTGTAATTTTTCGTACTGAACTTAATAAAAATATCCCTAGTTGTAGCCCGTGGATGTAAGTCACACCGACCAAACCTCGTGAAATTCTTTGTTCGTGTTTCTTTATCCTATTATTTGTGTGTTCGTTGTGATTGGTATACTCCATTGCGTTGATTATACCTAACAGTAGTGGGGGCCCTGAGCATGTACGGGATGTGCGACCGAACAGGGCCTATTATTTTCAGGGGCCTATATTTTTAAAAATTTTGTATATATATTATAAACTACGAAGACTTGATCAATCAATTTGCTGTAAAAAATGTTAAGAGATCTGCAAGATTTGTCGGTATCCACTTAAAATGTCATTTTAAAATCATAGTTTTCTTATGTTTATGGTTATAACTTATTTTTTATCTTATTTATGAACCTTTTCTATATGCAATTTTATTTTTGAATGAGGCCCATTTTTTTTATCTCGAACAGGGCCCCATTTTCAAGACCGACCCTGCCTAACAGGATCGGCGACTTTGAAAGATTGGATACCTGAATTGTCCCTTAGCTCCTTAAGAATTAGAAAAAAAAAAGCTCAGCTTAAAGATTACTAAGATTTCAACAAACATAAATAAACACATGTGATTTCTGACCTGCATGATAGCAAAGCAACATGCAACATTCAAACCTAGATTACGTCAAACATAACACCGGTGAACACTGAACACCGATTCAATCTTCAGCGGAACCAAAATCGATCTTCGCCAAACACCGATATAGTATTGATCCTCACTAGAACCAAAATGATCTTCGTTGCATGGAACCAAACTCGAGCTTCGCTGAACAACACCATTTCACCCATCAACACCGATAGAAACCCAAAAATCCAAACCTATAAATCCCAAGAACGTTGGCAAAATTCCATGGTTTATTTGGGAGAAAGTGAAGAGGTATGGATCTAGGATAGTTCTTGATAGACTCCATTGTTATGATGGTGATCTTTCGATACACTTTATTACTTTGGGTTATTAAACTTGTTTCTTTTCTCGTGCTTTGGTACTCATTTTCAATTTAAGAAATATTTATGCTTATTATTGATTCAACTGGTCTTCGTGTCTTGGCCTTACAAATTATTTTTAGTTTAAGAATTATTTATGCTTAGTAAGCACCCGTTAGATATGCCCTTAAACAACATAAATAAATTTCATTGCCCACAATGGAAGTTTATGATCAGAATTCTGTTGTAAAAGGCATCCTACATTGTTGGTATTTATCAAAAGCCTTGTGTTCTTGCCTTATAATGTCTAAGGTATGAATCTTAATTACATGGCTTTTTGTTCTTTTTTGTTTTTTTTACTTTCCTTTTTAATGGAAACTTTCATTAACAGCAAAGAAACTTGGCTAGGCTTGTCATCTTTAGCCCATTGGCTTTAGGCTTTTGAACTTCAACCCAAGTTATTTTTGGGTCAAGGTTTCGGTTATCAAGTAAAAACCCAGCCAACCCTAGTTCTAAAACTGAAAAGTTAGAAATAATTTACACAAACGAAACATATTTGTTTTTTCTTTTTACACCAAAACATAATATTTTGTTACAGTTACGGTTTGATGACAAAACCTACACTTGTTATTGTTAGAGGTGGTAACAATAAACCTACACGTGGTTGTGGGTTCGAGTCCCACAAACAACGTCAATGAAAATAAGTAAAAATGGTAAATTTAATAATTGTTTTTCTCTATCAATAGTGGTTCTTAGTAAAATCAAAATGTCTTTGGAGTCCCATTAGGGTACTCTTGATGTGTGTATATATAGAATTATCCTCACTAACATTCTTTCTATGCGACACGTCACATGCTCATTTGGTGATTATAATATGCGGTCTTTCCTTGATTGCTCTCTGACGTCATAAGAGTGAGGAAGAGCAGCTGGTGGATCCGTTTTCTTTCGGGCCGGGTCATACTTCGTCAGTTATGGTTATGGTTAAGATTATAGACAATGTATTACTTTCTTTATCAAGTCTCCAGTTTTTATCCAATTTGTAACTTACCACTAACGCCATCTGTAGTGGGCATTATGCCTTGACAAGCCGCCCCCATAGCGCCCCGAACACCGACCCTGGGCTACTATGGGTCTAAATTTTTTCCCATACGCGATGGTGATAGCGCTCTCAATTTCATTATTTTCTTAAAAAACTAGTTGTTGAATGACCTTTGTAAACAATATTTTTCCCCTTTATGCCCACTATTAATTCACCTATACAACATTTTTTTATAACACATACAACATTTTTTTATAACACATAATTCTCACATTCTCAGCTCTATACTTTATAAAATTAAAGCAATATGTTTCCTCACGGTTTAGCTTACTGAGCTCCCTACAACCCAAGTTTTCAACCACCTAGCTGGGTTGGTGAAACGAGCAACCAAATCTGCAACAACCAAGCGACCTGTTTCAATACATAGCCAACATGCCCCAACTGCAACAATCATTCAATTTTTCAACAAAAACATTACGATTACACTTCTTATATGCAAATGGGAGGCCTGCTCAATCAAGCCAACCTAAGTTTGTTCCCGAAACGCAACTGGGGCCTTCATAACTGTGCAAACGATCACATAATAAAAAGGAGCAACCGAGAACCCAAAAATTGATTCAACCTTGGACAATGAAAGAGGAGTGCACATTAGATCTTTGTTGGCTAGACGTTTTTAAGGACTCGATTACAGGTATTTTTACGTTTTTTACATTTTCACTACTTTTTATACATTTTTATTATATTTTTTCTAACTTTTTTTTAATTTTTTTTTTTGGAAAACCATCAAGACAATACCATCTTTTGGAACCGAGTTTAGACTTGTTTTCGCGAGCAAATGTAAAAGCCGGAGGACTACCGTCTAAGAGACTCAATATCGGGCAAGTAGACCGATATGAACTCAAAGTGCCAACTTTTCAATTGCACGTTCAACGCATCCGCAAAGATTGGGGATGTGGTCAAAGCGACGAGGATATTCAACAAGAGTCTTTGATCGCGTTTCAAAGTACTCGAGTCTCAAAAAATTAAAGTCGAAAACGACATCTTGAGTGGATCCCGAGATGACGTTTCCATACCTTCAAAGTACTCGAGGCTCGTTTCCATACCTTCAATGTTGGGAACTAGTTCATAAAAGTCTTAAGTGAGGAGAGACCGTGAGTATCACGACAGTGACTAGATGGCCCTCCAAAAATTAAAGTCAAAAATGTCATTTTCAGTGGATCCCGAGAGTTAGCTAATAGGATTCTTAGACGTTTAATCTGAACGTAACTGAAAATGACTTTGAGGAGGAAGAAAACTTGGTTCAGGAGGAAGTTCCAAGAACCCCCTGGTCAGTCAGGCATGAAGGTGACACGAGTGGCGTCGTCATCTAACAATATCGACCGACTTCAACAAACGATTTATAGAGACGAACACTAAACTTGATGTGTTAAACAAACTTGAAAAAATACGTCTCGAGTTGAAAGAAAATTTACTAGAGGATCATTTGGAGCAAATGAAATTTCTCAATGAACACCAAATTCACAAAGATCTTGAGGCGTTGTCCAAGCCGCTCGAAAGGCTAAGTGGACTGGCACGGACACTAGCCAGAATCGTTAACGAAAAGACTCGCAAAAATGTGGGCTCTAGTTTTTTTAGTATTGTTATCTTTTTTAATAAAATCATCTAATCCTTTTTTAATGAAATTATTTTCGTTTTATTTTTTAATTAGAAAATCACAAAAAATAATAATTTGGTAATAATAAAAAAGGACCTTATGACTATATACTTTTCAGTTAGGGCTGATGGTATTTCAGACTTCAGTAGTGTTGGAGGCATGGAAGGGTTCATGCGTGCTTTTAACGGTGTTGACTAGCGTCCCGGACTCGCCTTGAACTACGACGTGATCAAATGTTGTGAAGATTTCAACAGCGTGGAGGGACCAAATGTAGCCGTTGAACGGTATTATTTCTGACCGTTGCCTATTTAAAAATAATAATAGTAATAAAATAAAATAAAATAGAAACCTTTTTTAACCATTTTTACCTATTTGTATCTCATTTTAACACCAATTTTTTACACATCTTCTTCTACTCATTTCTTCCTCTCTATATTTTATAAAAAATTTTAGGCATCATGAATCCCATCCAAAGCTCAAACAATCCAAACCCAAACAACCAAAATCCATGGCATGTGCCCACATGCACGGGGCAACAAAACCGGCAGTATATGGATCCAGGTCAAGTCCCGCCACCCCAACCCCGCATACCATAACTACGCTTAATGGGGACATATCCCCCATCCCAACATCCCCAACAAGTGTTCTCACAAGCTCAAAGTGAATCAAGACCGTCAAAGTGAATCAAGCGACGTCGACTTGTTAAACATTGTCGTTGGTTGCTATCGTGACGATCATAACTCATTACCCTATCATTAAGCATTATGAAACTTTGAAAAGCTAAGGTCCCCTAAATTTCATAAAATAATGTTTGGTTCAACTTCAAGCAAGAGATGCCCATCAACAGATATGGATAGTCCCATGGGCTCGGCTTCAACGGGACATTCTCAAGTTTACCTTAACGACACGGTCAACGTAGAGGATGTGGAGGAATATAATGTGTTGGAGATGTCAGTGGAGAAAAAGAAGGTCATGTGGCAATAAAAGGAAAAAACTTGAAGATGACGCATTCATGGAACAAATCATCTTGTTTAACCAAGAACAAGCGAAACGAACCAAATTGAGGGATAAAACAATGTCTACAGATGGAAAGAACGGGAATGAAAAAGGAAAAAACACATCTAGAACGATTGTGAGTGCTCAGCTTGGATAACTCGAGCATTGATAAATGATGAATGATAATTTTTTGAGGCTAAGAAGGAGAAGATAAGGGGAAATATTTTTTTTCCCAAATATTTGTCATTTATTTCTTGTATTTCTACTTCTTTAATATTGTAATATTTTATTTTATATTAAATAATAATATTTAATTTCAATCTCAATATTAAAAAAGTTGAAAAGAAAATAATAAAATAATGACATCACATCACGCCATCAATCATGTATACCCCTTGTATGTAATGAAATGATGTGATCTAGTTAGTGATGGAGTCAGGAAATTTTTCCTATGGGGTCGTATTCTTTGTGTTTGGATTTCTAATTACTAGGCATCAAAATATTTAGGTTGGTTTGGGCGGTTCAGCAATTTGGTCGGGTCAGTCATATAATAACTAATTAATGTATTACGTATCAAATTCAAATTTAATTAACAGATTTAATCACCAAATCAAGTTCTAATCATATATTTCACAAGAATAAAAAATTAATGTACTATACTAGCCGATTTCAAGTTTTGAAAAAAAAAATGAAGAATCCGAGTCTGATTTATTGAAAGAAAAAGACGGTTTGTTCAATTGTTAAAAAAAATCGAGCAAAATCAAGAAAAAAAAATGAGCCAAAGCACAAGTTAGCCTCTGAGTTTATTAAAAAACACATGAAATTGAGCGCTTACCTTCAAAATCAAGAAAAATAATTAACCAAAACAATATTAAACATGGAAGATCGAACCTGACTTGTTAAACGAAATCAAACCTTTGATATCGATGAGATAGAAGGGGCTTTGAAAGGAAGTTGTAAAAGGTTAAAAGTCATCTTCGATGTCCTTTTTATTTTTTAAAATCTTAAAGTCGAGGCTCTGAAAGGGTCTGCCTTTTGATTGTAAATAGGGTTTGGGTGAGTGAATTTGATAGTTCGCGTATGTGTAATGGTATTATCTCAAGAAAAAAATTGTAAGAGCGGAGAATCAAACTTGCGACCTAAACATTGAGTATTTCTAAAATGAAAAAAAAACCACCAAAATCTACTTATTGTCCACGTGATACTCATCACATCATCTATTACATCATCTATACCGCATACCCTTATATAACCCTCTCTGATGATGTAACTCTAACATAATAAATAATAAATCAAAGAGGACTATAAATACACATTGCCCAATTGAAACCGATGGCCCAATTGATTTTTTTTTTTTGGAACGGCAATGCATTAAAAACGGGCAAAAAACCCCTAGCAAGAAGCTAGAGGCCGCCAAACACACAAGTTACATACGGAAGAAAGACCACGACTCCCAATTAATGGGATGAGACTTACAACGATTCGTAAACCAAAGAAAACTCCAATTGAATTGAATCATATCAACCTATGACATTTCTGACCAACCATCCACCACCTTGGACCCACAATTACATACTTTGGACCTATAGTCACGTGAGAAATCAACGTATGCAAAGCTCCAATATATATCACATCACATCACATTATTAATATAACAAAATAGGTTTCTTTGTTTCTATTTAAATTAGTTGCTTGTGTGGGTGTATCCGTGTATGGGGTGAGCCCACCCACATCATAGAACAAACACTACACCACCTTATATGAGATTGGACCCACAATCACATACTTTCCAGTTTCCACTATGGACCTATAATCACTTGAGAAATCAACGCATGCAAAGATCCAATATATATCACATCACACTATTTTTTTTGAACAGCAATTCATTTCACCAAAGAAAAAGTACAAAAAGGAACTGAGCAAGCAAGGTGCTGGAACAGGTGCTGGAACAGAACCACACCAAAACAAGCATACAACTACTCCATGCTAAAATTTGACCAGTTTATATTTTTCCTACTCCTACAACAAAACCACAACTTACACCATACTTTTATATTACTAATAACTTTACAGATTGATGGCTCAGCCCCATGGAACACCACTTCGTTTGTGTGGGTGTATCCGTGTATGGGGTGAGCCCACCCACGTCATAGAACAAATTAACACTACACCCCTTTAGGTTATCCATAATGGAGGGGCTCTATGGCACTACTAGAAAAAGCCCCTTCCTTGACGCGCGAACAATGACACTCAGTAATTTATGACGCGCAAAAACAAGCGTCATAAAAAAACTGTCGTATTTTACAGAATTCTATTGATAGATGACGCGTTTTTCCGCGCGTCATAAAAGTTGTGTCATTTAATAAAAAATAAAAACACGGAGGACAAAAATTTTGTGCGCGTCAATTGTAAAAAAAAAAGTGTCGCCTTTTATTTTTTTTTCCCCCAATAAAATATCCGAATATATAAGAGCCCTCCGCCCCCGCTCCCGCTCCTTTGCCCTAATTTCCATCCCCCGTCTCTTTCTTCGCCCTAATCCGTTCACCACCGCTCCACTCTGCTCCTCCTCTGGTCGTCGCCACCTCAGTGCCGCCGGCCGCTACAGCCAGCAGTCGCCACCGCCCTTCCCCCCTGCAACCTTTATGAAAGAAATTTGACCTAATATCCTTCTGTTTCCTTCAACAATTTCGAAAAAGAAACCCTAATAACATCATCCTCTTCCTCGTACCTGCCGCTGCTTCTTCTTTTCAGACAGGTAAGAGTTCTTCTGATTTCTGTATAGGTTTTTATTCAATTTCAAGTAAAATATGTGGATTTTGAATATATGGCGTCGATTCCTGCAGGTCCGAGTTTAGGACCGAGTTCGAACTTTGGGTTTCAATCCTTTCTTGGGGATACTTCTCTCACTAAATGTGTATTTATGTCTTCAGTTACCTCTGTAACCAATTTCTCGTTCTCCAAGTTCAGGAACGAAGTATTTGGTTAGTTGTAGTCGAATTTGAACAATCTAGCTTCGATTTTCCTTCTTTATGATTCCTATATGTTTGGTTTTTTAGGTTTATGGATGTCTACTGGTTTACAGTTTTACATTAGCAGTCATGATTGAAGAACATTCTGGGTTCAGGTAACTCACAAGCACTATTGAAGATATCAAATGAATTTGTTAAATGTGAATAAGTTTATAGTAGCTTGCTACTGGTCTTTTTAATTTGTATACAACCTGCTTTCCATGTGATAATTACCTTACTTTGCTATAATAAGTAGAAAATAGGTAAATTTCGTTAAGATGATGCTTACTGTTCTTGGCATGGTTAGCCTCAATTTGAAATCATGTCCCTAAGGATTAAATCTTCATGTATTTATAGTCTGTAAGTGTTTGAGTCTGTGTTTATAGTTTGTAACTGTTTGAATCTGTGTTTATAATATCCTGATTGATTACTTTTTCTGGGTTCTTGATTTAGATGTTTATCTTGGCTTAAATGTTTGGGAAATGTTGTGTTGTTGTTTATCAATCATGTCCTAAGAAAAGAATGTTTCATGATTTGATTTAATTCACTTGATAGAGATATTAAGACAATATACATATCACTACTATCTGACCATTATAATGTGAGTTATCATGATAGAAGTTGTTATATCTTAGATCCTGTTGTCATGAGTTTGTGTTTTCCATCTGTATTGATTCTGTTCTATAAGTAATACAAATCACAGGTTGGGTATCTTAATCACAATGAACCAGAAACACTTGTGAGACAAAACACAAAATCGAAACCATGATGAACCAGACACTTATCTTTCAAATGGTTGCTGCTGAGTCAAACGCAATAGCTGGTTCCTCTGATGCAACAGTAGGTGCAAGGTCATTTCAGTTTCTTGCCTTTTCAGCTTAGTGCAAGGTCATTTCAGTTTCTTGCCTCGGAACTTTCTCTTGATGCCAAACGCTCCAAAGATACCAATGCTGCCATGCTTCAATGGTACGTGATCAGAAATAAATATTGTAATGTTTGTGGGATTTTGTTACACAAATCTTTTTTCTTTGAATTGTTCCTTTTGCAGTTGGTCATTACATGAAAAGTGTAGCTGTAAAGCGTTAAAGCTCACTTGAAGCATCGAAGATTCAAGATTTTCTTGGACACTTTGGTTAGTTGATTCTCATTGTTCATACTTTCTCTTTTTAAGTTTTAACCAGAACTCTAGAGAGTTTGTGTGTAGTTAATTGTGGATTCCATATTCATTTTGTTCACCTTTATAGTAGTTAGGGTGAGAGCAGAGGTAGCCGAGGTAGACACTTGGTTTCTCTAAAGCTTTTCACTAAAGTTGCATTACAATTAATTGATTAAAGGTTCCGAGGTAGACACTTGGTTTCTCTAAAGATTTTCACTAAAGTTGCATTACAATTAATTGATTAAAGGTTTCTGCTTTGACGATTATAGTTATTTTGTTTTGATTTGTGATTGTGGATTGTAGATATGAAGAGTGCCAAGGGTAAAGGTCCTGCAAAAAGGGATGCCTTGAAGCCTATTAAGGACAGGTTCATTTCCTGTTTGTTTTGATGTTCTAATCACTGTTGGATAATAATTATTCATCATATAAACCTTCATAGACTTGGTTTCTGAAATCGGTTGTGTACAGTTCATATTTAAAGTTAATATGAAATTTTCTTGATTGAGATCACCCTAATTCTAGGCCAGTTCTTCATGATTGATACTCATTACTCTGTTCTATATTGATTTTGGGTCAGTTTGTTTCCAGATCTTGCTTATAATTCTCCTGGTATGTTTAACCTTTATGGAATTAATGTCATTAGATTTCCTTTTCACAAATCTCCTATAAAGCACATGTCTCTTTGTAGTGGAATAGTTTGTATTTCAAAGCTAGATTTAATATTTCTTAAAGAGCGTTAGCATGTTAGACTTAGAGCATGATTTGGGTTGTAAAGTTCACATTTTATATTTAACCAGTATTCACAGCTTTA
The DNA here is from genome assembly GCA_039602395.1 of Deinandra increscens subsp. villosa. Lineage (NCBI taxonomy): Eukaryota > Viridiplantae > Streptophyta > Magnoliopsida > Asterales > Asteraceae > Deinandra > Deinandra increscens. The sequence goes on from JBCNJP010000023.1 coordinate 3,610,394, forward strand.
TACCTTTCCTTAACATGTTTTTTTTTTTTGGATCTTAACATATTTCATGATTCATTATTTAAAATTTTTGTATGCAGCGATGTTCAAGGTCATGAAAGAGACAAATAAAGGTGTCTCATGGATCCAGAAAAGTCGTTTGGGTCTAACTATTTGTTCTGGCTTATGAACCTGATTGATGGCTTCTGGTTTGCGGATCATGCTCATGGATACAAAGCTTAACAAGCTGCAACAGGGTGCTGTTAATTTTGCTTTGATGATGTCCCAAATGGAGGGAGGCTGTCCAGTTGATTATAACACAATTACAGGTCTTTTTCTTGACGTATTTAAACCATACATACACTTTTTTTTTGCGTAAAGAACCCTAAATACACATCTCAATTTGCTTGTTCTATCATATTTTTGTACACTTGCAGTTATATTGATCCTTTAATTTAAACTGATTTGAAATGCCATTTTTTTTCATTCCATCTTTTCAGAGGAACTTAATACGTGAGGCCACTACTTTCGTCTTAGATGTCTTTAAACCCTGCTTGTACATGTTCAATTAGATATCCTTTAGTACATGTACCTTTGTTGCTTAAGGCTGAGGTTGTTGTCAATGTCAAATTTGCATAAGAAGGCATCATTTTCACTGGCTTTACTATATATAACAGTAGCATCCTTACTAGTTGAAATGTTTTACACAAGACCATAATAAATCTACTAAAAATATCTTTACATAAGAACATAGTTGAACTATTAGGGACCAGTTTGTGTTTTTAGGGATTAGTTGAAACTGTCTTTGTTTTAGGGTAATAGGTTTCAAACGATGCATTAATCATAGTTTCATAGTTGTGTCACAAACACTCGGATTCAGTTTTGAACAATGATTTTGACTTGGTGCAGGCTATTGGACCTTTTAGCTTCAAGGTGGATACCGGAGTATAGTTTTAGCGCTTGTCGTTATGAAGTGGATGGTTTTATATATATTTCCTTTTCTTCTTTAAAAGATGGATTGATATGTGTATATCAAGGAAGATATAAAAGTTTTAGTTGTATGAAACGTATTGGTTTGCTATATATATGAAATGCGTTATTTTGCTATAAGTGTATTTTTATCGTTTCATCAGGTTAATTTTCATTTAATGTAGAAATTAGTGATTTTAGTAAAAAATATTTTTTTTAAATTTTCTTTTACATTCTTGACGCGCAAAAATGCGTGTCATCTCTATTTATGACGGGGGCTTCCTTGACGCCCATTTTATGACGCGCAATGCGCGTCATAAAATGCGTGTCATCGTTCGCGCGTCATAAACGGGATGACGCGCATTTTGCGCGTCAAGAGGATTCTTGACCCTGCCTTCCTTGACGCTTTTTTGCGCGTCATCTGGGCCCTTTCTTGACGCGCAAAAAGCGTCAAGAAAGGCCATTTTTGTAGTAGTGTGGGGCTCCATGGCACCCCATAGCGCCCTAGCGTAGTGGGGGTAGTGTCTATGGCGCCCATGACGTCCGAAAGTGAGAGAGGGAAAGACGTGATGCTGGTAACGCCCCAAGGTCATTTATGCTAACATGGCACCCCGGGGGTGGGAGAGGGGCGCTATAGGGGCGTTATGGGTTCCATGGCGCCCCCATGAACCCCACTACGGATAGCCTTATATGAGATTGGTGCATGATCCAGGTGGATCTAACGGCGTGAAATTAATTACAATATTGTGAGTTTGCTTGTGACTTTGTATCTATATCGGGACAAGGGCGAAACTTGACTAGAAAAATGGATGGGATCAAAAGTCAAGGGTCAAAAACGGATAGGACCGGACTAAGTATATAAATTTTCTTTGGATTGGACAGGTAAATTTTCACTTCTGAGCGAAAAAACTGGTAGGACCCATACCTGGGCGGACCCTCACTAACTTCGCCCCTAATCGGGAAAAAAAAAATGAGAGTGTGCCATATTTGAGTTATTATTTTATTTATTTAATAAAAACTTTTATTTAGGCTCAATTTTTATTTTTATAAATAACTTTTACATGCTAATTAAAAAATAACTAAATTTGTACTTTTTTTTTCAGAACACCTTGGTATAATTTGAAAAAAATAAAAATAGAATTTTCTTTTGAAAAAATATTTGTTGTTCTAGTAAGTGTTTTTCGATGTGTTTTTTGGTCTTGTAAGCGGTTTATTATATTTTGTTTGATGTAATTTTTTTAATGTTTTAATGAAATGTTTTTTATATTTAAAATATTTTGTTTTAATTTTTAAATAAAAATAGTTGTATAATAATAATAATAATAATAATAATAATAATAATAATAATAATAATAATAATAATAATAATAATAATAATGAAATACCAACTCACAATCAGCATACCCATACATTTTGAGTTGGTTGTGAGTCTAGTCACTGCTTGCGTGACAGAACTCACAACCCCAACTCACATCAGTATACTTTATATCCGTGCAAATTAAATGTCCGACCACATTATTGTGACTTGTCTATGGAATTAATCTTTTTTTATTGAATGACTGGATTTATTAGAAAAAGACTAGCAAAGAGCTATGTTACATGAGATGAATAAAAGAAAGTTACATCAATTTTCCTTATTCAAACATCGAAGGCTACTCCTATTCTTAATAAAAAAACGTCATAATTTGAATTTCACCGAACACCAACTCCGCCCTTTTGCCAAGATTTCGTCGTGTTACGAAACTTCCAATATACCATATCGTCGTTAATAAGATTATGTGTACGAAAATTTTTTAACATGAACTTTTGGTAGGTGAGAGATAAATAATAATAAAATCAGAGTAAAATATGGGCGAATAGGTGAATGATCAAATACAAAGCCCATTTTCCATGTGAAGTGTAGGAAGGCATATGGGCCATTGATCTAAGAAAATTAATGGTTCAGATTTAATCTACATCAAACTCAAAAATATGAAAGAAATTGTAAAGTGTGACAAAAGCTAGAGGGTATAATTGGTATAGTCTACAATTGTTGATTTTTTTAAGTCTTCCTTAACTTTTTTAAATGACTATAACTTTTTTATATGACATCATTTAAAAAAAAATACACCATAAAATCAAGCATTTAATTTTCTTTAATTCGAGTATAGCATTCGCAACATTGCCTGATTATTAAATATATCTTGCGTGATTATGAAGTATAGCTTGCGCGATTATTAAATATAGTTTGCATGATTATCAATATAACTTGCGTAATTATCAATTGTGCACGAATAATTTTACCCTTACTTCGTACTTAAATACTTCGTACTTAAATACGAAAAACTCCTTTTGTACACTAACTTTCCCCTATATAGTTAAACATAAAATTCAAGATAATATGGGTGAGAATTTAACATTTACAATTACTTAAAAGGATAAATTTGAAAACTAAGAAACCATTTAAGCGATAGAAGTGACACTTAAAAATACTTTATGTACTCTTGCTTAATATTTTAAAATCCGTATCTAACAGGCTGTTTCGATTGGTTGAATTAACGACCGGAGGTTAAGCTGATTTTGGTGTGTCCGGTTTTAATATAATTCCATGTTAATTTTTTACCTGAAAGTTTTTGGGTTTAACCAGTCAAAGCCAGAAATCAAGCAGCTAATTGAAAAGTTATAGTAACAGCCGACCCGTCATTTTTAACCAATTTGATACTATAAAAATACGGGTCGAAAAATTTCGATTAAAACGCATGCTAAACCAAGCTATCACCCTTAATTGCAAAACTCATTCATCATCTAGATTTCGTTATTTTATCAGAGTAGCGTCAAGATTTATCATGTATAATAACATTCACAAATTAAACATCGACACTGTCCACAATGGGTGTTCGGTTCTCCAAAAGTTCTTCTGCTCGATCATGACCCATCAACCCACTTGTCACCTATCATTAACACCAGTAACGTTAGTTAGTATTAATGACTTACAAACAATTATTTAATATTAACCATCTCAAACTAAGCAAACAAACATTTTAGACGAATTCAGGTTCCACGCGTATCACCTACAACTTCAAAATGTAGTAGGCGATACGCCTACCAACTCACGTGTATCGCTTACTGGAAGATCTGCTCCAAGCGATACGCTTGGAGCATAAATTCCAACGATTCAGCTAAAAATTGTAGTTCTGGGACTTAGCCAATTTTTCAGCTTGTTCCCAGATTTTCTTCCATACTTTCCAACCTGCTTCCAATGATCAAATCCTTGTTTTCCTTCACTTCCTTAAGGCATTACTAGGCCATAAACACAACTTCAATGATTCTATACCTTCTTGCCAAGAACTTACATCATTAAAATTGCAATAACCAACCCATGACCCGTTAAGGACCAACCCATACTAAATCTTACTTCCAGCCAACCTATAGTTTAAATTAAACATCTTTGTGCTTACACAATAGCCATGTAAGGCTACACTACTCAATACACACATAAGCACACTTTATCATCCAACAATCATACATGAATTTAGAATGTCAAAACTTTCCTTGACACATGTTTTCTTGTATCAAGTTATCACACTGACCCAAAAGTGTTTTCACGGCTTTTGGTAATTACTAACCACTTTCCCATCCAAGATCACTTGGACTTCTGTGCAATCACATTTAACCCTTACGGGTACAATCAGTTTGACCCTAACGGGTCAAAACTCTGCTTGCCTCATTACTACTATCATAAGCATAACAATTTCGTGACATGGAACAATTTCTACTATTACTTCTATTAACACACATATCTCATAACACATTCCCATATCAATCAATATACTTTTGTGTTACCTCAACGTTTAGGCTCTATCCTTCCTTTTTCTATGCTTGGTTGAGCTTTCACCTGCTTCACCACCTATACAATATCAATAGAGTTACTCATTTAGTGACCATCATTTACCTCATATAACATCATATCATCACAACTTGCTATGAAATCCTCTCTATAATATTTTTGCAATCAAATAGACATTTCATCAAACACCTTGTAGGCGTTTGATAGAATCATCCTAATAAACACATAAGAACCTCACACCCAACCCATTTCAAGCTCAAATGATCTAACCTCATAACATATGCACAAAATCTGCAACACTTTCACAATTCCAATATCATACAAGCGTTAAAAGAATCAAAACAACTCCCAAAATCCCCAACCATACATAAATTTTCGATTTTTATGTGAGGGCTCAAACCCCATCACAATTTCATTCAATCACCACAAATTTCACACATGCAACACAAATCCTTGCATAGACCAAACCTATGACACATACCAAACCCAATTTCTTTATTAATTTCATCGCTAGTTGAAATCCATCAATTCATCTAACTCAAGAACTCGCTTACTTGACAATAATTTCAGAAACAAGGATGGAATCGCAATGATGATAGACTCCTATGCTTAGAATCTCCATCCCCTTCCTTGATTTCCCTTCCAACACTCTCAATTTGATCAATTTAGCAAGAACTATCCTTTTCTCCCTTTCTCCCCCTTAGGTCGTGAACGTATACATGCCTGGGATGAAATGCCAGACTAAGGGGCTGTTTGGTTGGGCTATATGACGTTTGAATGGAAGAAAAAACTGACCGATTCAGACATTTTTGCGTTATGGAGGTGTTTGGTTCGAGGGGTAGTAGCTAACCAAATTAGACATTATTGTCTGTTCGAAAAAGCTGTGGTGGAGATGCTGAAGCGTACAGACGCGCTACTGAAGGAAGGAAGGGGGCTGAAACGAGGGTCGTGAACCGAAGAGAAAAAGGGACGTGAGCCTGAAGAGAAAAAAGCAAGAAAAAAAGAAGATAGATTGACGTGAACCAAATAGAGAAAAAAGGACGTGAGCCTGAGAGTAACAAAAAACAAGCTTTGTTCCTGACCCGGGTTTTCGGGGTTGCATTCGTGTCCGCAGGTCATGCGGACGGGAAGTAAATTATACCAAATTTGCACCCCCCCCCTGCGCGCAATAGATACCGAAGTAAAATACAACATAAGAACTTAACATGTCGTGTATGTTTTCATATATAAGTTAACCGTGTTTTTGTTCCCACATCAATGTGGGACAAGCTTAATGAAAAAAAACTAGACTTTTTGTTCTCACAACAATATGGGACAAGGTAATGAAAGAAAGTTTTTGGTGTTTTGTTCCCATACCAATATGGGACAAGATACATGAAAGAAAAAAAATAGATTTTTTTTTATTCTCACACTGATTTGTTAGTGTTTTTATTATATTTTATTTTATAGTCATTCAGATGTATAAACAAACAGCACATAATGATTGAACAGCTTATTGATTCAACATTTTTTTACCATACAAACAACTTATTCATTCAGCACCAAATGATTCAGCACAAACCAAACAACCCATAACTTTTCTTTCTAATATGCTAGTTACATACTACCCCCTCCAAGATTACAAATTTTATAAAATCTAGCTACAAGTTGATGTTTCACTTTTAGTCGTTAAGTTTCATTCTAGTTTTATTAAACACCCGAGATGTAACCCAACCATTAAAATTAGTCATCTCAAATTAACGACTAATCAAGCTTACCCGACTAAGCACTCACAAAATTTAAAATATTTAAATAAACGAAAATCGGGTTGTTACAGTTTTTAAAACTTAAGTCATGTAATTACGTTAAATGATACAAAACTTGATGCATACTGTCGCCAATGTAGTTTATTTTAGATAAATATATTTTGATTAATATTTATTTGATACTTTTTTTATGATTATAGTTTGAACTTTATTTAAGTTTTTTTTACATTTGTCGTATATTATAAATTTGCAAGTTTGGATATTGAATGCGGTACACCTTCCAAGTCAGTCAACCACTGAACCTTTTTTTAACACAAATTCGTTATGGTTTAAAAATCTGGTTTTAAAATATTGGTGGCCTCCTTAAACGCCGATAGTGCCCTAGATCACTTACATACCTAGGCGTCACAAATTAATATAAAAGAAATCACAAACCTTTTTGTTTTATTTTCTTTAATATATTTTTTCTTTTATTAACAGAGTTTGGACTACCACAATTCTCCAAGCTGAGTGAGTCTTTTCTAACACGATATTGCAATCATTAATACTGAATTTGACACTTTAGCCTTGTTCACCCTGAAACACCATCAAGGAGGAATGAAACCCACCACTTAGAAAAACATAAAACTCTCTTGAGTCGGGTTTTACGCCAGTGACCTCAGACAAGGATCACAAGCCCTTAGCCATCATCTTCATGTTAGTTACTCTAAGGCTCATCGTAGTGGGCGACTCACGACTAGGCGTTAAATCTCAATTTTTGCGCCTTATAGCACCCCCAACACCGCCCCCATGGGCACTATGAAGGCACATCTTGCCATTGGCATGATGAGCATGGCGCCTCTTCCTTTTGTGATTCTTGATTCCTATTGGTCCACATATTTTTAGGATTTAAAAAAATAAAATAAAAAATGATTGTGTAAAAATTAAAGGTTTTATGGGGCTTTATCCACTACACACTTAATGCTATATAGTCAGTCCCCTACTGACTGGACTGTCACGTGTCAAAAAACGTCTAAAAATAAGGCTTTACCACTAAACATTGCCTAAGAGAATCTTACCGTAGCTCCATACACATAAACCGCCTTGATAACAACAATTAATCATCAGAACTTCCATTGGTGTGTAGTGGTAGGAAGCTTGTGTTCTCTACTTGAGACATAAGTTCAATTCCTACGGTCATCATTTTGGAGGGGGCATCCGGGTTTTACCACTAGTGGGCTTTTAGGCGGGTAAGTTTTTTTCAAAACTAGACATAACTTGATGCGTTTAAGAGCTCCATATGACTGGGTTGAGCCAATTGACGATGACATTTTCCCATTAAATCACCCCATACAAAGTATAGTTCAATGTTTCTTCACCGTTACAAAAAATATATACCTCTTCATTTATTAATATTTGATTCCCAATATATCCTCTTCAGCAAATTCCTTGTTATTTTCTCAAGAGCTGAGTCTTAACAATCTTCAATGGCTGTATTGACGAATTGAAAGAAAGAGACGGAGAGGTGTCGTCTCATCACTCATGTCCTTTATTTATTTCTCATCATCAAAACAACAAATAATAGAGCCCTCCTTTATCGAATAAAGGACATGTACGATATAAGTAAGCACGTGGTTACCCTGGTTCACTTTAACATCAACATTTGAACCCTAGCCACAAAACCAATTTGATAAATGTTATTTATGTAAGAAAATTTGAATTTAAATAATCCAACTATTAATTATTAGCCATATTAATCTTAACTGGGTTTTTTCTATAATAAACTTAATTTTTCGAGTGTTGTATTGTAGCAAACCTCCATTAAAAGAAAAAAAAAACCAATAGTTTTTGCTGAGTATGCATCATATATATGTGTCATTCCTTTATCTGGGTTGGGTTCTATAGAAAACCAATATTTTGTAAAAAACCAAAAAACCATGAAAAAAAAATATTTTTTTAAAAACTTTTTTTATATGTTTCTTTCATGATTTTAAGAATACTGGAAAAAGAAAAAACTTTAAAAACATTTTCGAGTTTTTTTAAAAAATAAAATAAAATTCGGATTTTAGCTTGAAATTAATAATGCACTATGCAACAATAATATAAAATTGTCTTATGAATGCCAATTCTTTGTTTTTATATTATTCGCATAAATCACGTCCATATTTAAGTTAAGTTTCTTCTTTTTAAGTAGTTTTAATTATAATGCATTATGCAATACTATTAGTACTATTGCATGATGCAATAATAAAAAATCACTAAACTTTTTATTTTTTAAAATTTTTTTTCCCATAAATAAAGCTAATAAAATTATAGAATTTTTGGTGAAATTCTTTTTAAAAATTATTAATATATGAAGAAGTTATAGAGAAAAAAAGGTTGGTTTTTTGGTTTTTTGGAAAATTGTTGGTTTTCTATAGATATTTTCCCTCCTTTATCTATGTGTCAACTTTTTTTTAAATCCATATCACCTTATTTTCCTTTACCATTAATTTTATTAATCCAACTATTCAATATTCATATAGTAGTACATCGATGTAGGTCTTCCAAAAAAAAAAGAACCCCACGTCACCTTAATTTCATTTATCTTAATTTTTATGTTTTTCTAAGATCACAAACCCCACGTTTCCTTTACCTTAAGTTTTCCTAAGATCATAAACCCCACGTGGATTTAAAAATTTTTTTTGACATGTAAATAAAAAAATGACATGTAGGATGCATAGTTAAAAAAACCTAACGGGGGTTTGTGTTTTTAACGGCGGTTTGCTGTACTCCAATACTCGAAAAGTTATGATTATTGTAGGAGAAAAACATAGTTGGGATTAATATCGACATAATCAATAGTTATGATTAATTAAATCCAATTTTCTTTTATATAATAACGTACCAATTCTAATCTCAAGTAATTAAGCCTTACTTGTTGTTAAACAATGTCACTTGTACTAGGCTGTATGCATTTTGTGTTTTAATTTCTATATGGTCATGGTCTAATAACCCAAGTAATTAAGCCTTACTTGTTGTTAGACAATGTCACTTGTACTAGGCTGTATGCATTTTGTGTTTTAATTTCTATATGGTCATGGTCTAATAACCCGGTTATAATTCCGTGCAGTCCGAATAAGATTTACTATGGAAGAAGTCGTCGATTTGGAGCTTCAAGACCCCTTCGAGATTCGAGGAACCGTCCCACGTCTTCTTTATGGTGTAGTAAATGAGAACGGCTACAGGGAACAACTTCCATCACGGATATGCATGGCACCTGATACACTACGATATCTTAACCCAGACTCATTTAACTGTCGGGTGGTCTCTATTGGACCACTCCATAGAGACGATGAGAATGCGAAAGAATTTGAAGCCAAGAAAGCAACTTATGTTGACTGACTTGTTAGGACTGTGACACCCAACAATTTCAGATGATTCCTGACTAACACAAACTCATATTATTTCAAACATACATCCACGCATAATCTATTAGAGTTAGTAGATGTACGTGTCAGTTAGTCCACAAACACTCACATACAAGTCTGGTCGTGAACGTTGTTTGACTATTTAATTAACTCGTAAAATGAAAAAACATAATCCAGTCTTGATGCTTACAAATGAGAAAGAATATTCAACATTGACGTTCTTGAAATTGTTGGGAAAACTGCAAGCACTAGATCTTGAAATGAAAAATGTGAACAACACTCCTGCTGAAGTTCAGAATCCAGATGTGTATTATAGTTCAAATGCTGCAACAATATCTGGAAAATCTGGGAAACATACAAGTTCTGCACCAACAACATCATTTGTAGCTGGAAATGTACCACATGCTGGAAATGTGTCTACATCAGAAAGTTATGAATCAAGTTTTGGATCACAAGGATGTCCTGTGTCAATTCCTGCTAGCAATACCATGAATGCTAGTAAACTACAAACCAAATGTGACTTATGTTATTTATGTGGTACATGAAATGTGTGAATTTGTGAGTTAGTATACTTGTTTAGTGTTTTTAGTAACGTATGCGAACACCCGAACCAATTTTGAGACCCGAGTAAAAAGGCAAAAGAATAAATCTGCTAAACTGGCCCACTAATGAGTGGTGTACCACAAATCTTCATTTGATGATCACGTGCTCCTCTTCATATAAGTAAATCGATTCACGTGCTGCCCATATATTGTAATTCTTTCCTTCCAATTTGATTCATGTTTTCGCGGTACGCCTAAGTGAATTATTAACAGAAAGTTTTCTCGATTTTTTTCGTTCCTAAAATTTTAATTTTTGCTTTCTTTGTGTTTCTTTCATTGTTTCGAACAGTACTACGTGATCGGTTTTGTTTGTTTTGATCGTTTTGCATGAAATTAGGTGTATGCAAACCAACCAAGAGATCGGGTAGAACATCTTCGCTCATGTGTTGATCCGGAGAATGAGAAAATGTCCAGACGAAACACAGCATATCAAAGAAATCAAATGGGTGATAACTGATGGGTTAATCTTAATGAAGGGGATAATTTACAAGAACCATAAAAGCTTAAGGGTTATTTAGTTAATAGTTTAATTAGTAATTTTAGTAGTTTACGGAAGTTGTTTTTTTAATCTTCTAGAAGGTAATTTAATTAGGGTGAGAATAATTATCTAAGTTTTAGGTCGATTGATGTGTGTCTATTTAAAGAGTCTTTATCATGTAATTTAGGGTAACCCCATAATAATTCAAGTTTAATTTTCTTTCATACGTAATCTCTTGTTACGTTTAATCTATTGATCTCAAATCATATATTCATCAAATATCAATTGTGTCCAACAATTGGTATCAGAGTATAGGCTCGTATCGTGGGAGGAGAGGAAGAAGAACGGACTCTGTGTGAGTCGTGGAGGAAGAAGAAACCTGTGTGGTTTGAAGACCCAGATCTGTGTGATCATCCCGATTTCTACGTGAAGTCAAAGTGAGAATTCTGTGTGAATTAAAGTTCTTGGTGAACTAGTCTATGTGACATAGAGGTGTTCGAGATTCTTTGTGAATCGGGGATTCTTTGTGAATCGGGGATTCTTTGTGAATCGGGATTCTTTGTGAATCGGGATTCTTTGTGAATCGGGATTCTGTGTGAATCGAGAGTAGATGAGAAGACCAAAAACAAATTCTGTGTGAATTTATGACCATTGCAAATTGAAAGAAAGAACCTGGAAGAACTTGTTGTTGCTCGTGAGGAAGAAGGCAAGAAGGCAGTTGTGTGTTTTTCTTGTATGCAGGTTTAATTTTTCAAGAAAAGAATAGGGTGGAGTCATCTCAAAGGGTCAAAAGGACACAACCTTTTAGGAGGCTCTGTACACAAACGGGTAACAAATCAAATCGATGGCGGACGGAAATCCAGGTGCGGGTGCAGGTGCAGGTGCGGTTGTACCAACAAATAATCAAGGGAACATCTCGTTGCAATGTCCGAAACTAACGACTACAAACTATACGAGTTGGTCGATTATGATGGAGACAATCTTAAGAGCTCAAGACCTTTGGGAAGCTATAGATCCGGTGACGGGAGCGGGCGTTGAAGAAAGGAAAAATTACACGACGAAGGCGGTAATTTTTCAAACCCTACCTGAGGATATTTTGGTTCAAGTTGCAAAATATAATCATGCTAAAGATGTGTGGGAAGCAATTCGTGTTCGATTTCTTGGAGCCGAACGAGTGCAAAAGGCCTGTTTGCAAACACTTAGAAGCGAGTTGGAGTTAATGAAGATGAAAGACACCGAGTCCATTGATGAGTTCGCGGGAAGTTAAGTGGGTTATCTATTAAGTTTAGTAATCTTGGCTCAAGTCTTAATGATGAAGTTATCGTGAGAAAGTTGCTTGGATCGGTCCCAAGAAAGTTTCTTCCTATTGTTGCCTCAATTGAACAATATTCAGAAGTTGATACTATGCCGTTTGAAGAAGCCGTTGGGAGGTTGAAGGCGTATGAAGAATGAGTCAAAGAACCAGATGAAAAGGAAGAAAATCAAAGTAAATTAATGTTATCTAAAACAAATGAAAATGAAGGTTCAAAAAAGGATGAGTCTTGTTGTGAAAGTTGTGGCAGAGGGTGCTCAAGTCAAAGCTACCGTGGACGAGCAAGATGTCGTGGTAATAGTAGAGGTCGAGGTGGCCGGTTTCAATGGAATGAAGACCGAAGAGAACGAGATAATTATCGTGATAAAAGATATGTAAAGTGTTATAATTGTCAAGAATATGGTCACTATGCTTACGAGTGTCCAAAATCGAAAGAGGACGAGCCGGCATTGATGTGATGAAAAAAAGACCCGTATTAAGATTAAGGGGGAGAATGATGGGTTAATCTTAATGAAGGGGATAATTTACAAGAACCATAAAAGCTTAAGGGTTATTTAGTTAATAGTTTAATTAGTAATTTTAGTAGTTTACGTAAGTTGTTTTTTTTAATCTTGTAGAAGGTAATTTAATTAGGGTGAGAATAGTTATCTAAGTTTTAGGTCGGTTGATGTGTGTCTATTTAAAGAGTCTTTATCATGTAATTTAGGGTAACCCCACAATAATTCAAGTTTAGTTTTCTTTCATACGTAAAATCTTGTTACGTTTAATCTATTGATCTCAAATCATATATTCATCAAATATCAATTGGTTCCAACATTAACTACTTCCAGGATGACGTATTCTTACAAGATCAACATCAGTTTTTTCAAGCTAGCAGCCCAAGTCATCAAAGTAAGCGGCTTCAACTAAATCGGCCGCAACAACAAAATGTATATGAGGCAATCCCTCATAATGATGGTGATCAAAGTGAAGCAACATGGGAGTCCGATTGGCAAAACGAGCCTCAATATGAACCATATGACTGTAGGTACGCAAACTACTGATATGAAGATGATGAAGACGGGTATGACATGGACTATGGGTATCAGCAACAACCACCACCACCAGTGTACCAAAATCAACCGAGATATAACCCACCATAAAACAACCAACCTCCCGAGGGGTCCCGCGATTCAACGATGTAAATTTAACAATCGAGACCACCTTGAAGTTGTAGACGGACTGCCGAGAATCCATAGGCAAGCACCGGCCCAAGGGGTCGAGAATCATTTTAAGCCGGTGGTCATTCCAAATTCATCCCTAGTGGTGACCCTAATAGGTTGAGATCGGAGGTCTTTTGAAGTTCGCCCACAATACCTTAACCACCTCCTAGAGTTCCTGTGGAAAAAGATACGAAGAACCATACCTCCATATCGCATCATTCGAGTCCATTTGTGGTACAATAGGAGGGTTCAGACGAGGTAAAATTGATATTATTTCAGTTTACGTTGAAGGATCGAGCGAGAAACTGGTTTGATAGCTTACCAGTGGGGAGTTTTTATACATGGCAAGAGATGCAACATGTATTTCTGGAGGAGTATTATCCGATGAGGAAAATGAGTGAAGCTCGAGAGTCAATCCGATCTTCCAGCAACACTCAGGAGAGCCATTTCATAAGGCCTTCACTAAATTTAAAGAATTTCTACGTAAATGCCCACATCATGGAATTGAAACGTGGGACTTAATTAAATGTTTTTATGACGGGTTGCTTCCAAAGGATATCAGGGATTTAATTTCGATGTGCAATGGAACATTTTTGACAAATTCTGAAGACGTGGATTCAGGTAACCTAGAAAATTTAAGTGCCAGGTCAAAGAGGTTGGCCCAATTAAGTCAAAGGTCAAGGTCTTCGTTTAAGGCAGTGGATTGTGAAGCAGATGAGAAGATAGAGAAAGCCAACAAAACCTTATCTTGGAAAAACAGGTTGCTCAACAGAAAGTTGGTGGTGGTGAAGCACCAAAACAGGGGGAGGGGGGGGGGGGGTCCATTCACGGTTTGCTCGGAATGTGGTGAGCTAGATCATATTTTTGCTCAATACCCAGTTAGAGTTAAAAATAGTGAATAAGTCAAATTTATGCAAGGGAAAATTTTTGTCAACACAGGTCAACAATATCAGTCTGGTCCACAAGGCTACAATCAAGGCTATCAAAGATTTAATCAAGGTCAACCACAACGAGCATTTTAATCTTAATAAAATTTAGATAGTGATAACGATTGTCGTGGCCGTTACAAATACCTAAACTTAAACCTATAGAAAGGGTAAATAGGGTGTCAATCCAGGGGAGTTAGTGGTCACTAGTGATTTAGGTTTTAAACTACCAAATTAAATTAACTATCTAAATCCAGATTACTGTCACTAATCTGAATTAATCCTAAATTAAACTAAACTAACTGATCTAATGGATTAAATAAAATGCCTCTTGGTTGTTTTGATTGGATATGTTGAATACAAAGCTAAACTGAACACTTTAACTAATTAACCTAAAATTAATGAACTTGCAATTTATGTTACTAAAAGGTAATTACTTTAGGATCCGGATTAGTGAATTACTGATTTGCATTCAGGAGTCTAACCTAGAAATCACATAGACATGACTGTGTTAACGTTTAACCAACCCAACCAACTTATTATCACGCATGTACTAAGTATAGTCCTAGAGCTATGCTCAGAAGAGGTAGTCCGGGAGCGGAGGGCACATACAATGATAAAAGTAATTTGATTAAATCAAACACACACTGAGATTAACAGATTGTCACGGATCAAAATCTCATCTAGTAATTATAAACACTAAATAAAAATAAGCAAAACACTAACCGTTCACCCAAGTAATCACAAAGGGTCTAGCCGAACATCACAAGCATAATCAAATCGTTCAGAAACTACGAAAAAGATGAAAAAACTAAGTGGAATTCGTCCCTGGTCGGCTGTGTCAAAAACTAGTCGATAGGAACCCTAAAAAACGAATTAAGAATGTTTAAATATGAGCCCGATCAAACTTCTTGATTTTCACCGACTTAACATCCCTCGCGTGTCGCGAGGGGATTTAATTTGTTTTGCCGCGTCACGATCCGTCATTTATTTCCGAATTCCAAATTGCAATTGCAATTGTTACCATTCTGCGTTCACATTAAAGTTCAAAAAATATTTATTGGATGATCACGTGCTCCTCTTCATATAATTAAATAGATTCAATTGCTGTCCATATATTCTAATTCTTTCCTTTAAATTTGATTCACGTACACCTTCATGAATCCACTCTTATAATTGTAGCATATGACATGCTCCTCACCAACCTGCATAATAAATGAATTCTATTTAGAATATTTATTAGTTAAACACTAACACATCATAGTTAAAATAATATAATATGAGCCCGGTGTCTCGTGTTCAATTTAATTATATCGTTTTAGCTCATTCACACTCAACACACTAATTATTAAAAACCGAACAAAAAAATTTATATTTCAGACTCAATTGGTGTGTTTAGGGAGTGATTACTATAAAATAAAATGTACTTTTTAACCACTCATAAGATAGTGGATCTAATACTCGTTTTAATGCTACAGTGGAGGCAATAAAATGAAATTAGAATGACAAGAAAGAGGTGAGAAGAGAGAATGAGATTCGGGATAAGAACTATGAAGGGTTGCAAAAAAAGGTGGGTCATTTGGCGGCTGAAGCATCACATCGAGAAACAGGAAAATTGCCAAGTGACACAGTGGTCAATCCTTATCACCAAGTCTCGACTTCAGGTATGAAGAATGTTTAGTGCAATAAATATAGTGGAGGATATGATGGTGAAGATCAAGAAGAGGAGGAGTTTGAAGAATTGAAAATACCTCTTATCCCGATTTAAATTGGAGAATTTAAGACTAACAAGGCATTATTGTACTATGGAGTGTTGGTTAGTCTAGTGCTGGGGTGCATATATGATGAGTTCAATTTGGGCCATTGCAAAGGCCATAGTGATATTTGCAGATAGTTCAACAAAAAGACCTCGAGGTATGTTGACGGGTGTAGCGGTCAGGGTTGGTGAATTATATTACCCAGAGGAATTTTTGGTCCTTGACTATGAAGAAGCGAGATATCAACCAAGGGTCATATTAAGGAGGTTGTTTCTAGCAACCGCGGACACACGAATAAATTGCAATGCAATCACATGCACAATGCGTTTGGGTTATCAACAATTACATTTAAATATGTTTACACATGTTTTTAATTATTCGGCTAGTTATTCTTTTCCTAAAATGTTTTCTACTAACAAGTGTCACATTGGTGATAAAGATGGTGGCACAACTAGGTTTGATGTTGTGGTCGATAGGTTGAAACATGTCGATGTTGATAATCCAAAGTGTAGTGATACGTGAGACCCGGTAATTGTTGTATCGGAGGTTTGAGAGGATGCGACAAATGGGCACAAATCAAAGGAGAAGGCGTCGAGCGTGACAAATCCAATGGGTGGTCAAGGTAAAGCTGATAGAAGCAACATGGATAGCAAAGGAGCGGTGAAAATGAAGGTAATTGATAAGGGAGAGGAATATGAATGGGTTCTAGATGACAAGTACAAATGTATCAAAAAACTCTTTATTGAGCTGAAGATTGGAGCTAAAGATGTATTCAAACCGCTATGAGGAGGTTAGGTCTGGCTGAAGACCTTAAACTTAGCGCTTCCTTGGAGGCAACCCAGAGGTAAAAGTTTTTGTCTTTTTATTTAGTTTTCAGTTTTGTGTGTTTATGTGCTTTGTTTTTCAGGATTCGGATTGGTTTTTGGTGATGAAGTTGGAGCAAAATGCAAAGTTCCAGGTACGTTTAGGGTTAGCTAAGCATTGGAACATGTTTGGGTGAAAAAATCTGGCGTTCGGGCATAGCAGATAACAAATTTTTTAAGTACCGAGAAATTTTAAAACTTTCTGTCCATAATGGACTTATGAGGTACGCCTATATCCTTGTGGTCCAGGTAGGTGGTACACCTAGATTCTTAGGCCAGCAAAATTTGTTTTTATTTTCTTTCTGAATCACTGATTGTATGTACGTTTCCTATATTTTATTTATTTTATTTCTTGCTTATTTTTAGTTGTTTCTTTTTATCACATTGAGGACAATTTTAAACTCAAGTGTGGAGAGAGAAATAACGCATTTTGTGTTTATTTTAGTGTGTTTAATATATATATATATATATATATATATATATATATAAATCCAAAAAGAAATTACAAAATTATCAAAAATGTCTCACGAATTAATTGCCTTTAAATGGAAAATGATCAATTCTGAACTCAAGTGTGGGGAGGGAAATAACGCATTTTGTGTTTATTTTAGTGTGTTTAATATATATATATTTATATATATATATATATATATATATATATATATATAGGATTAGGATCGTGTGAAAACCCATTTATTTTGTGAAAACGTGAAAACCACTTTAAAACCTTTATAACTTTTTCATACGTTAATGTTTTTGCATGAAATTTGCGCCAAAAGTCTTAGAATTACGTTATCTTTGATTCTATAAAAACCAAAAACAAAAAAAAACATTTTTTTTATTTTTTTAAATTTTTTTTTCCGTTTTTGGTACACATGTGTATCACAATAAAAAAACTCAAAATTTAATATGAGTTACTAATAGTTTTAAAAAGAAATTGCACCCTAATTATTATAGTTTTATTATCTTTATATCTAAAGAAAAAAATAACATTTTATGATTTTTTAAGTATTGCTACACATGTGTACTATGTTTAATTATCATTCGTAACATAAATGTTTTATTGTTTTTAGTATGTTTTTAATATATTTTTAACATAAGGAGTGTTTTTATACTTTATAATTCGTTTTTGTGTAGTAGTAGTGATGATGGTACACATGTGTACCAAAAACGAAAAAAAAAAAAAAAACGTTTTTTTTTACGTTTTTTTTTATAAATATTGTTTTCCAGAGTTATAGATAACGTAATTCTAAGACATTTGGCGCAAATTTCATGAATAAACATTAACGTATAAAGAAGTTATGTAGGTTTTAAAGTGGTTTTCACGTTTTCACAAAATAAAGGGTTTTCATAGGATCCTTCTCCTATATATATATATATATATATATATATATATATATATATATAGAGGATATAGAGGAAGGGTAAAATGAAAACTCTCCTGAGTTGAGAAAACTTTGAAAACTCTTCAAAAACGGGGTCAAAAAGTTTTTTTTTTCCCTTCAATTTTTTATGGTGATTCTTTACGTTATAGGCTATCCATAGATGGAAAAAAATCAAAAAAACGCCTCGGGGATATTTTTTAAAAAAATCTCAAAAAACGGTCTTGTTACATATGTAACACTCTGTACATATGTTTGTTACATATGTAACAACAAAATTTGTTACATTTTTTAAAAAAAATCCCCGAGGCGTTTTTTTGATTTTTTTCCATCTATGGATAGCCTATAACGTAAAGAATCACCATAAAAAATTGAAGGAAAAAAAAAAACTTTTTGACCCCGTTTTTGAAGAGTTTTCAAAGTTTTCTCAACTCGGAGTGGTTTTCACCATAACCATCCCCTATATATATATAGGGTAAGGTTCATGTGAAAATAACTTTTATTGCGAAAACACGAAAACAAATATTAAAACCTCTATAACTTTTTCATACGTTAATATTTTTTTAAAAAATTTACACCAAAATCCTTAAAATTATGTTATCTTTAGTTCTGGAAAAAACTAAAAAAAATCAAATTTGTTTTTTAAAATTATTATTGCACAGGTGCAATAATTTTTATTATTATTATTATTGCACATATGCAATAATATCAAAACCTTTATAACTTTTTCATATTTTATTTTTTTTCTAAAAAGTTGCACCATAAATCTTATAATTTCGTTATCTTTAATTCTGGAGAAAATTATAAAAAATCAACGTTTTTTTTATTTTTTTATTATTGCACATGTGCAATAAAAAATTATTATTGCACATGTGCAATAATATTAAAACCTCTATAACTTTTTCATACGTTAATATTTTTGATAAAAAATTGCACCTTAAATCTTATAATTTTGTTATCTTAAATTCTGAAAAAAGTTTAAAAAAAATTAACATTTTTTTGGTAATATTGCACATGTGTAATATAATTAATACGTATTATTGCACATGTGCAATGATAAAAAAATTACAAAATTTTAAATGTTTAATTTTTTTCACAGAATTAAAGGTGACATAATTTTAAGACTTTTGGTGCAAATTTTTTAAAAAAATATTAACGTATGAGAAAGTTATAGAGGTTTTAATATTTGTTTTCGTGTTTTCGCAATAACATATTGTTTTTATTTGATCCTTCCCCTATATATATATATATATATATATATATATATATATATATAGGTTTAGGTTCAGCTAAAAAAATCATTTCACCTAAGAAGGCTAGGAAGCAATCATGTGCTGACATGTGTACATAACACACTAACACAATGCATAAAAAGTAAAATATGCTGACACACTAACACACTGGATACAATGTGTTAGTGTGTTATTGTCCACGTGTCAGCTTGTGATTGCTTCCTAGCCTTCTTAGGTGAAAGTGTTATTTTAGAATAACTTTACCCTATATATATATATATATATATATATATATATATAGGGAAGGGAACAATTATTAACCCTTCCTTAGAGGATTAACCAAATAACCACATCCTAGTGGTTTGATGAAAAAACATGTGCTATGGATTAGTGACATGTGACACTCCTTTTTTTTTCTTTTTTTTTAACAGAAAGGGTATAAGGGTATTTTACCCAAAAGAAAAAAGTACCCCTCTCATTTTTAAAACGCTTATAACTTTTTTATCCGAAGTCGTTTTTTTATAAAAATTACACAATCGGACTCGTCGCTTTTTTATCTTTAATTCGGATGTGGTCCCGACTTTTTTTGAAGGGTTTTTTTCAAATGTCCTTATTAACATCAATGCTACAGAAAAAAAGGCACCGGTGCTACCCAAAAATACATCAGTGCTACTTTTTGTAACATTACATGTCGGTACGGACATTTGGAAAAAATGTCAAAAAATGTCGGGACCACATCTGAATTAAAGTTAAAAATACGACGAGTCCAACGTTATTTTTTTTAATAAAAAATCGACATCGGATAAAAAAGTTATAGTCGTTTTAAAATGGAGGGGGTACTTTATTGGTTGAGTTAAATGACTAAAATACCCTTTCCGGAAAAGAAGGGAGAGAGACACTTGTCATAATTTTGGTGGTTTAAATGGGTTATTTGGTTATTGCTCCAAGTAAGGGTTATTAATAGTTTCACACCCTATATATATATATATATATATATATGTGTGTGTGTGTGTGTGTGTGTGTGTGTGAAAGTTCAAATACAAAGTGATATTTCCGTATGAAGTGTGCGAAGTGATGTTAGCCTTTGATTTGATAAATGAGTGGTCCAGATCTGTGTAAATCTAATCTAGATGCAAAAGAAAAAAGTAAGCGTGCAAATAACCTTGAGGGGTAAAATGGGTATAACCTACAAAAAAGTTTTCCCATCTTTTTTAAACGTATATAACTTTTTCATATGACATCGTTTTTTTTTTAAATTACACCATAAGATCGAACATTTAATTCTCTTCAATTCGAGTATAGTATTGCTATACTTTTTTTGAAGTTAAATTTTTTGTAAGAACTCGACTATGCGTCCAGGTGACGTTCGCGTGATTATAAAATAAAGCATGTGTGATTTATTGTATATGGTGGCAAAATGGTGACAATTGCCTTTTTGACACCATTTTGTTACCAAAACATATTTGGTGGCAAAATGGTGACAATTGCTTATGAAATAAAGCTTGCGTGATTATGTATAACTTGTGTGATTATGACCTGTATATTTTTTCACAACATATTTGGTGGCAAAATAGTTACAATTGCTTATGAAATAAAGTTTGCGTGATCATGTATAAGTTGCGTGGCAATTGCTTATGAAATAAAACTTGCGTGATTATGTATATATATTTTTTCACAACATATTTGATGGCAAAATAGTGAAAATTGCCATTTTAACACCATTTTTCTACTTGTAACCATCTTGCTACCAAAACATATTTGGTGGCAAAATGGTGACAATTGTTCTTTTGACACCATTTTTGCTACCAAAACATAGTTGGTGGCAAAAAAAAAATTTTAAGTTTGTCTTCGTAAAGTTTGAGTGATTATAATATAACTTGCATGATTATGACTTGCTTTTTACAACATATTTGGTGGCAAAATGGTGACAATTCTCTTTTGACACCATTTTTCTACCAAAATATATTTGGCGGCAAAGCTTTTTTTTAAGTTCGTCTTGGTGGCTAAATTGTGACAATTGCCCTTTTGACACCATCATATTTTTGTGGCAAAATGGTGACAATTGCCTTTTTAACACCATTTTGCTACCAAAAACACGGTGGATGATTTTGCGTGATTATCAAGCGTACACGGACAGTATTACCCTCCTTTACACACTTCGCACGAAAAGTCTCCTTTGTACAGTAACTTTCTCATATATATATATATATATATATATATATATATATATATATATATCCAAAATATTAAAAAAAATCAAAAATGTCTCATGAATTAATTGCCTTTAAATGGAAAATGAAAGTACAATTGAGAACTGGTTTTCAAACTCATTATGAAAAATACAAATAATTATAAGGGTGGAAAACGCGTTAATTTGTGACGTGTTGGTAGGCCCAGCCGGTTAGATAGCTTAATTATCCCATAGTGTTGAAAATAAATAAAATAATTAACTAATTCATAAGACTTAGTGGGTTCCCATCTTAAACGGAACGGGGAATCTAAAATGATTGATAGGATGATATGACCGCTTTAGGCTAGAGATTTTTATGTCTTGAGAATTTCTTGACATCAACAATGATGACGTCCCATATTCCACTCATTCATACTTGAGCGTTTGTTTAATTAGGTAGTAGTTAATTAATTAATGATTAATCGATACCCAATGTGCTTCATGTGGGATCGCGACTTGCAGGATGTGCCTCTTGGTGAGATTCTTATATTGGTGAGATTCTTATATATATATATATATATATATATATATATATATATATATACATATGTGTGTATATATATACTAATAAAAAATAAAAATAAAAACTAATTAAAAATTGAGCTAAGACTTTATGTGCTTCCCTTCGGGATGACCACTTAGAGATGCACTGCTACTAGTTGAGGTTCACCAAAAATAATTATAATAAACCAAGGATTAGCTTATGCGTTTCCCTTTGGAATGATGACTTGAAGGATACACCTTTAAGTGAAATTTTGAAATTAGGTTGATAATAAATAAATGCTCAAATCATCATTCATATCCATAGTTCCATAATTTTCTTGTTATCTGAATTTCTAGTTTAGGGTG
>JBCNJP010000023.1:3633631-3660996 GCA_039602395.1 Deinandra increscens subsp. villosa
GTTTTTAAATTGTAAAACATTGATGTTTCCACTACTCTTTCCGCTGCAATGAAACGAATTAATGTTTTATGAAGTTTTTAAATTATTAGAAGTGTTCTATGTATCCTCGACTATGATTCCATTCTCGCTCACACCCGAAACCGTTGACCGGGGTGTGACATAACATGTACAAGTCTTCTGTGCCAGAGGTCAGACTCATCAACAGAAGCTCTTGATATCAAACAAGTATTGCCATCAAGAGATTTGGCACTTGCCATATCAAGTAAGTACAAGCCCTCTTGTCTTTTTGCCTTTATCAAAATCATTTCATTTGGAATTTTTAGACCAGGCTTAAGTACTAGAGCTTCTTCATCATTAAACAGAACATTCATCCTTTTATCACAAATTTGTGATACACTCAGCAGATTAAAATTCAGAACATTTACAAGACTTACCTTGTCAAGAGTAAAACTTCCATTTGATACATTACCAAGTGCTGTAATGTACCCTTCATTGCTTCCAAAAGCAACGGGACCGCCATCATATCTTTTTGTATTTTCTAGAAGGTTTTTATTACCTGTCATGTGACTGGAGCACCCACTATCTACAACCCAAACATTTGCTTGAGATTTATTAGGTGACCCCTACACAGGTAAAGAACATGATCAGTTGGAGTAAGGGACCCAAGCCTTTGTGGTCTTGGGTCTTCCCATGGCATCATTATACACTACTACAAAAAAGGTCATTCTTGACGTGCATTGCGTGTCAAGAAAGGGGCTTCTTGACACGCAAATGCGCGTCAAGGATGCAGGGGTCAAGAAGCTTCTTGACGCGCAAAATGCGTGTCAAGAAGTTCTTGACGCGCGAACAATGACACGCCATCTATGACACGCAATGCGTGTCATAAAATGGGCGTCAAGGAAGCTGGGGTCAAGAAGAGAGATGACACGCATTTTTGCGCGTCAAGAATGTAAAAAAAAAAATTAAAAAAAAATTATTTTATAGAATCATTAATTTCTCTATTAAATGACAATTAAATTCACAATACAAAATTAAATGACAATTAAATTCACAATCAGACTACCAACTCTTGTGCAAAAATTATTTTGTAAACTTTGGATCAAGCTTTATGCACTTTTCTGCATCTTTCAACCCTTCTGGCATTTCTCCTAGCTTTGTGTAGCAAGAAGCTCAGTTGTTGTATGCCTGAAAATAGGTTCATCTGTTCATATCCCCGATTCATAGGTATTCGTTAACTCAAAAATGTTCAAGAAAGAGACAGTTAGTTACCCACTTACCCTCGCAGCTTTCAGGTTTCTTCTCAAAGATTTTTGTAGTAGTGAAACCATAGGATCGAAGATGGAGGCCATCAATGTTCTGTGATTTAACAGCAGCACCATTAACAGTCGCATGTGACTGTTCTTTATTATTTTGCACAACAGCGCAGCCCTAGTAGATCCTCAACATCCATACCAAAATCACCATTATCCTGTCCCAATTCTACAACAACAGTTGAGTAACCCTGTTGCAGGAAATCTGCACTCAAAGAGATTTTAAGAGATTTTAGTGAATCATAAAAAATAAGAATATAAATACTTACCGTCTGTCATCTTTGCCTCAATAATTGGTATATCATTGTCATCATTTAGCCGATCATAACCATGGTTTTGAGCCCTTTGTTGACACCGCTTTCTAGAACAAATAATTGAGACTGTTAATTCAATATCAATTCATTGATCAAAATGAAAAAAGTACAACAATTCATTGATATATCAAACCAGTTTGCCATGTGACCCCATTTAGGACAAAAGACAACCCAAATTGACCTATTTATAAGTAAACCAACGCTAACACAATAAAAACCGTAGTTCAGAACACTAAATCAACACTAACACAATAACCGAAATCAAGAAAAGCAAAAAAATAAATGAAGCTAACAATATCAAAGCCAAAATTGTCGCCTATAAATGGAGATGAAAGAGCAACAGTTTATATCAAGAAACTCATGAAATTAAAAATAAATAATAAAAGTCCAGTGGTTGAAGTACTTGCAGTTTGGTTTAATTTGTGAACCCCATTCATCTTCGTTCATATGAATTTCAATGTCATATGATACTACGTACTTACTGTGCTGCTGTTTAATTAGCTTCGTATGCAGGTTAATTCCATCTATGACTGATACGAAAAATAGATAGGTCCATATATCTTAGATTAATTAATTTAGGTTGCAAAATTAACCTAATAAACCTGCTAATAGCAGTAAGTGTAAAACAAATTAGGGTAAATTTCATAGGTTTTGTTTTCTTTGTTTTTTAATGTGTCTGATGTATATGCAATTTCAGTCATTGACTGCATGCTTTTTTTATTTGATAAAGTTAAAGAATCATGTCATAGATCTTAGGTTAGTTTGAAGCAAAGTTTGTTCAAGAATTGAAAGGCAACTGATCATGTTAAATTAGCATAGCAAAGTAATCTACCAGAACCAAAGCAAAAGCCTACTGCCAACAAGGCAAAAATATACGATTATAAACAGTAACAAACCACAAACAAATGACTGCAAAATTAGAAGGGACCAGCTCACCTAGAAGGCACACCCCTTAAGAAATTCTGAAGACCTGCAAAAGACAGAGCAAACCTAAATCAAAAAAAGCCCTTGAATAGGTGTAAAGCGAAAAAATGAGCAAAGAAAAATGTAACGCATAACAGTTTTTAAATTCTGTGATTGCAAACCAAACCATTCAAAGGCAGCATGAAAATTCTATGAGACTGCAACTTTAAAACTAACAAAAACCACATACACGCATAACACTCAAACAGGTTCAATGAGGTTGGCGGCACAATGGTTTAACAACAGCAGGAGGTACACGGGCTAAAGCATACAACACCCAAACAAAGTGGGGCGTTTTAGAGTGGGATGTTTTATGGTGATGAAAAAAAGAACGTGTACCAAAAAGGGCATAGCTAATGCCAGCCTCTTAAGCAAATTTGTTTGGAATTCAGTCACATCAACATTCAAGGCACCATCAAACCTCAATGAGGCAGTCAAAGATGAAATAACCTGAATCAAAAACATATTTATGTATAGTAATAGGTGATCAATACTTGTGTAATGGCCACGCGCAAAATTGTTAACAGCGTCCTCTTTGCTAGCGATAAGTACCAGTCCGCACTTCATCGATCACAGTTGGCTCGAGATCAACAAAAACAACACTCGGAACATGCTTCCCTGCACCGGTTTCACTGAAAAAGGTGTTGAAAGCATCATCACCTCCTCCAATTGTCTTGTCACCGGGTATCTGCCCATCAGGCTGCAAAAGAAAAAATCAAATCCTCATAAATACGAATATAGCTACGAAACACTCGGTGACATTAACAAAATGATGTGCAAATTGAGCCATTTTGTGTTCAATTGTTCATTTCTTTCAGGAAATATTAGATCTGATAATGAACAAAAATAAAACTTTGACAAAAGCAATAAATAAATCCAATGCGAGATTAACCTGTCAAGATCTAAAACCATGGCGAATTTGTTAACATATCGACTAAAAACTGTAACTAATCTGAACGTAATCTGTATTTTTCCACAAAAAGTTAACAATCAAACGCGAAAAAACGCAGATCCGCAAGTATGTAACACAACAAATGCAAATCCCAAACAAAAAAGCACCATCTCAACGAAATATAAAGCATATCACATAGATCCAGTATAAGGAACTTACAAAACAAAGAAGCAGCGACCAGACTGGGGTCTAGGGCACTGGGCAGCAGCAAAGGGGCAAGAGCGGTGGTGACTACTGGCTGCAGCGACCGACGGCGCTGTGGTGGCGACGACCAGAGGAGCAGATCGGAGGTATGGTTGTGCAGTATGGAGACAGCCGCTGAGATTCAATTACGACTGAAATTCTTCGATGGTGAAGAGAATGAGCGAGGGGAAAGGGCTACAATCACTGGTAGGATAATCGTGAAGGAGGAGGAAGAGAGACGCAAGTAGTCCAATCGCTGGATTTAGGGCAACTACGGCGAGATGGAGAAATGAAGGCGGGGGGATGGAGATTAGGGCAACAGAGATGGAGTTGGGCGGAATAAATGAGAATCGTAGGCGGGGAATGAAATTTTGGGTAAAAAATGAGCGGGAATTGAAAAACATAAAACGACAGATCCAAGATGACGCGCGCCATTTTAGTGTCTTCCGTGTTTTTTTTTTTAAATATGACAGAAATTCTTGACACGCAAAAATGCGCGTCATGAATTCTTAGGAATTACCTATAATTGACATTTTATTTTGACACTTCAGTTTTTGCACGTCAAGAATTATCGAGTGTCATCGTTCGCGTGTCAAGGAAGGCAGTTTTTGTAGTAGTGATAAGAGTAGTTTCCTAACACAAGTTGTTCTGCAGGAACATCATCATACTCAGAAAAATCACCATTTTTCTCATTTAAGTTTCTGTTATAACTCTGCCATTTGGGAAAACCATGTTTCTTAATAAAAGCCTTCTTTTCCCTAAACTTTCTGTTGCTTCTTTGCCTTGCAGTTTCAAGTTTTGGTTGTGCAGCAACTTTGAAAGTTTCAGTATGAGGATGCTGAGTTCCGTAGGAACTCACTTGTGCAGGATACTCATGCACTTCATACTGTTCAAAAACTTGTTTTCTTTCACGAGGAGCAGATTTTGCTCGTGAATTTCCTTTGAAAGATGGGTGAATTTGATTAATGAACTCAGTGGATTGAAACTCAGGTCTTTGTTTTGAAGGATTAGAAGACCTGATGTTGTTAAAATGTTCCGAGGGAACTGTATTTCTTCCGGAGGAATTTTCTCCCGGAAGATATGAAGTTCCTGCGGAATGTTGTTCCTTAGAAAAATTGTTTCTTTTAACATATGAAAAGCTGTTATTCTTCTCATTTCCAATCCAAATCTTTTGAGTTTTTCCAGAAGTCTTTTGATCAACATGTGATCTCTTCGGTGACATGTTCCTGCTATCCTTTAGATTCTTTGAATTTAACAGATTTTGGTTTCTCCTTGGAGAGGTTCTGACATTGTTAATTATCTGTTTGAAAGGATTGTAGGAACAGTTGACAGCAACATGTCCTAATTCACCACAAATTATGCATTCTTTCATAAAGGTGTGAGACTTTTGTTTTGATGACTCTGAACTGATTTGATTTTCAAAAGTTTTTGAATTGACATTCCTTTGAGTAGTATACTTTGGCAGTTTGAATTCATCATTTTCTAAACTCACATTCTTAAGGTTTTTAAGAATTGGTTTTGAAATCTTTGATTTATCAACTTCAGCAGAAGTGCTGGTTGATTCAGTTTTGTTGTCAGAAAAGCCAATAAAACTTTCAGTTCTCATGTCATCACTCTCTTTCAGACTTTCAGCTTCTTTGGAAAGGTCCTCAGTTACTGGACCAATTTCCAATGGGTCAGGGGACAATGGAACACTTGTTTCTTTAATAGTTAAGGTTTCAAGACAAGTGTATGAATCAGGGTTTTCAACAATTTTAAAAGATACCCTTCCCTTCCCATGTGTGTGCTCATGCCACAACTTTTCTGCTTTTTCACTAGCAATTTGAAATTTATCAGCATTGCACAAGGCTTCCCTTAGCTGATCTTTTAGGGTTTGAATGTCAAGCACATATTCCACATTTTGCTTCTTTGAAATATTTAGTTGCTCAACCACATCATCCATTTGAGTTATAAAATTAGTTTGTTGATGTTTCAAAATCCCTATTGTTTGTCTGAGTTCATCAGTTTTGGTTGAGTAAGCAATATCAGCCCTTTTTGAGTACTCTTTCAACTCATTTAGATTTTTAAGTTCATCTACAAGTGCCTGATTATGCTTTTTGTAACTCTCAACCACTTCAATACACTTAGGTGTACATAACACATTCTCAGATTCAGTGCTGGAGATAGAGTTTACCTCTGCAGAAGCAGGTGAAGAACCACTTGCCATCAAGGCATGGTTAGTTGGAGCAAAATCATGCATCACTTCTTCCCAGTCAACAAACCCTGTTTGGTTTGCTACAGCAGCAGTTGCTTGGCTTTGGGTGTTATAAGAGGGCTTTGGTGGAGTAGGACCAGAGGAAGAGCTTGGTTTGGTATATTCTTGTTTCTTCTCAGCACTGTGACCATTTTCTCTTCTTGGTTGAGAACACTCCCTGGCAAAATGTCCCAACTGATGACAGTTGTAACACTTGACCTTTGATTTGTCAAGACCAATAGGAGCATTCTTGGCTCCATTGTATTTTCTCCCTGTTCTCTTGTAGAACCTTTGAGCCCTAAGTGACACCATGGCTAGTTGGGTAGTGATGTCAATCTCCTCTAGGTCATCTGCACTGATGCACTCTAGATCTGATCTGGTGAAACCTGAATAAGAACTGTTAGCAACATTAGCAAAGTTTTGGTAGTATGAAGTTTCATGTCCTTTAGGAGACTCAGGAAAGGATACGTATGGTTCTGGTTCAGAATAGTTCTCTGAGTGAGCAGTGATGAGGGCCAAAGTGCCTTTGGAAGATGATGTCTGGTTTGATGATACACCTGACTTCTCATTCATTTCCATCTCATGTGCACTCAGCATTCCATAGAGATCTCCTAATTTCAAGGTTTTAAGGTCTTTGTTGTACTTAATACTGACTGTATAGACAGTCCAAACTTCAGGTAATGATCTTAAAAATTTTCTGATTATATCAGCATTGTCAATTTTTACATCTGCACCCTGTAGTTCATCTATAAGTCGAACATATCTTAAGTACTGCTCAGACATCGATTCACCTCTTTTATGACAGAAATTTTCATATCTTTGTTTTAAAATGTCTTTCTTGTTCTCTTTCACCTCATCTGTTCCCTCATACATTTCAATAAGTGCTTTCCAAAGATCATGTGCAGTTTTGCATCTCTTAAAGCCTATTAGTATGGAATTAGGAAGAGCTGCCTGGAGTGCCCACAAAGCTTTGTAGTCACATTCACAGGCCTTATGATCATCATCAGAATAATTCTCATACGCTTTGACAAGGTCAACAACAGGTTGAGTAGCAGATGGGGTGGTAATGACTTTTGGTCCATTGACAATGGAACCCCACATTTTGTGATCGGTATTTTTGCAAAAAATTTCCATTCTGAGTTTCCATGTGTCAAAATCATCTGGAGTGAAGGTTGGAGGTTTGTTAGTGCTGCCATTCCTTAGTTCACTCATTTTCAGAGATCAAGAATCAAAACAGTCTTATCCAAATCAAACAGTAACCCTTTTAGCAAGAAAAGTTTTTAAAAGAAATACAATTTTAAAAACTTATGAGCTCAAGAGCCAAAGCTCTGATACCACTTGTAGGATCGTGGTTAGAGACAACTAACCAAACAAGTTACTAAAAGTATCAAACAAGAAAGGCGGAATCAGACTTGTTTGTGTTAATGTTTGAAACGGTTTGATCGAAACTGTAACAAGTAAACATGAAGTAATGTAGATGAACACAAGATGTCAATTCCAAGCACTACTATATTTATACTTCACAATGTTTACAGAGAGTTACAACTGATGAACAAGAGATGTGTTCGATGATTTGAACAAAGGAAATACAACTAATATATATAGTGCAAGGAGGAAATAAAAGATCTACTTTTATTTCCTTTTAGCTCTAAGGCTAAATAAACAAATAATATCTACTCCAGAGTTGTTGTAGTACAAGCATGCTTCTGTGAGCAGTTGAGCAGACCTATCGGTGAACAGTGCACAGCATGGTGTAAAGTAAAACTGCTTTCTGACAGCTTTATGCATTGGAACTTGCAACAGGGGATAAGTCAAAGTTCCGGAGTAACACTAAGAGAAGTTCCGGAGGAACTACTCAGTGTGAAGGAAGTTCCGGACTAACTTCCTTCGGAACTCTGACTTAGAGAATTTCTGCCAACCAGAACATTCCCAACAAGATCCGGTATCGATTTCATCATCATCTGTCGTGGATGGCCTATCTAGTTTTGATGTTCTTCATAGGTTCCATGTTCATCTAGATTTGGCGATAAAACAGATTATCTAAAGTCTTTTCTGACATTTTCAGAAAGGCTGGGATTTCAGCCAAGAAGGAAGCCCCCGTCAACTTCTTAACTGACCCAAAAGAGGGGCGTTCGACCCTTAGACCGGCGAACATCCTGGTGTTTGGGTGGTCAAGGGGGAAGCACGCTTGCATCGATCTGACTGGGGTCTCTCCCCTTGTGGGCTTTGGATCTGGAATTTTCACGGCTGGGCAGGCTGCTGCTATGGCGGCTGCGGGTAAGGTGGACAAGCACGAGAAGGCATGTCTCGAGAATCAGCATGTGTTTGTCCCCTTTGCTTTTGACACGTTCGGGCACCTCGCGTTAGAGGCTGCGGACACGCTCGGGCGGATCCAGAAGGTTATGCATGGGCATATAGTGACTCCTAGAGCTAAGAAACTTGTTTTTATCCGCTTAGGTTTTGCTATTCAAAAAGGGCTTGCGGCGCAGCTTGTTGCCCGCTTGCCCCGTATGTCGGACTGAGTTGTAACCTTTGTTTTGGTTGTTAATATAATATCTGATTTCACAATAATAAAAAAAATAATAAAAAAAATAATTGTTTTTAGTTGGTTTCAAAAAACTTATTTGCTTTGTAGGGGGTTTGCTCGTGGAGGATGCGGACTCGCTATGTGTTTGCTTGAACAAAAATAAAATGTTTATTTTATCTTTTTCTTTATAGATTTTTTTTATTATATATACACTTTGGTCTTTGTTTAATAACTTGTAATATTTAATAGCTTTATTATAATTTGGTCTTTGTTTAATAATTTGTAATATTTAACAGTTTTTGAATCTTAAACATATAGTCTTGTTTGATTTTATTTATGTTGATAAGTCGATGAAGTGTTGAGCGGGTTACTAAAACATCTATTAAAGTACGTTGTGAATAGATAGGACGACCTATTATATCACTTGGTTAAGCAGCTAAACAACCTATACAATTATAACTTCAATTGTTAAACTGAAATCAACAAACCAACCGAGAATAAACAATACAATAAAACATCATATATTTAATTGACTGATTTTTATTCTCGTGTTATGGTGGGATCATGGGTATATAAAAAAGAAGGTAAACCCAAATGAATGACTTGGTTTTTAAAAAAGAAAAATATAGACAGTAACGTAGATAACATTAATTATTAATCAATTAAAGTAAAATAGAATGACAGTATAATATCGAGTAAAAGAAAAATAGAAATGTATATACTATTGAAATGCCTTTTTGTTACAACTAAAAATGGGTTTACCAAAAGAAAAAGAAAAAGCAATAAACGAATATCGTTACTTTTTTCCCATGTAACACAAGAAAAAATAAAATTAAGAATCAAAAGATATAAAAAGGAAAAAATAATTGTAATTCAAAAGGGTAAAAAAATATATTTTTTCCATCTATAAGGACTCCATTATGCTAACCCGAATCTTGATTGTGGAATTACACAACTTTGCATAAAGTAAAATAAATTAATTAAGCAAATAAAGTGGAAATGGGAAAAAATAATAATAGCAAACGCTAGTTGAGGGGATTGAATCTAGCTCCTAAGATTAAAATGCATATGTGATTAAAAGGACAAAAAGCAAAGAAAAAAAAGAGTCGGTAATTTTTTTTTTATAACCCACATCAATAACATCCCACATACCATCTTTTTGGTCCAGTCCAGCATGCCACATCATGTACTTCCCACATACCACAAAACCTACTTTTTTTCCACATCAAGTACTTCCCCACATACCACATTTTATTTCCACATCACCATTTTGTTTAATCTTTATTTTAAAAACTAGTTAACAAATTAATTCTTTTATTTAACGTATATTTTAATATTTAAAAAAAAACTTATCGACATAATTAAAATAATATTTTTTTTATAAAATAAATAAATAAATAAATAAATAAATAAATAAATAAATAAAAACTTATCTACAAAAAAACAAGCCGTTATTAATATTTTATATTAAAAAACTAGCCGTTATAATAAGACAAATAAAAAATAGCCGTTATTTTTTTAAAAAAATATTATAATTAATGTTTTAATTAATTATGAATTTTAGAATTTTTTTCAAATTTTTTTGAAATTTATTTATATTTTATTTAATTTAGTAAAGGTTTAAAATAAAACAAAAAAAAGAAAAAGGTTTATATTTATTACTAATAAGAATAAAAGAAAAAAGGAAAAAGAAAAAGGGGGGCCCACTATTCTCGGTACATGGCTGTACGTGGGGAAGTACGTACGCGCGTACGTACGTACGCCACATCAGTGACGTACGCCGTACGTACGTACGTAGGCTTCTAAATACTACCGATGTGGGTGGTCTAAGTACTCCTTACTAATCTATTCGGTTACATATTTTATTAAACTAGGGAGAGGATCATTTGAGAACCAATTTGGTTTGAGAACTAAAAAGAACTAATTTGAGCCACAAGTTATTTACATGTATCCCCCCTCCCATGAATTGTAGTGGACCCCCCCCCCCTGAAATTTGTGGTTGAGATTTAGTTCTCAAAAGTTCTCAAATCAAAAAGTTCTCATTTCGAACCTAACCCTATTAAACTATTCAGTTACATATTTCTCTCACTCCGCCCTTAATCAAATCCGTCCACGTCGTCGCAACTGAGACTAATGCGATAAGAGTATTCACCAACCGAACTTGCGGCCCACAAGGTTCAACCGAGGTCCTTCCAGTCCTCTAAGGAATTGTCGTCTTCGTCAATTCCTGTGCTTGTTTGTGCAGATGGGCGCCGGACCAAACCTCGTCTCTCACTTGTCTTTGCTTCAGATCTATACCTTCTTCTCTTCTCCGCTAGTAGTTATGCGATTGTTGTTCGTTTATGGGTTCTAATTCCATCGATTCAACCCAATATTTTTGGGTTTGAACAACACACTTTATATATAATAGCCTAGATTGAATGATCAAGAATTCGAGATCTTGATTATATGTAGATCAAAGTTTTTCAACGAATGCAGAGTACCAATTTAGGGTTTTCAAGAATGCAGAGGTTTCTTGCTCTTTGTGTGAGATATAATCACATAAGTTATATTTTAGATTGATGATTTTGTATTGAAGATGAATGTAAATTAGGTTTCTGAATTTGATTTTTGTGAAACATTTGTTCTACGTACGTTCGTTACTTCTTCTAACCATGCATGGTAATTTATTTATTTATTATTTTTTTAGCATTTTGGTTATGGTTGGGGCATACTTATATTAATGCATTAGTAAGGGATATATTTAGTAAGGGGATATATGTAATTAATTTTAATTTTAAATAAATATATATCTATATCTATCTATCTATTCTATATATATATATATATATATATAGGGTGAGGTTCATTGTAGACACTTTCGCATGTGAAATAGCTCTTTTTCACATGTGAAAGTTTCTAATTAATGAGAAAAAAGAAAAAAAGAAAAAAGAAAATTAATCACAACCATTAGATCAAGAGATCTAATGGTGAAAAAGGGTGTCTACCTGTCTACACTTATGGGGGTGTCTACAATGAACTTTTCACTATATATATATATATATATATATATATATATATATATAATAAAAGAAAAGTTATTGGCATCACAATTTGCCATGTGGCACCACCACATTCATCCTTAACAATTTTTTTCGCCAATAGACATTCACAAGCAGATTTTCTAATTTTGGATATATATCCACTATTTATTTATTGTAGCGGATCTTCTAATTTTGGATATATGTATCCACTATTTATTTATTGTCTTCTAAATTATTTAATAACCAATTATTTAATTACTTAATTTAATATATAATACAGTTTATTAAGTTACTTCTATCTATATCTATCGATACTCTATACTATATAATAAACAAAAAGTTTGGTCATAGTTTAATTAATAGAAAAAGACACTTGACATCATCACAAAATTTTAAATTAACCCGTGTAACACACGGGGATAAAAAACTAGTATGTAATATTGCCTTAACAGGGTATATGTAAATGCCAAAAAAAAAAAAAAAAAAAAAACAACACTAAGTAATGGGCTACAATCATCCTTGCTTTTGTCGTTAAACTATTTAACACCAAATAAAAAATAGAAAAGAAATTAAAAAAAATATAGTACTTGAAATTAGGAATAAAATTGCGATGGAAGAGAATCAAACTCGTGAGACTAGCAAATGCTCTAATAATTCAAACAAATGAGCTAACCTTTATATTGTTGTATGTACTTGTCAGAGAATTCAACTTGTGTAAATATATAGTTTTAGTTGAACGTTTAAAAAATACTTTGTATTAGGGTAATTACGAGAGCAATTAGAGAGGGACATCATATTCATAATACCACTAACAATATATCGGACATAACACATACTATACTTTTTTTTTATTTTTTTTTATTTATGAACAGCAACACATACTATACTATGTCATCTTAATGAGCAAAATACTTGACTTTACATTAATTTGGTTACTCATAGATAGAATATTTTAAAACGGAGACACATATAAATTTTTTACGCAAATATAATTGATTAATTAAGTATGTACTTAAGCTTTTAAATTGGTTATTATCAATTAATTAACAATCATAAAATAGATAATAACTTTACTCATACAACCACTAGTTTAATCTAGTGATAAAGATATATGACCCTAATTCTTGAGATGTTAGATTCAAGCCTCGTTAAGGTATGGAATGAAATTGGTGTAATATAACATTTACCGTTAAATGTTTTTAATAAGTTTACTGATATTCTTGATATATGTGTAGACTTTGTAACTACTACCATGATTCTTATGATTCATGTCATCTTACCAGTAAAATAATTGACTTTACATTTTGGTTATTCTATATTCAAGTTTTATTAGTAGATACTCATATAATATTTTAGACCAAGGAAAATATATATAATTGATTAACTAAGTATGTACTTAAGCTTTCAAATGGTTATTATCAGTTAATTAGCAATCATAAAATAGTTAATAACTCTACTAATATATATTCTTGTTGTATGTGTAGACTTTGTAACTACTACTATGATAGTACTTATAGCAAAATAGTTAACTTTACATTTGGTTATTCTATTCAAGTTTTATCGGTAGACACACATAGAATATTCTAAACTGAGGCAGATATAATTTATTTATCAAGTATGCACTTAAACTTTCAAATGGTTATTATTAATTAATTAATTAATAATTATAAAATAGTTAATAACTTTACTCGTATTCTTGATGTGTGTGAAGACTTTGTAACTACTATTATGGTATTTAGGGTGGGTGGTATGGTTGATTTTAAAGTCTAAGATTTCAAAATCTTTATTCGATAGTATAGTGCCACATAAGAGAGAATGGTGAGAGAGAATTTGAAGCCTAAGGGGGTGGGTATGGTTTCAAGCTTAGAATTGAAGCCTTAGGGTGGGCGGTGTGGGCTTCGACTTCGCCCCCATTGGTTTCTAGGCTTCATCGGGTTGTCTAGGCTACCATACCACCTTCATCGGTTTTGCCCCTATCGGTTTGGAATTGAAGCCTTTAGGCTTCGTGAAGCCGAGTGAAACCGAGGATATTTGGAACCATTTGAAGCCTAAGGCTTTAATTCCAAGCTTGAAACCATACCACCCCTTTAGGCTTTAAATTCTCTCATCATTTTCTCTCATGTGACATCATACTATTGGCTGACAAATAAAAGAATGATGGATACAGATTTGAGTGATATTGATGCGTGCGAATTGAACATATTTGCATGAAATAGCAAATTCAGTATACTTACAATTGGAACAAATTAACAAAAACTAACATATGGAGTGGGTAATCACCTTAATAAGTTGATAAAAAATGAATCTAAAGATTATTCAAATCAAAATGTTAATTAGTCTACTATGATAGCAGACACCATCACACATGCATAATGGAAAAGTGATCAATTGGTAATCAGAGAGATTGATTTCTATTATTTTTCTATGTGTTTACAAGAGAGGGAATAACCCCAATAAATAGAAAACACAGGAGCAAAACAAGGGAACTATGGAAAAAGGAAACCAGGAATTAAGGAAAAAGATTATTCTAGAGGCATTCCCTTTTTTCATCCGATGACTCCTCCTAAATTGGTGTCTTCCATATTTAGCCATAAATTAACACTCCCCCTCAAGTTGTGTAGTGGGATCTCCAATACCCAACTTGGACAACACAGATTCAAAAACTTTTGTTCTAACTGCCTTTGTGAGAATATCTGCAAGCTGGTCTTCAGACTTTACGAATGGGATTTCAACTGTGCCGTTTTCGATTTTTTCTTTTATGAAATGACGGTCTATTTCAACATGTTTGGTTCTATCGTGTTCCACCGGGTTCTCAGAAATTTTTATGGCAGCTTTGTTATCACAATATAA
Organism: Deinandra increscens subsp. villosa; assembly: GCA_039602395.1. NCBI lineage: Eukaryota > Viridiplantae > Streptophyta > Magnoliopsida > Asterales > Asteraceae > Deinandra > Deinandra increscens. The sequence goes on from JBCNJP010000023.1 coordinate 3,647,987, forward strand.
CTGAACCGGGCGTTTAAATGGAGCCCCAATTTCTTTCATTATTTTTTTTAGCCATAGAATTTCAGCAATCCCTTTAGCTATGCCCCTGAATTCAGACTCGGCGCTTGAAAGAGATACAACTTTCTGTTTCTTGCTTCTCCACGTTACCAGATTTCCTCCAAGAAGTGTGAAATACCCAGCAGTGGACCTTTTGTCATTAGGATCCCCCCCCCCCCAATCGGCGTCCGTGAATACTTCGGCATTAAGGTGATTATTTTTCTTGAAAATTATACCTTTCCCAACAGTGCCTTTTAGGTACCTAATGATCCTCATAACTGCTTCCATATGATCTTCTTGAGGATTGTGCATGAATTGACTAACGACTCCAACCGAATACGCGATATCGGGACGAGTGTGTGCTAGGTAAATTAGCTTTCCTACCAGCCTTTGATATCTTTCTCTATTTGCTGGTTTGGCTCCTTCCGTTATTTTGAGTTTATGGTTAACCATCATGGGAGTATCACTAGGCTTGCAATCAACCATGCCTACTTCCGTGAGCAAGTCTAGTATATACTTTCTTTGAGAAATAAAGATCCCTTCCTTTGACCTAAGAACTTCAATACCTAGGAAATACTTCAATCCCCCAAGATCTTTCATCTCAAATTCGTTAAAGAGATTCTTCCGAAGGGAGCTGATTTCCTCTTGGTCACTTCCTGTTATAATCATATCATCCACATATATTAAAAGGCATGTGACCAACTTACCTCTTTTTTTGTAAAACAAGGTATGATCGGCATTGCTTTGTCTGTAGCCGTATTTCCTCATGGCCATAGTAAATTTCCCAAACCATGCGCGCGGAGATTGTTTGAGCCCATACAAAGTCCTGTTTAGTCTACATACCTCGTTTTCTTGAAACTCATTGGAGAACCCTGGAGGGGGTTCCATGTACACCTCTTCCTTTAAGTCCCCATGTAAGAAGGCATTAGTAACATCAAACTGATGGAGAGGCCAGTCTTTGTTGGCTGCAACGGAGAAAAGGACTCTGATAGTGTTGATTTTAGCAACCGGAGAAAAGGTTTCAGAGTAATCGATACCGTACGTTTGTGTATATCCCTTGGCAACCAATCTTGCCTTGTGTCGTTCAATGGTACCATTAGAATTATACTTGATGGTAAATACCCACTTACATCCGACTGGTTTCTTCCCTTGTGGTAGAACGCATTTTTCCCACGTGTTGTTTTTTTTCAACGCCTCCATCTCTTTATTCATTGCTTCTCTCCATTCTGCAGTTTCCTTGGCTTCTTCTACCGAGTTAGGAATTTTTTCCGATAGGATCGTGGCCAAGAACACTTTAGCGATATTAGCAACTTTCCCTCTGCTGGTTGTAACTGGATATTTTGAGCTTCGAGAGGTGTACTCTGGTGAGTACCGGTTAGGGGGAACTCCCCTATTTCTCCTTGGAGGGAGTATACTTTGCTGTTCCTCTTGTTCCTCGAGATGATTTTCAAGATTATTTTCGTTAGAGGTATCATTATCATTTTGAAAATTATCATGGTATTCAAAATTGTTTACCTCATTGTTTGTTTCTTCCACATCGCTCTCTGTTGGATGGACATTGTCTTCCGTGGATTCATCGGTATGGACATCGTCTTCCGGGGAATCACCGGTAGCGGTGTCTGTTGGGTCCTCCTCTCCTATGTCAGGTGAGTGTTCAGTGGCGCCATCTACCAGCTCTTTTTGGACACCCGTAGGACCACTATGGCATAGCAACCAATCGAGGGACTCATCACATCTCTCCCCCTGAGTATGAGATTGGTGGTCAAAAAAATAGGCGGACTCAACGAAGTCAAGGTCCATGGTGACATGAACCCGTCGAGTATTCGGGTTATAGCACCGATAGCCTTTTTGGTGGACACCATACCCAACAAAGATACATTTTTCGGCACACGCACTCAACTTATCCCGTTTTGTTTTAAGGGTATGAACGAACACGACACATCCAAATATCCGTGGGGGCAGCGTCATGATGGAGGGGATTTTAACTTGGGTAGCTAGGACATCTAATGGGGTTTTATGTCCTAGAACTTGAGTAGGGAGGCGATTAACAAGGTAGGCCGATGTGGCCAGGGCTTCTGGCCAATAGGAAAGTGGAACCCGAGACTCAATCATAATGGCACGAGTTTTTTCTAGAAGTGTACGATTTTTCCGCTCCGACGTGCCATTTTGTTGAGGGGTGTTTGGGCATGTGGTTTGGTGAATCAGGCCGTTTTCTTGACAGAAATTTTTCATTGTTTTATTTACAAATTCTGTTCCATTATCGGAGCGTAGAATCTGAATTTTTTTTCCAAATTGGGTTTGAATCATTTTGTAAAAACTAATAAAAAACTCAGGTACTTCTGATTTATGTTTCATGAAATAAACCCAATTCATCCGTGAAAAATCATCAACAAATATAACAAAGTATTTGAAGCGACTATGAGCACTGTTTGGAGCAGGGCCCCAAACATCGGAATGAATTAAAGAAAACACAGAATCAACTCTAGTATCATTTTTATAGAACGATACCCTATGATTTTTTGCGAGAATGCAAGTTTCACATACCTCCTGAACGGAGTTATTTGAGAAAAGACTAGGAAATAAAAACTTTAGATAACTAAACGACGGATGACCGAGACGTCGATGCCATAACCATAGTTGCCTTTCAGTTGTCCCGTGAGCAAGCATGGCATGTCCCTTTTGAACCACCTCATCGACATAGTAGAGTCCTCCCCGTTCAGTACCACGCCCAACGATCTCCTTCGTACGAATGTCCTGTAGAACGCAAAAATTGGGATACATAAATACCACACAATTGAGTTGCTTTGTAATTTGGCTAATGGATAATAATTTTGAGGACAGGGAAGGGATATATAAGCAATTATTAATGTTCATTTTTTCCGAAAAAGTTATAGATCCTCTGCCCTTGACTTTTATTTTTTCTCCACTTGCTGTCTCAATATGAGATTTAAATGGTGACCCCAAGTTTAAAAAATCATTATAATCAAAGGACATAGTATCTGTAGCCCCACTATCAAGAATCCACCCTTTTGTCTTTTGTGAGTGAAATATAGGCTGCACATGGAAAACTTTAGGGCTGCTAGTATTAGAGTTAATAATAGAAGACTAAGAGTATTAGAATTAATAATAGAGGGACTTGAGTTGTAATTCTCAAGTCCTATACCTATCATATCATCGACAATTGCAGCCATTCATCCAAAGCTACCACCGCTGCTCCCTTGAGTCAGGTTTCCGGCGCCGTTTCCGGTGGTTCCTCCGGCGCCGTTTCCGCGGTTCTCCGGCGCCGTTTACGCGGTTCCTCCCCCAGTCGACGTGACTTTCCCATCGGATTTTTGGTGTTGATTGTTCTTCGATTTCTGACCATCTTCCCACCACTCTGGATACCCGACAAGCCTGAAGCATTGGTCCTTAGTGTGCCTCGTCATCTGGCAATGGGTGCAGAACAGTTTAGATTTGTCTTCCTTCTCCTTGAATCGGAATTTCTTCCGCTGTTGTGAATCTTTTGCAGCAAGCCCTAGTCCGATTTCAGAGAGGAGTCGATGTCTGATGGACCGGCTTTTAGTATACTTACTCTGGCAATTTCTCTCCTGATGGTGGCATACGCCTCCTCAACCGATGGTAGGGGATCCTTCTTCAAGATATCTCTTTTGATTGGTTCTAATTTGTCATCCACAGCTATGAGCAACTGATATAAGCCTTTGTTCTTGGGTCTTCTTGTTATAGATCCGAATGTCTTCCGGATCCTTCATGGGGTTCGGGTCTCTTCGGTCGATTGACATCCAGATGCCTTGGAGTTTACTCCACAGGTTTTCTAGAGTATCCGACCCTTGTTTGATAGAGTTTGCTCTTTTATGGAGATCAAACACTTGTAGCGAGTCGGCTCCAGACCCGTATGTGGTGGCTAAACCATCCCATAAGGCTTTTGCAGTTGGGTATTGTGAGACATTATTTACCAGGTTGGACTCAAGATTTTGGATAATCCAGGTGAAGACACACTGGTCATCTTGCTCCCAACTTGAATAGCTTGTATCTGTTTTTGATGGAGGTGCAGGATTCTCAGCAATGTGAGAACTTCTTCCTCTACCTCCGATGGCCTTTTTCATCAAGGTCGCCCATAGAGCGTAGTTATCACCACCAAGTTTAATTCCTAAGGAAAGATTCTCAGAGTTGACAGTTGTTTGTTGTCCCCCGAGACCGTTCCTTAGGAGAGCCGCAATCTTCATCGTTAATTCATCAGAGAGATGATCATTTTGTTTTTCACCCTCTGTCATCTTGTCGAAGATAGACAGGAATTTTCTCCAGGATCAAACGCGCTCTGATACCATGATGAATTGGTAATCAGAGAGATTGATTTCTATTATTTTTCTATGTGTTTACAAGAGAGGGAATAACCCCAATAAATAGAAAACACAGGAGCAAAACAAGGGAACTATGGAAAAAGGAAACAAGGAATTAAGGAAAAGGATTATTCTAGAGACATTCCCTTTTTCCATCCGATGAATCCTCCTAAATTGGTGTCTTCCATATTTAGCCATAAACTAACAAAAAGCAATTGAACAAATTGGTGACTAACGTCGACCTGTTAACAAAGGATACAGCTGCCACCAACTCACAGCGAAACCCTAGCAGGGGTTACGGTTGTCGCCATTGAGGAGAGGGAGTGAAGCAAGTCGTCATGTCGAGTAGAACGGAGAAGGATAGAGACTGTTGCCGTCGGAGAAGGATGGTAGGAAACAGGCTTCAGCTGACAGGCTCCTCCTCCTCTTCTCTTTTCTCAGATGAACATAAAAGAGTGTTCGTGTTTTTATTTATTTTATTTTTTTAATTCAAGGGTATTTTTGTCAATTTATTTCAACTTAACATAAGTCTTCCTGACATTGTTAGTCAGTTGGACTAAAATTACAAAGTTTAGTGTCTAAGTGACTCGGGTTCAGCCTTTCTCTTGACAATATTGCCATTAGGCATGCGGGCTCTATGAAGGAAGATCAGGCTCTTGTACGTAGTCTCTGGTTCGACCCCGAGAGCGACCGGGTTCTACCACTAGTGAGCCTTCGGGCGTGTGGGTTTTTTCCATAGCTGGAGATAACTTGGGTGTGCTTAAAGGCTCTGAGCCCGGCTGGGTTGGGTCAGCTGGCGGTGACCTTTTGCCATTGGATCACCTCGTACGAAGTACTAGCAATTTTATGTTTGTTGGCCATTAAAAAAACAAAATTTAATTTTTTGGACTAAACTAGTAATTTTAGACCAAACATCTCAGAGACGAAAAATGAAAAATAAACTTAACTTGAAAGAAAATGAACACAACCTTCAATTAGCACTAAACCAAATGGACTAAATTTATAATTTACCCTTAAACTAAATAGCAATATATTTAAATACATTGAAAGTAAATAGTTTTATATTTACCACTTAAATTATGTAATCAAATAAGTTTGCATTATAAATAGGCGATTTACTTCTACAATCATCGATCAGAGACCAACACGACACACACCCTATTCCATTCCCTCTTTTGCGACTTTTTACTTCTGGTAAGTGGTAAACCTAACTTGAGTTTTAATATATCCATAATTGATTGGAATTGTTAGAACTTAAAATCATACGTACACTTGCTACTTCTAGTTCCATGCATTTGGTTTACAAAAAATCAAGGACTGTATATTTTCTGATTTTCAGTTTGTTCTATGTATGATTCTGAATATATATGCTAATAAATTGCTAGAGTGAACACCATATACATATATATTGTTAGTTGAACTCCTAAATCCATTTGGAATATATGCTAATTGCCAGAGTAAACACCACATATATCTATACACACACACACATATATATATATATATATATATATATATATATATATATATATATAGGGTTAGGTTCAAATGAGAAACTTTTTAGTTTGAGAACTTTTGAGAATTAAATCTCAACCACTAATTTCAGGTGGGGACAACTATAATTCATGGGGGGGGGGGGGGGGGGGTTCCACATGTATATAAACTAGCTAGTGACTTAGAATGGTTTTCAAAAGTTCTCACAACCAATTAGTTCTCAAATGATCCTCTCCCTATATCCTATATATATATATATATATATATATATATATATATATATATATATATATATATATATATATATATAGGGTGAGGATCAATGGAAAACCCTGTCTTTTTAGAAAACCTGGAAATCCAGTTACACCAGTGTAATAGTAGTTCTAAACAAGAAATTGCACCTTATTTAAACATGTTACACCAGGTGTAACATTGTCATTTTTGTTACACAAGAGTTATAAACAAGAAATTGCACCTTATTTAAATATGTTACACCATGTGTAATATAGTCATTTCTGTTACACAAGTGTAACCATCATCACTATAGTTACATATGTGTAACAATAGTAACTAGGTTTTTCGGTGTTATAAGTAAAAAAATAGATGAAATTGTGAGATAAATAATGAAATTCAAATCAAAGTTGAATAACCAAAAAATATTATATAGGTGTTTTACTAAAATACCCAGGTTTTCCGGGTTTTCCAATATTCAAGAGGTTTTCCAATGATCATCATATATATATATATATATATCTATATATATCATATTATATATATATATAAATATTGTGAATTCTTTAAAAGTTAGCTAATTGTTATGTTAGATGCTTGTCTACTCTCTTACCCTTGAGTCTCGATGTAACTCATAATTGCAGAGGAAATAAAATTTAATCACCATGGAAAACGGCGATTTGGAGGTTGGATCCGGAGATGTAGACATGATCCAACTTCTTCTTGATCATCATGTTGAAAACGAATCCAACCATAGGAACCGAATTTCACCATCAATTTACATGGTACCTAGTCGACTACGAGATCTGAGCCCAAACTCTTTCGACCCTCGGTTGGTCTCAATAGGTCCTCTGCATAGGGAAGATGTGCATGTGCAAGCATTTGAAGAGAAGAAATCAAGTTATCTGATTAAGCTTATGAGTCGTATCAATATTTATTCAAAAGAGGAAGTATGGAAAACATGTATGCAGAAGGCGGACGATTGTAAGAACAAAATCAAGGCGTGTTATGATTGGCCGAAGAACAAGAATTATAGTGATGCTGAAATTGCGGAGATGATGGTTATAGATGCTTGTTTCATACTTGAGTTCACTTACCAACTGGTATATGGTATCGAGGAAGCTTGTTCTATAAACGAGAGGCAACTCAATGGTGTAATGGATGACTTGGTGTTGCTAGAAAATCAGATTCCTTTATTTTTCCTTGATGAAATATATCACTGCACTATATTGAAGTTTACATCTGAAGTCTCGCTTATTCAACTTATTCATCCACTTCTATATGGCCAAATGAAAAGCATCTTCTTTAGCACAACACTAGAAAGCAATCTCGAATATGAGTCCATTAGTACCGCTCCTCATATCCTTAGCCTTGTACACCAATGTTTCATGCCTCCCGATAATATCAAAGAAGATTCTCTAGACTCAATAATTCATTCGGCTACAGATTTGGACATGGCAGGGGTCAACTTCGCCCCTAGCAAAGATCCAACATGGGTGATGGGGATTGAAATGAAACAATACAATAGGTTCCCGTATAACCCTACTCTTACAATGCCGGTACTACAAGTTCATGATTCCACAGAGTTTCTTTTAAGGAATCTAATTGCATATGAGCAATCCTTTAAGCCTAGAATGTATTTCACATCATACGTGGTTGCCATGGATATGTTGGTAAAAACTCCAAAAGATGTTGCCAGGTTGGTAGACTCGAGAGCCCTCATTAATACGATGAGTTCAAATGAAGAAGCGGCTAAAATGATCAACACCTTAGGAAAAAATGTTTTAGTTAATTATACATTTTACGAAGAAGAGTGGAAAAAGGTTAATAAGTACTACAATGGTTACTGGCCAAAAAATATAGCAAGGCTGAGGAGTACTTACTTTCGTAGTCCCTGGAGTATCATTGCTCTAGTTGCCGGAATCATTCTATTTGTTCTACAGGTGGTTCAAACCATCTTTACCATTACGTCTTCTGGAAACAACAAGTAGATTTTTACTGTAAGTTTCTCATTCTCTTTTATGCTAGACTAGATATATTTAAAACACTTATCATATACGAGTGTAGTTAAGATATACCTAGTTATGAATTAGAATCCGAGATTTTCATTCAAAACCATGTTTTATTGATTACGTGTTACAGATGAACTATAACTGAAAATAACTCCCCAATGGAAGTTAAAATTCTAAAGAGATTCAAGATCTGGTATCAGTTTCTTCATCTATTGTGGACAACTTATCTAGTTTTGATGTTTTTCATCAGTGGCGGACCTAGCATAGGAGCAGGGTTAGCACTCGCTACCCCTGAATTTTCACTACGTAATGAAAAAACTAAATACCGCCTAGTGGGAATTTTTTTTATATATTTTGTTATCTTGAAACGATTTTTCCGCTAGACGTTACCTTTGAAATAAAATCATTGGGTCTGACACTGTTTTCATAAGTTCCATCTTCATCTGGATTAGCCTTTCTTTTAAAACGATAAAAAAAGATGATCTAAATTCTTTTTTTGACTCTTATAATTTTTTTTTTTGGATTTATATAGTGGTTTAAGAAATCAATAATTGTTTTTAAGTAGTTGATTTAAAAAACTAATTATTTGCTTTGCAGGGGGTTTGCTCGTGGACGAAGCGCGGAGTCGTTAAATGTGTTTGCTTGAACATAAATAAAATGTTTATTTTATTTTTTCTCTATAAGTTGTATTTTTAATATATACAGTTTGGTCTTTGTTTAATACTTGTTTAATACCTTGTAATATTTGGTCTTTGTTTATACTTGTTTAATACCTTGTAATATTTAATAGTTTTTTAAGTTTTAAGCATATAGTCTTGTTTAATTTTATTTAAGTTGATAAGTCAATGAAGTGTTGAGCGGGTGGAAAGGTAATGAAGTGTACAATGGTAAACAACCTATATTGTAAGTGTAATATAATTATGAAAGCAACATACCAACATAAGAATTACAATACAATACTATAAATTACGAGAGCAATTAGAGAGGCACATCATATACCGTAAGTGTAATATAATAATATATACACGTGTAGTAATTTTAGTCGTTTAAATATATATATCTTCTTAATCCTAATAAAGTAATAAAATAATTTCTATATGTTTTATTTTAAGGTGTCAACATCAGCATTGCTACATATCAAAACCTGATTTAATTATCAATTTAGTAAATTACCAATTAAACTATTTACCAATTTTATCTAAATTAAATTTTCATTTTTAAAAATTGACAAACATAATGTAGATTTGATAAATTACTCAATAATTTGAGTCTTTTTAAGGAACCAAATCAAGATTTTGTCATCTTTAATGTATTAAAATTTTATAATTAATTATTCATTTATAATTTTCAAATTTTTTAATCGTTTTTTTATATTACCTAATATTATGAACCTAAATTCAACTCGTGTAGTATACGGGTTACTAACGTAGTATATATATATATATATATATATATATATATATGGTTACGTTTAAATGAGAACTTTTTATTTAGAGAATTTTTGAGAACCCAATCTCAACTACTAATTTCCCTGGGGGCAACTATAATTCATTAAGGGGGGGGGGGGGGGGTTCTATATATATATAAACTAGTAGCTTAAAATGTTTCTTAAAAGTTTTTAAACCCAATTGGTTCTCAAATGATCATCTCCCTATATATATATATAGGGAGATGATCATTTGAGAACCAACATATATTATGAGAACCGCGAGAACAGATACGAGCTACACATCTTAACCACCTTTTAAAATGAATTGTTTAGATTAATTTGAATTTATTTAAATTATATTAAAATTTAAAAATCTATTAAATATATAGGAAAAGGCACATAAGTAATTTTTTATTTAAATTGAGATGACATAATAAGGTGATGTGACATTAATATCTATTTTTCCCCTTAATTTTATATCGTTAAAAACTTTTTATACAATAATAATTTTTTTTTAAAAATTACACCATTAAATAGGATATTTTTTATCTTTAATTTGGTTATAGTCTCGTTTTTTTTTAAATTTTTTTCGTAATTTTTTTAATGTATGTTGTTACATGTAGGTAATGAACGATTACATATTTGTAGCGAACAAATACATATGTGTAACGACAATTACATGTATGTAAGATATTAAAAAAAATATAAATATTTAAAATTCTCTCTCATTTATCAGTATATCACATTGTCTTCTCTCTCGTTTTCCATAAACATATTATCTATCAGGTAAATGCCCAAACATATTTTCCGCAAACACATTTTCTTACTACGACCACGTAGGTGATTCTTACGAACCTGAAGCATTGTGTAACAAAAATGTAAACAAGTATTTACATGGTTGTATGCTCGTAGTCATCTGTTATATAATTGTTTTCTATATTGCATGATCGTAGGCATCTCTTACATGGTTGCATTTTCTTACATATACGTTACATTTTCGTAACAGAGTCCTACCAACTTTTAAGAAAAGGTTACCACCCGTCGAAAACTAAAACCATGATAATACTAGCACCAAAACAATACTAAGATCTCAAAATTACACTTTGGTGTAATTTTTTCAATGTATGTTGTTACATGTTGGTAACGATCAATTACGTATGCGTAGCGAGCAAATATAAAAACGTAGCTGGTTCTTACAAACCTAAAGCATTGTGTAACAAAAATGTAAACAAGTATTTACATGGTTGCATGCTCGTAGGCATTTTTTATATAGTTGTTGTTGTTTCTATATTGCATGATCGTAGGCATCTGTTACATAGTTGTATCTTCTTACATATATGTTATATTTTCGTAACAGAGTCCTACCAACTCGTAGTAAAAGGTTACCACCTGTCAAAAACTAAAACCATGATAATGTTACACCAATGTAACTTGGTTTTCCAGGTTTTCCAAAAAAGAGAGGTTTTCAATTGAGAACTTTTGAGAACCATCCTGATTCACAAATAATATAAGGAAATCCCCCCCCCTGAATTTGATTGTTTCCCCCTTAAAATGAGTGGCTCAGAATGGTTCTCAAAAGTTCTAAAAAGAAAAAGTTCTCATTTGAACCTAAATACATATATATATATATATATATATTATATATATATATAGGGAGAGGATCATTTGAGAACCAATTGGTTTCGAGAACTTTTGAGAACCATTCTAAGCCACTGGTTTATATATATGGAAAACCTCCCATGAATTATAGTGGTCCACACGTGAAATTAGTGGTTGAGATTTGTTCTCAAAAGTTCTCAAAACAAAAAGTTCTCATTTAAAGGATCATTTGAGAACCAATTGGGTTTGAGAACTAAAAAGAACCATTCTAAGCCACTAGTTTTATATATATGGAACCCCACCCCCATAAATTATAGTGGTCCCCACCTGAAATTAGTGGTTGAGATTTAGTTCTCAAAAGTTCTCAAAACAAAAAGTTCTCATTTGAACCCAACCCTATATATATATATATATATATATATATATATATATATATATATATATATATATGAATTGGTTAATTTGGAAACCAAACCCTTGATGAAAACTTTGCAAACTAAAATACTTGGCTATTAGTTTGTCCATGTGTCCTACTAATTTTCCCAAGAAAAGGGTAATTTTGTCATTTGCTATGACTTATACTTTTGTCAAAAAGTACATGACAGACATGTATAGATTCTCTCTCTTATTTTTCATTATTATCCTTTACTTTTTAATTCTCTATCTTACGTTTTTTAATTATCTCACTTACAAGAAAAATATCAACAATATTTTACTTACTTTTGTTAATTATTTCTCTTACAAGACAATTGTCAAACATATTTTATTAATTTATTATAAAACGTCACAATCAAAATGATTCGAAATGAAGTATTTAACAAAAGATTCAAAAAATACATCAAGCTAACAAAAAATTATAAAAGCTAATTATGCTTCTGTTCTTGATAACCATCTTCATCTTTGACACAAAATCCTTTCACCTACGAAGAAAACAAAGTTTATCAGTTAATATACGTAAAACGTTACACATGTTACATAAGTACATTTACATATGTAAGTTTTAATAGATAATGAGATGTAACATGTTACATATGTAAAATTACATATGTACGACAAGACTTACCATAAGTACGTAGGTAATTTATTCGTTAACATGTTACATTTGTTAAATAGGTAACATCTTTTTCAAAGGTTAAATCGCTAACCGTTAGGTAACATGTTACATATGTTACATATGTAACATCTATTTTAAAGGTCTTAATGAATTAAAAAGATCAACTCATAATGAATTGAATTTTTTTAAATATAGAGTTTACATATGTAACATCAAAAAATAAAGACTCATAATGAAATAATAGGAGAGTTGTGTAGTCACTTAACAAACCTAGAAATCTAAATGGAGTGTTTATTAGATTTTACATATGTGTTAATTTACATATGTAAGTAAATTTACATATGTAACATAAGATATTACATATATAACATGCCTAGAAAACACATTGTGTTAAAAAAAAGTTGAGGTACACATATTACGTAAGTAAATTTACATATGTAACATCTTTTTCAAGGGTCTTAATGAATTAAAAATAAAGAACACATAATGAATTAATTTCTTTCAATAAAGAGTTTACGTATGCAACATAAAAAATAAAGACTCGTAAGGAATTCTAATGTAAAAATTTTAGTAAGATGTAACATGTTACATCTATCATTTTCGCGATTTGAGATTAAAGGAACGAAAATAGGGATTTGCAAAATGGAATTAGGAGAAAGGGATTTATATATGTACCATGGTTAACATATTGCATCATTAACGTTAACATGTTATATATGTTACATAGATAAATTTACATATGTAACATCGTTAACATCTTTTTAACATGTTACATATGTTACATAGGTAAACTGAAGATCAATGTAGGGAGGAATTCA
>JBCNJP010000023.1:3661496-3698494 GCA_039602395.1 Deinandra increscens subsp. villosa
AGTCAACAAAAATAATATCATGACGGCCAAACATTTCAAACATTGTTTCAAACACTGATTCAAACATTGTTCAAACATTTTCATGTGTCATCAAACCTGTGAACTCACCAACAATTCTGTTGACTTTTTAAATTTCTTGAATTCTCAGGTGATTAAGGATGCAATTCAATGTCTTTCTACATAGATCATGCTTGTCTCATATCATGGTCTGCTTGCCGTGTGTTCATGCATTTCACTTTGGAGATTTAGTCACATTACACCTTAGGGTTATCATGATTTAAAATCTCATATCATTGTCTTTTGAAACTTAACATGTACTTCCACTACTATTTTCTGCTGCCACTGTTTTAAATATTTAAATAAATGTTTAAGAATTATGTTTTTGAAAGACAAATGACTTTTCTAAATATTCACTTAGATGTCAATCATTCATAACCATGACCATGATGCCAAATCAGTCACATGCCCACATTCAACCATTCTCGGGGTGTGACAGATTACTTTAATAGGTTAAACACAATGTGGAAACAATTTGAAAACATGGTTAAACTGCCTTCTTGTTCTTGTGATGCATCTAAGAAATATAATGAATTTAGTTCTTCAATCAAGCTGATGCAGTTTTTGATGGGTCTGGATGATGTGTATATACTTGTTAGAACTAATTTGCTAACCCGTGACTCTCTTCCCTCTCTTAAAACTGCTTTTTCCACTATTTCACGGGAAGAATCACACAGGGTTGGTAACAGTGGTTCTAAGGGGCAGACTGTTGGGTTTGTATCTAGAACTGGTCCTTTTTCTGAAACCACTAGAAGACCAAATAGGGGTCCTAATACTAATCTTAAGTGTACTAATTGTAACAAGATTGGTCATCTGGTTGATAAATGTTATGAGTTGATTGGGTACCCTCCTGGTTATAAACAGAAAGGGAATAGGGCAGGTGGTTCTGGATTCAGGCAAGGAGTGTCAAATAACTCCTTGGCTGAGAATTTGTCCAACACAGGTCCTTCTGGTTCTTCTACCACTAGTGGTTTAAGTCCTGAACAAGTTGATAGACTCCTAAAACTGCTTGATGAAAAATCTTTTGGCTCTGGTGTGTCACAAAACAGTCATGTAGGAGGTAGTTGTAATTTGATAAATAATTGTGTTTACTCTTTTGGTTCTGGCACTGATAGAGCAGGATGGGTAATTGATTCTGGGGCAAACCAACATATGGTGATTTCAAATAAAGGACTTTTGAATTCAGTAAATGTTTCAGAATTTGGTATAAAAATTAAACATCCTAATGGTACTTTTGCAACTGTAACACGAATTGGAAATTTGAAACTTTCTGATAAAGTAATTTTACAAGATATGTTTGTTGTCCCAGACTATTTTGTTAATCTCATCTCTGTTCATAAGTTAGCTAGAGACAACAGACTTAGATCTGTATTTGATGAACATAAATGCTATCTTCAGGATTTGTCCACCAACCAGATAGTGGTGACTGGTAAACAGGTGGATGGGTTGTACTTGTATGGTGATGTGCCTTTCTGTGCTAAGGTGTGTTTTAATTCTGGGTCTTTGTCTGATCTTTGGCATGTTAGACTAGGGCATCCAGCTAGATCAGGTCATTAAAATTCTTAAAACTGAGTTAAGTTTAAATAATTTTGAGTCAACTTCTCTGTGTGAAGTGTGTCACAAGTCAAAACAGCACAGAGAACCTTTCCCTTTGAGCAATCATAAGTCTGTGTCTGTAGGTGATCTGGTACATCTTCATGTATGGGGTCCCTACCGGGACACTAGTGTTGAAGGTTTTAAATATTTTCTAACTATAGTTGATGATTACAGCAGGGCTGTTTGGGTCTATTTGTTAAAAGACAAAGGGGAAGTTGGTAACTGTGTGGAAAGTTTTTATAATTTGGTTAAGACACAGTTTGGTAAGAATATAAAAATGTTTCGTAGTGATAATGGAACTGAGTTTGTAAATCAGAAAATGGAGAGGTTTTTAAATCAGAATGGTATTATACATCAGACCTCTTGTGTGCATACCCCTCAACAAAATGGTGTTGTTGAGAGGAAGCACCGACATCTGTTGAATGTTGCTAGGACTTTGTTATTTCAATCTGGCTTACCTTTAAGATACTGGCCTGAATGTGTATTAATTGCAACATATCTAATTAACAGGTTGCCATCATCTGTTCTGAGTGGCAACCACCATGGGATGTGATGGTTATACCCGCAAGGAGGAGGCAGGAGATATGGGTTAAATATGATTTTTGTGAGATGTCACATGTTGTTGATATGACAAAATGCAAAAAGTTTGATGCTTTACTCAAACCCGATTCCAACACCACTTTGCATTGTCATGTTCGAATGCACGAAGAATGGTTTCCAGGCAATGTTGTGATTTAAAATAAGGTGATGGTAAATAGCAAAGAAACATTTGCTCAACGTCAGAAGAACGAACTCTCATCGCACGACAACCCCAAGGGTCCCACCTCATCATCCTCTATCCCACATGACTTGTTCAAATTTTAGCTGAAGATAGTAACCGGAAAAACAAAGATTTACTACTTCATTGCTATCTACTATATTAAGTTTAAGTCTAAGTTTTGTATGTTCGGCTTTTACGAATTGATTATAATCTTTATTATTATAAATTTAATTAGTTATATTAACCAGTATATTGCACATAATGTAATAGAGATATATAATTCGTAACTTCATATATGATTATTGTTATAATTTTTAAACATAAGTTTAAATGTAAACGTACAATAGATATTGGAATTTTTTTAAGCATACACATGTGAAATAAGATATAATAAATATTTAAAGTTATAAACAACAAATAATGAAAATTTAAAAATTATACAATTTTATTTTAAGATAAAAAATCATTAAAATCTTATTGTAATATATTAAGTTTTAAAAACTATTAGAATATAGAATATTTATGTTTTTAATATTTAATTATATAATTTAATTATTTAAAATCATTAATACTTAATAGGAAAGAAATATAGTATTTAATAAAAAGACAGAAAATTATGATAATAGTGAATCTATGGATGACATGTTACATGATGACTTTTGTTTATTGTATAGTAGATATTATTTTACTTTTTTATATATATCAAAGTTAAAATCAATCGAAGTGGTTAATAGAAGTGGTTTGTAAAGTTAAAATCAAAATAATTACGAATAATAGTTAACCTAAATTCTAATGTTTCTTTCAAATTTTATATAATTCATAAAATATAAAAATAAAATTATTAGAAAACCGGTTTTTTGATTGGTTTTCTGATTAACCAGTTCCGTTAGAAACCTAACCGGTTTGATATGTTAGGAATGTTGGCTTCGTAAAACCATATTAACTGAACCGTTTTCATAAAACCAATTATTAACCGAATCGATTTAGTCAACAAATAATTTTCTTTCCTTTTATTAAAAACCGATAAACCGTATATGCAGCACTACGTATAACCATAGAACTCTAAGGATAAAACTCTAAAAGATGGTTCGTTATTTTCGAGTCATCAAGAAATTGAAATGGGTAACCATAGAAATCTAGAAAGATAAAGAAGCTTCTTTACTGATAACGAGTCATCACGAAAGTTCCCGAATATCCGTTTCCAAACTATATATATACATTCGTTCCTCAATCCCACCATATCAAAATCAGCAAAACAACAATTCAATTCAATTCAATCCAATCAGCGAATTACCCAGACAAACAATTCTGCTGTAGCAAATAATGTCGATCGTCCCCAGCTTGTTCGGCGGCCGTCGGAGCAGCAGCGTCTTCGACCCATTTTCTTCTTCCCTGGACATCTGGGACCCATTCCGAGACTTCCCGATTTCATCTTCATCTGACGTGTCAAGGGAAACTTCGGCTTTAGTACCGGATTTTTCAAGAAATTCAAAGGTATTCCAGATTTATATAATCAAAGATCTTGTAAAGGGTATTGGCAACTCCACTTTAGTACCGGATTGTAAAATGTGTTTCGTATAGTCATACTCACCAGGTATCCCATCAGTCTTTATATAATATATAATTCATGTATTTTACAATTAAGACAAATTAAAATGACAAATTATACACAACAGATATTATACCCAACCGTTATGACACATTTACAAGAAACAAATGACACCGTTTAAAGACCATAGATAGCGGTGTTAGGTGAGGCGCGCAAGTTCGGTCCATGCAAGACCATTTTTTTTTTAGAATTACAAAATTTTATTTTTCTATATACAAATAAACAAGCCTTTGAGACCCATGCATCGCACGGATGGGGTGTAATAAAAATTGTTGAATAAAAATAATATTATAATGACACTCATAGATCCATTACATTATATCTAAGTAAGATGTTTGACAAATTACAAATTAGAAAAATACAGATTTGAATACGACATTTACGGTCTTGTTTGTAACTTTTCCATCTTCATCTAAAATGAGAACTTTCAACCCAGACGTACTCTTCACTCTTGATAAGGCAACATATAATTGTCCATGGCTAAAACATTGATTCTTCAGATACAAAGCAACCTTTGATAATGACTGTCCTTGACTCTTATTAATTGTCATTCCAAAGCATAATGATATTGGAAATTGTCTTCTTTGGAATTTAAACGGTATGCTCTTGTCTGTAGGAGAAATTGAAAGTCTTGGAAGAAATGTACGAAAGCCAATATTGCTTCCTGATATTACCTCAGCCTCTATCACATGCTTTCCAAGAGAAACAATCTGAAGCCTTGTACCATTACAAAGGCCATTCTTTTGATCAAAGTTTCTTAAAAGAATAACAGGTGCACCGACTTTTAAAACTAATACGTGGAGTGGCAAGCCTGATAATTCTAATCCATTGAGAAAATCAGGCGAGTACATGTTCGGATTAAATACATCTTCAACACGCTCCGTTTGACATAGAGAATCAGAGCTAAAATATTCTTTTTCCTCCCCTGGAATGATAGATAGCAACCTGTCATTAATGTCATGAACAACTTCATTGGTGGGTGCAAGGATGGCTCTTTCCTTCCAGTATGTAGGATCATCGAAATTTTGTAGTATAGAAGGATATGCAAAGTCAATGAGATCTTGAAGAGGATCAGCTGAATATTGAATAAGTATATCATCAGGAATTGTTATGACTGTCTAACCATCATTTGGTCCACCAAGTCTGCCTTCTCCTAACTGTAAAAGCCATTCAGAAAACTCCCTAATACTTTCAGCATCTGATGGTTGACTACCTTGTGTGAGCCTCATGTTTTTTGTTAATTTCAAAACTTCGCAATCATCCCATATATATAATGAACTTAAGGATGAGTTGACAATTTCGTATAGTCATACTCACCAGGTATCCCATCAGTCTTTATATAATATATAATTCATGTATTTTTCAATTAAAACAAATTAAAATGACAAATTATACACAGCAGATTTTATACCCATGTGTTATGACACATTTACAAGAAACAAATGACACCGTTTAAAGACCATAGATAGCGGTGTTAGGTGAGGCGCGCAAGTTCGGTCCATGCAAGACCATTTTTTTTTAAGATTTACAAAAGTTATTTTTTCTATATACAAATAAATATTTAAGCCTAAGCTGGTAAACATAATTTGTGTGGCGTATTGATTGTTTCTAATCTTGTAAAAGTTTAGGGCTGTTTAATAACTCCTTACTCAGTCCGGTAAGACCTGATCACTGACTCGGTCAGTACTTAGTGGTCAGCGTGTTTGTTTAGCCAAAAAATGACTCGGTCAATTGGAGCTTACTCATGCTTTAAAAATCACTTACTCGGTCAGAGAGTTTAACATCACTTCCTCAGTCGATTGCTACTTACCCACTCAAATAGGCCCTTAGGCCTTAGTCCGCTGGTTCTTTTGTACGTTCGGGTTCGAATCCTACGGGTTCCAAAAATTATTTTTTTGCTATACTTTTTAAAGATACATTCTCCTTACGATTTTAGATTTAATTCTTCTCTTTCTCGAATTGTTTGGTTATGCAATTCCATGCAATTTATAAATTCTATTGTTCCCACATAGCATAACTTGTTCGGAATTTTTTTTTTCTTTTTCAACGTTCTTTTGTTACTTTACTACACCTGTTTGTTTTTTTAATAAAGGTCACAACATATCCGTACGAATCCGCATTTGAATATTTTTTATTGAATTGTTTTCTTAGGTTCTTCAAACGTGGTATATGCATTACCGATTACTTGGCGCGTAACACGCGCCTTGCCTAAAGTGTATATAGTTATAACTGCTTACAATCTATTTTTTGTTGTTTGCTTTCTTTTTTAAACGTCATTTTTTTTCCTTTGTACACTTATATAATTAGTCTTTCACTTAACAAATTAAATGAAATATTGTTTTATACTGATATCGACGTAACACGCATATCGAATTTTAAACTGGTATAAAACATACACAAAATGATGTCTACTGTATCTATTGCAAGAATGTTATGTAATTTAGGAGATTATAAGAATGAATATGACTTTTTATATGATGATTTGTTATAACGTTGAGACTTGTATTATTTAATTGAATTCAACTTGTATTATTTAATTGAATTATTAGATTTTAATAATCATAATTATCTAGGCCAACAACATTCTTACCTTTGTTTTCTCTTTACAATAACCTAACCTTTGAACAGTAAACCTTTTTAATTTTATGGTATCTTAATAAACGTTTTAAAACAACCTCCATAAAAGTTGTGATCCTAATTTATTCTTTAAAATGGGTTTGTGTCTTTGTGACTGCTTTTATTTTTCAATTGTTGATTTAATTTATAAGGGTTAGATTATTGTGAGAAGTTTAGTTTGGATAAGAATGATAAGAATGAATTATAGCCATTAGATCTTTAATTAAATGAAGATTTATGGCCCAAAACTTTCTTGTGTAGAATTATATAGAAAACCTAAAGAAAATAATAGATGGAAGAGTTTTTTTTTTTGATTTTTTCATCAAATTTCTTACATTTTTTAAACTTTCATAACTTTTAGATACGACACTATTTTTTTAAAATTACGCCATAAAAATGAGCGTTTTTTATATTTAAAACACGTACAGTGTTGTTATATATAAAATTAAAATAAAAAAATACTTTTTCGATTGTATCAAAATGTTCAGATCATTGTGTAATATTATGTCAAAAGTGTTCAGATCATTATGTCATATTGTGTGAAAATGTTCAGATCATTGTATCATATGGTGTTAAAAACCGAAAGAGTGCTTAATTTTATATATAGCAACACTATATATACTTTTGACACAATAATCTGAACATTTTGACACAATGACCTGAACATTATGTCAAAAATTAAAAAAACTAGTTTTTTTTTTAATTTTTTTTAATTTTTTATTTAGCAACACTATATGTTCATTTTAAAGATAAAAAATGCTCATTTTTATGTTGTAATTTTTTTTTTAAATAATGTCATATCTGAAAGTTATAAATATCAAAAAAATAAGAGAAATAGATAAAAAGTCAATAAATAGAACTAAAAATAAAATATCCCTCCTTTCTTTTTTATTAAATCAAAACTTCTAATTTAAACTTTTCTTTAATTTACATAAACAAAGTACAAGTGTTTGAAGGTTATTGGGCTCTCTCGAAATGGGTAACCATAAAACTCTAGAAGAATAAAGAAGGTTTTTATCCGTTTCCAAACTAATCATCACGAAAGTTCCCGAATATCCGTTTCCAAACTATATATAATCCTCATCCCACCAAATCAAAATCAGCGAAACAACAATAATTAATTCAATCAGCGAAATTCCCAGACAATCAAATTAAATCACCGACTGAGTTCTACTCTCAGCGATTCATTCTACAGAAAATAATGTCGATCGTCCCCAGCTTGTTCGGCGGCCGTCGGAGCAGCAGCGCATTCGACCCATTTTCTTCTTCCCTGGACATCTGGGACCCATTCCGAGACTTCCCGATCTCATCTTCTAACGTTTCGAATGAAACTTCGGCTTTGGTGAACGCACGTGTGGACTGGAAGGAGACGCCGGAAGCTCACGTGTTCAAGGCCGATCTTCCCGGGATCAAAAAAGAGGAAGTGAAGGTGGAGGTGGAGGACGGCAGGGTGTTGCAGATCACCGGCGAGAGGAACGTCGAGAAAGAAGACAAGAACGACACGTGGCATCGGGTCGAGCGAAGCAGCGGGAAGTTCACAAGGAGGTTCAGGTTGCCGGAGAATGCTAAATTGGATGAGGTGAAGGCGGCCATGGAGAACGGAGTGCTTACGATTACCGTTCCTAAAGAAGAAGAGAAGAAGCCTGATGTCAAATCCATCCAAATCTCCGGTTAATTAGAAGAGTGCTGTAGATATACAAATATAATAAAATCGTCGTCCCAATTAAGTGTTTGTGTCATGTGGTGTTGTGTTTCGCTAGCCTAGAATGTGTTCGACGAAATGTCTAACACAATTGGAATGCTTTTATGTAACTTCTAAATGATTTAGATTGGTATGCTTTTATCTTTTATGTAACTTCTAAATGAATTATTTGCTGTTAGCTTCTAAGTCAACTATTGAATTTGATTTGCGATAATCACAAATTTACACAACGAAATGCAGTTAAAGCACTACGGACGATCTTTTTGACAACGAGTAGTATACAAGACAAGTACCCACAGGTAACATAGTTGTTGCTTTTTCATTCATGTTACTTTTTTTTTTAACAGCAATGAAAAATAGAAAAAAAAAAAAGAAAAAAAAAAGAACAACATGGCCCTAGTATTGCTGAGGCATAAAAGAAATTAAAAATAGAAAAAAAAAAAAAAAAACAAAGAACAACATGGCCCTAATATTGCTGAGGCATAAAAGAAATTAAACCCCTTGTTTACGACTAAAACTGCTCCATCTTAGGATAGGGGTATAGTTTTACGCAAACTTTTCAGATTAAGTTTAATGGGTATAGTTTTACGCAAACTTTTAAGATTAAATTTAATGGGAGCATGATACAAATAGAGAGAGAGAAAAAAAATATATTTTTTTTAAAGATTAAGTTTAATGAGAGCATGATACAAACAGAGAGAAAAAAAATATACTTTTTTTTGTGAAAAGAGGAAGGTATGGTTTTTAGACAACTTATTTAAGATTAACTTTTATTAAATTGTTATTTTTATCATTTAACTTTTATATATTTTATTAACCTATATATACAAATAACAACTTATAGTACCACATCCCCAAGCTCATTGTACAAGCACCTATTGCGCGTGCACTGTTCATCAACAGTGGTCACAGGTCAAGGATGGCATGATTGTAGTTTTGTTTAACTTTGAGGGTTTTTGTTACTTTGAGGGTTCCCCAACTTCCCCTACCTACCTGCTTTCATTCATCAACAGTTCTCACGGTATAACACATGGAGCAAATCGAGCAGGTGAGCAAATCCAGGAGCAACCATGATACAGATCTCATTCATCTCTCTTTTTCAAAGCAGCAACCACACAACACCTTCTTCCACTTTCTTATTAGCCCCAGCCCCTAGGGTTATCGGGTTATCTTGAACCAATTTTATGAATCTTGAACCAATTTTATGAATTATTCCATGAAGTTTTTCTTCCCGGAGCTTAGTTTTTGCTTCGGCTCCACCGTCATGACGCCGGAGACGGAGGTTATCCGATCTGACGTCTCAACTACTCGCCGGCGGCGAAGGAACGGTGGTTTCAGCAAGCACTGGAGGCCGGAGCTCTCGGCAATCGCGGAGGACGGTGGCGCGTTGAGCGCGTGCCAGCGGAGGAGTCGGAATTCGGATATTATCGTCAGATCTGAGAAGAAACCGTTGAATAAAGCCAGATCTGAGTTTAGGTTTGTTTTTTTTCTTTTAATCTTGATTTGCACTTAAATTCATCATTTTTTGCATTATGGGTACGGTGGTTAACGACGGTGTTTCACCGGAGTTCGATTGCTTCGCCGCCGATCTCTTTTGGTTGGCTTTGGAAGAACCCTCGGACTTCGATTGCTCCACATTAGATCGTTTGTTCTTCTCATGCTTTGAGGTATGCATCGAGTTTAGATCTTTTAGGTTATTATCTTTGTTCCATGTTTAATTTTCTCTTGATTTATGAATGTCGATGATGTAAATCTATTTGTAATTGCTTACAGTTGTTATGTTCAATGCTTCACATTGTAATAATCATTTGATTTCATGTCATTCAATACTATTTTGTAAAAGAATTATAGACCATTGCTTGCCTAAAAGAATTTTTCAGCCTCTGCTATTCGACCTATCTTCGATTCCTCATCATCAAGCCCTAATTTCAGGTTTGATTTCTACTGGGTTGCAGGTATTAATTTTTAAGGATAAAAACTTATATTTTAGGTTTTAATTGTAAGTACTCTGCAATTTTTTCATGGCTAAATACCAACCATCACAGTTCAGATTACCCATCTACATGTCTCATCCTTCTTCTTTAATCAACAGATCTGTAAGTATCTGTGTTTTCCCATTGAATAACGGTGGGATGGTGGTTGACGACGACTGAGACGGTGGATGTGGTCGTTTTGCCTTAAAATTCGGTTGTTGATTTCATGCCTTAAAATTGTTCTATGTGGTGTGCTGCCTCATTTTACATTGAGATATATCTTTTATCATCTCTCCAACATGTGTTATCTTCCGGTGCTTCCTATTGGTATTTGGCTTATGTGCTCCAATATTACCCGCCTTCTCTCTGTTCGTGGTTCTTACTGTTGTCGTCATGTTCTTTCTTCGGTGCGTGTTGTTTTCGAACTGAGAAGTTATCTGTTTCGTGATTCATTTTTGCCTTTTTGTGTTCCGCTCAGGTGGTTTTCTGTCATGCCCTTGCTTGCTCCTCTCGCCGTAGGGTTCAATTGTTGTGTGAACTGGCACTAAAATGATATCGGTATGCATTTTTTTTTTGTATTGGTTGTTTGCGTTTTCTATTTCTGCTTTTCTGTTATATGGTTTCCTATGTTTGGGTTTTTGCAGGCAGACCTCCATAGGTCTTGCATGTTGTTCATTTCGTGAGCTTCTGCATTTTTATTTAATTGTGTGTTTCCTTCATTGTTGGCGTATGCATGTTAGCTTTTTTGGTCATGAGGTTCGCTTCTTGCTTTGTCTTAGTGGTCAATTCTATGTTTCATCAATGTGCAAATTATTTATTTACTAGGCTTTTATGTTTCCTGTTTCTTATTCGTTTGCATGTTATTAAATAGCTATTCATGAAATTTAGGCTTTTATGCTGCAGGTTCATCTTTGCCTAAAGGATTTGTACAACTTTTTGGTTTTATTGTCTAAAATTTGGTTAAGACTTATAGAGTTGTGATTGCATTGTGTTGTTGTGCTTATGTGTGGCTTATGCTGTTTTATTCTTTAGTTAATGGACTCATTCTTACTCCTCTAAATTCATGACTTAGGTAATTGTTCATTTCATTGTTCTTTGTTTCTTTATGGCAAGGTTGTTCTATTATTGCTCCTAAGGTGTTGTGAGTTGCCCCTTACCTTCAATTTTATATGTATTCTCTCTTATGAAAACAACTGTATTTTATCTCTGTTTCTATTTATCATATCACCCTCTAGCTATGACCGACGTTATTTGCTTAGTTCTTTTCATTTGCTTCTTTTTGTTGCTGTTGTTAGTTTCTGTCACATCTCTTTTGTTTAATTGCCTTAATCTATTATATGTTCACATTAGTAATGATACCTGAGTGTGAATCCTAAACGTTCTCTATTCTAGACAGGTTTCGCATTGTGCTCTACAGGATGGAAACACGTTTCAGTCGCAAGGCCCTTAAAATACATGGTCTATGAGACACAATTAGGAGTATAAACACATTCCGGTGTTAACCCCGTGACAACACGCATGTAGGAAAAAATGGAATCAAGCATAGTGTTCTTAAAAAAATGTATTCTTACATTTATATATATGCATCAGTTTTAATTCTAGGGTTTTTATATGTATGATGTCCTTACAGGTACACCATGTACTAATGTTCCGACTTGAGCACCATCCAATGAAGGTTGCAAGTCTATAGCTGCAGGTGTAAATGTTCCATGTACTACAGGTACACCATGTACTAATGTTCGTGTGCATTTTCTTTCTTTCTTTCATTGCTCGATACTTTGTTCCTGCTGCCATTACTTGGGTTTGTGTGTTTGAGAAGCATTTGAGTACAGATCCGCTATAGACGTGAACGAATTGGGTTTATCTCCTTTTAGGTATGATTTTTTTTCATAATTTATGATGCAATTATATGCAACCAAATTTTTGTGTGTAAATACAAGAGGTGTTAGTTTAGTTCATTGAGAATGTAGTGACATTTGATCAAGAATCCAAGTCTTTTATGGTGTATTGTCTTTTATGGTGTATTAATGGTTCAGGTATGTTTTAATCTTTTAGCATTTATATGTTTTGTTCATGTCTTTGTTGATTCCTCATATGGAATAATATATGTTTTGTTATAGTGTGCTTTAACTTTTAAATTTCATGATTAGATCCGGTATTGGTGCTTAACAGAAAGAAATGGTGGTGCCGAACGTAAAAAGGGATCTGCTGGTGCTTTTTGGTTGCCGAAGATATAGGACGCAAGTAATTGTGAGTTTCTTTCAGCTCTGTTTGTTCAGTTTTTTAATAGTTCAGGATTGCTCTCATGTTTAAAATAGGTTGCAACCGACTAAATTAATTTTATTTTGTATACTAAGAGATGAAATTATGCATACGAATGATTATGATTTTTAATTTGGTTAATTTAAGTTTACGTTTATGTGATTGATAGTATGTCATTATTCAGGATCTTAGTTTGAAATCAGTCAAGCATTTAATCTTTACTTCTAAACGGAATGGTATAGAGGTATTTAAGACATTCATATCTAATCAAAGTTTTTAAACAGTTGTGCTTCAGGTAATTTGTTTCTTTTAAAGCTTTATTTTCATTTGTTACTAAGCATATGAGTTTCGCTAAACTGATCGCAACGGAAATGTGCGTGATAACATAAGAAATGCAATGGGCGTCCCTCATTTGGTCAGCTCCTATGGCTTGGCTAATCGGCTTTTTAAAATGGTTCGGCTCCGCGGCAACGCGCGGGTCGACCCACTTGTCAAATATAAAGAAGAAGATTGACCGGTTGTCGTTCGGACTTTTTGTTAAAACTTTTTGTTGGTGGTGACGGGTGATTTCTTTTTTCTTGGATCCATTTTTTGTTTGTTTGAGAGTGGGTATAAAATTATAGCAAAAATAATAGAAGGGATATAGAAATTGTCGTATAAGATGAGGTGAAATTTGGTTTTATATAGGGTAAAATATGTAAAAAAAAAAAAAAGAATTTAGCTAGTAGCCGTTTGGCTCTAACGGTTGAAAAAACGTTCGGCAACACTCGGCAATTAATCACCGATTTGGTTTGGCAAGGTTGCCGAAATTGTACTCGCCGATGGGGGCGGTATGGTTGCTGCCAAGTTGCCGATTTTTTTGTTGTTGTTGTTACCCAGGGGTGTTGCCGAAAGCATACCGCCTACTAGAGGTGCAAGAATCGATTCGGTTCAGGAATTGATTCCTGACCAAATCAATTCTGGTCAAAATCGATTTTTGACCGAATCAATTCGATTCAGAAATCGATTTTGAAGATAAATTCCCGAATTGGTAGGAATTGAAATCGATTCCTAGCCAGAATCGATTCCAACCAATTCATTCGCATTAAATTTTTGTTAAACTTCATAAAAAACTAAAAAAGAACACATTTTATTGAATTCAAAGATAAAACATTACAATCCCAACTTGTTCAAACTTAAACCGATACAAAGATAGATATTTGTGAAAGGAAAATACAAACTATAATATTGATAAGTTGATAACTCGACTAAACGTTTATGGTTGAGTTTATTCCATTGCCTCCGCCGTCGTAGCTCGATATTTTGCTTGTCGTAAGCCGGCTTGTTCTTCTTCATCGAGTGGAATCGACGTTGCACTTCAATTTCACCATCAGGATTAGAAACGTTTTGTACACGTTCCATTGCGTCTAGGTGATCCTTCAAGCAAATGCAAGCCTCTAGCAACTCAGAAGTGAGCCTCGTCCTCCAGAATGGAGTCGGGGGGGGGGGGGGTATTCACCTTTTTTGTTTTAACAAAACGAAGAAATTGCGTCGGATGACGGCCTAAAATAGGGTCTTGTCTTGATTGTTAGCTAAAAATGAAAAAAAATATATTATTAAAGTTCTAGCTAAATATAAAAAGAAAGAAAAAATAAAAATAGAAAAAAGAATATTAAAATTTTCTTTTGTCAGGGTCCTCCGACGCTTCGAGCCAAGCTCGACAAAGTGCATATGTCTCTTCATCCGTCCAAAGTTGGACATATTTCTTCTTCCGTTTGTCCGTCTCTTTCTTCTTGTGAGATCTTTTCCTTTTCGGTTTTGAACTTTCCGCATCTTGCATATCGGGAACCACTTCGTCATCATCCACTCAAGATTGTTGTTATTGAAAAGGTTGAGTTTCTGGTGGTGGTGGTTGTTGAAAGACTTGATATTGTTGTTGGGAGAAAGCATGAAAACCGAATTCTTGGTTGAAACCGTATAAAAGTTGTGTAGGAGGTGCGCTCACATTGGCGATATAACGAAATAAACTCTCGTCGGACGGTGTTTGTAGGGATTCGTTATTACCCGTTAGAGGAGCTCTGAAGGATAGTCGGTTTGGAAAACATTAAAAAAAATGAAGATGTGATAGATAGTAGAGGATGAGAAGTTGTGTGTTTTCTATAAAAATTTGGAGATATATATAATGGTTTAAATATGGTGTAAAAATTTTAAATTTTTTTTAACAACCGTTACCCGTAGCTTAAAGCTTAGGATAAAACTCTAAAAGATGTTCGTTATTGTTGATTTATCAAGAAATTGAAATGGGTAACCATAGAACTCTAGAAAGATAAAGAAGCTTCTTTCTTAACGAGTCATCACGAAAGTTCCCGAATATCCGTTTCCAAACTATATATATAAATCGTTCCTCAATCTTCATCCCACCAAATTAAAATCAGCTAAACAACAATTAATTCATTCAGCGAAATACCCAAACGACAATCAAACAACAATAATCTCATATAAAACATGTTGATATTGCCATCTCTAGGCTCTAGTTGCAGGGATAAGTGCATTGTACATCGATATTGGATTGCAAATCTAAAAGTATTATAAGGCGCATTACTATGTGTATATATGTTTAATTGTGTGTGTATACTAGTCTAAAAAGAAGCTGATGTTAAATTATTTTATAATTAATACATCACATATAAAAGATAGATGCGGCTTATAATGAGATCTTATGGCTCAAAACAGATTATGTTAAATCGAAACACTTGGTTCATGATTTTCTAAGTTTTTCTTTTTTATAAATACTTGGTATGTAAGATTTGATTACAAAAATTATATTATTTTTATAGTAATATACTTTCCAGGATAAAATGATTTATGAGAGTTTAGAAGATACACTTGAGCCACTTTTGATGCCGTTTGACCTGTATGATCTATAACATGTTTAGCATAACTTAATACTCATTCATAAGTGGTAGAAATCTACACCTATATATATAAAAAGAAGTTACCAAGGTTGCCTTAGTAGTTAGCACCATCCATAACAGTAATCCTATAGGCCAAGATAAGATTTTTAAGCATCCCAAACATCATTACCACAACAATCGATCGGGATCGGGATTCGCGGGAGTTTCTCGGTTTTTACCGAAACCGAGACCGAGACCGGTTTTTGCCTAATCTAGGGACCAACATACAAAGTTGGGAAGTAAAATCGGTTCGGTACTCGGGATTTTTCGGTTCGGGATCTCGGGATTTTTCGGGATCCCGACTTTTTGATCACCCCTAACGAGTATTATACAAGACAAGCTGTTGCTTTTATATTATGGTACTAGTTTTTTATCCCCGTGTTACACGGGTGATTTAAAAAAAAACTATAAATACAATCATAATATACGACAATTATGTATTTTTATATCTTTAGTAATTAAATAATTGGTTATAAAATATTTTGGAATGCAATAAATAAAAAATTGGAAATACAAATCACTTCCATAATTAGAAGAATTGGCGGGAAAAATTGTTAAGGATGAATGTGGTGGTGCCACATGTCAAATTGTGATGCCAAAAACTTTTCTTTTATTATATATATATAGATATAGATATAAATGTTATAATGTCGAGACTTGTATTATTTATGGATTATTGGATTTAATTGGATTATTAGATTTTAATAATAATTTGTCTAGGCCAATAATACTCTTACCTTTGTTTCTCTTTACAAAATATACCTATTTAATGCAACTTTCATTGCGGTGTAGTGGTAGGAAGCCTATGTACTTTATTAGAGACACAGGTTGACACAGGTTCGATTCTTGGAATTGAAAGGTCACAAGTTCGATCCCTGAGCTCTTGTTTTACCACCCGGCCGCTCGCCCAGGTGGATTTTCCCTGAAATGAGCTCATGTGGTGTAAATAGTCCCCGGGTTTTTCGGGGCATTCGTTGACCGTTCGAAAAAAATAAAAAAATAAACCTATTAAATTTTATGGTATCTTAATAAAAGTTTTAAAACAACCTCCATAAAAGTTGTGATCCTAATTTGTTCTTTAAAATGGGTTTGTAAGTGGTTTTTATTTTTCAATTGTTGATTTAATTTACAGTAACTAACAAAGTACAAGTGTTCGAAGGTTATTGTACAGGTGATTGTTGATTTTTTATTCACTTATTGGGCTCTCTCGAAATGGGCAACCATAAAACTCTAGAAGGATAAAGAAGGTTCTTTATCCGTTTCCAAACTCGTCATCACGAAAGTTCCCGAATATCCGTTTCCAAACTATATATATAAATCGTTCCTCAATCCCACCACATCAAAATCAGCAAAACAACAATCAAATTAAATCAGCGACCGAGTTCTACTCTTAGCAATTCATTCTATTAGCGAATAATGTCGATCGTCCCCAGCTTGTTCGGTGGCCGTCGGAGCAGCAGCGTCTTCGACCCGTTTTCTTCTTCCCTGGACATCTGGGACCCATTCCGAGACTTCCCGATCTCATCTTCTAACGTTTCGAATGAAACTTCGGCTTTGGTGAACGCACGTGTGGACTGGAAGGAGACGCCGGAATCTCACGTGTTCAAGGCCGATCTTCCCGGGATCAGGAAAGAAGAGGTGAAGGTGGAGGTGGAGGACGGCAGGGTGTTGCAGATCACCGGCGAGAGAAACGTCGAGAAAGAAGACAAGAACGACACGTGGCATCGGGTCGAGAGAAGCAGCGGGAAGTTCACAAGGAGGTTTAGGCTGCCGGAGAATGCTAAAATGGAGGAGGTGAAGGCGGCCATGGAGAACGGAGTGCTTACAGTTACCGTCCCCAAAGAAGAAGTGAAGAAGCCTGATGTCAAATCCATTGAAATCTCCAGTTAGAAATGGTTTATGATTCCTTGAATGTGATTCATCTTTTGTGTTTCATCAGCCCACAAAGTGTTGGACGAATGTCTAGCACAAGTGGAATGCTTTTATGTAACTTCTATAACGAATAAAAACGCTTTTTGTTGGCTTCTAACTCCAATTAAATGGTCTTTATTGACATTGAGGTTGATTTGACGGGTTTAATCAAATTTAACCCGTAGTTATAGTAATTATACATGAGATTCATGGCCTTTAATATTCTCTATTGTCTACGTCTTATGAACGGTAATTTGGACTGGCGGTGTATTTGAATTTAGTTATTTTAGACTTATCCATGATGCGGATAAGGTTGCAAATTTGAAACATTTGAATTTAAATGTTTTATGTTTATTTTCTTATGTTATTATTTTTCTTTGAAGTTATCTTTACGTATTAATTATCGCTAAGTTAGTTAGTTTCTTGTTTTAAATACTCCATGACTTGTATTTTGAAATTAGTTTTTGATTGATATTGAATGATAAGAACTTTGTTCTTGAACCTTTTGGTTCCTTTTGAGACGTTGATTATCAATTGCTTATTGAGCCATTTGATTGCTTCCGTAACTGCATCATTTGGTATCAGAGCTTTGGTTATCAAATGGCTCTACGTGGAAGAGAAGATCAACGCCCTACTCGTAGAACCGCCGACCGAGGCAGCGATGGAGTTGGTCCCGATCCACGGGATATTAAGATCAAACGACTCCAAGAACGAGTCAAGGATCTTGAAATACAACAAGAGATCCGAAGGCTCCGAAAACGAGTGCGAGATCTTGAGTTACAACGGGAGAGGCGCGTTAAGGAAACCGAATCGGGAACTATCGTCCGGGACGATATGAACGAGGAAGAGGAGCATCCTTTCGACCATCCCCAACCCCGGTTCCTTGAACCGGTCTATGAAGCCGTCCCAGATCAAGAGTTTTTAACGGATGAAGAACCCCGTTTTGATGAAGACGGGACTAACCTTGATGAAGAAGAATGCTTGTGGGTGCAAAGAGCTCTTAGCGGGATCTCTATGCAAGTAGACGAGCCAAGGAAAGAAACAAACGATGACGATGATGAGCGTGTGAAGGTAACATTAGAGCACGTGTCGATTAAAAGAGATGGAAAATCCTCTCATGTGTCGGATCGCAATATTAGACCAAACAATGGTGATAAAGGTATATTAGTTGAGATTTTGAGGGATGAAAACGTGAACGATGGCAGCCCGATGGTAGTCATGTACGATGAAGGAAATTTTGATTCGGATGATGAAGATTTCTTACAAGTGCGAAAGATTCTTGGTAAGTTTGATGAAGAGGATGAAGTAAAGACCGACAACAATCATGAGAATCTAATGGTTTCTTCAGGTATGATTTTTGAGACTTTAAAGGATGCTTCTACGGATTTGACTCAGAGAAAAGGTTTCAAATCATCATTGTTTGAAAGGAATACTGAAAAGATAAAAATATTATTTCCGAAATACTCAAATGTGAAATTGTGTGTCTCACTCGGCAGAGGAAGCAATGATGTGAATCATAGCCTTTCAATTATTCAAGATATGAAGATTTATCAAGTTACAAACATAGGGGATAAACAACCTCAAAAAAATAAAAGTAAAAGGATCAGGTTAATTCAAATTAAATATTTAAGTGATAAGGATGAATTAATCCTCTTCGGCTGTTTACGTGTGTATGAATCTTATGGGAATTTCAGTAAAGCTTCTATACCATTAGAAGTCCACGTCAAATATAACATGGGTTTGAAAACAAATGTGGATGGGCCAATTAAATCGAAGGAGGTTCAGAGACCCAAAAACCTAATAGACTCGAGTCCCTGCAACTCAAGTGGGCTATGTCAGCGGGTTAAACCGAATGTGAACGGATCACGACTTTACGTTCCTTTTGATCCAGGTGGCTGGCTTTGGTCTGAAGACAAAACTCGAGGACGAGTTTTTTTCTAAGACGGGGAGAATGATGCGGATAAGGTTGCAAATTTGAAACATTTGAATTTAAATGTTTTATGTTTATTTTCTTATGTTATTATTTTTCTTTGAAGTTATCTTTACGTATTAATTATCGCTAAGTTAGTTAGTTTCTTGTTTTAAATACTCCATGACTTGTATTTTGAAATTAGTTTTTGATTGATATTGAATGATAAGAACTTTGTTCTTGAACCTTTTGGTTCCTTTTGAGACGTTGATTATCAATTGCTTATTGAGCCATTTGATTGCTTCCGTAACTGCATCAATCCATTGTGGTGACATGACATCTTAGAGCGTGAGAACCCATAATTAAATCATGCAGATCTCTTGACATTTGACATATTTAATAGCAAATTGATTAATGAATTCTTCGTAGTGTATAAATATAAAAAAATTTAGAAAAATATAAGCCTCTAAAATGATGGGCTTAGTTCTTTTGCACCACTCGCAGATGCTAAACGCCCCCACTGATAAAGAGAACTTTTGGACCATATTTAATGAAATTTTGTTCTTGATTATTTACTTGATGATGTGGATATTACCTTATAAGGGCACACGGTATACAGGCGTGGAGTGGCGCCAAACTACACTTTATCGACGCTATGCGGTGCCAATACCGCCCCTCCCTTGCTCTATATTGTGGAGCCAAGCCTCTCCGCCATATCTTCGGCATCCCATTTTGAGTTGTGATGACCGTTTGACGGTCATAAATTTGACCGTTGGTCCCTTTTAGAAATCCATTTTTTTAATTTAATCCAACTTTTTACACATATTCTTCACTTCTCACTCCCTTTCTACTCTCTAAAATCTTTTCAAAAAAATTATGGATTTTCTTTCTTCTAACGATTCATCCGATTCGTCGTCTGATAATGCCGCAGATATATTTTTCCAAATGATGGTGTATTATCGACAACTTTGGCTTAATAGACAAGCGGAGCGTGTACTTACCCAAAGAGCTCATCTCAATCGAAACCGTGAAATGGGGCAAACGAGTATTCTTAGAGATTATCTTAACAACCCTTGCGTCTACTAGGCAGAAGCGTTTGAACAACGTTTTTGTATGCATCGTTCACTATTTTTAAGAATTGTGAACGATTTAGAGCGAGAGGATCCATGGTTCCCGCAAAGGAGCGACGCGTGAGGAATGATTGGTTTCACTCCATTGCAAAAGTGCACGACAACAAATCAACTGATGGCCTACGGTGTTACGGGTGATTCCTTCGACGAGTATTTAAGGATGTCCGATCGGACCATCAGGTCATGCACCCAAAAGTTTTGTAAAGGTATTACTTTTCCTAAATCATTTGTATTAGAAATAAATTTAAATACCATGTTAGTGTCTCATACATAGTTTACAATTAGGCCTTTACAAGTTGTACGGAAGAAAAAAATTACGACGACCTACTGCAAGCGATATTAGACAGTTGTACGAGTTTCACGCAGGGCCAGCCCCGGGCATAGGCGGGGTAGGCGACCGCCTAGGGCCTGAGATTTTAGAGGGTCCGAAATTGAATTTTTTTTGTTATATATATATATATATATAACAATTTTGTATACTAATAATTAAGTGTGCGAACTATAAACAAATGAGTTTTCAGATGGCTTGGTTGTACCTACGGAGTTATAACACATATGTTGCAGGTTTGATTCTCGCAAGTCACAAACATTTTTTTTGGCCGGTTCTTCTATTTTCTAAAATAAAGGGACTAATGTTATTATAAGGGCTCACTTTTTTCTCGTCTAGGGCCCAGACTTTTTTTTGAGGGTTTTCGGGGCCGGCCCTGGTTTCGCGAGAACAAATGAGGTTTTCATGGGATGCTTGGAAGCATTGATTGTACACATTGGGAGTGGAAGAATTGTCCCAACGCTAATGCTTGAAGCCGTTGCTTCATACGATATGTGGATTTGGCATCAATATTTTGGTGTCGCTGGGTCGAACAACGATATCAATGTGTTGGATCGATCACCAATTCGGGATGATATCATCAAGGGACGTGAGCCCGATTCCTCGTTTGAACTACGAGGCACCAAATACAAGCGTGGATATTATCTGGGAGACGAGATTTATCCCGAATATTCTACAATTGTCAAAGGATTTACGGCTGTCACTGGCGAAAGGCGCAAGGTCTACACAAAAGCTCACAGTGCGGCTCGAAAAGACATTGAACGTACCTTTGGCGATTTGAAGGAAAAGTGGCATATCATAGCTCACCCCGCACGTATGTGACATTAAAACAAAATAGCTAACGTTATGCGTGGTTATATAATTTTACACAATATGATCCTCAAAGATCAGGGTGCTGCGATTTGCCAATTCCACGAGGAGGAGTTGGATACGACGTATGAGGAAATCGACGATGATCGAAAACGGGCTATTCGTCAATAAATACGAGGTCGAGAAATCCATAACCAACTGAAGGCTTACTTGTTTGAGGATATCTACAATCGATCACAATAATTTATTCTATGTTATGTATATATATATTTTTTTTAATTTTTATGAAGTATATGTAGTTTTTTTTTATCAAGTATTTGTTGTCTTCTATTTTAGTTTATATTTTAAGATTAATTTCTTATTTAGTTATTTCAAAATAAAAAAAGTTAACACTATCAAAATAAAAAAAGTTAATACTAAAAAATATTGATAACACAACACCACATAACATGAAGTATATCCCATGTGTGTTATATGGTGTTAAGATCTAGTCAACAATAACATAACAATATTAAACTTTAATATCATATGCAGTATACCAAATGTCTGTTATAAGAGCATACGGTATACAGGCGCCGAAGGCGCCATATTGCGCTTTTGGCGGCGCCAACGGCGCCAAACACCGCCCCCCCCAAAAAAAATCAGCGGCGCCAATTTCCTGCGTGAATATGTTAACGCCAACATAGTGAGGATAACGGTCACATTTGTGACCGTTGAGTGTACCGTTGGGTTTTTAAAAAAAAAAAAAAAATTTTTTTCTAATTTAATTATCACATATATATAAACTAACACACACATATCACACATAACTCTCCAAATCCTCTCAAACATCAACAACAATTTGAATATTATGGATTTGTTATCCTCGAACGACTCTTCCGATACGTCCTCCGACGAAGAGGCCGAGATGTTTTTACAATTGATGTTTAATTATCATCAAATACGGATGAACCGGCGGATGACTCGACGGGCTCGCATAAACCGAAATCGTGCGGCGGCTCACGAAAGTCTTCTACGAGACTACTTCAACGAAGATTGTGTCTACCGAGATGACGCATTTGAACAACGTTTTCGTATGCGACGTCATCGAGGGACGCGAGCCGGATTCGTCTTTCGAGCTACGAGGAAACGTGTACAAGCGGGGGTATTATCTGGGAGACGGGATCTATCCCGAATATGCTACGATTGTCAAAGGGTTCACGGCTCCGATCGGCGAAAGGCGTAAGGTGTACACAAAAGTTCACAGCGCCGCTCGGAAAGACATTGAACGTGCATTCGGTGATTTGAAGGATAAATGGCATATCATAGCTCACCCCGCACGAATGTGGCATCGAAACAAAATTGCAAATGTTATGCGTGGTTGTATTATTTTACACAACATGATCCTCGAATGATCTAGTATTTGTACTCTTTTTTTAAGAAGTGATTTGTAGGTTTTTAAATTTTTAAGGAATTTCTAGGATTAATTATTATTTTTTATAACTTCTTTTGCTATTTTCTTAAAAAAAATAAAAAAAAAATTAAAATAATTTTAACCCATTAAATTAATTTGAAATTAAAAAGAATAATTAAATTAATAAAATAAAGTTTAACATGGCATGGGTATCCCCACCCATGTTAACTTTTATTGTGTTATGTTAAAGTCTATGTGGCGCCTATGTGGCATCTTTAACATGTTAAGTTAACATGGGTATACCCCATGCCCTAACACGTGAAATATCATGCTTGATTAATAAACACGAGAAATACGTGCTTGATTATTTAATTGATGTAGTGGATTGTAGCTAAAAACACGTGAAATGGCGTGCTTGATCAATAATTTACGAGTACTATTTGTTGTTTAATTATCCTCGAAGAATGGTACGTATTATTTCTTAGGATCGTCATGATAAGATTATATTCTATACCGACATTATAACTAAGAGGTTCACGTATTATTTTATTGAGAAAGAAACTCACACGTTTATATATAAAAAATAGTAAATGTGGAAACACTATATAGCTAGTTAATGGTATGATATATGTTGCACTCTTCTTTCATAGCCCTAGTTAACTCCAACCCAATATTTATATATATTTTGGCTGAAAATGGCCATGGTTGTAGACGAGCTGCCGGAGATTGATTTCTCCGATTACACCGCCACCAACGGCACGACCACCCCCGAAGATGAGCATTGCCGTGACTGGGGCGCCTGGTCTCCGATGGTTGATTGGGATGCACTCTCTATTCACCCCGAAGAAAACTTCGGCGACCTATTCCAATATGACATGGACGAGGTAATAGATAAGACCCCCGTTTCCTACTCTGACGACGAAAAAAATCTTGCATCATCCGATGCACCAGTCTTAGGCCTTTCAGATGACTTGAAGGGCCTGAGACTGGTGCATTTGTTGATGGCTGCTGCAGAGGCCATATCTGGCGACAACAGAAGCCATGATTTGGCTCGCGTGATACTGGTTCGGCTCAAAGATTTAGTGATTTCTCATGATGAAGGCAGTAATATGGAAAGACTCGCAGCCTATTTCACTGACGCGTTACTTAATCTGCTTGAAAGCAGTGGTGGTGGTTGTGGTGGCGGGTTGCAGTATAAACAACCCAACCATCTCAACCACCACCACCACCAGAGGACTGACGTCCTCGCCGCATTCCAGCTCTTACAAGACATGTCACCATATGTAAAGTTCGGGCACTTCACCGCCAATCAAGCGATCATCGAAGCCGTGACTCACGAACGAAGAGTTCACATAATCGATTACGATATTATGGAAGGGGTACAATGGGCTTCACTAATGCAAGCTTTGATCTCCCGTAAAGACGGAGCGGGACTGGGACCGGGGCCGCCCACTCCTCACCTCCGTATCACCGCCCTATCACGACGTCCCGGAAGCGGTCGTAAACTCATCTCCTCCGTCCAAGAAACCGGCCGTCGTTTAACTGCCTTCGCAGCTTCCATGGAGCAACCTTTTTCTTTCCACCAATGCAAACTAGACTCCGACGAAACGACATTCAAACCGTCATCGTTAAAACTAGTACGAGGAGAAGCGATCATCGTTAACTGTATGTTACACCTCCCACATTTCAACCACCGATCATCATCCCCGACTTCGGTCGCTTCGTTCCTCACCGGATCCAAGAG
The DNA here is from genome assembly GCA_039602395.1 of Deinandra increscens subsp. villosa. Lineage (NCBI taxonomy): Eukaryota > Viridiplantae > Streptophyta > Magnoliopsida > Asterales > Asteraceae > Deinandra > Deinandra increscens. Next base: position 3,686,230 of record JBCNJP010000023.1, read on the forward strand.
TTTAAACCCGAAACTGGTGACACTTGTGGAGGAAGTCGACGGACCAAAAGTGGAAGGCGGGTTCGTGGGTGGGTTCATGGACACACTGCACCATTACTCGGCTGTATACGACTCGTTAGAAGCCGGGTTTCCGACTCAGGGGAGGGCTCGAGTGCTGGTGGAACGGGTGTTCCTGGGTCCGAGAATCATGGGCTCGTTGGCTCGAGTGTATAACCGGGAAGAGGGTGAGTGTGGTTCGTGGGGTGAGTGGTTGGGGTCTGAGTCAGGGTTTCACCCAATAAACATAAGCTTCGCGAATCATTGCCAGGCGAAACTGTTGTTAGGATTGTTTAATGATGGGTATAGGGTGGAGGAATCCGCCAGTAATAAGCTTGTTTTAGGTTGGAAATCCCGACGGTTACTTTCTGCTTCAATTTGGGCATATTCTGAAGCCGATTAATCGATTTTACCGTGATTTGTTGTTCTATGACTCCGGTTACTTTAAGAATCTAACTTACAATTTTTTATCCGCATATTTTCACCACTTTCGTTCATAACTTCATACATCTATCATTCCTTCGAAATCTTAGAGAAAATCAATTTATGACATTAAAATTTAGATAAAAGTATAAACGGTAACTATTAAAAAAATAATATCTTTAAATAACCACACAGTTGGAAGAAAACACCACTGGATTTCATACACACAATATAGACCCGAAGTGTTCACATGGTTTAAAAAATAACACCAAAGGCATGTGCATAAAACAACTGTCTTCCTGAGTTTACATTCATTGACAACTTGTCCATCATTTTATCATTGACAATAATTTTCATTCAGTTACACCCCAATGGGATCTAAAAGAGAAAAGATAATAAAAATATAATAGACTTGATCAATTTTAAAAGGTAAAACAAATGATTTATCTAATAATCAAAACAAACTAACCAAAAACCTTCTCCAAACCCTCCCTACTTACCCCTCATTTCCAAATTTGATGGCATCAAACAAAGGATGTATTAGGGTGCCCGGTATGGGGTATAAAAAAATTCGGCATGTTGATTTCGGCAACCCCATTTTTTTCGGCAATTCGGTAAAAGCATACCAATCCTTTCGGCAAGTTGATTTCCGCAAAAAAAAAAATGAAATTCGGCATTTAGTTGCCGAAGGTTGCCGACGAATTTTGGAATGAATTTTTGAACGTTGAACAGCCAATACCACCCATACTTATCCTACCCAACTTATCCCACCATACCACTTCAAAAAACAAAAAAAACATATACTTTTTTCTCTCTCCTGTGTCACTCTCCTATTGGTCCATCAACTTATCCCATTTTACTCATCCTAAAAAATTTATCCCCACACCACCAACCCTTAGTACAAAGAAAACATATAGAATATTCTATTTAAAACAAACAATAAAAAATGAATTATATAATCATATTACCCTATATAAACATAATACAACTTATTGTACCTCTCATGATGCATTTTGTACACGTTATTGTGCACAAGTTACCATTAGTTTTATGTCTAGAGTAGAAGTATTGATAGCATGGCACCAAGAGGTCTTTCTTCTCCTCCACCGACCCATATCTTCTACAGTCAAAAAAATATCTTCTACACGTAAAAGCTGTCCTCAACCCATATTCATATCATCACATGTCCTCTCCTCAAGTCTTAACCCTATATCTTATTAAAGAGAAATAAACCCCAAAAGCATTCTGCCATTATCACCGATGGAGACGATTTGCTTTGTTTTGCTGCTTTTGAAGCGGGGGACTTCAAGCTTCTCATCACCCCAAATCGTCACCATTTATTAGCTTTTTCACCCAATTATGGGTTTCATCTACAGGTGCCAAATTTTAATGTTCAATCGCTTTGAATTTCTGGTTTTCCTACTAATTAATTGTTTTAACAATAAAATTTTCACACAACTGTTTTTGGTTTTCCTACTAATTAATTTTCGTCTCTTTTGTAATCTTAACTTTCTAGGGATTTTTTTTCTTCGTGTTGGTCGAGCATTGTTATAAATCTGCCCTCCGATTTTTTATTGTTAGGTTCCGATCTACCTTGATGTTGTTCTCCAATTCATGTTATTTTTAGATCTACTGGAATATAACAGTTTGGCGTCGTTGATTCCGGTTGCTGTAATGACTACAGCTAATGTGAAACCAACTATTTTAGTATACGGATTTTATCTTTCTCTAAACTCCAAGTGATAGTCCTCAGGATCGAACCATATCGGTAAGTACTTTTTTCTAAAATTGTGTGTTTAAATGATTTCAATTCCATTGGTAAGGTCCAACGTGAGAATTGAAAAAGATCAACTACCGGAGGTATGTATTTTTGTTTCATGTTTTGAATTTAAGAAATCGGTTAGGTTTTAGGACTTTTAGATTTGTCGCTTGTAGAATTAGAATAACAGTTATGATCAGGGGTGTTTTTTTTGTTTGATGTACAAAATCAGTTACTATTACAGGCTCAGGAAATTCAGGACAAATAATTGTCTCTCGGCTTCATAATCATGGTGGTGAGCAAATGATATTTTCTGACCATTTTCTTTCATTTGTGTTGCACGATGGTTTAATTTTGTCCATTTTTCGTATCTTAGATACCTATTTGGTATGGCTTCTTAAGAAGGTTGATTTCGTTTGAGTTCAAATTTCATTTCAGTTATGATTTCCTCATTAGTCTTTTGCTTACAAAATTGTATGGTTTCCTCATTAGTCTTGAGCTTAATACATTATTTCTCATAACTCTTAGTTTGCTGAATGCTATATCAGTTACATTTTTCCTACATATGATTTGGAAGAATTCAATTTCATAGACATAACCATGTCGACTTTATTTATTGATTTCCTAAGACGTGCAAAACTTCTCATTGAAAGTGCTCCTTTATTGGAGTTAATTTGGATCTTAATATTTTAGGCTTTAACAATACATATATATTCATGACATTTATATTTCTTTTACGTGTCCATTCAAAAAGAGATGGTTTCCACTATGACATCCATTATTGGATAGCTAAAGATGCGAGAGAGGTGAGTTAATTTCTTTCTTGGTATATATACATTATCCTTACAGTAAATTGTTATTTTACCATATCCTAATTATAGCGTACTAAGTCTAGACTATGAACATATGGCTTTATGTTGCAGTAAATTGTTACAAACCTGTGACTTTATGTTGTTTGCTTTCTTTGTGTGGGATGTGGGTATCTTATTGAGAAATTGCACATGAAGCTTGGGAGGAGTTTGAGGTATATGGTTTCAACTTTCAAGTTATTTGTAATTTAAAGAATAATGTTCTATAATCGAACTAAAAAGTTAAAAGTTAAGACATGTATGTAGGATAAAGGAATCATGCATTGGCGTTTTAGTTGCACCATGGTGTACTCATGAAAACCTATTTTTTCAAGTAGATTTATTCATTCATTTGGGTATTCTAAGTTTGCTTAAAATAAAATAGTAGTAATTAGCACTTTTAACTTAGTTTTTTCAAACTTACTTGACAGTCTATCGAAAGAAGTACAGGATACATAGAGTATTATCTTAGCCAAGAATTAGCAATAGTATGCAGGTATGTATTGCTTGCTCAATTCAGTTCAACTCATTAATGATTTAATATTGTATAACTTTATATTTTCATGTTTGTGAGGCATGTAGAGCACTCAAAGATGACATTATTCAAACAACTCCTTATATTTATCTAGATATATAATATCTTTGCAGCATCTCTTTATATTTTCTAAGAATATGTTGGTTACTTTGACTTTTATTAACTAGAACACGTCCCGAAGTGATTGATAAAGTTTAATATTGTGTGTTGACATTTTTTTTCCTTAGCTCATACGGAGTTGTGGCCTCGTGGGTTTCTCAGAAGTGAAGATATCTTAGAGAGTTCATCAGAAAACTATCATACTTAGCTAAATTCACAAAACGGGTCATTGATGGTTGTTAAATTTATGTACATTCACAAGACAACTTTCACCCGGCCATTTTATCTTATGATTGGCTAACTGAGTTTCTTAAAGGGTCTGGCGCCGCCGCGAAGCGCGTGATCGCCTAACTTGTACATATATAAAAGACAATCAAGATTTTTACACATGATACAGCAAAACATGAAACTCAAACCTGCATACATAAAGGTATTTATGTGGTGGCCGGTATCAATACGGATAGGATTGTTGTTTATGTGTGGTTTTATGGTACTTCTGTTTGATCCATTGAAATCCTACCGTTGATCCTCGTTTAATCTTCCTCAATCCTGTTGAAGCCAGATCTTTCGTCTTCTGATCCAACCCGTCTTCCAGCTTGCTGCGTTTGATATGCGCTGGATAAACGTTCACCGTCTTCGCATCAGATTCATCCGCCCACACGTAATTATGATCGTTGTTGTAGCGTCCTTCCATTCGTTACCGATTTATCTTAATTTGGGTTTTCTTAGTTGTAGAAGGATCTATATATATGGGATGCAAATTGGCTGTTTTTTATATATTGTATGTGTGTATGTATATATGATCGATGTTGAATTTCAACTTCTGCGGGCCTTGACAGTTGACATGTAAACGTCTTTTATTTGACGAAAGAATTGATATCATTCTTCTGGAATATATTTCTATATTCATTTTAATATTATGAATAAATTATGGGTGAAATTGACTAGAAGGTGGTGGGTGGTTCTAGTTCACCTGTAGGTGTTTTGCTTCTAGATACTTCATTACCACGCATGTATATATTTTAGTTTTAATAATTAAAATCATATAGAATTCTTATGCCCTAAAAGTACACCTTGAGCAACATTAGGCCCATTTGACCTGTTTTCTTTTAAGCTATCTTTTAATTATCCATATGCTAGAGATAAATCATAATCTCATTCGACCCATCTATAAATAAATGGGTCAAAATGGGCCACCTCTATCGTAAAGTTGTAAACCATACTCGTAACGACTTCTAAGTACCCATATGGTAACTGCATAAATTAGCACAAGAATTAGATTTACTGGTAGACACAAAAGATGTGCCTTTTCAAGAAAAAGGATATAGGCTATCGGTAATAGAGTCATCCAAAACTATCTTTAAAGTCATCCAACCTGGCCCATTAATGTTACATATGTTGAGAATTAGGTTGAGTTTTTCAGTTAAATACTTTTTGCCAAACTAACACTTAATCATAGTAATCTCCTATAAACTCCTCAGGTATCAAACTCAGTTCCCGCATGCTTCTTTCTACCACTTGATCCACACTAAAAGATGTCACATCTTCAAACTTCTGACTCGCAAGATGATACACTATGTCAGTATTGTAATTACCACCTACCCGCTACTCATAATTGCATCTCTACTGTCTAAGGTGAAAACTCATATGTCTCGTCCTTTTTCATTGGTGGGACTTTCTATACACGGGCTCATTTAATAAAGCAATACGAATGTTGAAGCGTGATTGTTTAAGAGCAGAATCTGATCATGAAAACTTAAGTGATTGCATGATAATCACAGGAAAAGATGCTGTAAAGTCACTAGTGGTTTCTGCTGACAATATATTCAGCGCTCATCAAGACCACTAACTCCGTGTATGGAGAGTTGATGAAAACGTAATGAAACAGAAGAAGTTTACACACTTGGCCACCCTCCCAGCATTTAGTGACCGGACCCTGAATGTTCTATTACCAAAGAACCATGTACAGGTGTCACAACACATGAGGTCCACATGGGTCCATCATAATGATACTGTATCGGCACTAGCTGTGTCCAGGGATGGTTTGGTCCTTTACTTGGTCTCGTGGGATAGAACACTAAAGATTTGGCATGCAAATGACTACAAATGCCTAGAATTGGTGTGTAATGCACGTGATGATGCTACAAATGCAGTAGTCATATCAAGCAATGGTGATGTTTATCTGACAAAGAGATAAAAATTTGGAGAAAGTGAAAATCACCAAAAAATGAGAAACACTCTTTAATTACTACATTAAAGAAACACAAATCTGGTATTAATGCATTGGCATTAAGCACCAGCGAGAATGTTTTGTATTCTGGAGCGAGTGATAAATTGATAATTGCTTAGGAGAAGAGTGATGAGGATGACATGGCGGCAGTGGGTGTTCTCAGGGGGGCATGTTAAGTCCATATTGTGTTTGAGTGTTGTATCAGATCTGTTGGGTAGTGGTTCTGCAGATGGAACCATAAGAATTTGGAAAGGAGTTGAGAAATGTTATTTTTTTTTAACAGTACTGGAGGGCCACAGAGGTCCAGTTAAGTGTTTGACTTCAGAAACAAATCACAGCCAAGCATCTTATACGTCAACTTCATATCTTATCTACAGTGGTGGTCTGGATTCTGACATTAAAGTTTGGCAAATTTTCATCCCTCTATGATAAAGGACTTCCTTATCTTGTTCTAACTTTTCTGTTGTATTGTATTGGGAGCTGGTTTTTTGTTTAACTTTTTAATCACTGTCATGTTAAAACAAATATGAACTACAATAATTGTTTTAATGTGATTTCATTGCCATGGTAAAGAAAAAATTACAAAAGCAATTAAAAACACATATTTTGAAAAGAATAATAAAAGAAATGACCATTCGGATACCTACAGTTGTGACTTTGCTGGTGTACCTGGATCATGGAGATAATTTTTGGGGGTGAGGCCATCTTTCAAACATATGATTGCTGTTCTTTGTTTGTATAGATGGTGTAAATTCACTCGATAGAAAAATACATGAATGAAGATACCAAATTACATTTATGCAAGGCAAGTCTTATGAAGGGGACTTGCAATCAAAGAGTATCAAATCAAACCATAGTTGTCGAAGGCGCAAGACGCACACCACGGGCAAAGGTTGATCCTTGGGCCTAGGCGCAAGGCGCTTAAAAGCCAGGGTTTTTCCTAAATGAGGTGCATAATATAAAAATACCAGTTTTAGGGGTTTTAGACATATCCTAGGCTTGTTTTGGACTAGTTTAGACGGTTTTAAGTTACTTCCAGATTTTTTGAGGCTAGAGTAAATGTTTCTAGCATGTTCGGACGATTTTTGGCCAAAACTTGGCCTTAAAATGTGCCCGAGCGCCTAAAAAGCGCTTTTGAAGCGAGGCGACAAGGCTGCATCTAGGCATGCGCCTTGTGCGCTTTTGACAGCATAGAATCAAACTACGAATACTTACAACTGAAGAGTCTCATTTCAAACTACTAATATTACAGGAGAATAATTGGAGCTTTATTAAAGTGATATTTTGTAGTTTAGAATAAGGGTGAAGCTTTTATTATAATGAGATAGATTTTTAATCAAACTTTCAGCTAAAAGTAATAGGAAACTAAGTAGCTTAATGCCAGGTAAGCATTACAAACACCTAGATAAGCATAAATACCAATTAGTTTGTTTGTTTGTTTTTAGATAAGCATACATAATCTGCAATTGAGATGCGCATACCATAGATGTTTGTAAAGAAGATCTCATCAAACTAATAACTCTCTTGGATCTTCTTATTTCTTCCTACTATTATTAACCAAGAAAGAATATTATATGATATTTGAAACTTACAAGAGATCAGAAATTGAAAGGAATACAGAATAAACAAACGAAATTATAATTCTTTATCATAAGAACATGCTTAACTTATCATCCTGAATAAACTAAAGTGTCTATTTTAGAAGTTCAACATGTCATTAGCAGTTTAGCACAGTGGCGGATCCGGAAAGAATATCAGGGGTAGCGGGGACTAACGGGTTCGGGGGTAGCCCCCGAAAAAATTTTTTAGGTAGTTAACGGGCTTTTAATCATATTTTTAAGGGGCTTTTGATCATATTTTTAAGTAAAAGCCATAAAATTTCTTCCAGGGGTCGCGAAAAATTCGTTTCAGGGGTCGCGAAAAACCAAAAACTTAAAAAAAAAAAATAGCAAGTCGGGGTAAAAGTTCAGGGGCAGCGGGCGCTACCCCTGGACTATATGTAAATCCGCCACTGGTTTAGCACACTATACAGGTGCATTAAGCTACCGCTAAAAGAATGTAAGAAAACAACTTTCAGCTTTGTGAAATCTTCCCACTGCTTACTAATTTATCACTTGCAGGGAACCATATTAATGAACACCCATGTAAAATCCTAAAGAGACTATATTTTATTTTCTCTTTAAATAATCAATTCTAATACTAAATTTTTTAAATCTGCTTATGGTGAACCTACATAACTGTTATATTCTCAATACTTATATCTATACTATATTGTAATACATTTGAGGAGGACAAACTTGTCCTTTACTTATAAAATTAAGAGTTTAAGAGGGCAAAATCGTCTTGTCCATTATGTTATTAAATACAAAAAAAAGGTAACTGAATAAGCAATCAACAGTGAACTTAATTTAGAGATGTAACTATGTAACAATGTTTAACTAAATTTTGAAAATCATTTTTTATTTTATATATATATAAACTTTCATTAAACCGTTAAATCTATATGATATTCCACCAATTTATTGTTGAAACGTTTTACGGTGAGTACGTGTTAGTGTGTTGTGCTCCCCGCCGCATCACGCGGGCACCCCACTAGTTCGACTCAAAAAGCATTTTGTTATAAATAAATCCGTTCATCGATAACTCATTCAGACAAATAGTGTCAATCTAACAAGTTTCTTATCTTAATAGATATGGTGGAAGTATGCATCATTCAGAATAAAACAAAAGGATCCACTACTGAAGTGGCACAATCTATAACATATACAGGCAGAGGACATAACTTTCCAAATAATTTGAAATTCTTGTAAGCACTCACATTCTCCAATAAAATCCAGAAATAATAACACATAAAATTATAAAAATCAAGCATGTACCTCAGCAGGCATGACCTTTTGCTGCAACAAACAAACCACCAACGATCCAACTTGAACAACGGTAGAGAGTACTCAACTGATTACAATAACAAAAAGGTAATTCAAACAGAGGTACAAGAACTAGATTATTGGACAGACCAAAACATAGTATGCACTACCTGTGAAGTGGTATGTATGTAACCATAATTCTCATTCCTGCAACATCAAATACCACTCTGAATTCTAGATTTTGTCCCACATACTTCCCTGTAACAATATGTAGAATATTATTCATTTCTTCTTGGAGAGGGAACCTTTAAAAATTCGACATACGATTGTTTAAACCAAGCATGCATATAATCTAACAAAACGTAATACTAAAGTAATACTTCATTGAAGATACTACAGTTACTCTATCCACGCATAAATTGCATCTCTAACCGCGGTGAGATTAATCAGAATACAAATCATAATGCCAAAAAACAATCATACTCTTACAATATAATGAGGATCTTAAAACCTCAGTGGACCAAATCGGCAAAACGCTACTTTGATTTTAGCAAAATCTGAATGCATAAGTTTAGTGAATATATATATATATATATATATATATATATATATATATATATATATATATATATATATATATGGAGGGGAGAAGAAGAAGAAGAACCTGGTTCCAAAAGGGCGTCAACTTAGAGCCGGAGGAGTTGTTTTTGGAGATGATTTAGGGTTTCGAAATTGGAGGCATTGCCGATTGAAGATTCTATCGTTGCAGATCTTCTGTTTCTGGCTGTTGGATTTGAATTGAAGTTTGAAAGCGCGTTCAAACTGTTTGATGAAAGTCCCCAAAGACAACGAAACGGGGGAATTGAATATTATGGTCCGCAACAGCGGCATCTTGGCGCCGTAATCAGATCCCGTATACGGGCACTGAAAATTGTCCATACCGGCTAATTTGAGACCAAGTTTTTTTTTTTTTTAACAGCATATTATTATTTTCATCAAATTTCACCATTGTCAAAGTTTGAACTTAGTCTTCATCAAAGAGCCTTCGCCCTTACCACTAAGCTACAACCTAAATGGTAATTTGAGACCAAGTTTTAAAACTCTATTTTTAAACCGGCAAAGACTTGTGTTAAAAAGTTCAAAGGACTGATTCAGGTTGACTTGAAAGGTCAAACTAGATTATTAATTCAATTTGTGCTTTATAAACTTTTAAACATGACAAATAACACAAGAAACACTTTAATAAAATTTTAAACAAAATTATAATTATAAAAAAATATCAATATAAATTTTAATCAAATATAAAGCAATAAATCAAAATAATATTAAAAGGGACAATTAATTCCTTGACGTTTACAATGCACAGAGATCGACATATATAGAATTGAGAATGCAACTACCTAGGAGCAATAGGAGGAAACTAATTCTAATCCTAAAATACAAAGATTTACAATAATGAATTGATATGCATAATGAATTTATATGCACTAGAAATAGATTATTTATTTTCCTTGTATAGGACGTTTCCACTAATACGCCCCCGCAAGATGGAGGTTCCATCGGAGACTCCAATCTTGGATCGAAGTCGTAAGAAAGGAGCACGGGACAACGGTTTGGTGAGGACATCGGCAATTTGATCCTTAGAATTAACGTGAAATACCCGAAGCGAGCCATCCACCACCTTTTCACGTACAAAATGATAATCCAGAGCGATGTGTTTCATGCGAGAATGATAGACGGGATTCGCGCAGACATACGTGGCTCCCGTGTTGTCACAATATAAAACTGGAGGTTCGGTAACTGGAACGCCGAGCTCATGTAGTAAGTTTTGAACCCAAGACAATTCGGCAGAGGCATTGGCAAGTGCCTTGTATTCTGCTTCCGTAGAGGAGCGAGACACTGACTTCTGGCGAGCCGATTTCCACGAAATGATATTAGACCCCATGTAAATAACATACGCCGTGGTAGATCGCCCAGCTGTGGCGACACCACCCCAGTCCGAATCCGAGAAGGCACTGAGTTTCAATGAAGAACCCCGTTTGAGAAATAGGCCATGGTACATAGTCTCTTTGAGATACCGAAGCAAACGTTTTAAGGCTTGCCAGTGAGATTGTTTAGGAGAATGCATAAACTGGGAGAGCTTATTGACAGCAAATGAAATGTCCGGGCGAGTAAATGCTAAATATTGTAACGAGCCAACGAGTTGCCGGTATGGCGTGGGATCGACACCGGCAGCATCATCATCGGAAGAGAGAGTGTGCGAAGCACTCAGAGGGGTGGAGACGGTCTTAGCACCATCCATACGATGCTGGGTGAGTAAGTCACGAATGTGACCGTGTTGTGAGAGAAAAAGACCCGAGGGAATAGAGACGATGTCGACGCCAAGAAAGTGAGTTAGAGGCCCAAGGTCCTTGAGGGAGAACCGAGTGGCAAGGCTGGAAGTAAAGTGGCGTAGAAACTCAGAGTCATTCCCAGTAAGAATGATGTCGTCGACGTACACAAGAAAATAACAAATAACACTATCTCGGGTGTAAATGAAAAGAGAGGCATCCGCCAGGGACTTGCGAAAGCCATACGCAATGAGAAATTGCGTGAGAGCCATGTACCAAGCTCGAGGAGCTTGTTTGAGGCCGTAGAGAGATTTTGTTAACTTGCAAACGTGGTTCGGGTACTGGTTGCTAATGTACTCGGGAGGCTGAGCCATATACACTTCCTCGTTGAGAGTGCCATGGAGAAAGGCGTTGTTGACATCAAGCTGACGGAGGGGCCAGCTCCGTGCAAGAGCAATCGCGAGGACGGTGCGGATAGTGACGGGTTTAGTGACCGGACTGAAAGTGTCAAAATAATCTTTGCCATATTGCTGCAAGAAGCCTTTGGCAACAAGACGGGCTTTGTATTTGTCAACAGAACCGTCGGAGTGTCGTTTAACCCGGAAGACCCACTTGCACCCTATAGGCGTAGTTGAAGTGGGCGGGACAAGCTCCCATGTGTGATTCTGAATGAGTGCATTATACTCAGCATCCATAGCCTGGCGCCAAAGAGGATCTTTGGAGGCTTGGAGATACGTAGTCGGTTGAACCGACGAAGGAAGGGGGTGAAGGGTGGTGTGATTGACAAACTCAGAATTAAAGAACTTGGGATTTTGTTTCCGTTCCCGGTGTGGACGAGAGGGAGTCGGATCAGGAAGGTTAGACTCGGTGGACGGTGGAGAAGAGGACTCGTGAGATGGAGGGGAATTTTGAGCTGGGATAAGTGAGGGCATGGGATCAATATGGGTTGATGTTGATGTCGAAGTGGACGAGGCAAATGACGGAGTGGAGGTGGGCATGGGAGTTGGCGGATCAGGGATAGGGTCAGGAAGTGGGGATGATAAAGTTGGAGATTGGGCCTGGGTAGGTTGATGGGCCGTTTGGGCTGGAGTAGGGGAAGTAGGAGGATCAGGCTCAAATGAAGTGGTTTTGAGGAATGTCT
>JBCNJP010000023.1:3698994-3791201 GCA_039602395.1 Deinandra increscens subsp. villosa
AAGAGGTAATGTCGCTGAGCCTAAACATGACATTCAAAAAATAAATAAATAAATAGTTTTATATTAAATTCGGGTCTGGCTAAATAAACAACCAGTTTTACTAAAAAAAACAGCTTTCATACGATCTTTTGGTGCCACAGGATCGTTTTGAAGTTTCTATAAGGTCGTTTGGGTTGTGTTTTTTTTTCTTTTTTAAATATTAACCCCCCCCCCCTGAATTTTAAGGAGTCGTCGACGCGTCACGTCATAGCGTTTTGGCCCAAACAACTGTTTGGATCAAACGATCGTTTTGATCTTGTTTATTTAACAAAAGTGTTTGTTTATTTATAATCACCCTTAAATTCTTTAAATATGATATATAATAAATTAATAGTATTATATTATATACATTGATGTTAAGTAGTTTTATAGTTTAGACATAAATTTTATAAAAAAATTAATTTGAACGGTCAATGAGATCAAACGATCGTTTTGATCTTGTTTATATAACAAAAGTGTTTGTTTATTTATAATCACCCTTAAATTCTTTAAATATTATATATAATAAATTAATAGTATTATATTATATACATTGATGTTAAGTAGTTTTATAGTTTAGACATAAATTTTATAAAAAAAATAATTTGAACGGTCAATGAATGTCCTGAAAACTCCGCGTATTTACATCAGTTGAGCTTATTTCAAGAAAAATCCATCTATGCGAGCGACCGGGTCGTAAACCTCGAAGCTCAGGGATTAAACTTGTAACATTTCATTCCCAAGTCTCCCGTCGTCGCCGGTAACCAATCGGATAAATCCTCGTGTTTCTTAAATTTTGTAATTAAAAGAGGGTCGCGTCGTAACTTGTTGCCTGTTTACTCGTAGTTCATTGTAATTATTTTATTATTGTATAGCAAAAAAAGAAAACTCAATTTGCATAAATAGGCAATTTACTTTGGTATCTCAACACTCAGCGTGCGATCAGAAACCTCCTTTTCCATTTCCTCTTTTGCGACTTATTTTAATTTGGTAAATCTAACTTTGAGTTTCAATATATCAAAAATGTGACCGGAATCGTGATTTTGAGCTTTTTTGGTTTACATAAAGTCTAGGACTGTATATTAATTCTATTTTCTAATTTTCTCTTTGCTATTTTGTGCCATTGTATGATTCTGAATGTATATGCTAATTCTCATATATATTGTTAGTCTTACCCATGATCTAACAGCTCGTATATAATTGCAGAGGAAATAAAATTCATCATGGAAAACAGCGATTTGGAGCTTGGATCCGGAGATCATGTAGACATGATCCAACTTCGTCTTGATTATCATGTGGAAAATGAAGCCAGACATAGGAACCAATCTTCACCATCGATTTTCATGGTACCTAGTCGACTACGAGATGTGAGTCCAAATTCTTTCAACCCTAGGGTGGTCTCTATCGGACCTCTGCACAAAGATGATGTGAACGTGCAAGCATTTGAAGGGCAGAAATCATGTTATCTGATTTATCTAATGAATCGTATAAAAAACTCCTCAAAAGAGGAAGTATGGAAAACGTGTATGCAGAAGGCGTACACTTTGATGAACAAAATCAAAGCATGTTATGTTTGGCCGGAGACAATGTCCTATAGTGATGCTGAAATTGCGGAGATGATGGTTATAGATGCTTGTTTCATACTTGAGTTCACGTACCAACCGGTATATGATAAGGAGAGTCTTTATCTAAAAGATGAATTGCAATACAAAAGTGTAATGGATGACTTGGTGTTGCTAGAAAATCAGATTCCTTTGTTTTTCCTTAATGAAATATATCACTGCACTATATTGAAGTTTGATTCTCATGCCTCACTTATTAAACTTATCCATGAACTTCTACATGGAAAAATAAGTAATTTCATTTTTAGCACAACACTAGAAATCAATATCAATGATAATTCCATCAGTTCTGCTAATCATATTCTTAGCCTTCTGCACCAATGTTACATGCCTCGGGATGATATGAAAGAAGTTCGCCTAGGCTCAAGGATTCATTCGGCTATAGATTTGGACATGGCCGGCGTGAAGCTCAAACCTAGCAATGAAACTGAAAATCCAACATGGGTGATGGGGATTGAAATGAAACAAAATAGGTTCCCGTATAGACCTACTCTTGTAATGCCGAAACTAAAAGTTCGAGATTCCACAGAGTTTCTTTTAAGGAATCTAATTGCATACGAGCAGTCGCTTAAGACTAAAATGTATTTTACATCATACTCCAATGCCATGAATATGTTGGTAAATACTCAAGAAGATGTTGCCAAGTTGGTAGACTCGGAAGTCCTCGTTAATTTGATGGGTTCAAATGAAGAAGCGGCTAATATGATTAACAACTTAGGAAAAAACGTTAGAGCTCATACATTTTACGAAGAAGAGTGGAAAAAGCTAAATAAGTATTGCAAAGGTTACTGGCCAAAACATATAGCCAGGGTGAGGAGTACTTACTTTCAAAGTCGATGGAGTGTCATCGCTCTACTTGCCGGAATCATCCTATTTGTTCTACAGGTGGTTCAAACCATCTTTACCATTTTGTCTTCCGGAAGAAACATGTAGATTTGTACTGTAAGTTTCACGTTCTCTTTTATAATGATGTACTTAAACATTTATCATCTACTAGTGTGGTTTACATACCTTATTAATTATGAATTAGAATCAGAGTTTTTCATTCGAAAACATGGATTATTGATTATGTGTTAGAAATGAGCTAGAACTAAGAATAATTCCCCTAATGGTAGTATAAATTCTAAAGAAACTTAAGATCTGGTATTGGTTTCGTCATCGATCTGTCATAGATGACTTATATGGTTTCGATGTTCTACACAGGCTTCATGCTAATATGGATTGGCTTTTATATATATAGGATCTGTAGGGGTTTAAGAAATCAATAATATTTTTTAGTTGGTTTTAAAAAAAAATTATTTGCTTTGCAGGGGGTTTGCTTGTGGAGGAAGCGGGGTCATTAAGTGTCTATGCTTGAACGCGCGGACTCAGAAATAAAATGTTGATTTCTATCTTTTTTCTCTATAAGTTGTTTTATATATAATTTGGTAGTTGGTATTTGTCTTTGTGTGAGGGAGTTGTTAGAAACATACCTTAAATGAGACCTTGATGTGATACTCTCATTTTGCATGCGAGTCGTATTGTACAATATGACTCATATGTGAAGATATGGGTCGTATTGTACAATACGAGCTCGTATTCAAAGACGGAGTATTGGTCTTTGTGGGAGATGTCTGAATGAAACTTTTTTTTATTATTTTAATTATTTGGCACAATGTGTTATTACTTGATATCCATGCTAGTTGACGTGACATGCAGTGGCGGAACCAATATTTTATTTGATGAGGTTCATTTTTTTCACCCATCCTTTTTATATCAATATCGACGTTAGATTTTCAGGCCGGGTCGGCCGATCAGATCGGATCGAGTTGGGTCGGGTCGGGTATGTTGGATATCAGTCCTCAAGATCGATCAAAGTAATTAAATTGTTGTTTGAACTCTCTTGTACTCTCAAATAAATCCCAGGAATTTGCAGAAGTATGAACAATAATATAAAAACTTGTTAGAGGAAAAAGCTACTGCAAAGCTTACTTTATTCAACAAACAAAAAGTCTTTAAATAGACTTAGGTCCTGTTTGGTTCAACTTATTTTTGGCTTAATCTAACCGAATAAGACATTTTTGTCATATGGTGTTGTTTGGTTCGAATGTCTGAATGGAAATCGTCTTTACCATACAGCCTCTTATTCATTTGTTGCTGAACGAAAAAGATGAACCAAACAGCCCCTTACAATAGGTATGGCAGCGTGGACCATTAGCTACCACATAAACAAACTACTTTCTTCTAAATAATAGGTAAAAGATGACCTACTTCTCAACCCCGTTCCAACGTAAACTTTCACATAATTCGGTCAAAAGCCCTCACCTAATTCTTTATTTTCCCACATGCATAAAACAACTAAATATAATTAATAAGACTAAATAATAAAACTAACTTAATAAAATAAATCAAGATTAACTCAAGAGGGTACTCGGTAAAATTATATCGAATAACATCATAACAACAAGAAATCACTATTAAAAAATAAAGCACATAACAAAATACATTGTCATTAAAATAAAGAAAAACATAATGTTTTATAGTTGATCTACGAGTTTTCATCTTTTGGAAACGATCCATCACATCTTCAACCGAAATATTCGCATGAAACTCTTTTTCAATGTAACAAACGCAAGCATCATTCATAAACCCATCGCTCATCTGATTACGCAATTCCGTCTTTACATGCTTCATTGAAAAAAAAAACATTTTTCAACGCTTACCGTTGTCACGGGTAAAATAAGTGATCGAAAACTTCAATAAACGGTAGACCAACGGATATGTAATAGATTTGTTCTCTCTACCATCATTTTTGCTAGATTAGATATACCACTCATGTTCGCAAACCTTTTATCTTCCTTCACGTTAACAATGTGATTGCGAAGTTCATATTTAAGCGTGTCTTTATCCTCATAGTTAAAATCATTCGGATACATCTCGGACAACCTTAGTATCTTTTGCACATCGAAGCCACAAAAGTTGTTATACGGGCTCAAAGTAACTTTACATGTAAGCAATTCGGTGGTTACCTCATAAAAACGGTTGCCAAACTCTTGAATTTGCATATCCAATACCGTGTTGAAATTATCAAACTTGTAATGATGATGGTTGGTGATGATAGTCTTTCATCTTGGGTTTCTCCAATCGACATACTCGTCCTTCATGTTGACCGTATCAATATCATACCTTTCATAAAAAGAAGTCACGTCCTCTAAAAGTGAATCAAATCCCTCAAGTCTATATGTTTGTAAATCTTGCTTGATAGATTTAACCAACTCCATTGCATTTAAAATATCTTGATCCTTTCTTTGAAGAGCTTCACATAATGTGTTAGTCACCCCAAGATTTCCTTCATCAAGTGTAAATAATAAACAAAATTAAATGTTTTCAAGTACCTTTGAATTCCATTTGCTTCTCGTTGTGTAACATTAGAAGCACCATATATTTCAATATGACCAAGCACTTCCAATATTGACGGGTATAAATCAACCAACCGTATGAGTATGTGTTTTATGGTGTGAACTCCAACATGTATCCCCGACCCTTGCAAGAGTTTTTCCTTAATTTAAACCCCTACCGACCCATATCTTTCAACTTCTCTTGACTTTCTCGGATCATATCTAATCGTTTTCAAGATGTACAAACCACATTTGTTAAAGTCGCTACTTCATTAAAAAACTTGTAAATTAGGGAATGTTTGCTTGCAAGGGCCACAATAACTAGTTGAAGTTGGTGGGCAAAACAATGCACATAATATGCGAAAGAATTTTCTTTTAAAATTAAAGCCTTCAAACCATTAAATTCACCCGACATATTACTTGCACCATCGTATCCTTGACCTCTAATCCTAGTCACACTTAAATTGTATTGAGCAAATAACTCATCAATAGCCGATTTAAGAGATAGTGCAGTTGTTTCCTTGACATGAACAAGCCCAATAAAATGCTCTTTAATCACTCCAAATTTATCAACGTATCTCAAAACCACAGCCATTTGTTCCTTCTTAGATATATCTCTCGACTCGTCAACTAATATAGAAAATACATCTTCCCCAAGTTCTTCAAAAACTTGCTTGAGTAATTCTTGTGCAATACAATTACATATATCTTTCTGGATTTTTGGAGATGTCATTCGGTTATTCCCGGGAGCACTTCCTAATGTAACTTTACTAATATATTCATTCGCTTCTCCAAATACTTTCAAAAACTCCAAAAATGGCCTTTATAAAGAGAGCTCTCAGATTCATCATGACCACGAAACGGCAATCCATCATTTAATAATGCTTTGGAAATAATAATCGAAGTACTTAGACGGATTCTATACTCTCTTTTTTGCTTATCACTTTGCTTTTCGAATGCAACCCTTATAGATTGATCGTGCTTAACTAAGTCTTGACACTTTCTAAGTTCTATATTGTAAAAACTATTATTATCACCAACATGCCTAAGAAATCTTTCTTTTTTATTCAAAGAATTAAAATCATCACCCACGAATCCATCGTTTTGACCACTTCCCTTAAACAAGTAACAAACCAAGCAATATGCCCTATCCACTTTCACACTATACTTCAACCATTCATATTCACTAAACCATCCCGGACAAAATTTTCTTGCTAGACCACCAATCACTCGTTGTTTAAACTCATGTCCTTTCGGTTGACATGGACCTTTAGATAAATATGCTAGTCTAATATCATCCTTTTGATTCAGATGATAAGATGAAATTGGTTTCCATAGGGATGCATCCCATGGAAGATCGTCCATGTCGACCATTTGAGGTTCACTACTTGAATCCATACTTGATGCATTTCTTTTAAAAAAGTTATGAATTGTCCCTAAAATCAAGTTTCAATCATGTATTAACTATCAAGTAATCAAGTATCAACAAACTTTCAAGTGTCAATTTTATATTTATAATCAAATATACAAAAGAATAGATGTACACTAACCCAAGAATTTGATTGAAGACTTGAGAAATTTAAGAATCCTCAAGATTTATACCTAAATATTGATCAAATGTCTCCCTAAATGTAGAAACCGGGGTCGGTGAGCCAAGCCAAACCCCGATGGCACAGCGGAAGCGGATCGGAGACTTTGTGAGCTCGTCTTTGTAGAACAAATAAACACCAAGAAGAACATAATGAACCGGATCCTCAACAATGGTGTTTGAGATGTGATGATGATGATGATGAGGATAAATTGAAGTAGTGAAGAACAAGATGAAGATAAACGAACATAACCGAAAGATTGATTACATTTACCTATCCCACTCATGCTAGGTTCATGAACAAGTGTTCATGAACCCACACAACTTCAAAGTATCATGACTAAGCTCTCTCACTCATGCATACATTCATCCTTAGTCTTTCACATTAGAAAGACTATATATACTAACCTAACAATGGCAAACTAGTAAATAACCAACAACTAGTCTAGTGACAAAATAAATAATGTTACAATAAATAATAAAGTCACTAATGCCATGTCTTCGGTTAATGAGAGTCTTCGAGTCATGAACTTCACCGTGTTGTGCGAACGGTCAAACGGTAAGTGGTACGTTGAGTTTCATCTAACCAAATCTCGAACTCGTCGGTCTCGGGAATTCCCAACACTAAAAAATAAACAAGACAACAATCTTTCAAGAAAATACCCAAATTCGACTCGCTGAGCAGGAGAGAAATACATACCAATCGGTGTTTATACCTCAAGAAAATAAAGTTTTTAACAGTCACGGGCCATATGAGCCAATATGACCCATCTTTGAATACGAGACATATTATTCAATACGACCCGTATCTTTACATAGATCATATAATACAATACGAACCGTTTGTAAAGAATGTGAGTATATATCACATCAAGGGATCATATGTGTGTCCATAGCCTTGTTTAATAACTTGTAATATTTACTATTAGTTTTAATTTTAAGCATATAGTCTGTGTTTAAATTTATCTATGTTCTATGATAAGTCCATGAAGTGTTGAGAGAGTTATTAAAACATCTTTTAGCCGTGAATAGATATGTCAAAATTGATATGCATGAACACGATATTACCCAAACATATCTAGATTTAAAAAAAATAGATCCAAATAGTACCAAAGAAAGAACATAACTAGCAGATCACCGATGTGATGACCTGTTAGAAGAAACACTTGAAAGCTATTATGATCTAACAAGTAAGAATACACGTATAAACACTAGCGAAGCTTGGGTAAAAAGTTTGAGGGGGCGAAAAGTCACGGATCCTAATTTGAGGGGGGGGGGGGGGGGGTCCTTAATATATAAAAAAAAAATTCAAAAATCACAGAAATTAGCACTATGGCCAAAAAAAAAACCGAGGGGGCGGTCGCCCCCCCTCCCCCGGTCTCCACTAAGTTGCGCCACTGCGTATTGAACCACAGCTTCACGAAGAAGATGAGAACAGAGAGAGATTGAGATATTTTGTGTGTTAGGGTTGAGAAGTTATACACGCATGTAGAGTTGCCGGTTAGTAACCGGTTAGGATCGATTAGAAAGACCGGTTAGAACTCGATAACCGGTTACAAATTTACACCTCTACACGTGTATGTCACTTGTTTTATATCAAAACACGCCCTGGTGGCCTGGTCCCTGAACACCGGTCCATTTCTAGCTCAATAGCTCCAAGCCCAAGTCACTAAGTCAGCTCCAATAGCTCATATCCAAGCCCAACATCCAGCTGAATTTTTAGCACATATCCATCTCCAATTCAATCCAATTCTCATAATCAGGGCCGGAGCTGAAGATTTGGAGGCCCTGTTCAAACTAAAAAAAATGGGCCCCATTCGGAAAAAAAATTGCAAATAGAAAAGTTCTTAAATAAAGAAAAAAAATCAAGTTATATCAATAAACGTAAGAAAATTATAGTTTTAAAATAACATTTTAAGTAGTTAACTAATAAATCGTGCAAATCTCCTGGCAATTTTAATAGCAGCATATATACAAATTTTAAAAATATGGGCCCCTTATAATGATGGGTCTTGTTCCATCGCACCTCCCGCACATGCTCAACGCCACCCTGCTCATAATAAAAAAATACAAGTTAGAAAATAATTAAGCATATTTGAACTGGAAAATATGAAATAAGAATTATTATTTCAACAAGATACAATGTCATATCTTATAATTGCAACTATTAAACTATTACAAGAGTAACTTAGGTCTGCACCAAACTTCAAAGAGAACATTGTCTCTTATCACTGGACTATTATAAATTACATCGCTCTCAAATTGTGAACTTTGGTCTCCACCGAATAGTTTTATACTTCCACTTAAATTTTGTAATCAAAATAAGTTTGCATAAATAGGCTTATAAATAGGCGATTTACTTCAACACTCAACGATCAGAGACCTTCTTTCCATTCCCTCTTTTGCGACTTGATTTAGTTCTGGTAAGTGGTAAACCTGACTTGAGTTTTAATATATAATATCCAAAATTGATTGGAATTGATTGTTAGAACTTATGATCATAGGTATAGTTAGTTGCTACTTCAAATTCCATTTGGTTTACAAAAAGTCAACGACTGTATGTTTAGCCTATTTTCTGCTTTCCAGTTTGTTATTTTGTGCTATTTTATGATTCATGAATACATATGCTAATTAATTGCTAGGGTAATTACACACCATATATATATTGTTAGTTGAAGGTATTAAAAAAATAGTTTTGAATTTTTAGAAGTTAATTAGCTAATTGTTATATGCATGCTTGCCTAGCTACTCTAAATTAGTCTTACCCTTGATCTAACTCATCGTAACTGCAGAAGAAATAAAATTCAATTCAGAATGGAGAACAGCGATTTGGAGCTTGAATCCGGAGATATAGAAATGATCCAACTTCTTCTTGATCGTCATATGGAAAGTGAAGCCAATTATAGGAACCGATAACAGACGACTTGGGGCTGGTAGCCAGGATCTTCGCCGCTGTTAGGCCGGAAAACAAATACCTTCTGAGACGGCAGATTGAAAGAGACGTACGTATGAAGAAAAAAAAAACTAGGGTTATGGTAATTGAGGCTCTGATACCATATTGATAAATATTATCTTCTCATTAATCACAATGATTTACATCCCCTTATATATAAATACAATTTACGATTAGGCCCCTATACAATATACAATCTATCAATAATAATATAACTAATACAATTTACATGGTACCTAGTCAACTACGAGATGTGAGTCCAAATTCTTTCAACCCGAGGGTGGTCTGCATTGGACCTTTGCACAGAGAAGATGTGAACGTGCAAGCATTTGAAGAGCATAAATCAAGGTATCTGATTAAACTAATGATTCGTATGAACGACTACTCAAAGGAGGAACGATGGAAAACATGTATGCACAAGGTGTACACTTGGATGAATAGAATCAAGGCATGTTATGTTTGGCCGAAGAACACGAACTATAGTGATGCTGAAATCGCCGAGATGATGGTTATAGATGCTTGTTTCATACTCGAGTTCACTTACCAACTCTGGAATGGTATAGAGGAAGCTTGTTCAGTAAACAAGATGCAATTTGAAAGTGTAATGTTTGACTTGGTGTTGCTAGAAAATCAGATTCCTTTGTTTTTCCTTGATGAAATATATCACTGCACTATATTGAGGTTTACGTCTCACGTCTCGCTTATTCAACTTGTCCGTCCAATTCTATATGACCAAATCAGCAGCATCTTTTTTAGCACAACAATAGAAATCAATATCGATAATGATGCCTTTAATACTGCTCATCATATTCTTAGCCTTCTACATCAATGTTACAAGCCTCAAGATAGTATCGAAGAAGTTCTCATGGGCTCAATAATTCATTCGGCTATAGATATGGACATGGCGGGTGTTAACTTCGCCCCTAGCAAAGATCCAACATGGGTGATGGGGATTGAAATGAAACAATATAAGTTCCCATATAACCCTACCCTTGCAATGCCAGTACTACTAGTTCATGATTTCACAGAGATGCTTTTAAGGAATCTAATTGCATGTTGGTATTTTAGTGTAAAATGGATAAAGTTCGATATGCAAATATGAGTCGACGCATATTTGCATATCAACGAGACTAACGGGGGTTCGGGGGCAGCGCCCCCGAAAGCGGGGTCCAAGGGGCGGCAGCCCTGGCGGGGTCCAAGGGGCAGAGCCCCTGGCTGGGGTTAAAATGTGTTGTAATTATCCCTTAAAAACGTTTAAGGGAAAATTGATTAGAAAATTAATTTTCGTAATTAATGTATATTTTATTTATATAAAATATGTTGTAATTATCCCTTAAAAACCGTGGATAACTGCTTGAACAGTTGATCGACAACTCCAAACCGCTTCCTATTTGTTTGGATCGGAATTCCATTCATACGTACGCTAATCATAATTGATTAGATTTTCTCTCTGCAAACACACATACACAATCCTTGTAATCTTCTGATTTTATCCGATCGTGAAGTGGTATACACTCCATTTTATCGATCTGAAAGCGATAATCGCGACTTCAGATTCTATCAGTTTACACTTTTCTAACATTGCATACGAGCATTCGTTTGAGACTAAAAGTTATGTTACATCATATTTCGTTGCCATTGATATGTTGGTTGATACTCACGAAGATGTTGCCAAGTTGGTAGACTCGAAAGTCCTCATTAATTTGATGGGTTCAAATGAAGAAGCGGCTAATATGTTGAATAACTTAGGAAAAAACGTTGTATATGGTTATACGTTTTATGAACAAGAGTGGAAAAAGGTTAATAAGTACTGCAATGGTTACTGGCCAAAACAAATAGCGAAGATGAGGAGTACCTACTTTCGTAGTCCATGAAGTATCATTGCTCTACTTGCCGGAATCATCATATTTGTTCTTCAGGTTGTTCAAACCATCTTTACCATTACATCTTCTTGATGCAACACGAAGATTTTTACCGTAAGTTTCTCATTCTCTTTTATAACAAGATATGCTTAAACGCTTATCATCTATGAGTACTGAGTAGTGTAGTTAAGATACCTTGTTATGAATTGGAATCAGAGTCTTTCATTCCAAAACATGCATGTTTTATTGATTATGTGTTAGATCAAATGAACTAGAATTGAAAATAATTACCTAATGGGAGTTTAAATTCTAAAGAGATTCAAAATCTGACTTTTTGGGATGGTCAGTTTTGTCATTTGTCATGGATGATTTATCTGGTATTGATGTTCTTCACAGGTTTCATGTTCATCTGGATTATTGGCCTTTCTTTCAAGGCGATAAAAAAGATGATCTAAATTCTTTGTCGACTCTCATATATATTTTGGATTTATAGGGGTTTAAGAAATCAATAACTGTTTTTAGTTGTTTTAAAAAACTTGTTTGCTTTGGAAGGGGTTTGCTCGTGGAGGAACTAGGAAGCGGACTCGCTAAATTTGTTGCTTGTAATATTTAATAGTTTTTTTTATTAAATTTTAGCATATAATCTTGTTTAATTTTATTTATGTTGACAAGTCGATGAAGTGTTGAGCGGGTTATTAAAACATGACAAAATTACATATTTTGTCCTTTAACTTTATCAATTTTTCAACTTTTGTCCTTTATCTTTTTTTGCTACACTCTCTGTCCTTTAACTTTTTTTTCCTTTCATATTTTGTCCTTTTTAACAGATTCCGTTAAAATCCACCATTAAGTCAAGGGTATTTTTGTCTTTTTACTTTTTAGAGTAGAAAAAATTATATATTTTGTCTTTTAACTTTGCCTGTTTTGCAATTCTTATCCTTTATCTTTTTTTTGTTACATTTTCTATCCTTTAACTTTTTTATTCCTTCATCTTTTGTCCTTTTTAACAGATTATATTAAAATTCACCGTTAAGTCAAGGGTATTTTTATTTTTTTTTACTTTTTAGGGGTATTTATTATACTTAAATAAAAAGGAAGGGTGTGTTATGTAAATCTGTATTTTTTTCCTTATCACCCCACCCCCACCCTAATCTTAAACCATCACTGATGAAAACCTCACCCCCACTGTCGGTCGGCCGACGACATCCCATCGAACACTGTCGACGACCCTCAGACGACCTCCCATCGACCTGACATCGGGTTTGTCAGGGGTGGTCGTCGATGAAGCAGGTGGCTTGGCGACCGCCGACGTTTGGCGAGGAGACGGTGGAGGGTCGTCCGAGGTTTGGTCGGGGCAGAGAGGGCTCGGAGATGAGAGGCCGCCGAAAATTCGACCGGGAAAGAGGAAAGGGTGAGGGGGATCGAGGCTGCCTTCTCTCTGAAACGGAAGTAGGGGTGGGTGGGGGTGGGGTGATAAAGGGAAAAATACAGATTTACATAACACATCCTCCTTCTTTATTTAAGTACAATAAATACCCATAAAAAGTAAAAAAGACAAAAATACTCTTGACTTAACGATGAATTTTAACAGAATCTTTTAAAAAGGACAAAAGGTGAAAGAATAAAAAAGTTAAAGGATAGAGAATGTAACAAAAAAAGATAATGGATAAAAATTGCAAAACATGCAAAGTTAAAGGACAAAATATGTAATATTTTCTACCCTAAAAAGTAAAAAGACAAAAATACCCTTGACTTAACGGTGGATTTTAACGGAATCCGTTAAAAAGGACAAAAGGTGAAAGAAAAAAAAAGTTAAAGGACAGAGAGTGTAACAAAAAAAGATAAAGGATAAAAGTTGAAAAATGGATAAAGTTAAAAGACAAAATATGTAATTTTGTCTTAAAACATCTATTAGCTATGAATAAATAGATATCAGTTGTTGAAGCAGGTAAACAACATACACCTTATAATTATAATATAATATCATATATTATAAAACTGAAAGCAACAAACCAACCGAGAATAACAATTAATACAATACAATATCATATATTTAAATTACAAGAGCAATTAGAGAGCTAGGGACATCATAATACCAATAATATATAGGACATAACGAATGGATACTATACCAATGGATTTCAATTCACAGATGACAACTTCTCATGTTAACAAGGAAGTTCAGTGAAAAGAATTTAGATTTCAGATTTCAGATTTCATCACATATGAATAAAATTTGTTAAAAAAAATTCAAATGATAGACTTCAGATAAACATATTAACCATTTACATCGATTAGTATCTAGGTTATATAATTTCATATTATATTATTGGTAAATTAGAGTTCTAACGGCGGAATAGAACAATAAATCTAACAACAATTTGACTACAATTTGAAACCTCGCCTCCCAATTGACCAGTTATAAACTTTTGGACTTGTACGCTTCGCTGAACTAAATACAATGACACACTGACTCTAAATTTGACTTTTCATATTTAAAGGAATGACCCTTATAACTTTTGACTAGTATTATATATATTTAGCTTAATATCCAATACTCCCCCTTAAACAAAATATAGTTTAAACGAGGTCTTCAACTTCCTTCGTTATCCGATCACAGCACCATTAGTCCTTCGTCCCCATACTGGATCATGTTTGCTTCATCTTTCTTTCCCTTTCACTTTGGATATTCATGTTTGAAATGTCCAAGTTCATTGCACTTGAAGCATCTTATATGATCATTGTTCTCGCAGACTTGATTACCACCTATGTTCTTACAAGACTTCCACTTTTTATCTCGATCACGTTCTGACTTTTCTTGACTGAACTCTCGTGACTATAACTTTCACATTTGTGTCCTTTGACTTTCGCTTTTCCATCTTCTTGGGATAACATAAGTTTGTATTGTTGGTCTTCCTCCTCGACTGGCTTCTTAGTTCATTCTTCAAAATCCTTTAATCTTCCCACAGCTTCTTGAAATGACATCATGTGGAGATTAATAAACTGCTCAACCGTAACAATTATATGCATGAACCTTTCTGGTACCGAGCCCAACAGTTTCCGAACCGGTCTTTTATCTTTCATAGTATGTCCCATACTACTTGCTTGTGATGCAACCTCACTAATCTTCCTGGCGTAAACATCAAGCGACTTGTTATCTTTTATCTTCAAACGTTCAAATTCTGACTCGAGTGTCTGAATACGTGCCTCCTTAACTCTATCTACTCCAACATGTCGAACCTTTAATGTATCCCAAATTTCTTTCGCCAATGTAAGGTTAGCAATTTGCAACACCATGTTTTTTGGAATTACTAGATATATCATCACAATTGTTGTGTTATTCTTCTTTGGATCGACTTCAGTTCTTGGGATGGTTCGAGTACTTCCCAAATTCCATGGACGTTAAAAGATTGCCCTAATCTATACAGCCCAAATTGTATAATTTGTAGAGTTTAGGATCGGGCATTAAAATTTCGGTGTCGCCCCTCCTTCCTTTACTGCTACAACTCCCTTGTCTGTATTCTTGGATGAATCGTCACCCATTTTACTTTTTCTTCTTCCAATCTTGCCCTGATTCAGTTTTTACTTTCTACACGGGTTTTTACCAACCAATAATTAATTTTTATAGTACATGGGTTTCTTCTAAGCCAGGCGTCCTTAACAATACACGCGTTTCTTCTAAACCAACCGTCCTTAACAATACTCGGGTTTCTTCCAAACCAGTTGTTCTAAACGGTACACGGGTTTCTTTCCAAACCAGTTGTTTCTACAAAGAATAGTACATGGGTTTCTTCCTAAACCAACTATTCTAATGACAACAATACACGAGTTTTCAAAAATCAATTGTTTTCTACCGACCCCAATACACGGTTTTTTTTCTTTCAACAACCAATTGCTCAACCACAATACATGGGTTTTTTCAAAACCAATTGCTTCTACCAAAACAATACACGGACCTTTCAAAACAAATTGTTTCAACCAAGAATAGTACATGGGTTTCTCTGGTTTCCGGACAAATGAAAAACAATTGTTTCTAATGACAACGATACACGGGTTTCTCCGATCACAAAGTGAATCAAACCAACCGTTTCAATTTACTAAGAACAATACACGGGGTTCGTCGATTATCTAACAAACCAAAACCAACTATTCTTAACACTTTCCTACTTTAATACTAACTTTAATCAATTTCGAAATTCTAAATAATCTACTAATCAATTCCCTAAACAAATTTTAAAATCCTAAATGAATTCAAAAATCCTGTACAATACAAATATGCAATACTTATCTAATTTTAGCCTTCTGACATATGCCTCATATACCTCACTTTTCAATAGAAAAGTTTGATGCCTACGTACTCTCTACTCGCAGTGAATTCAATTCAAACTTCATAACCCAATTGATAAATTTTTAATTGGAAGCCTACTGACACCTCCTTTTCCAGTAATGAAACACGGGCTTCAATTATTCAACAAACGTTTTCACATGGTGATGATTTCGATCATGGATTACAGATTGTCGCTTCCTTCTTCGCTCCTTCCCTTCATCGATTAAACCGCTCTGGTACCAAGTGTTAGATAAACCAGAGTTCAAACCGCAGAATAGAATAATGAATCTAACAACAATTTGACTGCTATGAAAATACTATTATGATTGTATATTGTTCTATAGACTTTGACCCCATATTACACTATATAACATTTAACAACCATTATAAAACTTCTGCTGCCCAATTTACAACACTTAAAGCATGTTATTGGTTTGTACAAGTCTTGCAGGTGACTTTACAAGTTTTCATGCATGTTATTGGTTTGTACAGACTCCCTCACCGAGGCGTGAAGATGCACGCTTCCTTTCTCCATGCTCTACAGTCGAAAAAAGGACGGTCAAAAGTAAGTATGAGGCTGTTGATTCACTGTCCTCTCCTTCCTCACCTAAACGCACGTCCCTCACCTAAAAGCATGTGAGAAGGACGGTAGACGCGGCATACCACTCCGCACTACCACCGTAGTACTCCGCCCTTTCTCTCGCCGGCAGACCACTCTACACCACCACCGTGGCACTTTAATCATCCAACACTTTTTTTTTACCATTCCCTCTCCGTTTTCCCTCCATTCTCCCTCTCTCTAACACTGTCCGCCATTGACGCTGCCTTCTTGCTTTCTTCGATGGAAAGGGAAAGATGATCATGAAGAGAGGCTGTGAAAGGAGCCAAATCCAGGTTTGAATAAATAAAAAAAGTGATATTTATTTCAGCCTTTTTTATACCGTCAAATAAAAAACCGCAACTCATTTTGTTTCTCTACGGCGACCAGATGTTGGCAATGAGGCGGGTTTTTAGTCGATTGAAATTGGAATCAATCGTGAGATGAGTACCATCGGTGGCGATGGTGGGGTGGGTTTCTTTGCTGGAGTCTTTTTATTAAATACTCTCATCTCACGTCGAGTAGAAGCCCCGGATATGACAGATTCAAAGGGGTGATTCCTTATTTGGGGTGTCGTGATGGGTGTTCTTGATTTGGGGGTAGGGTTTTATTACAGCTTCAACAACATTACGAAGGTACTCCCCGTTATCTATTTCAAAATTGCTCTTTTGATGAATCACAAACTAGGGTTTGTTTCATTTGTTGAAGCTCTTTTGAGTTGTTTTATCTTATTGATTCTCCTTTGTTAGTTCAATCTAGAACCAAGTCTTGAGATTTTTTATTAATAATGAATTGGGTATGTTTTTCCTTTGGTTTTTTAGAATGAACTACTGAAATTTTGCGTACGAAAGGATTTGGCCGCCGGAGTATTATCATCAGTGATATAGTGTCTTTAAAGCTCGAAGGAACAATTTTAAGAGTACATCCTTTTGAAATAGTTAAAGTTAGGAGTAGGTTATATTTATTTGTTTGTTGTGACCTTCTGTATATGTTTTACAAGTGGTATTGTTGTGTATGTTGGGTGCATTGTGTAGGTGATTACCATCTTCAAAAGTCATGATCAGGCTTCTTATGGCTATGCAAAAACATGGTTTCCACTCAGAAGTCACGAGGACAAATGGTTACAATATACACATATATATAGAAGGATCTAGGGTTTTTATGGGTTGAGCCCAAGCCTCATTAAAAGCCCATTAACAATAAGCTACCATATAGCCCCCAGAAGTGACATTTTCACAAAGTGGGTGTAGGGTTTCGTTTAGGCTTATTGGATTTAAATAATCCAAACTATTAATAATTGGCCAATAATAATCCTAACTGAGTAAATGTTTTTTAACGAGCCCAACTTTTGGACTATTTTCCTCTGGCAATCCCAAACTAACGGATGACTAACTCCGTTAACTTTTGATTAGGTGGCATGTCTAGGTGGTATTTTAATCTGATATGGCAAATGAGGTGGCAATATGAGAGGTATTTGAAAAATTAAAAAAAAACAAAGGGTCATTTATAAAAAAATTGTACCCTTCAGCCCAACCTCACCTCCTCCACCACCACCCACCACCCACCACCCACCACCACCACCCACCACCACCACCACCTGCGACCTTCGTCACCATCCTCACTCACCACTGTGATGATTTACAGCCTCCTCCCCTTCCAATCGATTTCCAGCCACCCCCCCTCCCCACTGAACCGTAACGACGGTCCTCCCCCCTCGCTCCTTCCCTCCAACGACACCATAGAAAGAAACCGACGAGCTCCTCTCCCTCTTCACCTCTATTTTTTCCGGTTCCTGATGATCCAAGCAGAGCACGCGGTGTCGCTGCTTCGCTCGCCTCCGGCGGTGACGATAGCCTTGAGCTAACCCCCTTTTCGTCGCTGATTATGGTAACGGAAACCCACCACCACCACCACCACCATTGTTTCTTCTCCTCGGCAACAAAACCCACCACCACCAGTTTTTTCTCTGGGTTTCTTTTCCAGGAAGTCTCACGGTGGTGGTGTTGGCGGTGGCATAGGTCATAGAAGAGAGAGAGAGAGAGAGAGAGAAAGCGAGAAGGAGATAGAGAGAGGGAGCACTACCGGTGAGAAGGTCGTTGGAGTGGTGGTGATGACGGCTGATGAGACCGCCGGAATGATGGCGCCGGCTGAGGAGGTCGCCGGAGTCATGGTGGCGCCGACAGATGAGGCCGCCAGAGTGATGGTGATATCTGATGAGGTTTCCGGGTGTTTTGGTATGTTTAATTTATAAGTTTTATGAAGTTACAATTAGGCCCTTCGTCTTTTCTTTTTACACAAATGCCCCCTTATGTTGCCACGTCAGCAAAATCACTAACGAAGTTAGTCATCCGTTAGTTTGGGATTGCCAGAGGAAAATAGTCTAAAAGTTGGGCTCGTTAAAAAACATTTAATCAGTTGGGATTATTATCGGCCAATTATTGATAGTTTGGATTATTTAAATCCAATAAGCCTTTCGTTTATGGTTGGTTATATATGTTGACGAATTGAGAAAAAAAAAAGAGCGGGGAAGGTGTCTTGGGAAAAGGCCATTATATATACAGAGGATCGAGTGGAATTAAAATTCCATCCAAATAAGCAACGGACTTTTGGCTAGGGTGTTCAAAACCCAAAAAAAAAAGTTAAATATAACACATTCAATTTTTAAAATTACTACCGATAAATATCCAAATGAAGAGCTAGTTTAATAGAAGAACATTAGATACCCAAACACCGATAAGAGGTTAAAAATGTTTCAAACTCAAAACAAACATTATATACCCAAACACCAACATGAAATTAAAAATGCCTCAAATTCAAAACAATCAAAAGGTCAATCAATGCCATGTCCAAGTCAATCTCTTGCATCTTCAATTCTCCATTTCATAAAATGTGCACCTGCTGGGCAAAACATGTCATAAGTTGAATGTATAATCATAAGTTGAATTTATGTAAATGAGCAAAACATATATACCAAGTTATGAACCCAAATTTGAAACATTTTAATAAGACATGGCATTAAATGGGCACCTGGGTTGTTGCTGTTGCTGTTGCAAGTTTGCAACCAAAATCAAGATACATCTAATTATCATAAGGCAATTGATTTTAATGTAACATGCAACCTATGTAATAATTAAGTACAAAATGGACCTGCTATACAAAATCATAACTTGGCTGCTATCTACAATTCTAACATTATCAATATTTTGCAACTATTATTAACACATAAAGAAGGGAATTTATTATTTTAACAAAATGAATTATTTTGGATTTTGACCTAATGTACTTGCACATCCTGTCCACAAATGTGGCTGAGAAATTGCTAATCATAATAGATGTGCAGTAGAACAAAACCGAATCGGCAAAAGATACTAATCAACGATGAAAAGATTGTAGGTACAAAGATATTAGAAACTCATCAAATCGCAAATCCAATCTAAAACGCAGACGGAGTATGCAACAGGAGAATGATGGGAGCAGCGGCCTTAGAAGGCAGAGATTGATGATTGAGGCAGGGATAAATAGACCCTTATTCAATGTTTTAAAAACTGGTTTTTTAGTTGAACCGGAAAACCTTCCGGGACTGGTTCGACCGGTCGGACCGGTTAGACCGGCTGGTTGAACCGGTTAGGGGATTTATATATATTTTTTTTATAAAAATGCTAATAAACTTGTACACCCCAACAAAAGTAGTTAAAATACAAATATAATCTACTCAAAAATAATATCAAATATGTATTTCATAAGAAAATATAAGTTTTAAACTTTAAAAAATAAAAAAAAATAAAAAAAAAATTTTAAAAAAATAAAAAATAAAAAAAAATTAGAAAACCGGTTCAACCGGTTGACCGGACCGGTTGAACCGGAAAAAAACCGGAAAAACCGGTCCGGTTATTGCCAAAAAACCGGCCTTTAAAAAACCGGCTAGAGGACCGGTCACCGGTCGAACCGATCGAACCGGCCTATTCGAACCGATTTTTAAAACACTGCCCTTATTTGCTCTTATTTATGTCTGATGGTTTTTAAAAGATAGCAACAGTTGATGCTCAAAGCCTTTTTTTTGTTGGGATGGGATAAATAGGTCAGAGATGTGGTGTTAAATCAAACATTCCCACGATTGTTTGAATTAGAGAAGAACAAGAATTGCAAACTAAAGAACCTGGTTTCAGCTTTGGACCAGTTCATTCGCTGCAATTGGGCTTGGAAAAAGGCCATTATATATAATTAGGGTCGAGTGGAATTTGCTATTTGTGAAAGAATTAGAACTGTAATCAAAAGAGCATATAAAAGTAGAACCGTGAAAGAGAAGAAGATAACACTTACAGTTCTAATCGAGTAGCATCTTCAAGTTAAAAGCAAGGAGGATGATGACAAGAACTAGAGCAATCACATTCCATGGATTACTAAAGAAAGTCCCCCCTCTTTCAAAACAAATGCGGTACTTATGAAGCATTTTCCATTTGTCTTCATACAAAGAACCTTCACATTGTTTGGAAATGTGTTGGATCATTGTGGCAGCCTCGTCATCCGAACCAAGAGTGTTAAAAAGGACCTTAGATTTACCCAACAAAGCAACATCTCTTGCGGTTCTCCCCAGCATCCCCATTACATAGACAAATGATGTAGTGTACCTTTGACGAGGTGCACACGACTGCTTCTCATATGCAACTATACTTTTCAGTATCTTCTCGGTGTGGTAGTGGATACGAAAAACCGGCATCTTAAGAACGGGCCTCCGGTTCAACTTCAGTTCCATTCCCAACACCCATCTCGCATCATCGTCATTAGGTTTGATGTTTACCCCATAAATTTCTTGATCAAGAGCTGAACGGATTTTAGAGGTTCCGTAGTGCAACCGGAAAGTAGCATCATCATCATCATCATCTACATGATCAGGTTTGTAAGATTGTTGGACAAGGCTAAGTATATGATGAATGGGGATAGGATCAGTGGAACTACCCTCGATGATGTCTATGTTTGCTCTATTAAAGGGGTTGTGGAAGGTCAGAATGGGCAGCAGGAGATGGTCAACAAGGGAGGCTCTTGGGATAAATCTCAACAAGGTACACTGAAAGATGTCTTTAAGAACAAAAAAGGGTATTTGGTTTCCTAGCAGGACTAAGTCTGCCAATATAGCCCCGTGTCTCTTCGGCATCCCTAAATATTGGTTATCCACATAAACCATGATCTCTAACATGAAATCAATTATAAAACAAGCGTCCGTGACCATCATGTCCGCCAGCTCGTCATCATCGCCATCATTAGCGGTCCAACCATAACAAAGTTTGATCATCTCCAGTGAAGAGTGCACCAGCCGAAAACATGATCTACTTACTTCCTCTCCTGTGGCATTGAAGACACGACGTAACAGATTATTCATATAAGATTTTTTCAGCGCTTTACATCCAGACAAACTCGCATCTTTTCTATGCGTAGGTCCGACATAGACAAACTCAGGCTGGAATGAAGCTGTGCCCCAAATTTGTAGTAGAGTGTTGGGTACCATGTAGTAAGACGACGGCCAAAAATGTTGTTGGGTTTCTCTACATGCAGCTTCCTGATCAACTGGAACTTGTTGTCGTGCACCTGTTGTTTCCTCCACTATTTCCCCTGATGCAATAACAACAGAATACAATAAGTTATGACTAAATTCAACAAATTAATCAGTACCTATAACAAACTAAGTTCAACCAACAACCATAACATTACATTGTCGAAACCAAACCTAAATTAGGGTTACTAACTATTTACATAATTTTGGAGATATAAGGGCATGTGGTATACCCATGTGGTGTGGTGGTGGTGTGGTCGCCACGTAAGCGGTGACTGGACCACACCAAAGTATCACATAGAGGGTGGTATGGTAGTGTGGTTTTCTTATGTGGTTAGGTGTATTATTTAATTAGTTTAACAAAAAAGAAAAAAAACTAAATGGCATACCTTGATTCACAGGCGGAAGCACAAATAGAAATTTATTTTAGATTTAAAAATGTATTCTCTCTTTTCGACCTAGTGTAAACACAATAACGTTTAGTTAGTTACTCTAATATTATTTTATTAGATATCAAAAATACCAAAGAGTTTGTATCATAATGACATTCATAGTTATTTTGTACAGAGTTAAAGAAAATAGATTAAATTTATTTAAAAATTATATAGAAAAATTGAATTATATATGTGGCTATTGTGTTTATCACTAGCCAGTACTAGTATCTACTTTCACTATTTTTCATATATTAAAAAATATATAAAATAATGGTTGCCATTTAATTCTCATCTTCTCCGATTTCTAACTTTTTGTCTTCACATCACCAAACCGTCATAGTTGCAGGTTTTCGTCGATGATCGGAAAAGATTCCGACTACATAATTTTCACGCTTCTTTTCATCTAAACTAATCTATATTGATCCTTACCACAACAATCAGAGAGGGTCAAATTACAAAAATAAAAGGAAAAAAGAAGCCAAAAATACACTCGTACTACAGAAGCTCTGGTCCGTCGGAGGGTCAATGGACCCTCCTGTAGTTCCGCCCCTGCCTTGATTGGATGGCGCAGGGCATAGCGCCCGTGGAAACCTTGGCGCACAACATACACGCCGGAAAATGGCGCAGGAGGGGGGTGGAAGATGGCACCGCCATCTTGGCGTGAAGGAGCACCACGCCACCCATACCGGGTGGCCTAACAGAAGATATGAAACCGAAACAGAAGAAGAATAATAATAAATCAACTAAACCTAACCTTAAAATTGAGTCCAATAACAAACAAAAATTAGGGTTTGCAGAACCGAAACCTGAAGTAGGATTGCCAAACGGATCGTCCCTGGAGGAAGAACGTGTGGAGTGACTTCGAGGAAGTTGTTTAGGTTTTGCCATTGCCATAGACAGAACACGGATCGATGATGTGTGCCTTCTGGGGAGGATATTTAGTAGAATCTCATCTCATATATATATATATATATATACACACACATTAATTATATTATATTATAAATATGTACCTTAATTATTAAGAATTAAGAAAACATAATATAAGGGATGAAAGAGAGAGACGGGAGAAAGCTTGGAGGAGAGAACGATAGGGCAAAGGGGGGGGGGGGGGGGGGGGGGTGGCGGGAACTGTTAACTTTCTCTCTATGCGAACAAAAGTAAAACAAAACGAAACTTAGATTTTTTATTATGACTACTAAATTAAATGCAAGACACCCTTATTTATACTAGTTCAAGCCTTGCACAGCAAGCACTTCTGCACCGACTCAAAATTCAAACAAACTTTAATAAATTGACACACTAGCCCTCTAACTTTGAGACTAAATAACTATTGACTTAAACTTTATGATCTTCTTCAAACCGCCCCTTGAGATCGTTCGTACCTCCCTTAATGTCATTCGAGTTTACCAACACCATAGTTGGTAATGATATTTTCACACTCCCTCTCAATACCAACTTTCTTTATTCCCAAACTTGAGCAAAACTCGAGCAACTTGTTCTTTGATAGCCTCTTTGTCAACACGTCCGCAACTTGTGACTTTGTATCGACATGGATCAAGTCGATTTCACCGTTCATCACCTTTTCTCTAACGAAGTGGTAATGCACTTCTATATGTTTGGTTCGTGCGTGAAACGTTGGGTTTTCGGCTAGTTTGATTGCCGACTCGTTGTCACAAAATAATTTAACTTTGTAATCAACTTTTTAATTTAATTCATCCATCAGACGCACTAACCATACTAGCTCTTGTGATGCCACCGCCGAGGCTCGGTACTCGACTTCGGTTGTTGATAACGAGACGCCGGTTGTCTTTTACTACACTAAGATACCGCACTTTCTCCGATAAAGAATACGTACCCGGTTGTAGATCTTCGTTCATCTAGATTCCCCGCGTAGTCCGCGTCACAAAAGCCGACCGGAGAAGGAGAAGAAGGGGGAGGCCGACCGGATCCTTCCTCCTCTTTCCTTTCTTTTTTTTCATTATAACCATCTTTGTAGAAATTACAATAATGGTCCCTCAAGTATAATAACTTGATGAAAGAAAAACACATAAAGTGGCACGTCAGCAAACAACTAACGGAGTTAAAGAAAACTTAACGGGGGTCCAATGAAATCCAACACCTTAATAATTGGGATTAATATATGGAAATTTTGAAATTGGGATTAATATTGACCAATTAGTAATAACTTGAATTATTAGAATTCCAATAATCCTACATTTTGTTATATTCGAAATAATTGATGATTGAACTCTGATTAACAATTAGAGATTCAGTATTAGAAGAATTGAACCTCGAAATTGGATAATCAGAACAAGAGAGATTAGAGAGGCAAAGTTTGTTATTAACACCTAATTGAATGTCGTTACGTTGTTAATCACACTCTTTTGTTAACTACACATCATTAGGCCAGCTCCAACGCTCTTGTTTTTGTGGGGTTAATTCTTTTTTTATGGTTTTGGCTATATTAACAAACTTTTTTACTAAAAAACAACTTTTAAACGGTCGTTTGGGGCCAATATGGGTCGTTTGGACCCAAATGATCGTTTGGGTTTTTTTTATATTTTTTTTGTTTTTTTTTATTTTTTAAATATTACAAAACCACGGGCGCCCCTGAAATTTAAGGGGTCGTTTTGGCTAGTGTTTTAAAAACCGGTTCGACTGGATTTTTTTTTTGGGTCCCGGTTTTTCACGGTTTTATACGAGATCCGAACTTGTCAGTTTTGACCGTTTTTTCCCGGTTAAACCGCTTTGGTTCAACCGGTTTTCTTTTTTTTATTTTTTTGAATTATTTTTATTATATGTGTAAACTTTATTGTTATTTTTTATTATTTGTGAACTTTAAAACTTATATTTTCTTGTGAAATAACTATTTGGTATTATTTTTATGGGAAAAAGACGAAAATAGCCGTCTTAATCACAGTTGGACGAAAATAGTCACCATCCACGGTCGTCCTGACCGCACAACCACGGTCGTACGACCGTCCGATCCCACTAAATTATCGCGTGCCACGTTACTGAATGTTCACGGGCGGCACGACCGTGCGTCTAGTATCGACGACCGTCTGTCATTCTCTCTGCAACGGTCGGGACGACCGTCTGACACAACGGTCACGGTCGCCACGACCGTGAAAAAAAATTTAATTTCAAAAATAAAGATTAGACGATCATCCGACAGTGTATTTGCACGGTCGTGCTCGAGAAACCCACGGTCGCCCGACCGTATAAACAATTAAAATTATTTTTATTTTTAAAACAATTAAAACTATTTATTTTTAAACATTTACCACATCACTCAAACTCACACAAATTCACAACTCTCTACATTATTTTATTTGGATTTGATAGTTGTGTATGCATGAAGTGATAGGGTGAACTACCTCCTATTTACAGAGTTAATTAAAGTGAGTAAAAAAATTAAAAAATAAATAAATAAAGATAACTTGTACAAAATTAAATTAAAAATATAAAGAATATTTGATTTTTTATTTAAAAAATAAAAAATAAATAAATATAAGCCCACGGTCGGACGACTTTAGACACGGTCGCTGACGACCTTCGCCTACACGACCGTATAATTAAACGAATTTAGAATTTTTTAAAAAAAATCCACGGTCGTGGCGACTCCGACATGGCTATCAAACGGTCGGCCCGACCGTTGCAGAAAGAATTGATGCACGGTCGTTGAGGGCTATCGTACTGTCGGACGACCTTGGACACATGAATATCCGACCGTGGATTGATGAGGTGTCATCTTCTGATTCGCTCAGTTGCACGGTCGGACGACCGTATACGGGGGGTGCTAGGCGACCGTGGGTATGGCTATTCTCGTCCAACCGTGGTCAAGACGGCTATTTTCGTTCCCTATTTTTATTGGACTAAAATTGTATTTTAACTATTTTTGTTGGAGTGTACAAGTTTATTAGCATTTTTATAAAAATATATACCCCTAACCGGTTGAACCGGCTGTCTAACCGGTCTGACCGGCTCCAAAAACTTTTCCAGTTCAACTTCAAAACCGGTTTTTAAAACATTGGTTTTGTTGGCCCAAACGACGCTCAAACAACCTTATCTAAAAATTAAAAAAAACTCAAACGACCGTTTGGGTCCAAACGACCCAAAAAAAAAAAACCAAACGACCGTTAGAAAATTATTTTTTTAGTAAAAATGTGTGTTAATATTTAATGACCCTTTTTTATTTAACTCACATATATAATATTTAATTGTGGTGTATGAGGGAAGTGCGGTATTTTTAGCGTTGGGGTTAAAAAAGGCATGTGGAAAGGATTTGTTGAGATTTATAAAAATCTGATGTGGCATCGTGATTAAGCACGCATGTGGGAAGTGCATCCTCGAGCGTTGGAGGTGATCTTAGCGAATATTAGATAAAGCAAACTTATTAACAAGCATCAAGAAACACGATATATTTATATAAAAGGGATAAGTCTGGTTTTATTAATAACGAGACACACGATGGACTACATATATAGATTACACCGAAGCAAAACACGATGGTGTGATATATAGTGAATCTCATTTTATTCCACACGGTTCAGACATGAGTTTGCATTGTGTGGGTAGGTTTTGAGCCATGCTCATCATGTGACCCATCATGCTTCACATTGGCTGGTTCATCATCATCTTGATGCCCGGACACTCCTGCCCTAGATTCTCCAGCTGCATGAAACACATCTGTATTTGTCCATCTTCCGATTTCGCCATTCTCCTCGACCCCTGGTGCCTGGTGGCCTTTAACATTATTCATGAGGTACATCGTACATTGGTCGAGCAACCCCTGATCCATTACCTGTTGATAGCAGTTGGATCCACTTCGGCCAAGTGCGTTCTCCTCCACGGTGGTCAAGCTGAACGAGACATGATTTTTTTAGATATTTAAATGAAAATGAATGCTTAATGGTATGAAAAGCACGAAAAAAAAAACCTAAGAAAAAAATAAATATGTAAATTTTTAAAGAGCACATGATACTTACATATGAAAAAGTAAAGTGACAAAAACAAAAATAAAAGAATACATAAATTTTTCCTCGCTTAATAAATTAAAAGAAGTAAAAAATAACGTGACCAAAATGAAAATAGAAAAAATAAAGTGACAAAAATAAAATATATAATAAATTACATGGACAAAATGAAAAAAAAGGTAAATTGGCTAAAATAAAAAGGAAAATTGGATTTTAATAATACGAGTTTTAACTCATTGGCTGATAATAATACGAATTTCAATGTTGGCACACAATAATACCAATTTAACAATTCCGTCTCTAGAATGATACACCGTTAGTTTTTTACTAACGGTGTTAGTGGTTTGCTGAGGTGGCATTAAATGTGTTTTTTTAACAAACTTATTATAATAGAGGGGCTGTTTTTGAAATACCTATAACTTTATTTGTAATTTTTATAAATATAAAAAGAAAAAAAGAAAGAAAAGTGGAAGAATCACCGGTCGTTCAGCCCAAAATTTCGGCGACCTCCGGTACCCTCCCAACGCCAAAACCACCGGCCGGCCTCCAATGGGTGGCGACCTCCGGTACCCTCGCATTCCGCCAAAACCCCTCACATTCATTTCAATTCATCTGTTCCGGCATCAATTAGGTTTGTTCAAATTTGGGCTTTTGATTTTCCGAGTGTTTTTTCGACAAATTAGGGCTTTTTTGTGTGATTCGTGAACGGCGATGATTGTCGGATACCACAGGGGGTCTGGGTTTTGTATGGAAACTCGTAGCCGGAAGAAGGCGGAGGCCACCTCATAAGCCCATTCATCTTCGTCGTCCGGCAGAACTACCACCTGTTCCAGCAAACGCACTTGTCTTTCTACCGCCATTTCCTCATCCGCTGTCGCAACAGCACCAGCTCCAAACGTCGTCGTTCAATCGGTTTCTACTCATTCACGCACTCCAAACGTCGTCGTTCCGGGTCGCCGGCAGGGGAAAGAGGAAGGTCGTCGGAGGGTGGGTTTGGCCGGAGAAGTGGAGAACGGGAGGGGCTGTTCTTCGTCCTGTTTTTTTTCTTTTAATAAGAAGTAATTTAATAGAATTACAAATAAATCCCTTCATTTTTAGAAATGACAAAAACAACCCTGAACAAATGCCACGTCAGCAGGGGACTAACACCGTTAGTAAAAAACTAACGGTGTATCATTCTAGAGACGGAATTGTTAAATTGGTATTGTTGTATGCCAACATTGAAATTCGTATTATTATCGGCCAATGAGTTAAAAATCGTATTATTAAAATCCAATTTTCCAAATAAAAATAAAAATTAAGTAAAAAGAAAAAGTAATGCAGCAAAACAAAGTAACATGATAAAAAGTAAAAAAAAAATAACATGGCCAAAATAAAAACTAATTTAACAAATAAAAAATCTTATGTTATCAAAATAAAAAAGTAAAAAAACAATGGGGCTAATTATAAATTTAAAGACTATATATCTTTTAGTAAAAGTGTAAAACTCGAGTAACACATGTTGCTAAAGATGGGAATCTGAATAGTTACAAATTTTAAGAAAGGAATAGGATAATATATTGGCTTTTTCATAGAACAAAGCAATGTGATAGCATCATAATTATTGTGATAATTTAATTTAGATAAGAAACATAAGAAATAATAGTCTTTATATCTTTAATCTGAAGATTTATGACTTAATGTTTACTTTTGTAGAATGAGAGAGAAAAACTAAAGAAAATAAAAGATAGAATAACATGTTTGACTTTTTATCAAATTTCTCACATTTTTTAAACCTTTATAACTTTTAGATACGAGATTATTTAAAAAAAAATACATCATAAAAACGAGCGTTTTTATCTTTAAAACACGTACAATGTTGCTAATATAATATTAAAAAAAATTACTTTTTCGATTGTATCAAAATGTTCAGATCATTGTGTCAAAATGTTCAGATCATTATGTCATATTGTGTCAAAAATAGTTTTATATTTTACGACTTAAATTTTGTATTCTTTTTTTAACCCCGTCAACGAATGCCCCAGAAACCCCGTGGTATTTACACCAATTGAGTTCATTTCAAACCCACCTCTACAAGTGGCCTGGAGATAAAACCTTGGAGCTCAAGGATTAAACTTGTGACCTCTCGGTCTCAAGGCTCCTTTCATCAACAGTTTCCACTCGGACAAGTCCTTGTGTTTCTTAAATATTGTAACCAAAGCAATTTACTTTGGTATCTCAACACTCAAGTACCGATCAGAGACCTACAAGACACCCTTTTCCATTCCCTCTTTTTGGGACTTCATTTTAGTTCTGGTAAGTGGTAAACCTGACTTGAGTTTTTATATATCCAAACTTGATTGGAATTAATTGTTAGAACTTAAAATCATATATACGTAAACCTGACTTGAGTTTTTATAAATCCAAAATTGATTGGAATTAATTGTTAGACCTTAAAATCATATATGCTAACTGCTAGAGAAAACAGCACATATATACTGTTAGTGATTTTAAAGTTACATTTGTGAATTTTTAGAAGTTAATTAGCTAATTTTTATATGTATGCCTGCCTGCTCTCGTAGTCTTACCCTTGATCTAATTCATAATAATTGCAGAGGAAATAAAATTCAATTCACGATGGAGAACAGCAATTTGGAGCTTGGATCCGGAGATGTAGAAATGATCCAACGTCTTCTTGATCGTCATGTGGAAAATGAAGCCAGCCATAAGAACCGA
This sequence comes from Deinandra increscens subsp. villosa, assembly GCA_039602395.1. Classification (NCBI taxonomy): domain Eukaryota; kingdom Viridiplantae; phylum Streptophyta; class Magnoliopsida; order Asterales; family Asteraceae; genus Deinandra; species Deinandra increscens. The sequence goes on from JBCNJP010000023.1 coordinate 3,729,016, forward strand.
TCTTCACCATCAAGTTTCATGGTAACTAGTCAACTACGAGATCTGAGTCCAAATTCTTTCAATCCTCAGGTGGTCTCAATTGGACCTCTGCACAGAGATGATGTGAAAGTGCAAGCATTTGAAGGGCGGAAATCAAGTTATCTGATTAGTCTAATGGGTCGTATGACCAACAACTCACAAAAGGAAATATGGAAATCATGTATGCAGAAATCATACGCTTCGATGAACAAAATCAAAGGTTTTTATGACTGGCCGAAGAACAAAAACTACAGTGATGCTGAAATTGCCGAGATGATGGTTATAGATGCTTGTTTCATACTTGAGTTCACGTACCAACTGGTACATGACAAGGAGGAAGCTCGTATTCTAAACAAGGTGCAATTAGGAAGTGTAATGAATGACCTGGTGTTGCTAGAAAATCAGATTCCTTTGTTTTTCCTTGATGAAATACATCACTGCACTATATTGAAGTTTACGTCTTGCGTCCCGCTTAGTAAACTTATCCATCGAGTTCTATATGACAGAGTCGGCAGAATCATTTCTAGCACATCACTAGAAATGAATATCGATAATGATTCCATCAGTACCGCTCCTCATATTCTTGGTCTTCTACACCAATGTTTCATGCCTCCCGGTGATATTAAAGAAGTTTCCCATAACTCAATAATTCCTTCGGTTATAGATTTGGACATGGCAGGGGTCAACTTCAAACCAAGCCAAAATCCAAAATGGGTGATGGGGATTGAAATGAAACAATATAGCTTCCCGTATAGCCCTACTCTTGCAATGCCGGTACTAAAAGTTGAAGATTCCACAGAGTTAATTTTAAGGAATCTAATTGCATTCGAGAATTTCTTTAAGAGAAAAAGTTGTGTTACATCATATTTCGATGCCATGGATATGTTGGTTAACACTCAAGAAGATGTTGTCAAGTTGGTTGACTCGGGAGTCCTAATTAATTTGATGGGTTCAAATGAAGAAGTGGCTAATATAATCAACAACTTAGGAAAAAACGTTACAGTTCAGACATTTTATGAAGAAGAATGGAAAAAGGTGAACAAGTACTACAATGGTTATTGGCCAAAACACATAGCAAAGATGAGAAGTACTTACTTCCGTAGTCCATGGTCTATCATTGCTCTATTTGCCGGAATCATCCTATTTGTTCTACAGGTGGTTCAAACCATCTTTACCATTAAGTCTTCTGGAAGCAATATGTAGATTTTACTGTAAGTTTCTCATCCTCTTTGTTTTCAGTTTCTGGGTATTCTAATACGATTTCTTCAGGAGATCCTGAACGAACGAAGGAATGTGAATCGATTTGAGAGACCTAACACAACATTGTCAATATAGTGTATAGTTCGAATTTGTATTTTTATATTTGATTTGAATCGTATTTTGTTTCTCAAATCTCTTTCTTGTCGGTGGATCTTTAATATAATACTCAAATATTTTATGGAAATTCATTTGAAGACTAATTGGCTTTACTGGTGGAGTGCAACAGAACCAGAACCAGGGAACGAAATCCTACTTTTATTTTATTCGAAGACTACTTAATTATTGGCTTTATTGGTGGATCTTTTCAACATTTTCTCTTTTATTGAGGGTTTTTAGCTACTAGCAGTCTAGCATCAGTGTTATTAATGATAATCACCGGTTTACATTAAGATCGTTGCATTACAGTTAAAGGTTATAACAGCAGTGTTTATATTTCTTTTATGAGTGTATGGATGTAATTTTGTTCTTTTTTAATAGTTATAGCATCAGTGTTACACTGTTACTAGTTATGACAGTGATGTTAATGGTTGTAACACTGATGTTAGTTCGTATTTTTGAGAAAACGGTACTAAATAACGTCGAGACTATAATGAAATTAAAGATAAAAATACGACGAGTTTAATGGTGTAATTTTTATAAAAATCCGACAAAGTATAAAAAAGTTATGGACTTTTAAAATGAAAGGGTTTTTTTAGGTAAGTGTAAATAGACAGAATTGCCCTTTTAATTAAAAAAAGAGAAATAGACATGTAGCATGATCTTGTTGCTTATGCTTTTTTTCAACCAATAGACGGGGGTTAATGAGTTATTGTATTTAAATAGGGTTATAAACGATATCATACTCTCTCTCTCTATATATATATATAAACTTGGGATTTATAGGGGTTTATGAAATCAATAATTGTTTTTAGCTTGTTTTAAAAAAAAAAAAAAAAAAAACTTATTTGCTTTGCAAGGTCTTTGCTCATGGAGGAAGCGGGGTTGTTAAATGTGTATGCTTGAACGAGCAAACTCATAAAATCTTGAATTTTATCTTTTTCTTTATAAGTTGAGTTCTTTTTTATATATAACAAGATTTATAATTAGCGGGTTGCAGCTAGATGTACGTGGTGTTGTTGTGGTGTTGTTCGGTGAAATGAAGGTCATGAAGGACAGACGTAAACAATTTGAATAAAGAAAGGCAAGCATATATATGCACAATTTGTATAAGGCTACCAGTAATGGGGCGTTATGGGGCAAAAAAAGAGCCCATAACGCCCCTAATAACGCCCCGCCCCATTACGCAGGGGCGTTATCAAGCTAAAATTCGAGAGGGGGGTGAGGGATATAACGCCGAAAAGGGGAAGGGTTGAGGAAGATATAGCCGTTCGCCGTTGAACGGCTATATCAACGGCAATTTTTTTTTTAATTTTTTTAATTTTTATAAATCTCACCCACTATATATATTATTCCATCCATTTTTAAATCTCAACCTCACTCAATTCTCTCATTCTCTCTCAATGTTGCGTTCAAGAGAGATACACAACTCTCTAAAAGTCGATTTGGTTGAACACACTTGGACCTTTAGGCCACAAAATTGCGTGCCCGAACCGGTTGTGCAACAAGAAGAAGAAGGTGGCGGTGAAGAAAATGAATAAGACTATGACGATGTGCAAGATGATGATTAGTTTTTTTTTTATCATCTTTTGTTTTAGTTGTATCGTGTTTTTTTAATGAAAGTAGTTTTTTTTTAAGTTAAAAAAAATAATGATGGTGAGGCCTTATGAGGCTTTATCCACTACACCATAAAGCCCCATAAAGCCGCTTGTCCAGTCATCGTCCACATGACGGATAATGCCCCAATTGGGGCCTTATGAGGCCTTATCCACTACAGTTAGCATAATATGAAGTAACCACCATAATTACATAAACATAAGAAAGACATATAAGGTTCCATTATAATGTAACCAAACCCCGATAGTAACATAAAAGTATGCGAAAAACAACATATAGAGGCATATCGAACAAAGCGGTAGTAGCCCGACCAAAATGATATACCAAAAAGCATATCATGTAGGAAAACCGTTCGTAAAATTAGAATAAAATAAATATTTTATTTGAATACGATTACAACAAAATAAATTAACTCTAATCTATTACAATACAATGAAAAATGAATCTACTCCTATTAATACGATTACAAGAAAACTGAGAAGATATTACACGTAAATAAAATACAATACAAATAAAGAATACAGATTACACGGAAATGAATTGAATGAAAATTACAAAACAATAAAATAAATACAGTGACAAATTTATAATAAAAAATAAAATGTTTGAATGAAAGAAAATGATGACAGAAAGTTATAAAAAAGGTTTTGACAAAAATCTTTTGAAATAGTTTGAAAAATCAAAGAAGGATTGTGAAATCCTTTGGCGAAGGATTTAGGTCAAAACACGGGTCCCTTAAAACAAATTCCCGGTCTACCGAAGATCCGTTTTATTTCCCAGGGTATAATCGCCTAAACCGTATTGTACGGCCGGGATAACTCACTACTACAAAAACTGCTTTCCTTGACACGCGAACGATGACACTCGATAATTCTTGACGTGCAAAAACTGAAGTGTCAAAATAAAATGTCAATTATAGGTAATTCCTAAGAATTCATGATGTGCATTTTTGAGTGTCAAGAATTTATGTCATATTTCAAAAAAAAAAACACAGAGGACACTTAAAACGTGAGTGTCAAGAATTTTCCGTCGTTTTATAAAAATTTTCCCCCCAAAAATTCCCCCCTAAAAATTCACTCTAAATTCCCCTCCCCCCAAAAATTTCCCCCAAATTTTAGTTTTGCCTTAATTCCCTCCTCCCCACCGATTATCAGTTCCCCTCCTCTCCCCCAAAAAAACTTCCCCCGCTAACACAAACTCTCTCGACCCTCACTCGGTTCCCACAATTTTGACGCCTCTCCACCGTCTCTCTTCTGTTCTCCTCCTCCTCCCTGCGCCTCCTCCGACATCTCTCCCTCGACCCTCACTCGGTTCCCACAAATTTTCCCACAAAGGCCACCGACGCTAGACCTTCGAGAAGTGTCAATGGATCTTCTCCGATTAACGGCACGGTACGTTTTGTCAATAGATCTCTATGACTCCGCGAAGACAAGTCTGCGAAGGTAAATCTGTGCCCTAATCTCAAGTGCGTTGATTCTCCATTCCGATCTTGTGACTGACGATTCTCCATCTCAGCTCTACTCCTCATAAAATCCATCAATCATAGAGCGCTGATGGATCTCTACTCCTTCTCACAAAATTCGTCCAATGAATTATCGCTGTGGTGAAATCCACCAAATCGCTGATTTATTTCTTCCCTAGAAGTCAGATTCGCCATCGATAAGAAGAAATTGATTCAAGGTATGCGATTCAAATCCTTTAAATTACGTTTATATCTTTATATAATCGATTATGTAGCCTCAATCATCTTCCAGTTGATGTGCTTTCTGTCTCTCGATTTCCTACTTAGGGTTTGGAATCTCTATGTGCCTCTAATGGCACTCTCAAATTCTAAAAATGCTCTGTTTTCCCCTGTTCATTTGATTTTGGCGAAATTGGGCTCAAATACTTACTTGTTCTTGGTAGTTGTTTATAGTTTATATAATCTTTGATGAACAAATTAGTATCTTCAAAGATGATTAATCTCATTTGGGTTGAAAACAGTTAACAGGTTACTAGGTTAGATTCTTTTATTTGACTTTATGTTGATGTAAACTTGTATCAGTTGCTTTGTAGGTAATCCCTACGCTACAACGTCGAGGGATCAGTTGCTTTGTAGGTAATCCCTACGCTACACGCTATAATGTTCTAGACCTTGTTGCTGCTACATCTAAGGTTCTTTGGGCTGACCCTTTTTGTATAAGGTTTTCCAAAAAAGTCACAAGGTTATGGGTCAATGAATCAGTAGCATTCCAAACCTTTATTCAATCCATGAAACAATGAGGGCAGGTAGTCATTTTCTATCTTTACTAGGGGGATTCTCTCTTTTTTTAAAGGTCCCATGAAAAATAACTAATCATCAATCTTAAGTATCTTTTTTTCCCTCAAACTTTCGCTGTATTATATTTCATCTTGTTATCACTTATGCAAGGCAAAAGCATGATCATGAATCTTTCATCGTTTATTTCAGGGAATATTGCCAATTATTTACAGATTTTTGAAGTTGAACATATGTATCTTCCAGTCCCGGTGAATTTCATCTTTATAGGATTTGAAGGGAGTGTGAACCAAGGCTCATGAACATATTTCGTGACTTAGTTCTTTGACTCTTCAACTGTATAAGTTTACCAAAGCTCATGAACATATTTTGTGATATCTATACAGGCTTTAAGCTACGCGCCGAAGAACTTGAGTGTTGGTTCACAAAAATTGATCATGTATTTGAGCACACTAGGATTCCACAAACTGAAGAAGTTCTGGCTCCATTCTACAAAAACCAGATCGATAGAAGTCATCACCAGAATCATCTTCCTGTTGTCAGTCACCTCAGTTACAAGTAATGATTTTTTTTACTCATTTTGCTCTTATTTGTCTGTTAAGAGGTGTGGGGTTGATTGTGTCTTTTGTTCTTTACTAATTTGCTGCCATTTGGGGATACACATTTCTTTTGCTCCTGCAGCTTCTCTGTTCATGCTATTCAAATGAGTGAGAAGGTCAAATTCATTTTTGAACATGCTATTGGTGTCTTCTCTCGTAAGGATGATGCTAATCGTACAGGGTAAATGTGACATTCTACACATATATTGGTTTATGACTCTATATTATGTATCTCAAACATTACTTGTCCACACCAAATCAAATGAGTGCAAATTATTAGTGGTTACAGATGAGTCTTCTCAAGTTAACCTTGAAAACTTTACATTACTCTCTTAGTTATGAATAGTTCAACCAACCTGGTTAATAGTGCAGTCGTGTGGTGCAATCTTAAATCTTTATATAGAATCAGAATCAGAACCGTTAGTTGGTGACAGGATGGTGCCAAAGGGTACTGCTTATGCCAAAGGGTACTGCTTATGCCAAAGGATAGTGACAGTTCTTCTGCAGATGGTTCAGATGCAGGGCAATACATGGGAACTTAAAGGATAAGTATATTAAGGTTAGCTTACAGGAATTCTAACATTCTGATGCTTGTCACAAACTAATTTGCTTTTTTTGTTGTAATGAACATTTTTTATAATTATATTTAACACAAATGATCTTTATTTAGAACTGTGAATCTTTACTATAACAGTTTTTGTTTATACAGGGAGGTGAACCTGATCTCATGACCGCAGCAAAGATGGTTCTACATGATTGGCAGAGGGGTAACTACAGGCTGAATATGCTGCAAATAAAAATGGGTTCAAGTTAAAATAAGCAATTTTTTAGTTCAGGTTTGGTTGAGAACGTGTTGATAGTTTATGATTATAGGTTTATTGTTAAACCCATTTGTAAACTCATGTTAACTTTGTAATGTTGTTAAATGTGTTTTTATTTTGCATTATTAAATTAATTGTCATTAATTGTAGAGAGTAGTGATTCTATTAAAAATATATTTTTTTTTATTTTAACTTTTACCTTCTTGACGCGCAAAAATGCGTGTCATCTCTCTTCTTGACCCCAGCTTCCTTGACGCCCATTTTATGACACGCATTGCGCGTCATAGATGGCGTGTCATTGTTCGCGCGTCAAGAGCTTCTTGACACGCATTTTGCGCGTCAAGAGCTTCTTGACACGCATTTTGCGCGTCAAGAAGCTTCTTGACCCCCGCATCCTTGACGCGCAATGCACGTCAAGAATGCCAGTTTTTGTAGTAGTGACTCTAAGCTTGAAAATACCTTCGTAGCTTGAAGAGAACAAGAACGGTGAAGAAGATGAGAGAAAGAGTGAGGAGAGGCAGAGATAAAGAATTTTGTGAATTCTAGTGTGTTTTGCCTCAACTAATGAGGCTGTATTTATAGTGGTGGGAGTCTTGGAGAGCACTCTAAGATAATTCGTAGTCAAATTTTGTATTAAACGTCTTTAATGAAAATTGATTTCTAATTAACGCGGAATTACTTTAATTAGCTCAAAACGCGTTTACCCAGCTGTCATTTCGGAAGCACTCCGTGTAACAGCTGTTTTCTGGAAGAACTGATCTTCCGGTCCGTTCCAACTTCAACCGGAAATTCTTCAGGTTCAACTTCAACCGGAACTAGTGTTCAGGTTGAACTCGTTTCCGCCCGGACCACACGGGTCCGCTTGACCCACTTTCCGGTACACCATCAAAGCGCTGCAAAGTGCGCCATCAAAGCGCCACATTGCACCTCATACGCCACGCCACGCGCGCGCGAGTTAGAGGTGCTTCACCCCTTAGGGTCCAAGGGATGTGTCCTACTAAGGAAAACAATAATTGGTAAGGTTCTCACCTTATAAAGCACTTTTAGTTTCATCCCCCAACCAATGTGGGATGAGTTCCATGCCATACTTGGCATTTTTCTTTCTTATTTTCGCAGCTTTCACTGTTGCGAGACCTCAACTTTGAGCTTCGATATCTCATTCATACGAGCTCCGATTTGGACGTGGTTTGGTGCGTTGGAAAGTCCTAAAAACGTACTACAAAAGATTATTAAATACAGAGGCAACAACCTATGTTATCTGTATTTTATTTTAGTCCAAAGTTGGTGAAAAAACTCATTTTCACACTTAGTGAAAAAACTCATTTTCCACTAGTTTTTTCTCCCAAAATTCCAACATATCATTTGATATAAACAACATTAAAAAAAGATTTAAAAAAAACAAACAGAATATCTGTCCCAGTTGTTCAAACTGATTGTTTTATATTTTAATATGCTTTTTAGAAAATTATTTCAACGTTGTTAGGTAAATTTTATAGGTATTTTTAAAGGCAAGTATTACAAAAAGCAGCCTTTCTTTCTATTGCAGCAGGACCAAATATATTTTGTTTTCGGGTCATTGTGTTTTCTTCTGCGTGGGTGTGCGTATTTTTTTTCTTTCCAATCTGTTTGGTATATTCAATTCATAAGCAAACTTAGCCGACTCTTAAAACAAAAGAAATTATTAAAAACCAACTAAAAAGACATAAATAAAATATTTATAATCAGAAAGCCTGTAATGTCGATGAAGAGGTCGCGAAGACGGTTACTCTTGCCGCTTGTGTTGGGGTTCAATTGGTTGGGGAGGAAGATCATGTGGCAGAACTGGTGGTGGGGGAGAATTTCAACGTTTGTTAATGGATTGCCTTTCTCTTAAATTAGGCGGGGTGAGGGATCTGCGCAAGGTCCTTTGGGTGAACGATCTTAGGAAAGAGAATCGGTTTTTCTTCTTATGCCTGCAGGAGACGCTAGCGAAAGATGGAAGTAAAATTTCGGTCAATCGGATTTGGGGGAAAGGTAATATAGCGTGGGATTGGGTGAATGCTAAAGGGAAATCCGGCGGATTGCTTAGGGCGCGTTTAGTTGTGGAAAACAGGGGGTGTTTTTTATTTCCGTTTTCCAAGAAAACAAGGAAAAAAGAAAACACATTCAAATTGTATTTTTTAGAAAACGTTTTCCAGGAAAACAAAAAATAGTGTTTTCTAAATTTTAACTAAAAATAGAAAACACATTTTTTACTGTTTTCTGATTTCTATTTTCGTTTTCCAAATATATACAAAAGAAAAGGCGCGTTCATTTTGTTGGGTTATATAACTTTTATCAAAACACGAGTACGCAGCGGAAAGAATCCTATGAATTAATCTAATTAACCGGTATTAGAATGTGTACCTTTTTAGCTCGGCAAGACTTGATCTCTTGGAGGATTTGATATAAATCCCTCTACGATCGCACACACGACACACCAATGCTATGTGCTAGCAACCGATCACGAACCTCTTCTTGATGTAGGCTTGGTCGAACCACACAAGAAATCGCAACCCCCTTGGGTTTTCTTGTTGCCGAAATTTAGAGAGATTAGAGAGAGAATTAGGGTTTTTTCTTTATCTCATAAAGCAGCCACTAATCCTTAAACCCAGAGGGTCTATTTATAGGATTAGAATACTTGATAAACAAGTAAAAGGGATAGGCATAAGAGCCCTAGAGAAATTCGGCCTAGAGGCCTTATCCACAACCTTTTCTCAATTGTAATCCAATTACAATTCTCTCTAATTACAACTAACACCCCTCTGTTAACAATTAACTGTCAGTTTTTTTAACGAAACCTCGTTAAATGTTCGTGATAAATATTAATTAACTATTAATTAATATCAATACATTTGGTGTCGAGACGTGTGACCCCGTAGGCTTAAATAATATCCGGACATACTTTTACTATTACATGATCATATCCCTACAGCTCCCACTTGAGCTTGCAATAGTAAAGGTAATAACATTGGTTAGCGTCTAGCAACACGCCAATGCTCCCAGAAATATTTAAGTACAGTTTCTCAAAGTGTATTTAAATGGTACAGTCATTTACTATCCCTTTGTTACCGATACCGTGTTAAATATGAATATGGATCAAGTCATTTCATACTTTAACGATTCTGTTTCTCATTCTCACAACTAACTTAAGATTACCAAATTGCAAATCGAGACATCTCTAGATTTCATTTGGGCACGGCCATGCAAACATCTTAATTAGTCCAATGAGGGGCCCAGTGGTATCTGCTTCAGCACAAAGCTGAAGGAACAAATCCTCTTGACTACACGTGTCAAGTCACATACTTCACTACACTTACTGAAAATAGCCCTTTTGTCCTACCTTATTCAGAATAGTTAGACCTATATCAAGTAAGTGCAATCCATACATGCATGACCTGCTTGTATCTCAAGTCTAAGGATAAGTAAAGCAACCATTTACGAATTTCACTCAATGACGCCGATCCATAAAGTGACAATTCGTTAGTGGGTCAGTCCAGTATGCATCCAATGAATACCATGTGAGTTTGGTGGGACCATCCAAACCAATCACTCAGATTTTGTCTTAGTTTAACTATACTCCCATATAGTTAATCGACAATGGACAATTTAGAATACTTGACAAGTACTCAAGGATTAAATGTAACATCCCAAAAACCGAACGAATTTTCTTTTCATAAATAAATGAGCGGGATGTTAGTCCATGACTTAACCCGTTAGGTACATGAGGGGCTTAATGAGTAAATTGATGTTTTGGTTAATTAAATCAAAATGTTGAAATTTGAGGGACTAGGGCTGTAATTTAACTAAACTCAAATAAGGAAAAAGGGGAGAAACCTGGATGTCATACGTATGAACATCCAGGCATCGTGATTCTCCCTTCCAAGCCCTAGAAATTCGACATCCTCAATTAGATGGCTACAAGCTGCGATTTTTGATGGATAACGAAGATTCTTCAAGCTCTAACTATAGCCAAACTATGAAGGTTATTGGGTAAGCAAACCTCATGTTACTTGCATGTTTAATTCCGAAAATTTGATGATGAATTGGTCGAATTGGGGCTGTAAATTTGTATCTATGACCTCATATGATGATTGAATGATGATTAGAACAACCGAATGCTTGTGAAATTGACCTAAGCATTAAGTTCAGGTAGGGTGACCCCTAGGTCACGAAATTAACCCATGAATGTGGAGTTTTTAGAGCCTATAATGCTTACAAATGAAAATGGGTCTATATAGGTTTGCCAATTGAAAATCGTTGGATGTAAACTTGCAAACTAGTAAAATTTACATGCTTTGCAAGTTATGGAATGTTAACCAAAGCAAATTAGGTTGATTTAGACTTGCTATGAATATTGCACACAAGGTGTTCGATAAAATGTCTAAGTGAGTTTTTAATGAAAGCAAAACAAAGTTGCTGTGATTAAAAATAAATTTTAGCCCTGTTTTAAAAATTCGTATTAAATCACTCGAGCATCCAATGAGGATGTGGCTTATATGGTTGGAAAGGTCTTTGAGATGACTTCAGCTCAATTTTATAAATCAGAAGCTGATTCGGTCATTAAGTGGGTCAAAAATGATGATTTCCGCAGCTATGCAGATTACTCAGCATGCTGTTTGGAAATAAATGTAGCTGCTGTCCTGTTTTTATAAAAATCGTATAAAATCGTAAAAAATTCGTTAGAAGGCGTACGATATACGCCTGGAAAGGTCTTTCAGTATACTACATTTCATCTTTGAATATGGAATGCTAGAAAAACTTCTAGGGTTGTCGAAAAAGACCATTACAGCAGCACTGCTGAGAATATGGTGCAATAATTTACTTTTCTAAAATTTTAGTAAGAATGGACAAGTTGAATTGCTCATATTTGATTGTATATTGGTGGTTTATGATGTCGTGTGGATCTAACAAGGATTGAATCCACTATAGGCAACCGGGCAACGGAGCATATGCAAATCGGGTAATGATTTTGAAGACCACGAGGTAACATCTTTGCTATGTTACACATTTCATATAATTATCTATAGTTACTTTAAAAATGTGAAATGTATGCCGACTAGAAAAGCGATAGCCCTTGTGGGAAAATATGTAATCGAGATTTATTAAGATATCAATCCGTTGGAGCTAAACTCCAATGATTTAAAGATGTATCAAACAAGGTTACATTATGACATCTTAGATGTGTAATGTTGAACCTTGTAAGTTAACTTTACTTGAGAGCTACATGGCTCATAAAAACCATAATTAGATGGTAAATGACAATGGTTGATAAATGAATCGTAGGATTCATGCTAACGGGTCAAATGGGTTCATGAGAACCATAAATAGGTGCAATTATAATTTGTTAACTACATGGTTCATAGAAACCATAATTAGATGTTAACATGAATAAATTGGTAAATGAATCGTAAGACTCTGGTTAATGGGTCATAATGGGTTAAATGACTCTAATGAGATATGCCAATGAGTCTAAAGTATATAACTTGTCATGTGGTATAGCGAAACCAAGACAAGTAAATAAAATGTGTTGTTGACGAACGTTCACAGAATCATAGATAAATGCTTATGATGTTAGTGTAGGGTTACTTAACAAAGGTAAACCATGACTATATGTATAAGAGTTGCCTTGTAGCAATCTGAGTGCAAATTATGTGATTGTCCTATGCGTAAATATGGTGGATTAGCCCATGTGCAATCACGGGTAAATACGTGAGACTTAACGGGTCAAATGGGTGGAAAAAGGTAAGGACCCGGTAAGTAATTGTTGGTTCAAAAACCATAAGATTGTACTAAATGACACATGAAAATGTGTAGATATGGCTATGGATGTTAACAGGTCCAAAACATGCGTTGGGAATGTTCCGAATGGGTAATCGGGCAAGTGTTGCAAGAAAAATGGTAGATTAGGCCTGCAGTCACCGTAGCTTACGGAGTCACCGTAGCTTATGGTGGCTGGCAGCCGTAAGCTATTTCTGTAGACCAGAGGGTCTTGGCCGTAAGCAAAGGGTGACCACCGTAAGCTACGGTGGTTGGCGTAGCTTACGGTGGGGACCTTCCCGAAAGTTGATTCTTTTGCTTCTTTCTGTAATTTATCATAATCTCTATTGTTCCATCACGTTATATGATGACATATTAGTGTTGGAAATGCAGGAAACATTAGATGTAGCTGGATTCGTCAAGCTTGCTCAAGACCGAACACTTGAAGGGAAATCTACTCACGATTCGTAATTCGTAATCGTGATGTCTTTAAGATACATGGTTGCTTGGTTGTAAGCGCAATAATAAAGTTTTTTGTAAGTGTGAACGTTTAAACACTGTAATATTTCGAGAAAATTTTCTGGGACCAAATATATAGTTAACGTTTTAACGTTATTTTTCACAATAATAACTCGGGTGTTACAAGTTGGTATCAGAGCCGTGGTTTGAGGGATTCAAGTACGCGAAAGGTGCTTGAACTCAAACTCCGAGCTCGAGGTACGGGAAAAGTGTTCGGTTCAAGCTTGATCGGGAATCCAGGTGAGTAAAAGTTTGCATATTGTGGCATAGTTGTGAGTAGCTTTTGTATGAACAAATGGTTAAACATATGTAATTGTCAAATGGTGAAATGTTTGATATAATGCTTAAAAATGTGAATAGCACGGAAGATTGTAAGCGCTAGAACCGTGAATTTTGTAAATGTTAGGGACAGATAGAAATGGGTTAATGCTAAGGCAAAAGTCCTCGTATAAATCCGCGAGATTATTTGATAATAAGATGACATTGTAACGAGGTAACATTGTGACAAGTAATTGTGCAATGTTGTATCTCGAATAGTATATGTAAATGTAACAAGATAGCATTGTGACAAGTCCATTGTGCAATGTTGTATCTTGAATAAAAAATTGAAAGTGTAACGAGGTAACATTGTGACAAGTAATTGTGCAATGTTGTATCTCGAATAGTATATGTAAATGTAACAAGATAGCATTGTGACAAGTCCATTGTGCAATGTTGTATCTTGAATAAAAATTGAAAGTGTAACGAGGTAACATTGTGACAAGTAATTGTGCAATGTTGTATCTCGAATAGTATCTGTAAATGTAACAAGATAGCATTGTGACAAGTCCATTGTGCAATGTTGTATCTTGAATAAAAAATTGAAAGTGTAACGAGGTAACATTGTGACAAGTAATTGTGCAATGTTGTATCTCGAATAGTATCTGTAAATGTAACAAGATAGCATTGTGACAAGTCCATTGTGCAATGTTGTATCTTGAATAAAAGTTGAAAGTGTAACGAGGTAACATTGTGACAAGTAATTGTGCAATGTTGTATCTCGAATAGTATCTGTAAATGTAACAAGATAGCATTGTGACAAGTCCATTGTGCAATGTTGTATCTTGAATAAAAATTGAAAGTGTAACGAGGTAACATTGTGACAAGTAATTGTGCAATGTTGTATCTCGAATAGTATCTGTAAATGTAACAAGATAGCATTGTGACAAGTCCATTGTGCAATGTTGTATCTTGAATAAAAGTTGAAAGTGTAACGAGGTAACATTGTGACAAGTAATTGTGCAATGTTGTATCTCGAATAGTATATGTAAATGTAACAAGATAGCATTGTGACCAGTCAATTGTGCATTATTGTATCTTGAATGGAAAATTGTAAGCGTAACGAGATATCATGGTGACAAGTAATTGTGCAATGTTGTATCTCGAATAGTATATGTAAAAGTAACAAGATAGCATTGTGATATTTAATTTGGCAATGTTGTATCTTGAAACGTGCAAATGACGATGTTAATGAGGAGTAACCTTGATTGAGGTAAGGAAAGCTCTAAATGTGGTCTATTTTGACACCTTGATTTTTGTAGGAGAATTGCCTCCGAGCAAGTGGAAGGATAGTGAATGATCCGTATGCTTTCAAATGCATAAATGGGCAAGCTCCAAGGTACAACCAGGTGGGACTACCCAACCTGGATTACATTTTGACAGATGGTAATGCGTAAACGTGCGTCTGAATAGAGTTAAAATAAGAGGCTGGACCCATGAGGTCATAACTGATTTTTGAAATATGCATATGATAATTGGTAAAGAACGGCTCTTAGGAGCCGTGAAACCAGTATACGGAATGGGATACTTGGTGAAGAACAACCCAAAGGGGACGTGAAGCCATTAATTTGTGATAAGGTTACAATTGGGACATCCTAAGATGAACAAATGTTGAACCTTGTATATAATTGTTATAAACGAAGGATTAACAAAGGACCACAAACTAATGAGTTAAAATGGCCGCATGCTGTTAACTGACAAAACCGTTGGGAAGGTTAAATTACGGTTAAAATGCGATATCATAAATGTTTAAAAGATCTCGAATTTATATAACGTGATTGAATTTTGGGACTCGGGATAAAACCCAAGTCTAGAGTTGATTAAATTTGAAACCAAAATGAAAGAAAAAAAGGGTAAAGAGTAACCTTGATTAAACGCAAGGAAAAAAAAAACCCCTAATGCTGAAATACATTGGTAATTATGTACATCTTGAATGACGAACAGCTGTTAGGTGGGTGATCGACCCAACTTCTTGGGTGAAACCCAAAAGCGTAGATGATCGTGAAAGTAGGGAGGACACTAGAATCGACTGATCCCGAAGACGCATAGAGGATTGTAATGTAAGTACGTATCCTCAAAATTTTCTAATACATATTGAAATGTAATGTGAACGAGTAATGGTTCGTAAGAACCATATATATGTGCTAAATGTAACGTGCTTTATTAGCGGTTGCTAAGGACCGTATCAATATGTTTAAGTGTTTATAACTGACCGTATCAATATGTTTAAGTGTTTATAAATGATCGTTCAGGATCATTATATTGATCGCTTGTATATTGTTTAGCTAAATGGTTCAAAGGAACCATGGAAACACAAAAACATGTAAAGGTGTTAGCGTGTTAAATGAATAATAAATGGTTCGTAAGAACCATAACCTTAGATTAATATGTGATTGAATGATAAGTAGTTCATATGAATTGTGCCAGTAGTGATGAGGCAAGGACGATAAGGTCATGCTAAACGTCATATTGACATGAAATAGCTAAATGGCTCATAGGAGTTGTGGCTTAACTAAAATGTGTGTGTGGATTTGTAAATGATTCAAAGGAATCATAGTTAATGCGATAAATTTTTAAGGCTAGTATATGAGCCAAGAATAAGTCAATGCTGACACGTTAAATTGTATTATGTGGAACACGGTAATCCTAAAAAGGGTTACGGGATGGTATAAACGACTATAGAGTCGTAGGAATCATCCAATTAAAATGTATTGCATTGTCGAATGGGAAGACAAACGGCAAGTGATATGCTAAACACTTGCAAATATTGTTATATTGCTTAATATGTGTAGGTACAGTTATAATGTGCAAGGACACAACTAGCGGGAGTGCCGCTGGGCGAGATTCCGACGAGAATTATCGTCAAAATAAAGATGAGCAAGAGAGCTACATGCGCATACGGTCATGACCCTGAGGTATGGATATTATTACATTATTGTCTGAACCTCTTACGGAGAGGGCAAATATTTGAAATGTTGACTTTGACCAATGAGGTTTTGGCATTGGTCATTAGAACCTTGGTCATAAACGACCCGTTGAGCTGGAATCATTAAATTCCTATAGCGGGTCAAGTGGGTAAGGTAATAGATAACAAAAGAGTTATCATGTCGGGCATGTCCTACGGGACAAGTAAAAAAAAAAAAAAAAAAATGTTAGAATTTTCATATGATGAATAACTCGGAGTTGGTAAATGCAACAACTCAAACACGATTATGTATGAATATGCGTTGTATGGTTGACATGGATCATGTACTTAGGCGACGAAGACATGAAATGCGTTTCGGGGACGAAACCCTCTTTAAGGGGGGTAGATTTGTAACATCCCAAAAACCGAACGAATTTTCTTTTCATAAATAAATGAGCGGGATGTTAGTCCATGACTTAACCCGTTAGGTACATGAGGGGCTTAATGAGTAAATTGATGTTTTGGTTAATTAAATCAAAATGTTGAAATTTGAGGGACTAGGGCTGTAATTTAACTAAACTCAAATAAGGAAAAAGGGGAGAAACCTGGATGTCATACGTATGAACATCCAGGCATCGTGATTCTCCCTTCCAAGCCCTAGAAATTCGACATCCTCAATTAGATGGCTACAAGCTGCGATTTTTGATGGATAACGAAGATTCTTCAAGCTCTAACTATAGCCAAACTATGAAGGTTATTGGGTAAGCAAACCTCATGTTACTTGCATGTTTAATTCCGAAAATTTGATGATGAATTGGTCGAATTGGGGCTGTAAATTTGTATCTATGACCTCATATGATGATTGAATGATGATTAGAACAACCGAATGCTTGTGAAATTGACCTAAGCATTAAGTTCAGGTAGGGTGACCCCTAGGTCACGAAATTAACCCATGAATGTGGAGTTTTTAGAGCCTATAATGCTTACAAATGAAAATGGGTCTATATAGGTTTGCCAATTGAAAATCGTTGGATGTAAACTTGCAAACTAGTAAAATTTACATGATTTGCAAGTTATGGAATGTTAACCAAAGCAAATTAGGTTGATTTAGACTTGCTATGAATATTGCACACAAGGTGTTCGATAAAATGTCTAAGTGAGTTTTTAATGAAAGCAAAACAAAGTTGCTGTGATTAAAAATAAATTTTAGCCCTGTTTTAAAAATTCGTATTAAATCACTCGAGCATCCAATGAGGATGTGGCTTATATGGTTGGAAAGGTCTTTGAGATGACTTCAGCTCAATTTTATAAATCAGAAGCTGATTCGGTCATTAAGTGGGTCAAAAATGATGATTTCCGCAGCTATGCAGATTACTCAGCATGCTGTTTGGAAATAAATGTAGCTGCTGTCCTGTTTTTATAAAAATCGTATAAAATCGTAAAAAATTCGTTAGAAGGCGTACGATATACGCCTGGAAAGGTCTTTCAGTATACTACATTTCATCTTTGAATATGGAATGCTAGAAAAACTTCTAGGGTTGTCGAAAAAGACCATTACAGCAGCACTGCTGAGAATATGGTGCAATAATTTACTTTTCTAAAATTTTAGTAAGAATGGACAAGTTGAATTGCTCATATTTGATTGTATATTGGTGGTTTATGATGTCGTGTGGATCTAACAAGGATTGAATCCACTATAGGCAACCGGGCAACGGAGCATATGCAAATCGGGTAATGATTTTGAAGACCACGAGGTAACATCTTTGCTATGTTACACATTTCATATAATTATCTATAGTTACTTTAAAAATGTGAAATGTATGCCGACTAGAAAAGCGATAGCCCTTGTGGGAAAATATGTAATCGAGATTTATTAAGATATCAATCCGTTGGAGCTAAACTCCAATGATTTAAAGATGTATCAAACAAGGTTACATTATGACATCTTAGATGTGTAATGTTGAACCTTGTAAGTTAACTTTACTTGAGAGCTACATGGCTCATAAAAACCATAATTAGATGGTAAATGACAATGGTTGATAAATGAATCGTAGGATTCATGCTAACGGGTCAAATGGGTTCATGAGAACCATAAATAGGTGCAATTATAATTTGTTAACTACATGGTTCATAGAAACCATAATTAGATGTTAACATGAATAAATTGGTAAATGAATCGTAAGACTCTGGTTAATGGGTCATAATGGGTTAAATGACTCTAATGAGATATGCCAATGAGTCTAAAGTATATAACTTGTCATGTGGTATAGCGAAACCAAGACAAGTAAATAAAATGTGTTGTTGACGAACGTTCACAGAATCATAGATAAATGCTTATGATGTTAGTGTAGGGTTACTTAACAAAGGTAAACCATGACTATATGTATAAGAGTTGCCTTGTAGCAATCTGAGTGCAAATTATGTGATTGTCCTATGCGTAAATATGGTGGATTAGCCCATGTGCAATCACGGGTAAATACGTGAGACTTAACGGGTCAAATGGGTGGAAAAAGGTAAGGACCCGGTAAGTAATTGTTGGTTCAAAAACCATAAGATTGTACTAAATGACACATGAAAATGTGTAGATATGGCTATGGATGTTAACAGGTCCAAAACATGCGTTGGGAATGTTCCGAATGGGTAATCGGGCAAGTGTTGCAAGAAAAATGGTAGATTAGGCCTGCAGTCACCGTAGCTTACGGAGTCACCGTAGCTTATGGTGGCTGGCAGCCGTAAGCTATTTCTGTAGACCAGAGGGTCTTGGCCGTAAGCAAAGGGTGACCACCGTAAGCTACGGTGGTTGGCGTAGCTTACGGTGGGGACCTTCCCGAAAGTTGATTCTTTTGCTTCTTTCTGTAATTTATCATAATCTCTATTGTTCCATCACGTTATATGATGACATATTAGTGTTGGAAATGCAGGAAACATTAGATGTAGCTGGATTCGTCAAGCTTGCTCAAGACCGAACACTTGAAGGGAAATCTACTCACGATTCGTAATTCGTAATCGTGATGTCTTTAAGATACATGGTTGCTTGGTTGTAAGCGCAATAATAAAGTTTTTTGTAAGTGTGAACGTTTAAACACTGTAATATTTCGAGAAAATTTTCTGGGACCAAATATATAGTTAACGTTTTAACGTTATTTTTCACAATAATAACTCGGGTGTTACATTAAACATGCAAATATAGGACACAACTTAACCATTAAATGAAATCAAACATATCAAATACTTTATTTCATTATATAAACAGAAATTGCTTAACGTCCTTTATCCAAATACCGAACATCAGACATACATGATTTAACCAGCTAATTTAAGTCCCATGCCCTCGGCATGCCTTTCAAGCTTCGGCCTCGACAAAGCTTTCGTGAAAGGATCAGCTAAGTTAATATCTGTGTGAACTTTGAGTAATTTGATCTCACCTAGTTCGATCTGCTCACGAACATAGTGATATCTCCTGGCATAGTGTCTGGCGCCCTTCTGAACTCCAGGTTCTTTGGCGATGACTAATGCACCCGAGTTATCGAAGTACATGTCGATCGGCAAGTTACTTGTGGGGACAATGTCTAGCCCACTAATAAACTTCCTTATCCAGACAGCCTCCATTGCAGCTTCCGAAGCAGCAATGTACTCTGACTCTGTTGCAGACATAGCAACTGTGGTTTGTTTCTTGCTTTTCCAATCCACAGCGCCTCCATTCATAACGAAGACGTACCCAGACTGAGACTTCGTGTCATCTCTATCAGTCTGAAATCCAGCATCACAGTATCCAGTCACTTTGAGCTCTTGATCTGGATTTCCCCCATATACCAAAAACAAATCTCTAGTAGCCCGTAGGTACTTGAGAATGGTCTTAACAGCAGTCCAGTGACTTTCACCTGGATTCTGTTGATAACGGCTAACGATATTTTGCGCAAACGCTATATCGGGTCTAGTGCATCTCACCGCATACATTATAGAGCCTACAGCCGAAGCATAAGGGACTCTTTGCATACGCTTCACCTCATCAGGTGTAGAAGCACCTTGTTTGACCGACAGACCAAGTCCTTCCTGCATTGGTACTATACCACGCTTGGAATTCTCCATCTTGAATCGCTTCAAGATCTTATCAATATAAGCACTTTGACTTAGTCCAATCAACCGCTTAGTTCTATCTCTATAGATCTTGATTCCAAGAATGAATGCTGCTTCTCCCAAGTCTTTCATAGCAAAACACTTTCCAAGATGGGATTTTACATCTTGCAACATTGGAATGTGTTTTCCTATTATCAATATGTCATCTACATATAAGACAAGGAAAGTAACATTACTCCCACTAGCTTTGCGATATACACATGGCTCATCGGGATTCTGAACGAAACCAAACTTTTTGATTTCTTCATCAAACCGTTTATTCCAACTCCTCGATGCTTGCTTTAGTCCATAAATAGACCTTTGAAGCTTGCATACTTGGTTGGGATGTTTTGGATCAATGAACCCTTCAGGTTGATCCATATAGACTTCTTCATCCAAGTAACCATTTAAGAAGGCAGTCTTAACATCCATTTGCCATATCTCAAAGTCATAGTACGCTGCTATGGCTAAGAGAATCCTAATAGCTCTAATATCTGCTACTGGTGAAAAGGTCTCATCATAGTCAACGCCAAAACGTTGAGTATAACCTTTCGCCACGAGACGAGCTTTATAGGTGTGTACATTTCCATCCATGTCGGTCTTCTTCTTGAAGATCCATTTGCTCCCAACGGTTCTAGCGTTAGGAGGAAGATCAACCAGGGTCCAAACGTGGTTATCTTGCATGGATTTCATTTCCACATTCGCAGCTTCAAGCCATTTGTCAGATTCCGGATCTGATAATGCAGCTTTGAAGTTCGGAGGCTCATTGAGATCTCCTGATACGTTATCCTCGGATTCGACTAGACCAATCCATCTATCCGGTTCACGTACGACCCTTTCGGATCTACGAAGTGGAATCGCAACATCATCGACTTGAGGTTCATCTCTTTGAACATTTTCCCCCCAAGTTGATGATTGCTAGTTGTTTCAGAAGGTGACACATCTTCTAGTAGTTCTACAATTCTCCCACTGTTCTCTTGAGCTATAAAATTCTTTTCAAAGAATTCAGCATATCGAGCAACACGAACAGTGTTTTCGGAGGGATTATAGAAGTAGTAACCCATTGTTTCCTTTGGGTATCCCACGAAGATGCACTTAGTAGTCCTGGGTTGTAATTTGTCAGGCGTATCACGCTTCACAAGTGCCTCACATCCCCAGACTCTTAAGTAAGACAACACAGGGACTTCTCCATGCCATAATTGATATGGTGTCTTTTCAACCTTCTTGGTTGGAACCATATTTAGAACGCGTACAGCGGTTTCTAGAGCAAAATCCCAAAATGATAATGGGAGGGTTGTAAGGTTCATCATCGACCTCACCATCTCTAGTAAGGTTCGATTCCTCCTCTCAGACACTCCATTATGCTGAGGAGTATAAGGAGGAGTAAGCTGTTGGACAATTCCACACGCTTTAAGATAATCCTTAAACTCTTGGCTTAGGTATTCTCCACCACGATCCGATCTAAGGATCTTGATGGTCTTACCGAGTTGATTTTCAACTTCGTTCTTGAACTCTTTGAATGTTTCAAATACCTCATGTTTATGTTTAAGCAAGTAAACATAACCATAACGGCTGAAATCATCCGTGAAAGTTACGAAGTAGCTAGCACCTTTTCTTGACACATGTCTAAATGGGCCACATACATCAGTATGGATGAGTCCAAGTAGCTCTTTTGCCCTTTGCGGCTTGTTCGGAAAGGGTTTTCTTGTCATCTTTCCTGAGATACAGGAAACGCATTGATCAAATGATTCATCATTTGATTGTAAGATCCCTTCACGTTGAAGTCTTTCAATGCGATTTTTGCCAACATGGGCAAGACGACAGTGCCAAAGATAGGTAGAGTCCAAAACAGTTTTGGCTCGTTTGCTAACTGTGAACATTGAATTATTTGAAACACAACCACGCATATCAATTTCATAAATGCCATCACAAGGAATAGCATCAAAATAATGAACATTATTTTTAGAAACTGAAATACTGATATCATTAAAAACATTAATGTATCCTTGGTTTTTCAACAAAGAAACTGAAATAACACCTCTAGTGATAGAAGGTGCATAATGACAATTGTCTAATACAATACATAACCCAGAAGGCAGAATTAAATGAAATTCTCCTATGGCTTCCACAGCTGCTGGCAAACCATTTCCAACGAACAGCTGCAAAGCTCCAGGCTTCAGTTTCCTCCTCTTTCTAAGACCCTGTAATGAATTACAGATGTGAGTTCCACAGCCGGTGTCATACACCCATGAATCACTCTTAGAAAAGGAAAATAATTCAATTGTGAAGATACCTGAAGTACTAGTCCCACTAGTATTCTTTCTCTTCTTCATCAACTCAGCTAGGTAGGTAGGACAGTTCCTCTTCCAGTGTCCGACTTCACCACAATGGTGACAGATCTGGTCCTTAGCCTGATGCTCTTTAGGGGCCAGAGGGGTTTGCTTGGCTTTAGGGATATGGGCAACAGCCTTGCCTTTACCCTTGCCATCAATCTTGCCCTTCCCCTTTTGCGGTCGTTTAGCCTTTTGGATCTTACCCCCCTTGATCATAAGAACTTGGGGTGTTTCAGTGGCCTTTTTAGGAATCGTTTTTTCATACTCGACAAGCATAGCATGAAGCTCAGGTATAGTCTTAGTCATACTATGCATGTTGTAGTTGCGCACAAAACCCTCAAAATCCTTCGTAAGCGATTTGAGGATCATGCCAACTGCAACAGCACGATTATACCCATAATTGAGCGATTCCAATTTGTCAAAGTAGCTCTTCATCTTGAGCACATGACTATTGACCGATTTACCAGTTTCAAGCTTCAAGTCGTGGAGTTCCACAACTAGGTCGAACAATTCGACACCAGCTTGTTTTTCATACATCTTCTTTAGCTCTTTGATCATATCACAAGGTGTATGAAATTCGTATTGCTTCTGAAGATCAGGAGTCATACTCGAGATCATCATACAAGCAACCTCATCGTATCTGCTGTACTCTGCGTTGTAGAACGCTTTCTCTTGCTCAGAAGCATCAGCAGCTGGCTCGGTCGGCCAATGATGTTCAAGGACATCGGTCCTCCGTTCAACTCTAAGGACAATCCTCAGTTGACGGTACCAGTCATTGAAGTTAGATCCGTTCAGCTTTTCTCTTTCAAACATTTGACGAAAAGCATGACCAACATTGTTTTGAGGAGGGTTTGTTGCCATCTACAAAACAGATTAAGTTCAAAAATCAGTATTTTCGATAATCTTTTCCTTAATAAATTTAATTACCCATTGTTCAAACATTTTAAACAATTAAGCTTATTAAGGCTAGGATCCAATTGACATGCCATCATTTCATCAGTTGATCTGCTAGAAATGATGCATTCAAATGGTAAGTGACGATCACTAATTGTATTCCAAATACAATTCCTAGGTTTTATGGGACCTACAACTTGCACCAAGTGATTTGTAGTCATGTTTCATCCCATCTTTTGCCACGGGCCAAGGGTCTCACCGCCTAGCTCGTTTTAAGTCGTCCAGCCAAGAACGCACAAATTGTCCACCATTGTGTACCAATGAGTGTGAATTTGTCATGCAAATGCCATTTTACCATTGTGTACCAATGAGTAAGATGACATCCACAAGTGTCCTTTACAAGGTGGATGGCAAAGACTTAAGTTTGGTTTGGGTCAAAACAATTTTGATGCGTGACCAAAAAAGTTATGTGTGAAGATTCATGCACATCTTCATCACATAATGTGTTTATAAAATTTTTAGTTTGTCATCCAAGTCAAAAGAGCTCGGTAGCTCCATTTGCAACACACAAAGAAGCGTAGGGGTGAGGTTTGCAACTTTTGCAATTAAAAACCTACCACTTTAGGGAAGCAGAGCGACCCGACTTATACCTCTCTTAGAGTGTGTTCAAATGGGTGAGCCGGTGTTTCTTTTGACTTTTAGGACACAAATTTTATTTTATAAACAAAATCATATTTCAATAGATTATTAAACAAATTTTGATTTTCACAAAACAAATTTGCAATAAACCTTTTATTATGTCACAATTATCAGATAATCACATAATCATAGGGTTTCTAATTATCACATATAATTTTAATTTAATCCTCTTTCAATTAAGTAATAACCATGAACGATTTGCATGAAACATCATGGTTTTTACTTCTTTTTAACACTTTAAAATCTTAAAGGTACAACATGTTGTTCATAACAATTATCTAATAATAACAAAAAACTTGGATTTAAAATTTCAGATCACAAAAATCAAATTTTAGAGCTAAAATAAGGGTTTCCGATTCGTCAAGAGGTTTTCGATTCATTATTTGAGTTTTCGATCGGAAAGCAGGGGTTTCCGATCGAAACATGGTTTTCGATCGGGTACTTTTCGATCGTGGACTTTCGATCGGGTCGAAAAGCCTTTCCGATCGGAACCTTTCCGATCGGATACTTTTCGATCGGCCCGAAAAGCCTTTTCGATCGGTTACTTTTCGACCAGTTCGTAAACACTTTACGATTTGGATCGAAAAGTAGGGTTTTCGGTCGGAAAACAAGGGTCTCCGCACCGGAATAGGTTTTCCGATCGGAAATCAAGGGTTTCCGATCGGGTCGAGAAGCGTTTTTCGAACAGGGACTTTTCGATCGGGTCGAAAAGTCCTATTCTGTCGAATTTTTTTTTCGTTTTTACCAATTGCGAAACCTTTTCCAATTGTAAAACACGATTTTTAAATGAATCGAAAAGCTAGAATCTTGTTTTGGTTACCCCCCTTCCAAGTTTTATGCCCGGTAATTAATTAAAATCATAGGTGGCTCGTGATACCACTGTTGGGTTATATAACTTTTATCAAAACACGAGTACGCAGCGGAAAGAATCCTATGAATTAATCTAATTAACCGGTATTAGAATGTGTACCTTTTTAGCTCGGCAAGACTTGATCTCTTGGAGGATTTGATATAAATCCCTCTACGATCGCACACACGACACACCAATGCTATGTGCTAGCAACCGATCACGAACCTCTTCTTGATGTAGGCTTGGTCGAACCACACAAGAAATCGCAACCCCCTTGGGTTTTCTTGTTGCCGAAATTTAGAGAGATTAGAGAGAGAATTAGGGTTTTTTCTTTATCTCATAAAGCAGCCACTAATCCTTAAACCCAGAGGGTCTATTTATAGGATTAGAATACTTGATAAACAAGTAAAAGGGATAGGCATAAGAGCCCTAGCGAAATTCGGCCTAGAGGCCTTATCCACAACCTTTTCTCAATTGTAATCCAATTACAATTCTCTCTAATTACAACTAACACCCATCTGTTAACAATTAACTGTCAGTTTTTTTAACGAAACCTCGTTAAATGTTCGTGATAAATATTAATTAACTATTAATTAATATCAATACATTTGGTGTCGAGACGTGTGACCCCGTAGGCTTAAATAATATCCGGACATACTTTTACTATTACATGATCATATCCCTACACATTTTCTAGGGTTTATACGCACAGTCGCTCAACCTCTCATCCGTTAAGAAATACTTATTATTTTAAATTTTTTATATATGTATTTTCTTTACGTTATGTGTTTTATTTTAATATTTTTGTTCTTTAATTTGTCATATGTAAGAAAATCAAATGAAATGTAGAGATAGAAAACAAATAGAAAACAGTTGATTTGAACATGTTTTCTAATTTTTCTAATTTTGAAAATGAAAATTTCATCTTTCAAATTTGAACGCGTTTTCAAAAATTTTCATGTGTTTTCTAGAGATGGAAAACTCATTTCATTTTCTAGAAAACTAGAAATGGAAAACTAGAAAACATTTTCCACAACTAAATGGCCCCTTAGCGTTTGGGGTATTTCGCGGTTCAGCTTTCTGAAATCGATCAAGGATGACAATTTTTTCATAATCGTGGGGTCGACCGGTGGTCAAGAGATGATTAATGTTGTGAATATCTATTCACCGCAAGGATCCGGGGAGAAAAAAGGATCTTTGGAAGAGATTGCTGGACTGAAAAAATCGCCTTCCGGGGTGGTGGATCCTTGTTGGAGATTTCAATGAGGTTCGAATCAAGGAGGATAGGAGATATTCCACGTTCAATCTCAGTGGGGCTGAAGCGTTCAATAGCTTCATTTCAGATGCGGATCTTAACGAATTCCCGATGGGGGGAGACCGTTTTACCTACATGGAAAGCAAAGGTAAAAGTTTTAGTAAGATTGACTGTTTCCTTGTTTGTGATCAGGTTTTCTGGAGATGGCCCAGTGCTTCCGTTACGGCGCTGCCCAGAGGACGGTCGGATCATAATCCGATCCTCCTTAAGCTTTCTCATGATGATTTTGGCCCTTGCCCGTTCAAGATGTACTCTTCGTGGATGAAACATCCCGAGTTCGAAGGGGTGATTCGGAAGAGTGTGTCAAGAATTTTTGCAAGATGACAATGAAAGGCCGGATTGTTCCTTGCTGCGCAAATTAAAGAAAATTAAAAAATGATGTTAAATTGTGGAGAGTCAAAGTTAATCATGAGACTTTGGCTGCAAAAAATAAAGCTTTGGAGGTGTGCAAACAAATGGAACAATTGGCAATCTTATTCCTCCTCAGTGATGCTGAATCCAAATCGTGGGAGGAGGCTAAACTGTGCTTAAAAAAATATTGATGATGATAGAGTAGAAGATCTCAAACAAAATGGCCATATCAAATGGGCTATTGATGGGGATGCCAGGGGATGCCAGGGGATGCCAATACATCGTTCTTTCACGGTATGATTAATTCAAACCTCACTGCTAGTCGGATTAATGGACTTGATATTAACAATCGGTGGGTCTCGGATCCGGGTTTGATTAAAAAAGAAGTCTTCAATTTTTTTAAAAATTGATGGGGATGCCAGGGGATGCCAATACATTGTTCTTTCACGGTATGATTAATTCAAACCTCACTGCTAGTCGGATTAATGGACTTGATATTAACAATCGGTGGGTCTCGGATCCGGGTTTGATTAAAAAAGAAGTCTTCAATTTTTTTAAAAACAAGTTTCAAAACCATCATGGGTGGCGCCCGGGTTTAAATTGTGAGAGGATTAATGGCTTGCCCACTGAAGAAGGAGTTAATATTGTTATACCGTTTTCTAAGTTCGAAATAAAACTTGCGGTTTGGGATTGCGGGAGCGACAAGGCACCAGGCCCGGACGGGTTCACCTTTGCTTTCCTAAAGAAATTTTGGACTTTGTTTGAGGAAGACTTTTTGGCTATTTTTAATAAGTTTTACGAGGACGGATCTATTGGAAGAGGGTCTGGGGCTGCGTTTATACATCTTATTGCCAAAAATCAAGACCCAACCTCGTTGTCGGATTGCCGGCCTATTAGCCTTGTGGGGATAATTCCTAAAATAATTTCTAAAGTACTTGCTTTCCGGTTAAAAGGACCCCTTGCTAATATTATATCGGAGCCTCAAATGGCGTTTTTAAATGGAAGAAATATTTTGGACGGTGTTTTAATAGTTAATGAAATCGTCTCTTGGGCCAAAAAAAAGACATTTTTCTACGCTTCTTTTCAAATTGATTTCGAAAACGCCTTTGACTCAGTGGATTGGGAGTTCTTGGATTCTATCCTTTGTCAAATGAACTTTCCCCTTATATGGAGAAACTGGGTTCAAGGGTGTCTTGTGGCCTCGAGAACCTCTATTTTGGTGAATGGGTCTCCTACTTGGGAGTTCCAATGTGGTAGGGGATCCGTCAAGGCGACCCTCTACCTTCATTCCTTTTTCTTATTGTCATGGAAGCCCACCACTGGATGATGTAAAAGGCGGTGTCTATTGGGCTCTTCCACGGGGTTAATGTCCCTAATGATGGGTCGTGTATTTCTCATCTTCTTTTTGCCGACGATGCAATCGTGGTAGGTCAATGGTCTCAAAACAATATGGCTAACCTTGTGCGGATTCTTAGAGTGTTCGGCATGGTCTCCGGGCTGAAAATTAATATTTCTATATATGTGCTCTTTATGGAATTAATGTGCCTATAGCTGAAATTCAAGAGAAAGCCATTGGGTTTAATTGTGCTAGTGGGGATCTACCATTCAAATACCTCGGGCTTATGGTGGGGGCTAATATGAATAGGATCAAGAGTTTGGATGAGGTGATTAAACTTTTTGAGAAGAGGTTATCGAGATGGAAAGCCAAAAATCTTTCTATCGGGGGTAGATTGGTTTTAGCCAAAGCGGTTTTGGAAAGCCTCCCTACTAATTATTTGTCGCTTTATAAAGCTTCGGCCAAGGTTATCCAAAAATTGGAGGGTATCAGGTTTTGTTTCTTATGGGGTGGAGGGGATAGTGATAAGCAATGTATCCATTGGGTTTGCAAGGATGATGTTTCTAAACCGATTGAAGAAGGGGGTCTTGGTCTAGTCCCCTTTTGTGTCTCCAAAAGATTCCTCCTCTCCAAATGGATTTGGAGGCATTTTGATGAACCCAATAGGCTTGGGAGGAGAGCTGTTAAAGGATTTCATGAGAAGCCCAACAGGTCATGTATTATTCCTATTAGAAAGGAATTTGGGGGTACTTGGGGTAATTTTACTAAAGTACTTGGGAACATGCTTGAGGAGGATGCGATTAACCTGCTTGATCTCATTCAATTTAGTGGCAATGGCATCATTTGGAAAGGTGATAACTCCGGTCTAATCTCGGTGGCTAGCGTGCGGAATTTGTGTCGGTGGTATACTAGATCGACTGGTACTATAATGTCGTGGAACAAGTTGGTCCCAAATAAAGTTAATATCTTCTTTTGGAGAGTGGTGAAAGATCGAATTGCTACAAAAGAAGCATTGGTAAAACGCCGCATAGCAATCAGTGGCCCGAGCTGCAATTTGTATTTTGAAGATGATGAATCCGTGTACCATCTGATGTTTGGCTTCAAGGTGGCTGTGGGGTGTGGTCCCTCATTGCGGATTGGTGTAAGGTGCCTCCAATATATGCTTTTGACCTCTCGGATCTTCTTTTGGTTGTGGAAGACTCTTGTTTTGACAGGAAAGCCAAGATGGTTTTCTATGCGGTTATTCTCACCACATGTTGGGTCCTATGGAAGGCTAGGAATGAAGCTAATTTTGAAGAGAAGAAACCTTGCATTCGGTATTTAGTTAAAGAAATTAAATGTCTCAGTTTTCTTTGGGTCAAAAATAGAGGTAAATGGTTGAGTCTTATTTGGGAGGATTGGGATAAGTTTAATATGTAAGTCCCTTCCCGTTGTTGTTTTGTTGCCCTCGCCTGGTGTCTTGTTAGGCATGGTTGTTGTTGGTTAATGATATCGCCGTTAAAAAATATATATATGTTTATATGCATACTTGCCATATACATCAGAAAGCATTATCAAAAAATGTTTTTTTTTTCTTTTTTTTTGCTAACATCAAAAAAGTATATATAACTCATAAAATTTAGGATTGCTTCTCATAGTTAACCCCAAATGGAACAAATGAGACAAATTCCAACATCAATACTAAAGTAGGGTCACTCCTACCACACAATAATTCTCAAAAAAATATATATATAGACAATGAAATTTAAAGATGCAGGACCACATAAAAAACTCCAAAAAAAAAACAAAATAAACAAGTTTTGAACAATACAAAAACATATAATTAAACACCTTACATACATCATACATCATAATTTTAATTATCAAATAAAACTATAATAAAGCACACCATACATAACTTTAGACTAACGAAATTAGATTTTCTGTTA
This sequence comes from Deinandra increscens subsp. villosa, assembly GCA_039602395.1. NCBI lineage: Eukaryota > Viridiplantae > Streptophyta > Magnoliopsida > Asterales > Asteraceae > Deinandra > Deinandra increscens. The sequence goes on from JBCNJP010000023.1 coordinate 3,759,026, forward strand.
AGTTTAAGGGCATTCAGGTCATTTCATACAAAGGACTATATATGTAAAACAAATAAAAGGAAAAGGACTAGTTGTGTAGTTTACTTTAATTAAAAATTATTATTTTAAAAACCCCACCTCCATCAAAACCACGGTTCAGGTCATTCTTAATTCTCATAGATTCCCCAGTTCATCAAAACTCAACTCCATCAACCAAAATCATCGCAGTATACCTAACATAATATTTCATCGGTCACTCGTTGAACAATCTTCGTGTGAAGATCTCCGACAGGTTTGCTCTTCCGGATGATTTGTGGTGGACGGTGGTGTGGTTTTTATATCAGAGATAATACTTCTACAACTTTACAATTTTATTTTCTAATTATTTTAAATAAACTATATAAGATGTCCTCTCATTTTTTATCTTACAGAAATACTCCTTTATATGTAAATTGACTGAAATGCCCATGGACTTAACAGAAAAAATCTAACTCCGTTAGTTAAAAGGACTCGAATCGAAAAGAAACTGGAAAACACAGGTAATCAATTGATAATAATTGAAAGTTTATACTCAGATGTTTAGAATGGGCAAACCTCAGGGACTCAAATATAAATTAACTCAAAGATTAAGATAAAAAGTTTGAGAGAATAATACGTAACGTCAATAATTGACACGAATATCGAGTAATAACATATTGTGTCAAATAATATAAAATGATAAATACAGGCCATATGGACCAATACGGCCCATTTTTGAAATACAAGTCGTATTATGAAATATGACCTGTATATTTATATACAAGTCATATTATATAATACGACTCGTATGCAAAGTATGTAAGTATCACATCAAGGGATGTGTGTGTCCATAGCCTTGTTTAATAACTTGTAATATTTATTTACCATTATTTTTAATTTTATGTATATAGCGTTTATTTAATTTTATCTATGTTCCGATAAAAACAACTTCTATGATATGTCAAATTTTGATATGCATGAACACCATACTACCCAAACATATATGCCCAAGTCAGTAAGTCAGCTCCAATAGCTCCTATCCAAGCCCATCATCCAGCTGAATCTTTAGCCCATATTCAGCTCAAATTCAATACAATTCTCATAATAAAAAATAAAAAAGTACAAGTTAGAAAACAATTAAGCATATTTATTTGAGCAGGAAAGTATGAATATGAAATATTATTTTCAAGAAGATACAAATTACAATGCCAAGAATAACAATTGATACAATACAATATCATACTACCAATAATATTATATAATATATAGGACATAAGACATACTATACTAATGGATTTCAGATTAACAAATTACAAATTAACTAACGGATTTCATACATATAACAACTTCTCATGTTAAAAAGGAAGTTTAATGAAAAGAATTTCCATTTCAGATTTCATCACATATATATTGAAATTTGTTTAACAAAATTCAAATGACTGACTTCATCATATTAACCATTTACATCGATTAATATCTAGATTTTATAATTTCAGAGTATATTAACTACCATAATATTTAGAAGGGTGGAAGTGGTGCAGTTTGCAAACTCGGGCCGGGAACGATCAGGTGGAAACTCTACTAAAATAAATAACGTACCTATAGTATAGTACCACGTGGCAAATAAGATAAAACATTAATTTTTATATATTTATTCTATATTAAAACGCGTTTTTTTGAAACATATTCGCTTATTATAAATTTTATACTATGATATTAATGGAAAAAAAAAAGAAACAAGACTATGTTTTTAGATTATTTTTTTTTAATTTATAATTTATTTAAGAAAAAATGACATTATATCTAAAATGAATCTCAATTTGGTTCACGAACTTGATCGCTAAAACGATCAGATCATGCTATTTAACACTTTTTTTTTAATTGATGGCCGATCAAACTTAGGCAGTCGTTCACCAATGTACATAGTCCTATACATGGATCAAGGTTCTTTGTATCTTGATAATTAAGGTGTCCATGTATGGCTTACTAACAAAACGTCAAGGGTTCAAATTCCATAGTGTATACGTGTTAGACACTCATCCTAAAAATCTAGAAATTATTAGCTCAAAAATAAAATAAGGGCATGTTTGGGAGTGCTTATTTGAGTGTAAAAGCACTTTTAGATAAAAATGTTTATTGGCTTATTTTTTTTAACGGCCAACGAATGCCCCGGAAAATCCGGGGACTATTTACACCAGTTGAGCTCATTTCAGGGAAAATCCACCTCCGCGAGCGGCCGGGTGGTAAAACCTGGGAGCTCAGGGATCGAACTTGTGATCTTTCAGCCCCAAGTCTCCCCTCATCGCCAATGCCCCTTCCAAAGTGTTGCCCGTAAGAATCAAACTTGTGTCTCAAATAAAGAACACAGGCTTCCTACCACTACATCACAATGGAAGTTGCCGTTTATTGGCTTATTACTTTTTGAAAATGGGTTTAAAAAAAATATTTGGATTAACTTTTGTGGTGGGAAAAGTAAGTTATGTGTATAAAATGACCAAAAAGGACATTCTTTATAAATCTATTAGGTATGTCATGGGTATTGTGGTGGTAGTATGGTAATTTTATTGTCTAAAAGTCAAATTAAGTTTTAAAAAGCCACGTTTTTTATACTTTTAAAAATCTCATTTTTACTCCTTCTCCAAAAGTTATTTTGAAAAGTGTTTTTCACTATCCAAACAATATTTTTAGCTTAATAAGTTATTTCTAATGGTTACCCAAATATACTCTAAATACTCAACTTTATGCATGCATTTACATGCTTTAATAAATAGGGCTCTGGATAAAGACACAGGGGATTTTGATTTCTACAAAGGATACAAACGGTCGTTTGTACACAAACGGTCATTTGTATGTTTTTTTTTTATAAATGTTTTAAATTATTTTATTTTTATAAACATTAAAAAGTTTATTTACCATATATGATAAAAAGTACTTAAACGAACACAATATTGACTTAAAATAATAAATTTTGGGACTCAGAGTCTTTCTCTGTACCGTCTCGATGGCATCTCGCCATCAGCCAATCATACATCTTCGTGCGAGGTATACCGTATGCATGATTGAATTGATATCAATTTATCACACTTTTGATCAATCATCCACCACCTTGTAGTCTTGTACCCATAATTAGATGACTTTCCTCCTCGTTGGACCCATAATCACATGACTTTGTCTTAATGCATGCAAAGCTCCAACATATAATATATCACTATCAAATTAGTTTTCAGAATTATCGATCCGACCGCATTATATATATTATTGTGACTTAATTGTCCACAGAATTATTGATCCGAAACTCTCGGCCTGTCCTTTTGTTCATGTGATCCCTACGTATATATATATAAACTCTAGCATACTAAATATGTCTCATACTAGTTTAGTTTAATGGTAAAGGTGTATGACTCTTTACCATATGGTGTTAGATTCAAATCTCACTTGTAATAAAAATAAAAAAAATAGAGGGGTTACAAGTTGGGCCAGATGGTTTTCTCACCAGTGATGAGTTTCCTCCTGATGGGAATTGGAGATGATCGGATGGGTGGTGTAATGTCCCCGTCAGTGAACCAATATTAACGTTAAAAAAACAAAAAAGTCTCATACTAATAAAAAAAATAAAAAAAGAATTAATTTACTTAACCTTTTCTTAAATAATCCGATGCACATGTAGGTGATGAATACATGAGTTTTTGGTAGGGAGAAATAACTTGTCTATTTCTTTTAATTTTAAAATTTTATTATGTAATTTGCAACCACTCACTAATCACTACACCCTTTTATATCATCACACTTACCACATATTATAAACTTAAAAACGAACATAGTTTTACAAATTAAGTATAGACATGCACCGATGCACGTGAAAACGAACGCCCTCACATGTGCGTCCCACCACTACTCAATAAATAGTTATATATTAAATTATTTAAATATGATTGTAATTAAAGCCGTTCCAAGAAAAGATGATTGTAATTAAATACATTGAAATTAAATATAATTCACAACAGTGATTTGGAGCACAGTGATTTGGAGCTATTAAATACATTGAAATTAAATATAACTCATATATAATTGCAGAGGAAATAAAATTCGATCACCATGGAGAACAATGATTTGGAGCTTCTTGGATCCAGAGAAAACAGCGATCTGGAGCTTGGACCCGGAGATGTAGACATGATCAAACTCCGTCTTGATCATCATGTGGAAAATGAAGCCAGCCATAGGAACCGATCTTCACCATCAATTTTCATGGTACCTAGTGTACTACGAGATGTTAGTCCAAATTCTTTCAACCCTAGGCTGGTCTCCATTGGGCCTCTACACAAAGATGATGTGAACGTGCAAGCATTTGAAGAGCAGAAATCAAGGTATCTGATTAAGCTAATGAGTCGTATGAACGACTACTCAAAGGAGGAAGTATGGAAAACATGTATGCACAAGGCGTACACTTGGATGGACAGAATCAAGGCATGTTATGTTTGGCCGCAGAACAAGAACTATAGTGATGCTGAAATTGCGGAGATGATGGTTATAGATGCTTGTTTCATACTTGAGTTCACTTACCGCCTTCACGTATACGGTTTGTTGGAAGTTTATATAGAAGATAAATTGCAATTCTTTAGTGTATTGGATGGATGACTTGGTGTTGCTAGAAAATCAAATTCCTTTGTTTTTCCTTGATGAAATATATCAGTGCACCATATGTAAGTTTACATCTCATGTCTCACTTAGTAAACTTATCCAAAAAGTTCTATTGGAGAGAATCATTTCTAATAATGAAATACTAGAAATGAATATCGATAATGACTCCATTAGTACCGCTCATCATATTCTTAGCCTTCTACACCAATGTTACAGACCTCCGGATAATATTGAAGAGGTTATCACGGGCTCAAGAATTCCTTCGGCTACATGTTTGGACATGGCAGGGGTCAACTTCGAACCTAGCAAAGATCCAACATGGTTGATGGGAATTGAAATGAAACAATATAGGAAGTTCCCTTACTTTTTTGGGTCTTGGAGTTATAACCATACTCTTACAATGCCAGTACTAGCAGTTAGTGATTCCACAGAGTATATTTTAAGGAATCTGATTGCATACGAGCAGATGTCTAAAACAAAAAGTTATGTTACATCATATGTCATTGCCATGGATATGCTAGTTAATACTCAAGAAGATGTTGCCAAGTTAGTTGAGTCAGGAGTCATCAACAACATTATGGGTTCAAATGAAGAAGTTGTTAATATGATCAACAAGTTGGGAAAAAACGTTGCATACGAAGGTACATTTTACGAAGAAGAATGGGAAAAGGTGAATAAATATTGCAATTGCTACTGGCCAAAACATATAGCAAAGATAAGGAGTACTTACTTTCGTAGTCCATGGACTATCATCGCTCTATTTGCCGGAATCATCCTATTTGTTCTACAGGTGGTTCAAACCATCTTTACCATTGCGTCTTCTTGATTTAACACGAAGATTATTAATGTAAGTTTCTCATTCTCTTTCATACTAGACATGCTTAAACACTTATAATCTATAAATGTGGTTAAGAGGACTTGTTACGAATTAGAATCAGAGTTCCATTCGAAAACATGTTTTATTGATTGCGTGTTAGAGATGAACTAGAATTGAAAATAATTCCCCTAATGAAAGTTTAAATTCTAAAGATATTCATGATCTGGTATTGGTTTCATCATCTTTCAAGGCGATAAAAACTGATCAAAATTCTTTGTCGACTCTCGTAGCTTTTTTTATTTTATTTTTTTATTTTTGGATTTATAGGGGTTTAAGATGTCAATAAAAAAAATGGAGATTCAAAAAACTTATTTACTTTGTAGGGGATTTGCTCGTGGAGGAGGCGGAGTCGCTAAATTTGTTGCTTGAACGAGAGGACTAAAAAATAAAACGTTGAATTTTATTTTTTCTTTGTAAGTTGTTTTTAATTAATACAATTTGGTATTTGTTTAATAACTTGTAATATTTAATATGTTTTGAAAAATTATTTGTTATAGTCTTTCTTAATTTTACCTATGTTCATATGAATATCAACTTCTATGATATAAGTCCATCAAGTGTTTGAGAGGGTTATTAAAAAAAATAGCCGTGAATAGATATGTCAAAATCTAATATGCACGGAGACGAAGTTTGGGTCGAAATGGGGATGGGGTCGGACTAAAGACGTATAGGGCCGGACTATGTATATAAAAAATAATTCGGATCGAACGAATATAAAATTACACTACGGAGCGAAAAAAACGGACGGGGCCGGGGACCAGGGGCGGACCCACCCATTGGGTAGGGGTAGCCCCCGCGACCCCTGAACCGATAACGCGTAGTAGGAATTTTTTTCGGGTTTTTACGTTTTCGGTATTTCGCGACCCCTATAAATATTTTTTCACAACCCCTTTAGATAATTTACACGACCCTTAAAACCTTTTTATGGTTTTTTATTTAAAGCCCGACCTGAAAATATGATTAAAAGAATGTTAAATAATTAAAACCGGAGATAAAAATAAGTTTATACACTTTATAACATAATTTGTAAGTGTAGGGGTATGTTAAAATAAAATTAAGGACTTATGGGTGATTTATGTAAAATAGTAATAGCTAATAAACAATTAAAAAAAGGCATTTGAAAGTTGCGTGAAATTCAGATCGTCGTTTACCCTCTCAAAACCCATTCTGCCGGCGTGAAATTGAGAGATTTCGCTGCTTCTCGGTCGGCGCTACCACCGCCACCGGCGTCCGGCGACCTCCATTCTCCGGCCTGCAATACAATCGGCGACCTGAGGCAGAGTCGCGCCCCTGCTCGGCTGCTCCTCCATTATCCTGCCTGCTGCTACCAGCCATGTACAAAATAATCGATTAACCGAACCGACACTGATTATTAATCGAAATCAAAACCGATAATTAACCGATTATTCTCTAACCGATTACGGTTAGAGAATAATCGTAGGTTAGAGATCGATCATAGATTTTTGTCCTGGAAATCGATTTGGGATCGATTATTTAAAACCGATTATAAGATTCGATCATTAATTGATTAATCGGTTAGTAATAAAAAAGCAACCAATTTATTAAATCCTAATTGTTCCAGGCCCAATTGTATATTTATCCTAATTGTTCCTGGCCGAAAAAAACCCCAAATCCATTATGAGTCTACCTAATTGTTCCTCTCAGACTCTCAGTCGACTTCATCTCATTCTCCCCTGTGTTTTGCTGCTGTTGTTTTCATTGTAATGGTCCAATCATTTGGATGTGTTTGTGCTTGTTTTTGTCGAAAAAATGGACACTATAATAGCTATAAATGTTCGAAAAAATAGGGCCACAGCTTATGTCATTTATTAGTTATTACCCAGCTACTTTTTTTTTAATATCTTTGCATTGACCGATTATAATCGGTTAAGATTTAATAATCGATTCGGTTTTAACCGAAATCGATCAGACAGGTTAGAGTTTTTCTGCCTAGTAATCGATTACAACCCGATTCGATTAACCGGTCATCAATTAATTTCGGTTATTTTCTACTAGTAGATCAATTAATTTTCTAACCGGTTAACCAACGGTTAACCGGTTTGTACATGGCTAGCTGCTACTGCTTCTCAGCCAGTTGGTCGGCGCTACCACCGGCGACCTTCACTCTCCAGCCGACGCTCCCCCACTGTTATCAACTCTCAAGTCTCTTGGTTTGGAGGTAGTTTTTCACTTCTCAATTGACAATTCTAATTTAGGGTTTATTGAAATTGTGGCTGTGTTAACTTGTGAATTGTGATAGGATCATAGGACTTAGGAAGATGTCTTCAAAACAACCTCTTATTACCAATATATTTAAAAGAAAAACCCCGGATAATGATGAAACTAGTAAAAAACCAAGTCCAAATGTAGAGACTAATTTTATGCAAGAGGATGTTAATGTTAATAGAGCTTCTTCAACACGAAAGACTATTGATTTGGATGCTCTTTCTTCGGATCCAGTCGATAGACCACCTATTATTAGTTATGACCCAAATCAAATTGATGACATAAGAAGGGCATATCTTGTGAAAAAGGCTTATCAACCAAGAGGACATGAATTTAAATGGGAAGATTATTCTGGTGGTCAGAGACGTTTTAATGTTAAATTGTTTGATAAATTTGATTGGTTAGTGTATAGCCCGAAAGTGGAGAAAGCATATTGCCTTTGTTGTTACTTGTTTAGTGAAAGTGTTGGTAATCAAGGTGGGAGAGATACTTTTGTAAATGGAGGGTTTGATAATTGGAATAAATCGGGTGTCTTAAAAAACCATGTTGGATTAGTCAATAGTGCTCATAATAAGGCGGCTCAAAAATGTTGCAATCTAATTAATCAAAAGCGATCCTATGAAGCGAAAGTCACCAAGTATAGTGAGGAAGAAGTGATTGTTAATCGGTTTCGATTAATGGCTTATGTTCGTTGTGTTAGATTTTGTCTACAAATCTCATTACCATTCCGGGGACATCATGAGTCGGAAGATTCTCTCAATAAGGGCATCTTTCTTGGACTTTTACAGTTGCTTAGTGATAATAACCCGGATTTTGGTAAGTACGTACACCTTAGGAAATGCAAAGAAAAATAATCAGATGACATCCCCATCAATACAAAAAGAGATTATTGATTGTTTTGCGAAAGAGGTAACCAAAATGATTTGTGAAGAGTTTAAAGACGATGTGTTTGGCCGTGGTTGTTAGATATGTTGATAAGTTTGGAGTTGTTAAGGAGAGTTTAATCGGACTTTCTCACGTCAAGAATACATCTTCCGTAACTCTTAAAGAAGGCATCATTTATTTGTTAGCAGATAATCATTTGAGCATAGATCAAGTAAGTAGTAAATTTCATATTTTAATACATATACTTTAGAATAAAATTATATAATGTATCTTATAGTTTATATTTGTTTACACAGGTAAGGGGTCAAGGTTATGATGGTGCAAGCAACATGCGAGGAGAGTATAATGGATTAAAGGCTTTGATTTTGAGAGATAATCCTTCAGCACATTACATACATTTCTTTGCTCATCAACTTCAGTTAGTGATTGTGGCAGTTGCAAAAAAACATGACGGTGTTAAAGAGTTTTATGAGTACCTCTCCATGGTTGTTAATACGGTTTCCACTTCTTGCAAACGGAAAGTTATGATGTTGGAGGGAAAAAGAGCAAGTGTGGAAAAAGGAATACTTGCAGGTGAAATTCAGACTGGAAAGGGATTAAACCAAGAGGTTTCGCTTGCACGAGTTAGGGATACACGATGGGGTTCTCATCATAATACTATCACAAGTTTAAAGAAATTATTTCCGAAAGTTGTTGAAGTACTTGATTATATTAAAAAAGATGGAGAAAGCTCTCAACAACGATCTAATGCAAAAGGTATATTATCATATCTTAAGAAGCTTGAATTTGTGTTTTATATGCACTTGTTGGATGCAATCTTAGGTATCACAAATAGTCTATTAAATCATCTTTAAAAAATGAATCAAGACTTGTTACAAGCGGCTAAGTTGATAAACGGGACAAAACTAGCATTGAATGATCTTAGACAAAAGGGCTTTGGTGATATGTTAGCAAAAGTCACATCTTTTTGTGAAGAGCACAAGATTGAGATGCTAGATATGACGGGAAATTATGGCAATCAAAGAAACCGAAAGAATGTCATCATCAATCGACATCACTTTGAGGTGGAAGTTTTTAATACGGTTTTGGATATGCAAATTTCCGAATTTGGAAATAGATTCAATGAGGTTTCAACTACTTTGATAGAAAATATGTCGGGTTTAAATCCTTGCGATTCGTTTTCAAAGTTCGACATATCTAAGATAGTGCCATTTTCAGAGATGTATTCGAATGATTTTAGTAACGGGGAAAGAGGTCGTCTTTTGGGAGATCTTACGGTATTTTATCACACGTTAAGGAAGATGATAAATTTAAAAACTTGGGTGGAATGAGTGATCTTACTCGTGCAATGGTGGAAACCGGAACCCATAATACATTTCCTTTGGTTTATCGGGTATTAAAGTTGGCATTGGTATTACCGGTTGCAACGGCGACAGTTGAAATATGCTTTTCAAAAATGAAACTTATCAAGACGGATTTACGTAATCGAATGGGTGAGGAGTATTTGAACAACGCTCTACTTTGTGCGGTGGAAAAAGAAAGATTTCTTAAAGTAAAAGAGGAAGATGTGATGGCTCGATTTCAAGCGTTCAAAAACCAAAGAGGAAACATCTTTTAGGTATGTATTTAACTTTACATTGTATAAATTATCGATAAAAATTTTGTTTAGTGTTATAAGTTATGGTTAAAAAAAAAATCGACCGCGACCCCTAATATTTTTTTTTTCTGGATCTGCCCCCTGCCGGGGCCGGTCTGACCACTTAAAAGCTTCCCCCTTGAATATGCATGAACACGAAAATACCCGAACCATGATTGTATACCCATATTTAAAAAAATATATATATAGATCCAAACAATACAAAGGAAAGGACCTAACTAGCAGATCACCGATAGGATGACCTATTACAAGAAACACTCGAAAGCTACTACGATCTAACATGTAAGAAGAGAGAGATTGAGATACTTTATGTGTTCGACTATCTACATTAGTGATTCAATTCAATTCAATCCGATCTCTTACTAAAGTTAAATAAAAATCTCCCATACACTTGCACAATATAATCTAACTTATTTTTCACACACATTCACAATCCAATGATTTCAATCCAACCCAACTTTTTATTATATAAGATGATTAATAGTTACTTTTAATATACTAAATGTAATTTTTATAAATTAATTAATTAATTATCTGAAATATAAAAATAAAATAAAAAAATAATAAAAAATACATTAAAAACAAGTTTCTTTAAAAGTTATCCGTCTTTAATACATTTTAGCTCATGATGTTCATGTACACAAAAAAAACTAAACAAAACACAAAGAAAATGTGTGTTTAGATTTTTTTTTTAAAAGTTAAATATTATACATTATTTAAGAAAAATAACATTATATATAAATTAAATTAGTACGAAAGAAAACAAGGTTAAATATGAGTGGTCTTTAGACTCTTAGGTGCTGTTTGTTTTTTAAGAGGTAAATTGTCTGCAGTCTGCGGACCATATCTGCAGACATCTGTAGCAGAAGAGGTGGACTAAACATCTGCAGTCTGTAAGAAGAAGAGTGTTTGTTTTTTAATTTCTGCAGATTGCTAAAATAAATAGAATTTTAAATAAATCATTTTTTAAACTTATAGATAATTACCATTCAATCATTTTATTTTCTTCGGTATATTTTAACCAACAAATTTTTTCTAAAACAAATTTCTTTTAAATAAAATTTCAAAAATATTTTATAAAAATTGTTCAAACAATGTTTTTTAAACAACTATTTTTTTTTTATTAAATAAATGTTTAAAAACGTTTTGTCTAATAATTGTTTAAAATATGTTTTTTGAAAATAACTTTTTAAAAACGTATTTAAAAACGAAACTTTTTAAAAAAAACAAAAAAAACGTTTTAAAAAAACATTTTTAAAAAACGTTTTTAAAAATAATTGTTTAAAATGTTTTTTTTTAACTTTTTAAAAGGCATTTTTTTAAAAAAAAAAATGGTTAAATAAGTTTTTAAAAAGCTGTATAAAATATTAAAAACCTTTTAAAAAGTTTTTTTTAGAAAAAACTTTAAAAAACTATTTAAAAATATTTTTTTAATGAAAAAACAGTTTAAAAAGAATGTTAGAAGATGTTAGAAGATGTCAGAAGTGGCTGGGTCATATCTGCACCAAGAAGAGCCTGCGCAGACATTTTTTAATGAAACGTCTTCGGAGAAACAAACAGTCTGCAGACCTAAATGTCTGTGCGTGGTCTGCGCGACGCAGACATAAGAGGACAGGAAGAGCTTTTGCAGAAAAACAAACACCACCTTAGGGTTATGAAGTGATATGTATCACTTGTTTTATATCACCACACCCCGGACACCGCCTCCAAGCCCATTGCATCTTCTAAAGCCCAATAGCTCCAATAGTAAAGCCCAACATCCAGTTGAATCGTTAGCCCATATCCAGCTCCATTTCAATAATTCTTCATAATAAAAAGATAAAATAAAATACAAACTAGAAACCAACAAGATGGTGACCCGTCCTCGCGTTGGTCGGAACACCTTTTTATAGTCTCTTTTAACATTCGATAGGTCATATGTTATTTTTTCAGGCGTTTAGTGTGCATAAGTAAATTCATTCATTCGTGCAACTTGTTTGTCACACATTGTTTACATGTTTATGTAGCTTTTTAGATTGGAAGTGGGCTATTTCTACTATTTTCAGCCCTATGTTATTTAAAAACAATTGCATTTCCTTTCCTTTTGTGCCTTATGATGCCTAATATTTACCAAACTGTGATATACAAAATGGTCTGATCATGTTCCGAATTGGCAAGGGTTTCTAATCACTCCGTTTCTTTTGCTTTATTTGGAGATGGAGAACCTTGCCTTTTCATCTACAGTTTTGTTAGTGATGTAAGAAACATGAGTTAGTGCTACAACATAAAGACAAATCACTGAAGCAACACATAGGATAGGTCAAATAACCAACCGTAAAAAAAAAAAAAAAAAAAAAAAAAACTAACAAAAATAACTAAACTAATTTTCAAAAAGCCTTACCACAGATCGACAAAAGGTGCTGCAAATGTCCAGAACAACTGCATACATAACAAAATTGTTTAGTTAGGAAGCTCAAGTTGATCACAATAGCTTTTAGGTGAGCTTGTGACAAAATTAGTTTTCGATTTAGAAGAGTGAAATTTATGTTAAAAAAACAGAGTAGAGTGCCAACCCTTTTTACATCACAAAATTAAAATTGGGAAGGAAAACGACAATGTAACAGAAACTTAGTTAAAGCCATAAAAAAAGATTGTAGTGCAGAAATGATAGAAATCAAACAAACCTTTTGGTAGTGAAGCGTCTTCTTTCGTCTTACCAAACGATATCCATAGGTTCCATCTTTGACTAAGCAAATTCAACCAGAAAACAACCGTAATCATCGCAAGAAGCATATAATCACCATTTCAGCAAAATCACATACAATAAAGGCTGATATTTTACAATTTGATTATCTCAAATATGTACCAAAAATGTGTGAAGGCATGAGGATCAAATCCAAGAACATGAATCACCTGGGGGCCGTTTAGTTGTGGAAAATGTTTTCTAGTTTTCCATTTCTAGTTTTTTATAAAAAATGAAATGAGTTTTCCATCTCTAGAAAACACATGAAAATTTTTGAAAACGCGTTCAAATTTGAAAGATGGAATTTTCATTTTCAAAATTAGAAGACTAGAAAACATGTTCAAATCAACTGTTTTCTATTTGTTTTCTATCTCTATATTTCATTAGATTTTCTTACATATGACAAATTAAAGAACAAAAGTATTAAAATAAAACACATAAACTAAAGACAATACATATATAAAAGATTTAAAATAATAAGTATTTCTTAACGGAGGAGAGGTCGAGCGGCTATGCGTATAAACCCTAGAAAATGAACGCCCATTTTCTTTTGTATATATTTGGAAAACAAAAATAGAAATCAGAAAACAGTAAAAAAGGTGTTTTCCATTTTTAATTAAAATTTAGAAAACACTATTTTCTGTTTTCCTGGAAAACGTTTTCTAAAAAATACAATTTGAACGCGTTTTCTGTTTTCCTTGTTTTCTTGGAAAATGAAAATAGAAAACACCTCATGTTTTCCACAACTAAACGCGCCCCTGGTATCTCCAAACTTGTCATAAACCCTTTTAAAAGACACAAATATTTCAAACAATCACACTCACTTCACGTATAAGGATAGCCAAAAGTAATGTTTTTGCTTGGAAGATAAGATTGTGATATCAAAGCAGCTTCAGAATTCAGTTACAGCCAACTTCAAGTGGCCATTGGAGGTACCTCCAGCTGCTCATACCTGTATTTTCATTCGCAAAGTACCGGTCGCCTAATGATTGGTCGTATACAACAAAAACAACAAAAACAATTGACAAAAATGATAGGATAAATATCATAGTTCCAAAATTACCCCTTTCTTCTCTCTACAGTTAGGGAAATATGGGATTTTTGTATACAATATGCTTTTGATGCACAATCTTGGATGCATTCATACCATAACCATAGAGTTGGATTTAACATGAAGTCAAGCCGGTAACATAAAACGAGTATTTTAACCCAAAACAATAAAACGACTTACTAACATAAAAAGCATCGAGCTCATATTTTTACAAGATTTAAGTCCAAAATTAGCATATATGACAACTGAAAGTCTAATCCCATTCTTATTATAAATTCTTATTTTAAAGAGATACTCAGATGATAAACTCGAGATTTCAAAATATCATCTCACTAATTTCCAAAGTTAGTAAAACCATACCACTTTAAATTTCAAATGATACTATTACAATGTAAAAGTATATAGGGTTAGGTTATTGTAAGAAGTTTAGTTTGGATAAGAAAGATAAGAAGGAATCATAGCAATTAGATCTTTAATTAAATGAAGATCTATGGCTTAAAGTTTTTCTCGGTAAATTAGAGAGAAAAGTCAAATAAAATAAAATATAGAATGGCATTTTTGACTTTTTATCAAATTCCCTCCATTTTTAACTTTTATAACTCTTAGACACGACATTAATTTTTTTTTTAAATTACACCATAAAAACGAGCGTTTTTTATCTTTAAAACGCGTACAGTGTTGTTATATATAAAATTAAAAAAAATTACTCTTTCAATTGTATTAAAATGTTCAAATCATTATGTCATTGTGTCATTGTGTCAAAATACTCAAATCATTGTGTCATATTGTGTCAAAAATGTTCAGATCGTTGTGTTATATTGTGTCAAAATGTTCAGATCATTGTGTCATATTGTGTCAAAAATGTTCCGATCATTGTGTCATATTGTGTCAAAATGTTCAGATCATTGTGTCATATGGTGTCAAAAATCGAAAGAGTAATTTGTTTTTTTTATTTTATATATAGCAAGACTATATATACTTTTGACAGAATGATCTGAACATTTTGACACAATGACACAATGATCTGAACATTGTGTCAAAAATCGAAAGAGTAATTTTTTTATTTTTTATATAGCAACATTATACGCGTTCTAAAGATAAAAAACGCTCGTTTTTATGGTGTAATTTTTTTTTAAATGTCGTATGTGAAAGTTATGAATGTTTAAAGAAATGACGGAAGTAGATAAAATGTCAACAAAAGTGGCTAAGACTAAAATATCTCTCCTTTTTTTATTAGATCAAGATCCAATGGCTGAAATTCCTTCTTATCCTTTAACCGGAAACAAATTTCTCATTTGAACCTCTCCCAATCAAAATATATATTCAATTAATCATATGAGCAAACGAGAAAAAGGAGCAAACGAGAACCAAAAAAACGGTTCCACCTTGGAAATCGGAAGAGGAGTACACATTAGCTCACTGCTGGCTGGACGTTTCCCAAGACACGATTACAGATAAATTTTTACGTATTTTATATACTTTTGTTAACCTTTACTATTTTTTTTTTTTTTAACAAACCATCAACACCGGACCGTCTTTTGGAATCGGTTTCGAACTTGGGTCGCCGAGCAACTGTAAAAATCGGAGGACTACCGTCCAAGAGACTCAATATCGGGAAAGTGGATCGATATGAACTCAAAGTGCCAACTTTCCAATAACACATTCCAACGCATTCGCAACGGTTAGGGAAGTGCTCAAAGCGACACAAATTTTCAACAAATGGCTTTGATGGAGTTTCAAAGTACTCAAGGTTCGTTCCAATACCTATGGTGCTAGGAACTACTTCATAAAAGTCCCAAGTGGGAGAGACAGGGAGTATCACGACGACGACTAGACGACCCTCAAAAATGTCAAAAATGTCATCTTCGGTGGAACCAAAGAGTCAAATTTCGGATGATCAGACGTTTAACCTGAACATATATGAAGACGACTTTGAAGAGGCAGAAGCCCCGATTCAGTAGGAGATTCAAAGAACCCCGGTCGGTCAAGCACGAATGGGAAACGAGCGGTGTCTTCGTCCAATGATGTCGGCTTCAACCAACGGTTCACGGAACTCGACGCGTTAAACAACCTTGGAAAAAGACGTCTCGAGTTGAAGGAAAAATTACAACAGAATTGTTGGGAACAAATGAAACTTCTCAAAGAATGCCAAATGCGCATAGATCTCGAGGCGTTGTTCAAACCGCTCAACAAGCTAAGCGGACCACCACATGCACCAGCCAAAATCATTAACAAAAAGATTTGAAAAAAATGGGGGCTGTAGATTTTTTTTAGTATTATTAAGTTTTTTTAATGAAATTATGTAATCGTCTTTTGATAAAGTTATTTTTGTTTTATTTTTTGTTTTAGTTAAAAAAAAATAAAAAAATAAAAATAATAATCGGTTAATAATGAGAGAAAAGGTTATTAGGATTATCACTATATACTTTTTAGTCATAACTTCCTTGGTGATACCCTTACGGTTGGCGCCAAGATCATTCATAGTAGCTTCCTCATCCGCATCCCTATAATTTATATTTTTATCATTACTTTTTATCTCTCTTTCACTCACAACCATAACTAAATAATACTTTTTATACCCTTATCATTACTTTTTTTCTCTCTTTCACTCATATCAAACATCAAATTTTAAAAAAATCACCAGTTTTTTCCTCAAATATATATAAGGATGAATAGTAACTTTTTCTCTCTACTCCACTCACAACCACTTACAACCACATCCTAATTTTAGAGATTATCCTCAAATATAATGCCCTTGTTATCACTACACATGTCCTAACTGAATTGATATAAACTTATCACACTTTTGAGCGACTTTCCACGTTGAACCCATGATCACATGACTTTGTGTCCATATGTATGCAAAGTCCAATATATATTTCACTATCAAAATAAGTTTCTTTTACAAATTAATATCCAACCGCATTACTGTGACTTGTACACAGAATTATTGAACCAAAACCTCCCTGTCCTAGCTGTTCATGTGATCCGTACGTATAAACTCTCATACCAAGTCTCATACTATTTTAGAAAAAATTAAACTTATAGTTGTGAATTTTTAGAAGTTAATTAGCTAATTGTTATATGCATGCTTGCCTACTCTTTTAGTCTTACCCTTGATCTAACTCATCGTAATTGCTGAGGAAATATAATTCACGATGGAGAACAACGATTTGGAGCTTGGTTCCGGAGATGTAGATATGATCCAACCTCTTCTTGATCATCATGTGGAAAATGAAGCTAGTCATAGGAACCAATCTTCACCATCAATTTTCATGGTACCTAGTCGACTACGAGATGTGAGTCCAAATTCTTTCAACCCTCATGTGGTCTCCATTGGACCTCTGCACAAAGATGATGTGAACGTGCAGGCATTTGAACGACAGTAATCAAGTTAATTATCTGATTAGTCTTATGGGTCGTATGATCAACTACTCAAAGGAGGAGATATGGGAGACATGTATGCAGAAGGTGTACACTTCGATGAACAGAATCAAAGCGTGTTATGTTTGGCCGAAGAACAAGAACTATAACGATGCCGAAATTGCCAAGATAATTGTTATAGATGATTGTTTCATACTTGAGTTCACTTACCAACTGGTATATGTTGATATGGAGGAAGCTGATATTGAAAACAAAGTGCAACTCCAAAGTGTAAGGGATGATTTGGTGTTGCTAGAAAATCAGATTCCTTTGTTTTTACTTGATGAAATATATAACTGCACGGTATTGAAGTTTAGGTCTAACGTCTCACTTATTCAACTTATCGATGGACTTCTAGATGGCAAAATCAGGGTTTCCATTTTTAGAACAACACGAGAAATCATTATTGATAATGACTCCATTGGTACCGCTCATCATATTCTTAGCCTTCTACACCAATGTTTCATGCCTCCAGATGATATTAGTGAAGTTCAGATGGTCACGAGAATTCATTCAGCTACAGATTTGGACATGGCAGGGGTCAACTTCAAACCTAGCAATGAAAATCCCACATGGGTGATGGGGATTGAAATGAAACAATATATGTTCCCGTATAATCCTACTCTTGCAATGCCAGTACTAAAAGTACAAGATTCCATAGAGTTTATTTTAAGGAATCTAATTACATACGAGCAATCGTTTAAGACTAAAATGTATTTTACATCATATGTCGTTGCCATGGATATCTTGGTAAATAATCAAGAAGATGTTGCCAAGTTGGTAGACTCGAGGGTCCTCATTAATACGATGGGTTCAAATGAAGAAGCGGCTGATAAAATCAACAGCTTAGGAAAAAACGTTGTACTTCGTTATACATTTTGTGAAGAAGAGTGGAAAAGGGTGAATAAGTACTGCAATAGTTACTGGCCAAAACACATAGCGTGGATGAGGAGTATTTACTTCTATAATCCATGGACTATCATTGCTCTACTTGCCGGAACCATCCTATTTGTTCTACAGATGGTTCAAACCATCTTTACCATAATGTCTTCTGAAAGCAACAAGTAGATTTTTATTGCAAGTTACTCGTTCTCTTTTTTGCTAGACATACTTAAACCAATATCACTTATGAGTGTTTATGAGTGTGGTTAAAATAATTCCCCTAATGGAACTTTAGATTCTAAAGATGCTTTTCAAAAAGATTATAAAAATAACTCTAGAATATTGAAATATTTATTAGGATAAGAGTTTTTCATTCAAAATTATATGTGTATATATTTAAATATGTAGAATAGTACACTTTTTATTTTTCTTATTTCGGCCTAAAAGAATTTGGGTTTTTTATAGTTTAGCCCATAAAATTTTGGTTGCTTCTATAATCAAGTTCATTTTATAATTCATCAACCATCAAGCATTTACTTCAAACATCACCAATAAACCTCCAAAAGGTCCAAAATTCAACCTCTCAAAACCATTTGGCCAATTCAAAAACAAAATTTTGCTATATAACGATAATTATCATCACACATAGCAATATCAGGTTCAAGATTGACCACATTTGTCAACTACTGTCATATTATATTAACATATGCATCAATATGAATCGCTCCAACTTCACGGCTGCTGGTTCTGATTAATTTTACCAAGTTGAATACCTTTAAAAGCGGAGGTTGCAGCAGTTGTGGCGGCAGAGGTGGTGGCCGCTGGCCCATCATGGCTCGAGCCATTAGCCCCGCCATTGTTGGCTGTCTTTTTCTTGGCATGGGCAGCCCAACCGACAACTTTGGCCTGTATATGCTCGTCAAATATTGACTTCTTGAAATTCGTTCCCATCTAGAATCGGTCATGAAAACAGCTCAGAGTTGTGTTTGTTTAGAACGACACATATTAGAAATGAAAAAGATCGAATCTTGAGATGAAATACCTGTGTAACGAGGGCGTAAAGTGGTAATGTGCTGTAACTGCACATGATCTGAATAAAGACCCTGAATATAAAACCAAGAAAGTTCAGTGTGGTTTTCGAACCCGAGCCCACAAAACCCAATCTAAGATGAGGCCCAGACCATTGCATTGAAAAAGTTTTTATTTTGGACCCAGTAGTCCCCACCCTGCCACTATTATGGGATGATCTTATATTTTTAATTTTATTTTAAAATTTTGAGTCATTTACTAGTAACAACTAAAGTTGCCAAACATGTAATATAGTAAAAGAGGGATGCTTGCAAATTTTAAAAATAAAGCTCTTGGCAAAATTTAAATTTGTGAAGAATAAACCAAAATAGCAAAGATACCTGAATAGTCTTTTGTAAAGCATAGGGCTGGTTTTTAGTTGTAAAATGATACAAATTTAAATTTTATTGCATGTAAAAAGTAACTCATAAAAAAAAGATTAAATAGTAGAAATATCATTACATATGTATTTTTACTTAGAAACACAATTAGGTGGGCCCAAAGATAGAAACTTATCTGGACTGGGCCAAAAACCAATTGTGAATACCCAATTAGGTGAGCCCAAAGACAGATTGTGAATATTTCTGGGCCAGGCCCAAGACGGATATGATATCCATACCTAAAAAAATGTTCAAATAACAGATAACTTACCCGATGATCAGCCGCGGTATAATGTAGCGCACTTGCCCCATAATGCATGAGTCAAAGCCGTATTGAACCTATTATTAAAAAGAAACAAAATGTGATGCCAATAACTCGATATCGATTTCTGCATATCTTTGTATGTTTATGGAGGGTAGAAAAAAATACCCAAATCCAGAAGAAGAATGCAATCTCGAAAGCATTTTGAAAGAGGATAAAATGTATGAGAAAAAGCACGATTCTGGGGCGGTGAAACCAAAAGTGATCATCTGACGGAGTTACAATTAAGTCGCCTTCTATGGCTTCATGTTTTTCAGCAACCTCATGAGCTAACTGAATTATTATGTGTTCCAGCTTTGTTCCCACAGCAAGTAGAAGCTAGTAAATTTAAAAAAAAAAAACAAAAAACAAAAAATTATGACTTGATTGAAAGCAAACTGCAAAACAACTTTGTCCAAATATCATAAACTGATTTGGGGTACTCACAATGAAAGGGACGAAAGCTATCCAAAAATATGTATGCCAACCTGCAAAATGATCAACAGTCTTAAAATGATGATGGTGTAATATTTCATGTCAATGGAGGATTTTTAGCAAAAAGGAAACTAATTTAAACGATATTACACATTATATTAAATAATGAATTAACTTATTGATTATAATAATTTAGATGAGTTTTTACACGTTTTGTTTTTTAGGTTTTTTCGTAAATTTTGTTTTACCCATTCGACCCGTTTTCTTTGAAGAGCATGAAAATTTTTCAACTATGAGAAATGGATAGTAATATATATTGGCAACCACATACCATCAACGTTCAGCAACAAGAATATGACCACGAATACCCACAGATACCAGCTGCAAACATTGAAACAAAATAAAAATGATTACTCAAATGAAGCCATTACAATACAAGAGTATTTATTACATTACAAAACTTTGGATATAAAAAGTGAAAGAATCAACTAAAATTTGAATTTGGAAAGTAATAGGTTAGTAAATCTATAAAAAAAAAAGATGACTTGCCTGATTCCAACCACCTTTTTAAAATCATCTTCCAGAGCGCGTATCATGTATTTGTGAAAATTGAACTTCGGGTTTCCCCTACAATGCGTCTACAGAAGAAACAAAAAGAAGTCAACAAACAAGACAGATGGCTTGAGAAAACTACTATAGTCTTCCATTATGATTCTTACTGTAATAAATCCCAAACGCAGTGCTACATAATCTGACTTGGTGACAGATCCGTAGAATTGCTTGAAGAAAGAATGCTGAAATGATCAAAGAATAAAAGTCGAAAAAAGGGTTATAAAAAATGGCATTACGTGACAGAAGTCGAAAAACCATAATTGGTAAATAAAAAAGTTAAAAAATGGCATTTAACCGTCATTATGAATGTGCATGATATTAACAACCATCATATATATAAGCAGTTCAGCAATTAATGGTAACTTACCAGCCAGCCGCGAATGGCCGACCTTTTGCCAATACCAACAAAACGGCCCCTAATAAAGTCATGATCTTTAACACGTGTGACTTTTGGCTTGAAAACTGCACATTACATCAACCAAAGGCAGTCATATATAAGTAAAAAAAATAAAATATTGTTAAAATATGAAAGGGTTTTATATATAGGACTTCTATATAGATTTCATCATTAAAAATAAATAGATAAGTACTAATTTTTATCCACAAAATTATTTTAACCTTCAAGAACAATCAAACTTATTGCCTAAACCATGAAAATAAAATCGTGTGCATTAAACAATTTCGTATAAATAAATAAAAAAAGTCTACAGTTAGATTTTTCTAAAATTTTGATCTACTATAATTCGTTAGCTTTTTTTTATCCACACAAGACGCTAAATTAGTAACTTGTGTAAATTTAAGAGAAAATGCCTACAAAATTCATTAAAAAGTATATAAGGGTTGAGAGTACTTACTTTGTGAGTGGTCAAAGTTATCTTTTGTGATAGTGTCTTCCCAATGCTTCCATTGCCGTATCTAAACCATGCAAATAATAATATTGGTGTGTAACACAAAACATACATATAATCATAATAAATAAAAACAAGATTACAAGAATAAAAGTATTTAACTTTTTACGAACCTTGGCTCCTCCAAATACGACAGTAAGGACAGAAAATGTCACGTGAACGACAGCTAGGACAAAAATAAATATGTGTAGATGATGCAATGCCTCAAGAGAGAGAAGCGGGACCTTGTTCTGTAAAAAACAGAAAGTATACACAAATTATGAGTTTGATTAAGGTTCATGATCATGAGAAATCTATATCTATATTATCATAATAGGTGTGTTCAAATGTATAGCAAATAAAGAACATTCTAGTAGCATGCCATAATTTCGGCCTGAATTTCATGCCAACATGTTTTACAAAGTTATTAACTGTAAAACAAAGATAATAGAGTTCATCTGGCTAAAGTTATAGTACACAATTAGTTGGTAAACTTGCTAAAGTATTTTTGTTCTATCTTTTGTAATTAACCTAATATATATGTTAAGATACACCAATAAAAGAGTTTGCTCATTCTTATTTTGTTGCACAGCAAAAAAGAAAAAAGAAAAAAAAAAGCCTCAAAACAACAAGAACTCAATTTATGTAAAGATTCAACAGACATTATGTAAATGATCCAAGTTTGCTACCTTTGCAGCGCAATAACCCACA
Source organism: Deinandra increscens subsp. villosa (assembly GCA_039602395.1). Lineage (NCBI taxonomy): Eukaryota > Viridiplantae > Streptophyta > Magnoliopsida > Asterales > Asteraceae > Deinandra > Deinandra increscens. The sequence goes on from JBCNJP010000023.1 coordinate 3,781,778, forward strand.
GCCGCGGCTTCTTCTGCAAGTAAATGGCGAAGATGAGAGACTTCCTTGGGTTTAGGATGTAAAGCCTCTCTTTTATCACTCAAGGAGCATGGAAGAAAGTGTTCCGTTATACTCTCCTTTACACAAATCTTGACGATTCTTGATTGGAAAACAGTTAACAAAAGAGAAATAAACCCCAAAAGCATCAACTCTGCACACAAATAACAAAGATTAAGTTAATAACTACAAAGATAATGTTTTTTGCAATAAATTATTCAAATTAGCTGACGTTCTTTCCACATGTCTTGCACTTTTACAAGACCAGTGGTCTGTTCAGAAATAAAAAACAAGTGTGATTCTAGAAAAAAGTCGACGCCTTTTTAGGTCAAACTTAGTTCTTAAAATTCAAACTTTACATGAAAGGTTACCCACTTATTAGTAACATTGTTGTAATATAACACTTATTAAGCATCAAGCTCATATTTTTACAAGGTTTGAGTCCAAAATTAGCATATTTGACAATAGAAGTCAAAACCCATTCTAATTTTGGAAGAGCTACTCCATGATAAACTTGAGATATCAGAATACCATCTCACTTGTTTTCCAAATTTAGTAAAACCATACAACTTTATATCTCAAATGATACTAAAAGGAAAAAGTATACACTCAGTTATTCAAATTAATTAAAAATTTTTGAAATTGAATACTGCTTATACATACTCCAAATGTAGTAAAGAAACTTTGTTTTAATGTTTAAAAGAAGTCAAACCCATTTTCCAAACACCTGGTCCAACCCAACTCGACCAGAACCCATTTACCCCTAAACTGGTTTCAATCCTAAGAACCCGACCAAAACCGAAATAAAACCGATTTCAAAACTATACCAATTCAATATCAAGTATCAACCCTGTTACTTCCCCATAAAAACCAGTTTCAATAAAACCAATATTGACTTTAGTTGACCCAACCTAAACTAGTTTGGCCATAAAAAAACCAGATTGCAGGCCTCTAGGTCTACTGGTATAGTTCCTGCATTCATTCATTTCTGCAAGTGATTATTCTACAACTCAAAAGTCATGACTTTCCAAGTCTCATACCTTTTTACTCTTAAAGTGAATTGGCTTTTACTAATCTCACCAAAAAAAAATCAATAAATGTAGTTTTTAGCAGCATACTAAAAAAAGTAAAGAAAGCAATAAATAATATACCTTCTTTAATCTTTTGCAGGGCTTCATACAGTGGCTTTTGTCCTGCTTTCTTCAATTTCTGCACAATAAAGATTCAACAAAAAAAAAACTTTACTTTATATCACCCAACAACCAATCAATCAAATCCCAGCTAATCAACCAAACCCCATCTCACAGAAAGAGAAAATTTAAAGAATTTTAAAAAAATAAAAATTAAAAATTAAAAAAAAAAAACAGACCTTTCCGGCGTAATGGAGCAGACGTTCGACGGCAAGAGAGATTCCGACGATAACCGTACAAACGCCGGCGACAACCCAAGTGGGTGTAAACTCCAACGACGTCCCTTCCCCTTCACCACCCGCCATGAACTCAAATCTGCAAAAAGATTACAGATTTTTGGTGGGTTTTAAACAAAACACGATCTTGGTCACTGAAACTTCATTTTCAGTGGGGATTTTTGCAAATTTGGGCAAGATTGGTGAGACAGAGGGTTATTTATGGAGTAAATCTTGATTTATATGAAAATGAAGGGGTGATTTGGGGGTAATTAATTAGGGGAGATGAAGAGAGTAGAGAGTAGGGGGAGGTGGAAACGGAAATGAGGGGGAATTGGAACGCGTGATTTATGTGAAGAAGAGGTGTGAAACAATCGCTGTCGGAGACCCGGACATTGATTGTAAATTTGGGTTCTAGATTTTTTTAAAAGTTTCAAAAGTCTTTTTTGTGGTTAAAATAATACGATAAATTGTTATTGTTGATATATTTTTATATTTAATAATTTGTTGCATGGTACTATTTATATTAAGGATTTGTTTTGGATTAGTTGGACTATATTACTTGTGAGCACTGAGCAGCTGTACAGAATAAAAATAAATAAAAAAGAAAAAAAAACTTGTGAGCTTTAATTATTAAGACGCGCTTAATTTATTAATAAACGCAAGAAATACTACAATGGTAAACATGGTTAGACTATGTCATCAGGTTTTGGTACAAGAGTTTTCTTTTGTATTCAAAATTTAAAATTTTTAATAGTTTCCGTGAATCTTGTTAACATTGTTCTTTTTCATCAAGTGGCCTAAGGATGGGGTATAGAGGATTAGAGGTGGTGGAGTAGTGTGGTTTTATTTTTTAAAGCCTTTGAAATCATGACACCTCATTTTTGTAAAAAAGAAGCCATAGAAGCCTACATCACATGGTATGGAAGCCACAACAAGAAAAAGAGTAGTGTGGCTTCATTAAATGTTGTTTGGGGGGGGGGGGGGGGGTGTTGGCAACGATCACGCGCTACTTGGCACTGCTTAACCAAGCCATGGAGGCTCCAAAATAAAGCAGCAAAGTGGAGCAGTGGAGCGGCAGTTCGGAAGCAGCAAAGCCGCATAATTGGAGCCGTGTGAAGCAGCGGACGATACCGCCCATCCTAAGTACTCGAGTATGTTTTGTATTAGGTAATAGAATGAACGAGGCAATGGAATGACTAATGAGATTAGGGAATGGAATGGTTGAGGGAATGAAATGCATCATTACCATTTTATCGTCATGTTTGGTTACCACGTAAGAATGAAATAAATCATTAATCGAATAAAATTTACTAATACTTCCATCTAAAATTAATATATTGAGTTAATTACATTTTGCGTCCCTGAGGTTTGATGTTTGTTGTCACCTGAGTTCATTTTTCAGATTATTAACAAATCTCGTATGAGGTTTGCATTCTGTTGCCAACTGAGTCACTGAAACTAACAAAGTTAACTTTTTCTTTTAAATAGAAAGGCATTTAAGTCAATTTACAAATCAGGGGTTATTTATGAAAATATTTAAGAAATAATTTGAGAACCCAATTTCTAAAGGACTATTTATGTAAATATGAAACTAAATAAAAATCTCATCTTCTCCCCCAATCTTATCTCACCCTAGACCCACCCTCCAACTTCCGGCCATCTTCCTGGTAAACCGCCACCATTACAAACCCACTACCACCGCCAGCGTCGTCATCATCTCCAGTGGCGGGTGTCACCACAACCTTTAGAACTCGATAAACGACAGCGACGATGGGTTTAGGGCTCCACCCATCTTCTCTGGCGGATCCGTCGGTGGTTACTGCGGTGGTCGGTTTTATCAACTGGTGGGCAAACCCACTCTCTCTGTTCGTTCCCATCCAGGCGCTTCTGTCACTCCATCCGCCATCCCACACCACCGTCACCACAACTATTTTCCGGCGAATACCACAGCCGACTTCAAATCTTGAGAATCCAGAACTACGTCCGGGGAAGAATTTCGTCCGGAGAAGTGCTTGTCAACATTATCGTTCGTTCGGAATATGTGCACTTTGTGGATGCTTCAAACAAAGCTCAGGTGGTTGCTGAGATGACACAAGGGTTATCAACACTAGAGAACATTTTCACAATTGGAAGCGCTCACGCTATTGACCGCTACAACACGGTCAAAACGAGGTTTTCAGACAACGGGAAAGTGGCAATGTTGTGTCAACGAGCGTGGCGGCCAAAGTCATTGGTCACGTTCTCTGCAGAATATGACACCAAGAAAACAGAAGTAGCACCGAAATGAGGTCTTGCGTTAGCTCTTACGCCATGATATATGGCGTCTTTGTTTGAAGTTGGTAAAGACTTTATAATTGATTTTTGATTTTGAAAGTTTAAAGGGTATATTGATGTCGGCATTTCGTCCGGAAAATATTCACCCTGCTTCATGTTTTTCGGGCGAATACCACCGCCGGCTTCAAATCGCGTAACATAGACGTCGCCACCGCTGAAGCCACTGACGAAGAAATCGTCTACGTAGCCACAGCCGGAGAACTATTTCAAAATTCGTGATGTTGAACGAGAGCTTTCGAACTGTTAGATATATTGATGGTGACTGGTGTGTTTGATAGATGGTGGTGGCCGATGGTGGCCGATGGTGGGTGGTCTTTTTAGGGAGGGTGTTCATGTGATGGGTTTAGAAGATGAATTTTTGCAGGTAGGTTTTGAGGAAGATAAAGTTATGAGGTGGTATTTCTAGTGAGGGTGTTCATGTTTAAATAAATAACAAAACTAGTCCCTCCTCTTTAGTAACTTATTAATTGACATAACCAGCCCTTCATATGTAAATTGACTTAATTGCCCTTCTATTTAACAGAAAAAGTTAACTTCGTTAGTTTTACGGACTCAGTTGGCAACAAAATGCAAACCTCATGCGAGATTTGTTAATAATCTAAAAAATGAACTTAGGTGGCAACAAACAACAAATCTCAGGGACGCAAAATGTAATTAACTCTAATATATTTGTTTACATTATATTTTTGATGTTTTCATTTTTACTTTTTTTTTTTTACTAAACTATTGAATTTATATTTTTGGAAGAGAATAATCATGATTATTATCATGTGGAAGAGAATAATCATGATTATTAGAGAGTATAATAAGTCTCACTAAAGAATTACATGGAAAGAAAATTTTAGAGACTTTACGAAGTCTCTCTAAAGAATAGAATGAGAAGAGAATTAGCGAGTTTACTACGTCTCTCTACAAGAATAGTTTTGTGTACTTTCAACCAAGGATGACCTCTGTATTTATAGATGATGTTGGGTTTGAAAGACCCTTTAACCATGACCAAGAGTTGTAACACCCTTATATTGAGGTAAAACACCCGACATTCAACATTACATAACCTATGAGATGAAACATCCATCCGATAACTCATTCTCCATTCAATTCCCATGTTATTAAAACCTATAATTTAATAAAATTTCAACACCTGGATAGGTGAAAAATAGTTTCATGACCTCTATAATTTTGTTGGCGGTGTGCATGGACGTATCATTCACTTCATATGGGTGATATAATTGTGTGTATACACATGTCATATGACCCTTATAAGCTTCTAACTTTTATACGTCTCGTATCATATAAGAAAATCTCACTTTTATACGACTTATATAGCGTTATGGAGTTCTCACACGGTCTCCTAGATGTCATAGGACTCATATGTGACATGGCGGCGATATGTAAATAGTGTGGAGGTGATGTCTGATTAGCTTAACAAATGAAAAACTTCTAAAACTATTTAAATTTTATTGAACTAAATTATGTTATAAGGCTATGTGTAGTGGAGGTTATGGAAATGGGGGGTTATCTGCTATGTGGCATATGTGGGTTATGAGAATAAGGGTGTATTGTGGGTTATGTGAGGTGGGATGACCAACAAAAAAAATGGAATTATGGGGTTTGTGGGGGGAGGCGTGATGTAGAAAACGCCCAACCCCCTTTTTCTTATTTAGCGCCCCATAACCTCCCTTATAACTCCCATTACACACAATCTAACAACACTTGTTAAAAAGAAGTTAAATCAAACACAATAAGTATATCATTTACTCACAACTTATATTAGGTCAAGGGTATACCCACGCCATCCCCTATATGATGAGGATCACACCCCATCACGGCGTGATACACCACCCACCCTTATGTGATGCTTCTGTGTGGTTAATCCACGCCAAGGTTTCAACGGCATGAAGAAGGAGGGGGATTGGGGCTTGCTCCAATCAAATAATGACATACACTAATTTTTTTTAATTAATAAAAATAACTCAACATCATATAATACAAACACACCATCATATCCATTTTCTATGTGATAATTCTATATCATCCAATCAGCATCTACGTAACATAATCACATAGCAAAAAAAATTATATAGATATACCCCCATTAGGCCATGCACTTACAAGAAAAGGGGGAAATTGAACATTTAGATCTGTATTTATTTGTATGGTCCACCATTACCACTTGCAATTAATTAGACCCTCATCGACACCTATCAAACTTTTGTAACAAACTACCTGTTAGGATATTTGTCATGTTAGTGTTACCATATTGTCTTTTTTTTTTTTTTAAGTCTACTGTTACAAAAAATATGACTGAAAATAATCTTAAGAATATGACACTTACATATTAAAATAATCATAAAATCAGAGCAAATAATATACATAGAGAGATCAGATATAAAATTTGTTTTCCTAAAAAAAAAGGTTTATAAATGTGACGCCCACTCCCAGACTTGGCCCTAGGAGCGGTCACGCATCGGATTTACTCATGAACACAAGGTACAACAGAGATAACTAAAGCAGCGGAAATAAAAACTTTTATTCATATGCCAAGCATTACATAGTAAGAGAGACAAATACAAAAGAGAAATAAGTATCTCCATGCCAGTCTTTGAAAATGTCTTCTCTTGATAGCTTGACATTGTCTTGATAGTGTACGCCCCCTAGTTCCTACTCACATCTCAGCTTTCCCTTTTCGATCCGATGGTCCAGCCTCATCTGACATACATAACTTAACAAGTCAGCTTACGCTGGTGAGTTCTAAGTTTTTGGAAAACTTTACCTTTCGAACACATACTATTTGGGTCAATCAAACCATTTCTGCAAACAGACAATTATGCATAAAGTATCATAGGTTTACACATAATCATCCATATATTTAGTAGATTACATCTACTCTATCATTCTATAAACCTCGTGAATAGAATAACCTTCTATAACCTTATCATCTTCGCCTCACATTAAGAACATGTCCTAATGTATCTTTTTGTCACTTCTCGTCTCAAGTACCATCTCGGGGAATAGTGTTGTTTGATCCTCACATGACAGTGGTCTTTCATTCCTGCTTTGCCGACACTTCAGGAAAAACACTATAAAACTCCCTATTTCAGAAGCCCCCACTTAATACTTGACAACCCTTGTGACCTTACTGATTACCATCCTTAACATGTTCTACTTAGCTAAATAGAACCCTGTTAATGGACATCTTACTTTCCCTGGTGGATTACTACTCTTAAAGACGTCTAATCATCTGATATAAAACATCTTCCTAGTAATCCTACTTTCCACTAATCCTTTCATTACTTAATCACTAAAGGCAAGTAACATCGTAAACTTTTCACATATATCAATACTTTATAAACAGTAGAAAGTATTTACACAAGACGTTATGTATATCAGCCCAAAACAGTTTAAAGCATTTAAGCAATATAAAACAGGGCTCATAGAACTCACCTTAGGTTGCGAAGTAGTTACTTGGCTTATTCCTTCGTGAATCTAACTTGCTTTAACGTGATTGAAAGAACCTGGATGCGGATCAGTCTGGATGAATTGATCTATGCAAACGTAATCAAAGTACAAATCAACACACAAACGAGTAAATAAACTCAATCTCTTTATTGAATAGAGAATCAGAGTACAAGGACAGAGAATTACAGAGAAAACCTCACAGACACAAGTTCACTCAAAATTCTCTCCAAAAGCTTACTAAATTACAAAGACACAAACCTATTTATAGACCTACGAACGTCCGAACTCTACTGCTTGTCCGAACCTCAGGTTCGGCCAAGGCTCGGCCAAGGTTCGGCCAGAGTTCGGCCGTCAGACCAAAAACCAAAACTTGTGTCTTCGCTTGATCCAGCTCATTGCCATCTCGGGTATCAACAGTGATGTCCCTAGAAAGACATCCTAGAGGTTACAAGCGGTCATTAAGGCTAACCCCTTATCCTAAACCCGATCCCTTGTTGGTTTAACATCCATTTGTCTAAATAACTGTTTTTCCCCTTATGGGAAAAGTATTATTTTAGTGACACTTATGAAGAGGTGCATTCCTATAAGTAAACGCTCACTCCGGGATCGCCCAGTGAAGCGTATGCCATGTCCCAGTTGGGATTTATGCGACAACGCCACTATGCCAGAAACCCCAGTGTACAGGCGCCACCCTTCCAGTCCACACCAACTTCTAGATATCCGAGTAACTCGGTACATTCAATAATTTATCAAAACCCATGTTTTAACTTATATATACTTAAAACATATATATAATTATATTCTTTTGTTGAATATTATTACCTTTGCCCAAGCCTTTATGTCCTTGATGAGTGATTCTCATGACCGACCGTATAGGCGTTATCACGACCAGGAGGCGGGATTACTATGAGATATCACCCATATTTGTGTTTTAGTTTGGTGATGATCATGACCGACCGTATAGGCGTTATCACGACCAGGAGGCGGAATTACTATGATCAAGACACCAATGTTTATGTTCTTGTTCTTGGTTTACTTGTTCTTGATAAACCAACATGGTGAAACCATATCAAACCTTCTTTAAACATGAACTAACTTAAGGCTTTCTTAAAACATTTTTATTCTAAGGCTTTATACCAAATTTCAACCCATGATTCCCACTAGAACTCCCAATCTCAACAAAACATGTTCAAGAACCTTAATCTTGCATTATTCTTAAAAGGCATATCTAAGTGTTATGAATCATGAAACTAATTGAAGGCTTATGTTAAACATACCTTAAGTTGATCTATTCCAGAAGATGGGCTCCTAATTCCTTTTGAATCTTCAAAAATGCAAGCTAGAGTGTTCTTGGTGTTCTTGAGGTTTCTTAGAGGTTTTAGGTTGATTTTAGGTGAATTAGCAAGGAAAAATGGATGGACCCATGGTCTATTTATAGCTAAGAGTGTCTCACATGCTTCTTACAAGTGTCCTAGTGACTAAGCATGAGAATTGACACCTAGCATGGTGACTAATCATGAGAATTGACACCTAGCATGGTGACTAATCATTCAAATAACATATATTTATATAAACATTTAATTTTTCTTAATAATCTAACCCGATAAACACTTACCTTATGCATAGTTTATTGTTATAACTTCAAATACGCATTTCTTAACATATTAACATGTTAATCACATAAACACATATACGAAACATATTCTCACATATAAAAAAAAATATATATAAAAACATATATATTTATTACCTTTAGATTTTGGGGTGTTACAATAAAAGATTATCGTAGAGCCGTAGACCTTTGATCAAGGTAAGCATCTTCAGGCTAACCAGTAGGACTTGCCCCTGTAGTAGCCGGAAATGGTTTTATCATCTGGACGCTCGTGGATGTGAGTTTTTTCTGAAATTGGCTCAACAATTGTTGCTGGCTCGAACTTCTACAGAAAATTTCGTTTGTCCAGTAGACTCCTTACAGAGTCAGAACTTTGTTTGTTAATCGTCAAAAAATAAACATCTTTAGACTAGTTTTGAGGGTGTAAAGATTGGGCGTCGTATAAAGCTCATACTCTATATGGGGTCGAAAAAATCCACGATCCTTACTAATTTTATCAAAGAGCAGATGTAGTGTTAATAAATATAAAATTAGTAAACATAAAATCAAATGAAATTTATATACTTAAGAATTTG